>CAWUFW010008163.1:0-600000 GCA_963921515.1 Calotriton arnoldi
CAAGTAACAGGTAAGTGGCAGGAACACAAAGTGCAGTGGGTGGGACGGTGGACAGCCCAAGTACAACACACACCAGGCCCCTAGTCCCACAGCACAGCAAGGAGGAGCATTCCCCACACCCCACAGCCACGTGTCAGCCACCGCAGTGCACAACGACAGCCGAAAGGCAGACATCACGGTCCACAGCAATCGGTGTCAGTGGGTGTCCAGCCACCCCCACGACCCACAACACCCCCACCCCCACAGACCTGCAACATGGAGCACCCCCACTTAGAGCCATGTGGCATCCAGTACAGTGCACGCACGAACAACTTGCAGGTGGGAAACTGGACAGGGCTGGATTACTGGAGGCATGAGGACCGGAACACGACCAACACATGGGACATGTCACGTAGCAGACGAACACGCAGCACCGCCCACCGTCACGAACAAGTGAACAATGTGCACACGGACATGAACAACAGACTCACACCCCACATGACCCATCACAGACATAGCAACACCCAAGGAGCCACGTCTGCATGCACAAGCCACACTGAATATAGTACCACACGGCAGCCACTGTGCAACTCATCACACACAACCGAAACACCATTGAAGTCCTGTTCATGTAGCCCCTACTGCCTGTCAACCACACACCCCACAACTACGCCTATGTAAGACAAACAACACTAGACGCAACAGAGCGGAACAACATAAATGCACACGAACACCACTGAACCCATCAAACACACAGACACACCATGCACATACAACATACCATCCATCCCATCCGTCAGCCCCAGTCTCATGAAAGGCATGTCATCCGCACAGCTGCCACACATACAGCAGTCACGCTAAGATACATGCCCATGACCAACCATGTGCCAGAAGTCAATGAAGCGCACGACACACTGTGAGCAACAACACACAACATGGGCCCACACCCCCGAGCACTGCAGTGATGCACATGGCACAGGGCAGCACGCACACCAAGGAGATGGGACAACTGCAATACGTTGGCTGGCACACAACCATCACTCACTCATAACGATGCGTCCAATGCCATGTCCAGTAATCACAACAGACAGCAAATATGCAGGCCATGTCAAGCATGCACACACCTCAAACCATGCACTGTCATGCTGCCACAACACATGTCACGTTCGGCACCCATGGCTCACAGCATGTACCCCAAAAGCATATCCCCTCCCAAATGCGAATCTGGGGCATGGCCCCCATGTTGCCATATGCGTTCCCAAGCGTTCCATTTGAACCCCAAAAGCATATTCCCTCCCAAATGCGAATCTGGGGCATGGCCCCCATGTTGCCATATGCGTTCCTAAGCGTTCCATTTGAACCCCAAAAGCATATTCCCTCCCAAATGCGAATCTGGGGCATGGCCCCCATGTTGCCATATGCGTTCCTAAGCGTTCCATTTGAACCCCAAAAGCATATTCCCTCCCAAATGCGAATCTGGGGCATGGCCCCCATGTTGCCATATGCGTTCCTAAGCGTTCCATTTGAACCCCAAAAGCATATTCCCTCCCAAATGCGAATCTGGGGCATGGCCCCCATGTTGCCATATGCGTTCCTAAGCGTCCCATCTGAACACCAAAAGCAAAGTACAAACCAGACCCAGGATGGGCCAGGAGCCCGCATACACCAGAGTCACAATAAGTAGGGGCACAGCAACACACCCATCGGCATGGCCAATCCGTCCCATGCCACATGTGCACAGCACACAGTCCCATTGCCAAGCACACACAACTACAGATGCTACAGCCACACACACGCCTCCGGGAAACCCATGTACGAGATTGCACGAACTGTTAATGTCAGACGACAAATACATACTTCGCCAGGTGCAACACAATAACAAATCTCATTCTCTCCACAGGTGACGAACTGCTGGATGCTGGGGATGGAGCCAGCAGCCAGCACAGCCAGCCTACAAGCCCCCAACGAGGACACACGGATCTGGAGGATCTGTCCTCCTCTTCGGACACGGACCACCAAGCAGGCCCATCTGGTGTGGCAGGGCCCAGCCGCTCCCCAGGACCCCTCCTACCCACCAACCCATCATCCAGGGCTGCTGAACATTCCCAGCCCCCTGCTGCCACTGTCGTTGCGGCCACACCCACGGTCATTGTGGCCACTACCACTGCCGCAACCGCCACCATCGCCGCACCGACCACCACCGCCGCCACCACCACCACGTCTTCGCTGGCACCAGCCCCAGCGCAGGTGGTGGCCCGGCCGACTGGATCCACCCTGGGAGCCACAGCGAGGACCGTGGTGAGCAATGTGGCTAGTGGGCAGGCCGGTGGCAGCAGGACTGGTAGGAGGAGCAGGGTCAGGGAAACGCCAGCCTCCCCTGGGAGCCATGCCCTGCCTCAAATGGCCAGAGTCCTTGGGGCCTATGAAGAGGCCCAAGGACAATGGGTCCGGTCTGCTTCAGACACGCGTGAGGTGCTGGGGGTGCTGAGGTCCATGGACGCCCGTATGGGCCAACTCGTGGACCTCATGGGCCAGCTGGTGGTGGCGGTGAGGTCACAGCCAGGGACAGCAGCTCCCCTCCGCCACCACCTGCCGGGGCGCAGGGTCGAGCAGCAGTGTCCAGTTCCCCTGCGTCCACAGCCAGTGAGCACACCTCAACCACCAGCATGTCGCAAGCAGGCACCCCCCTCGCAAACGTGGAAGGGGCCGTCCGAAGTGGAAACAGATCTCCCGGGAGGACTTCGCACGCTCCAAACGCAAGTGAGGCAGCCAGCCAGCCAGCCTTCCGCCAGCCTTCCTTGACCAGCCACTGCATTGACTTGGACTACGATCCCACTCCACACAGCCATCTGGATGGCATGTGTGTGTTGGACTATGGACATAGAACCAGTGGGTACACCCTGAGCATCACGCAGACATGACCGACAGCTCATTGTCACTGCACGCACCACTTTTGTCATCACCTTACACACAATCACATGTCACAGTTTGAAATAAATGCACCTTTTACACTAACTGCTGTTTGTGCCCTGTGTTTTATTTGTACGGAATACAACGGCCACCTTGGGCGGAAAGGCACCTGATGCGTGGCATGGCAATGGAATCCGGAGGGCCTGTAGGGACCTAGGGGTGGGAGACAGAACAGGAGCACATTCAATGAGTGTGTCACACACCCATCACACAGTACATGTCAACAACTACAAGCAATGTACACACATCGCACAGAGCAATAGGGCACAATGCCACAGCCACCAACAGTGGCATACTATCCTGGCCATGGAGCGTTGACACACAGCACGCAGTGAACAAACGGCCACCCTGACACAGCACACACACACCTGCACAGATACAGCCACATCAGCCGTCGTACATGGACACTCACCGTCAAGTGAAGTAGCGGGCGATGAGCTGCTGCCGCACATTACCAGCTTCCTCCTCTCCGCTGTCCTCCTCACTCGAGCTGTCCTGGTCTGCGGGCTGGGGCCCTGGTTGATCTCCGTCATCCACGATGAGGGGGATCTGCTTCCGAATGGCCAGATTGTGCAGCATGCAGCACGCCACCACTATCCGGCACACCTTCTGTGGGGAGTACGCCAGCGCACCCCGGTGCGGTCCAGGCACCTGAACCTGGACTTGAGGAGGCCAAAGGTACGCTCGACCACACGTCTGGTCCTCCCATGTGCCTCATTGTAGCGATCGTCTGCTGGGGTGCGAGGATTCCTCAATGGACTGAGCAGCCATGCCCCATTCGGGTACGCAGAGTCACCTGGGTGTGAGGGACACAGAGAACCGTTGCTATTCCAACTGGACAGGGGACAGCATCGCACAACCAGCACGCTACACCACTCCACATACTCACCGACAATACAGCCACGATCCTGTTGCATATTGGACATCAGTCGTGGCAAGATGCTGTTGCGCATTATGTGTGCGTCATGGGCCGAGCCTGGGAACTTTGCACACACGTGGGTGATCACCATGTCCGCAAGGCACACCACTTGCACATTCAGGGAGTGCGTGTGCTTCCTGTTGCGGTACAGGTGCTCAGTGGCCTGTGGTGGAACAAGGCCGACATGTGTGCAGTCAATGGCTCCAACGACGTGTGGGATTCTGCCAAGGGCATAGAATGCACCCTTCACTGCCGCCAATTCACGAGCCCTGGGGAAGCGGATGTACCTGTTTCGGTACAGCATCATGGCTGCCAGTACATCCCTCAGCACCTTGCTGAACATGGGCTGGGACATCCCTCCTCCAATGCCCACTGTGTGCTGGAATGACCCAGTGGCGAAGAAATGCATGGCGGCCATCACCTTAGCCGTGGGGGTGACAGCAGTCGGATACACCCTGCGGGGACGGAGATGGGGTTCTAACATGGCACACAGTCGATGCAGGGTTGGCCTGTCCAGCCGAAACTTCCTAATAACCTCTGTATCGTCCATGTCCGCCAGCAATTGGTATGGGCGGTCAATGTTCGGTCTCCGCCTAGGGACAATGGCAGAGGACACATGTCAAAGCAACACGACACATAGCAATTTCGCATACACATCACTGACATGACTGAGCAAGCACATGAGCCACAGCCCAGCTGTCAAGCTGGGACGGCACGGCCACAATACACTTACACAGGTCTCCCAACAATGGCAATGGCTAGTGATACAAACCACTGCCATGTGCATGCACATGGGGATCTAGGCCCCAATGACTTGCGGGGCGTGCTGATGGGGACTGACTGCATATCCGTCAAGCGGCAACGCCACGGCAACATGAATGTCTGCTGAGCATGGAACTGCTTCCGCGGCTGGATGAGTATGGCACACGACGACGACGATGTGGGCACAGGCTGAGCGGCCATAACAAGTGGGACCTGTGGCACGAGGGGATATGAGACAGTAGTAGGTGTCAGCACTGCACCCTATGTACAGCACTGTACGGATCACACCTCCCGAAACATTGACAGGTGTCCACATTGACAGCCCCATGCCAAGACGGCTGTGTGCTTGCAGTCACACGTCACAGGTGAGAGGTTACATTGCACGTGCCAGGTGGCAGACGTACATAGTGGGAGCTGGCATGTGTGTGCATGTGTCTCCTGTTCAGGATCCACCAGATGGGCGCTGACTCTGTACTGACCATTGGACACAGCATGTTCCGTGGAAGGCTTGTGTGTGTGGGATGGTGGCACTGGATGTGCCTCCGTTGGGTGGGGGGCCATGCACAGGGCGGGTACGTCGATGATTGCGCATTGTTGGTCACGGTGGGTGCACCAACTGAAGATGTGTTGCCCTGTGTTCAATTCCTATGTCCGCATGATGATGGACTGTAGATGTGGGCAGACTACACATTGGTCGATGTGCTGTCTATATGCATGTGCCTTCACACCAGGCACAGCTGCCCCTGCACATGTGACCCCTGCTGGACTCGCTGCTGGGTCTGTGGAGCTGATGCACCTTCTGCGCGTGGGGCGGACAGCTCTCCTCACTTCCCTCATTGCGCATGTCATGACTTTGCCGCAGGTGACATGGATCATGGAGGGCCCACATGTACGCGTGGGTAGGCTACACATGATTGTTCACTGGTCGCCACCCCCAGTCAGTGTTTCGAATGGGAAGGTTGTCGTGCTGGTGGTATGTTCGATGTGGCGGATGGGCGGGCCTAGGTGCGGGCTTACATTCCGGACATGGGGGTAGTTGGATTGGCGACTAGTTGCAGTACACACGGGACACGTCTCTTCCTTTCCACATCTGGGTCATCCCTTGTACTAACTGACAGTGATACAGTCATCTTCGCCCCAGCCCTCATGTCCTCCCCTCGCTCCCCCAATATGCATGCTCACCTGCGAGGCTAGCGCTTGCACAGGCAGCCCCAAGCTCGCACCAGAGAGGGCAAGGAGTGTATGTGTGGGTCCAGTTGCACGAGTGGGCTGTCTCAGGGTATGATGTGTGGCGGGACGCCGTCCACCTGCGTGGTGCCCCAAATGGAGACCCGGCCTGCATGGACTATGCATCCCAGTCTTCGCCTTCCGGATCCGCCACCTGCGACACCCAGTGGCTGTGGCTGCCCTTGCGGCCAGGCCGCGTCCGTCTGTGGCTGATGGCCCACACATTCACTCTTTGGCCTCTCTGGGGAGGGCTCGGGGGTGGTGGCGCACGCGCTTGCACTTAGTCGCAATGGCATGTGGCGTGGTTGGTATGATGGGCAATGGATGGGATGGTGCGAGCCACCTCCTGTGACGTCAGTGCTGCTCGTGCTGTGGTGCGCCCCCTACACTTCCATTTGACTTGTGCCATGCTAGACGTTGAGGTTCTATTGCCTGCGTGATATGACCAGGAGGAGCGCGAGGAGACCTCTCACACACCATGCTCCACTGCCATCCCGTGCCCTGTATCGCCTGTGCGGATTGACTATGTTGGGGTTACACCTGGTCGACTGGGGCTGTGTGTGCCTTGTCAAGGGGCATGGCGGGCGCACAACAGGATCCAGCTTGTCCACAGAGGGTGGGCTGAGGTGCGCCTGGTACCGCTTTGTACGTGTGCCCGGCTGCTGTGCACACACGTGTTCACTCCCCCCGACAGGTGTCCTCTCACAATGCCCAGGGAAGCGGTGGTGTACTGTTCATGACCCCTCCCAACACGGCGTGCTCCAACTTGGCATGTGCGCATCTACCCGTCACACCCACCCACCTGAGCACTGCGTCCATACGACTTCACACGACACATGTGTGTCTTCCACAGTTGTGCTACTCATTTGCGTTGACATCCAATACCAGTGGACTACATGGTCATGTCACGACTGCCGTGTACTTCACATACTCTCATCCTCTCTCATTCGTACTTGTGAAATGAGTCAGCGGAGACAGTTTTGGTTTCAAACATTATATTGAGTCTTCTGTCCTCTGTGATGCAGTATAGTGGACACTACTGGCAGCGGAATACATGTTGAGGATATACTGAGCATGATTGCAAATGGGATAGGGTGTGGGGTTACATGTGATTGGCTGTTGCATGTGGGATGTGGGCTTCAGAGTGACATCTGCTTGGCCAAGGCTGTGCTAATGTACATTTACGTATAGCTGCGGAGCTGCGGACTTTGACACAGACGGTATACATGTAGCCTACCAGACCGCTTGGCATCATGGGCACAGTCCATCTCAGTTCCATGTGACAGGTTTGCTGCGGTTGTTCCTCATGCACGCGTGCATGTGAGATGACATCAGGGCATGTGCTTGCGTGCATGCAGCGGCGTGCCACTTGTTGTTGCACTGTGGTGGTTACTGGACATGTCACAGTCACTGGGGTCGTGTTGTTGTTGTATGCACTTGTCGTCCATGCAAAGGTCCTGGTATGGGATTCCCGGGGCGGGGGTGGGAGGGGTGCAGCACCCACAGACTCCAGGCGACCTATTCATGTCCACTGAGCGGTGTGTGTGTCCATGGGCGCTGGATCCATGTCGTGTCCTGGTTGTTCGTGCAGTTCCGTCCATGTGGGTGCGATACACAGAGCCCATGCCACTGCCTCCCACGATGCATGCGGTGTTCCTGGATGTGATGGGGAACAGTGTGCATGTCCCGGTCATATCCGATGTCATGGCGATGTCGTTGATGGTGTGGTTACAGTTGCCGGTCGTTTGGTATGGCTGTTGTGGTGGTGACTGGCCAGTCCGTGCGGAAGCTAAGCATGGGTGCGGGGTTGGACATCATAGGTCAATCGGGGAACCTGCGTTGTGGTCCGACGAATTTACAGGTTGTCAGGTATGCGATGCCGTCCAGCAGGGCTTCCATGTCATTGGTGGTGTACATGTTTGCCAGCCAATGTAGCGGATGGTGGCTGTCAAGGTGTTGTTCGTAAGTTGTCCCTTGGAGGACCATGATGGGGCATGCTGGGTGACATTCGATGTAGCTGTTCTCGATGATCCGTCGTGTGGAGGCACAGTGGTCCCATTTCAGTGCGGGTGCGATGTTGGCCACATACGCCATGCCCCCATAGGCAGAGCAGGCCCTGTCGTGTGCGTCCAGAGGGAGGAGTAGTGGTAGCAGGTCCGCCTTCAGACATGCCGGGTTGGAGAGGCATATCTCCACGGGATGCTGGTAGGGACACCTCCGACAGTAGAAGACGGGCATGACGCAGCTGAACAATGTGATGCGGTAAGTCAGTCGGTAACTTACGTTCAGCAGGGACAGGAGATCGCATCCCAATGTATGAAACAGGTTGGTTTTGTACAGCTTGAGCTGTTCGGCGTAGTTGGGTAGGTGTGTTGCGGTTGCCATTTCGCAGCGGTGCGTTGTGGTGGCGTGCTCCGGCTGTGTGTGCAGTCTGCAATGTGCACGCTCCGAGGTTGCTGTGAGCTCTGTGTAGTCGTAGGGAGACAGGACTTGTGTTCTGTTGGCTTGTTTGGAGGACACGGGCCCTCTTCCCACATGCTTCTCAGACAGTTCAAGGTCAGTGATGTGTGACTCCTTCCAATTAACTTGCATGTGGCCGACATGGGGGAGTGTTTTCTTCTTTCTTCCCCGTCCGTTGTGTGCTTCTGTGATATGCGCTATCTGCCCTGTGGTCGGTCTCCTCGGCAAGCCTGTGTTGGTCTATTCTTGGACAATGGCTGTATTCACCGGCTTCTGTCGTAGGGCTGTGGTTTCGGAGTTGGAATGGAAGGTCATTCAGTGCTGTCTGCTCTCCCTTGTGTGGGCGGCAGGCTGCCTTTCCGCTCTGCGTTGGGCCTTGTGTGTGAATGTTATTCTTGGGCCACCTGTTGTCGGTCCCCGGGCTCTTTGGTGTTCCGTTTTATATGTCTTGTTCATATGTGCAGGGTGGTATGGGTGTTTCAGTGTGGTACTGGCGTTCCTCTTCCCGAAGGGCCCTGCTTCTCCTAGTTGGTGTTGCCGCCGCTGTGTGCTACGCCATGTTTGTTACACTGGGGTGTGTCCTGCTGTTGCGTGTCTTCACTGACATGTGTGCGTCGGTTGTGTGGCGTTGGGTGTTGTCCGTGAATTGGGCGTTGGGGACATGTCTGTGGCAGGCCTGTCACGTGTCATGTGCGTTCGGGGTGGGGCTGATGTGTGTGCTGCTTGGTTGTGTCCCTGTGTCTGTGTGCGACGCATGCATGGCGCTGCGGTTGGCCTCTGCGTTGTGCGCATGTGTGGCGGCGTCATCGCCGCTTTGGGGCCGTGACGGGGTTGTTGGTTCCTAGTCCCAGGTGGTGTGTACACATGTGTTACGCGATGTTACGATTTGGCCTGTGTGTCATATGTGGATGCAATGGTGGATGTGTAGTGTACACGCGCTGGTGGGGGGTTGTCCGCTTTTTCCGCCCTTGCACTGTGTGCGCTGTTTGCGTGCACTTGTTGTGTGTGTGCCTACCTGCGTCTCCGCGGTACGTTGCGTCCTTGGTGGTGCATCAGCAGGAGCATGGGGAGGGCCTGCAGTGCTGGATTCATGCTCGGGGAGCCGCTTCTTCGTTGTCCGTGCTCGGCGTCCGTGTTACCGCTTCGGTTTGTCGTACGGTATCTCTTGGCCGTGGGAGCCGTTTGTTTGCGGCATCGTAATTTATGCGCCGGGCGGGACGTGTTTCGTCGGACGGTGTGTGTCAGTTGAGCTGCGCCGCTACGTGTACGGGCGCACTTTGATGGCGGACGGTGTTGCTGGCTTGCCGGCGGTGTTTGGCCTACTTTTCGCATCGTAATTGGGCGGGCGTGTGGACTGCTGCGTGCCGGCGGTAACTGGTGGTTTTTGCATCCGCCAGCACGGCGGTTGTGCTTCCGCCCGCCATCGTAATGAGCCCCTTAATAACATTTTTGTTTTCTTTTTCTTGGTGTGGTTGTTTGCAACTTCACTTTTGATTTAAAAAAAGGGGAACATTTTATTATTTCAGTTAGTTAAGTTAAGGAGGTCGAGGCATTTATATTTTGTAAAAAAGTGTTATTCTTACCTGTGTTGTAGTATAATCTGATATAGTAGTTTCTGTATATTTTCTTTCTTTCTCTCTTGTAAAGTAGCGTTTTCCCTCCGTGTTTGGCCGATAAACGGTAAATTTGTGTAAGTTAATTGTTTGTTTTTATAGTGTTTAGTTAATTAGTTCACAATTGTTATTGGTCTGTGCCATTTTAGTTTAAAATCATTGGTTGAGATACGTTGTTTGAATTTTTTAGCAGTTACTTTTTAATTAGGTAAATATGTGTGCTGTTTATTTTTATGTTTATAATATATTATTTGTTGTAGGTATTTAAATATATTTGTTAATATTTTATATTTATGACATTTATAGTTGTTGTATATTATATATATGTAATTTTCGTTTAGTTGGTAAGTAAATTAATTTTATTTTGTGAATTTTAACATTTATTTGGGTTTGTAGAATTATATTATAATTTTTTTAATCATTTAATCATTTTATATATGTTGTTATGATTAATTGTAATTTTTTGAGATATGTTAAATAATTAAAAAATTGTAAATAGTGTTTATTCAATGTTGAATGGTATCGATATTTTGTATATGTATTTTATTGATATTTGTAAGTCGATATTAGTGTTATCGATATTTGTGTTGTGTTTCATTATAATTTAATTTTATCGATATTTTTGTTACCGATATTTTTGTAAACGATATTTAGTTAGGCGATATTTTTTATCGATATTTGTGTAATTTCTTGTTTAAGTATAGGGTGTCGATATTTGTGTGTACGATATTTTTACCCCGATATTTTTGTATGTCGGTGTTTTTGTTATCGATATTTAATCAGTGATCCGTTGTGCCCACTTCTGAACCCATATTGTGTAAGATCCAGAAGATTATTATCTTGTATGAAAGTGGCCAGCCGGAGATTCATCATTTTTTCAACAATCTTAGCTGGTAGGGGCAGGCATGAAATAGGCCTGTAGCTGTTGGTGCCTGTGGACCAAGAGAGGGTTTTGAAAAAGGGACAATACTGACGCTGCCTTCCATTGAGTGGGAAAGAAACCGATGGCAAACGTGCTGGAAGATAGCAGTGCGATTGGATGTGATTTTTTCAGGTGCCTGTTTGGCCACTGAAGGAGGGCAACTGTCAAGGGGGGGCAGATTTTATAGACTTGATAAGAGAAGTGCCCTGCTCTACAGTCGGAGCTGCAAATTTGGGAAAAATCTTGTTGGAAGGATGAGAAAGAGAGGGCAATTTCTCACAAGGAAGCACCTTAATGGAGGAAACCTGTCGTAAACTTCTTTAACTTTATTTTGAAAGAAACACGCCAAATAGTTGCAGAATGATTGACTACTGTAACCAACTGTCTCTGATTCTATCGAGGTCAATTTTTTTACCATTTGAAAGAGTTCTTTTACAGAGTTCTTGGTGGTTCCTGTTTTTTTGTATAACATATAAGTACTTTTCCGTCATTATCAATGCTTTGTAGTCGGCCAGATCTTGTTTATATTTGTTCTTCTCTGACTCAAGATAATCCTTCCTACAAATGCGCTCTTGCCTTCTTCATTTTTGCTTTTGGCTTCTAAGGGTCTTGGTAAACCAGGGAGCTGAGGGATGGTGTCTCTTACTATTGGAGGCCTTTGCTGGGGCCAAATAATTGACAGCTGAAGTCAGCCAAGATGCGTAATTGTCTACCGAAACATTGATGTCCTCTATTATCAAATCTGAAGATACTGACAATGCTTAATTGAATTGGTCAGGCTGTATCTTGTGCCAGGGATGAGCATAAAGTTACTTGGAAAGGGACCTGCCTTGTTGAAGATGTTGTGCTAGAGTTAGGTCGAACCTCACTGCTAGGTGGTCAGACCATATTAAAGGTAGTGTATTGATATCTGATATTGAGTAGTTGTTGGTGAAAATACCAGCAAGACAGTGACCAGCAGAGTGAGTAGAACCTAAGACAACCTGGGAAAGACCAAGACTAGCTGTCATGTCAAGTAGAACTTTAGTATCTTTATCGGTGGGGTCTTCCAGATGTAAATTAAAGTCACCCAATAATATGAAGTCTGTTGCAGTAGTGGAAGATTCCAAGAAGATACTCAAATTTTGGAGGAAAACATGTCTGGAGCCCGGTTGGAGATACAAGAGTAACCCATTAAAAGAGTGATCTTTTGGACAGCTCGATGCCAAAAGAAAGCGCTTCACAATGCCCAAGCAGGACTGGTTGAAAAACGGCCTTCATATGGGAGCGATAGATTATGGCTAACCCGCCTCCTCTTCTGACTGGTCTATCTACCCTATATGTCATATATCCTGGCTGTGTCGTAGAGACGGAATCTGGGCCAGGGACTAATCGGCCCAAGTTTCTGTAATGAACAAAATGTCTAGCGCTTGAGAATCAATGAAGTTAGCGACTTCGTGTTTATGTTTGACATGGGATCTAGAGCTGACTAAAGTGCAGCACCATTTGTTAACTGTGGCAGTCTGAGTAGTGCATTCTGAGGACCTTTCCAGTGACGTAACCAACCTCTTGATAGCCCCCTTGTCTATGTGGAAATTACAATCCTTACAACTAAAAGTAGAGGAAACGGACCAGGAATTTAAATCTAGACATGTACAATCTAAGTCCTTACCTGTTTTATTAAGTGCTGTAAGTTAATTCCTCATATAGTAGAGTCTAACTGTGGATTCTGAGACAAGACATGCAGGGGTTATGGCCCTGGGCGCGGTCCGGACACAGATGGGCTTGCCTTTGGTGCACCAGACTGTGTGGACGTGCTGTTTATTTATTTATTTGCTTATATAGCGCTAGAATCGACCCCCGAAGGGGTATCTCTGCGCTTAGAGCAGACAGTGAGGGCGTAAAGCATCTCCAGCATGAAATCAGCAAGTGTAAAAAAGATTGGTCTTGAGCAACTTCCTGAATTGCAAGTGATCCAGGTACTGCCTTAAGGGCAAGGGGAGCTCATTCCAATAACGAGGACCAAGATGGGATAGAGCTTTTCCTCCTGATCTTGCCTTACTAACTCGAGGCACCACCAGAAGGTGTTTAGCACTCGAGCGGAGGGATCTTGATGGTATATAGGGCGTAAATTTCTCGGTAAGGTAGGAAGGGCCCAAGTTAAGCAAAGACTTATGGATGGTGCAGCAGATTTTAAATTTAATCCGTTGGCGGATGGGGAGCCAATGCAACTTCAGGAGAAGAGGGCGAGAAGGAGTCCTGGAAGGGACATTGAGGACCAACCGCGCCGCCGTGTTCTGAACTACCTGCAGTCTACTGAGTGAAGCATCATTAGCAGAGACCAGCAGGCCGTTACAATAGTCCAGACGACTCAATACCAGCGCCTGGACCAGGGTTCTCCGGGTAGAGTCAGGCAGCAAAGGGAAGACTCGGCGGAGCAGGCCAATTACATGAAAACAGGAACCAGCTGTCTGAGCGGCATGCTCCTTCAGACTGAGGGCTTGATCTAAGCGAACACCCACATTTTTGACAGTGGACCTGGGGACAGGATGGGGACCCAAGTCGATCGGCCACCAATCTGGGGTCCATAAGAGGGGGGCTTCTCCAAAGAGCATTATCTCCGTTTTTCCCACGTTACACTGGAGGAAATTATTCTTCATCCAGTGCGATATGGCTCTCATCCCATTAGAGAAGGTCAGTTGGACCGCTGAGGTGAATTTATCAAAAGGAAAGAGTAGCTGGGTATCGTCGGCATAAGATATGGGGATGAACCCATGTGTTCTCAAGAGGTTGGCCAAGGGAGCAATATAGATGTTAAATAATGTAGGGCTCAAACAAGAGCCCTGAGGTACTCCCTTGGTCAGATCTATAGGAGCCGAACGATACGGGCCTAGGTTGACAATCTGGGAGCGATCAGACAGAAAGCTCCTCATCCATTGTAAGGCTGATTTTCTTAGCCCAACCTCTTCCAACCTTTTGATCAGAATACTATGGGAAACTGTGTCGAACGCTGCGGATAGGTCCAACAGCACCAGAATCATAGAGTGGCCTTTATCTAGGGTCATCCTGATGTTGTCTATGACCACTAGTAATGCTGATTCGGTGCTGTATTTGGGCCTAAAGCCAGACTGAGAGGGGTCTAGACATTCTGTCAGTTCGACATAGTTGGAGAGATGGATATTGACATGTTTTTCCATTAATTTGCTCAGGAACGGGAGGAGTGAAATAGGACGAAGGTTAGAAAGATCCGTCCAAGATGTTTTAGTATTCTTACGAATAGGTCTAACCTGAGCAACCTTCCACTCCAGCGGTACATGTCCCTCCATTAGAGAGAGATTAATAAGAGATTGTATCGAGGGAGACAGGTGTTTAGCCAAAGACGGAATGACTTTAGCTGGAATCTGGTCAGAAGGGGACCCAGACTTTATCTTATGGATCAGTGATTCAACCTCTACCAATGTAATTGCAGGAAAATTCTCTAGCAGCTGTGAATTTGTTAGATTCAAGTGGTCCAAGCCCATAGGAATCTGCTGCATATCTCCCATTGCGGTGATTTTACCATATATGAGCTCTATCTTTTGTACAAAATAGAGAGCAATATCATTACACAGCAATTGGGAGGGGGCCTCTGAGCTTTCACAAGCCTTAGGGTTAATGAAAGACTGAAGAATCTGATGTAGGGTTTTAGAAGAATTGCCAGCCTCAGCTAATTGAGCTGTTATATGAGTTTTCCGTGCTATCTTTATATTTTTATGATAACTGGATAGAACGGAATAAAACCGACCTCTGTCCGTCTCATTATGAGAAGCACGCCAGATTCTCTCCAGCTTCCTGCAGAGTTGTTTTTGATCTCGCAGCTGAGTCGAGAACCAGGCTGCCCGTGGGCGGTTGGAGTGGCTCAAGGAAGATTTCAGAGGTGCAATATAGTCGATGGCTGTTAGAACAGCTGAATTATATTTGGACAATGCTTCCTCAATGCTGTCTAATGTAGAATTATGAGGCTTCAAAAAAACTGTTTGAAAATTTTCTGCAGAGACTTTCTGCCACTGCCTGCGAGAATAAAATGTAGCTGGTTTCAATATTTTAATTTTTATAGAATCCTGAATAAAAAATTCAATAACTGAATGATCGGACCAAGGAAGTTGTTGGGGGGCTCGCACTGAATTTTAGAGGAATTAGAAAATATAATGTCCAGAGTATGCCCAGCTATATGGGTGGGGCCTTCATTAAGCTGGGATAGGCCTAAAAGGGATAGGTCAGTCAAAAGAGTCTGTGCATCCAAATTAGAAAGGCAATCACTATGGACATTAAAATCTCCCAAGAGCAAAAAGTTATTACATGCATTCACATATGGGGCTAATAGTTCGACCAGTTGTAGAGAAAAATCAGCTAGAGGTCCTGTTTGCTTGTAGAAGTAGCCCGCCATGGAAGGGTCTGTGTCCATGGGTGGAGCTAAAGCGCTAGTCACTGCTGGTTCAAGCTGCCGTGAAGAGGTGGGTAAAATAAAGTTTGAAGGGGGTCCAGCAACCCCAAATCATGCATGCAGGCTCCCCTGCTGCATGAAATACTGGTAAATGAAATGAAGTTAAAATAATAGTGAGAAAATAATACCCATAAAAAGAATAAAAAAGGGTTTCAACCCTTCCAATATGGCGCCCTTTCAACGAAGGAGCCAGGCACCTCCTTTAAAAATGGCACAAGTGTGCAACTTACATTGAAAATAAAATGGGCTTGAGTTAGGCTTACTCACAAGCTGTGGTGATGCGGTGTTTGCTTGTAGAAGTAGCCCGCCATGGAGGGGAGCATGTCCATGAGCAGAACTATGTGACTATTCCATCGCAAACTCTAGTCCAGCCTCACGATTTATAGTTGGGCAGACTGCCAGGTTCACGTTGATGGAGTACAATTTACTCCGTCAGCATAAACGTTCCGCCAAGGGCCCAAAGGAATGCGGGCCATATGAGAAAAGCCATCTGACCGTCTATCTTATTTAGAGTGAGCTGCATGAATATTCTGGAGGTGAGGGACCGTAAGTGTGGGAGAAAACTCCCATGATGTCTGGCAATTCGTTTTTTATTTTCCAACAAAAAAGTTCTGTTTTGAGAGTTTGCTTTTGGAAAAAAAAACTTTTAAAAGTTTGGCTGTCGTCGCGTGGCCCCGTGGGTTCTATCTCGAACTCTCCCTGGTTGGTATGACACACAGACGTTTGGAGGGTTTGAGCGTTTTATTACAGGCACCAAATTAAACAAGGCTCCTCTCCTCCTCTTTACTGGATGCCTTAAGATAGTACCTTGGTCGGCTTTGGGGTCTTCTTCTCTCTCTCTCTCTCTCTGCTTGTTTCCTTTCCGGGGTGCAGCACTCGAGAGGGTATATGGAAGAAGAAAGAAAAGGAAAACTTCAGGCTACTGCCTTCTTTTTGTATACAAAGGGTTGGGATAAGTGCACCTTCACCAGTGGCCCTAAATGTGCAGTGCCTGAGTGAGGGATATCAATGTGTTGAGGTTGGTGTGGCCCTTAGCCCTGCCCACCAGCCCCTTAAAGTAAATGCGCGTGAAGCTGGCACTTGCCTGAGCCCACGACCCTCCTGGGCTGTGGTAGGGTGAGATCCCGCCTCCTCGTTTCTCCTCGGAGTGCCGGTCTCGCTCGCGGTGCTCTGGGAGCGGTTTTCTGTTGTCCTGGGTCCCTCCGTCTCTCTGCAACCGTCCTCGAACCTTGGGACGTCTTCTTCTCTGGTACGCCTTCTCTCCTCTTCGCCAGTCATGCTGGTCCCGTTCTCCTCTTTCTCCGCATCTTCACTCACCATTTTCCAGACCGCGGCGTCTTCTTCGCTTCCTGGTTTTTGTCCGTCTTTGACGGGCGTGGCCTCCTCGCATTGAGTGGAGGAGTCTGCACTGCTACCGCTACTTCCTGTTTGGGGCATCTCGGTGGCCATATTGAAAAAGTCGCTGCTCTCCCGGTCGTAAGGGGGCAGCGCCTCGGGGGATCCATCACATTGCCTTCCCCCTGGGAATGGACGTGTGGCCCATTCTGAAATGGGATATCGTGACAGGAAGTCCACGTTGGTTTGCAGCTTCCAAGGAACATGTATAGCGCTGAATGAGAAAGGCTGTAATGCAACAAACCAGCGGAGTACTTTAGGATTAGAATCCTTATGAAGAGAAAGCCAGGTAAGAGGTGCGTGGTCAGTAAGCAGGAGAAAGTGTCTGCCCAAGAGATAATACTGTAGGGCTTCCACTGCCCATTTAATTGCTAAGCATTCCTTTTCGATGGTAGCATAACCCATTTCCCTTGGGAACAGCTTCCTGCTGAGGTAAAGGACGGGGTGTAGATCACCGGTGCTATCGGGTTGGGAAAGAATGGCACCTAGGCCTCTCCCTGACGCATCTGTCTGGAGCACGAAGGTGTTTTTGAAATCAGGGCATGTAAGTACGGGGTCGTGACAAAGGAAATCCTTGAGCTTACAGAAGCTCTGTTCCTGGGCTTCCGATCAATGGAATTCGCTAGTTGAACATGCTTTGGTGAGGAGGTCTGTAAGGGGGCTGGCTATATCAGAGAAGTGTGGAATGAACCTTCTGTAATATGCAACGAGGCCTAGGAAGGAGCGGACTTCTTTTCGTGTGTTGGGCCGGGGTATATGGGAGATGGCTTCTATCTTACTCACTTGGGGCCTGATTTTCCCGGCCTGGATGTCATACCCTAAATACTCAATATGGTCAGCCCCAAATGTCATCTTCTTAGGGTTGATCGTGAGGCCTGCCCATTTTAGGGTGTTTAGGATACTCTCTAGGTGTATCAGATGGGTTTTCCAATCCGGGCTATGTACTACTATATCATCTAGATACACCACGGCATAGGATTGGTGGGAAGACAGGACAACGTCCATAAGCCTCTGGAACGTGGCTGGGGCGCCATGGAGACCAAAGGGGAGTACCTTAAACTGAAATAAACCAAAGGGTGTAGAAAAGGCGGTCTTGTCTCGGGCGTCAGGCGTCAGTGGTATCTGCCAGTACCCTTTTGTGAGGTCTATGGTGGACATAACCTTGGCATCCCCAAGTCTCTCAATGAGTTCGTCCACCCGTGGCATGGGATATGCATCGAATTTGGACACTGCATTCAGTTGGCAGAAATCAATGCAAAATCTTATGCTCCCGTCAGGTTTGGGAACCAGAACGATTGGGGATGACCAGGCGCTATGTGAGGGTTCAATTATGTCCGCCTCTAGCATGGCTTTTATCTCTTATTCCACAGCCTGTCTTCTGGCGGCCGGGATACGATAGGGCCTTAGTTTAATTGGGGGGGATGTATTGAAGACGATGTCGTGCTCAACCAAAGACGTCTTTCCGGGTACCCCGGACAAGACGGATGGGAAGGAAGCGCATAGGGACTTCAGCTGGTGTTTCTGTTCTTCTGTGGTTTGGGGGCCCCAATTGGGTTGTGGTTCTTCTACAGGGGTTTGTGGGGTTAGTGATATCTCTAATGGTTTGTTCAGGGCGACATGCTGTATGTGAGTATCCTTGCATAGGGACACAGGGACGGGTCCGTCCCATGCCTTCAATAGATTGACATGGTAAACCTGGCTTGTCTTGTTCTTGTGTGGAACGGCTACGCGATGTGTAACCGGAGTAACTTTGTTTAGTATAGGATAGCGACCCTGCCAAGTGGCCAAAAGCTTCTTATCTGTGGTGGGTAGTAGGATTAACACTTGGTCTCCCACTGCGAACTCTCTTAGTTTGGTGTTTCTATCATACCATTGTTTCTGTTGGGCCTGGGCTTTTTCCATATTTACATGTACCTCTTCCCACAGGTTTCTCGAAGTGTCTTTCAGGGATGTGCTGTATTGCAGCAAAGGTTTTCCCTCGTCCTCATCCTCGGTCCATTGCTCCGCTGCCATATCTAAGAGTGTACGGGGCTTTCTCCCGAACAACAGCTCGAATGGCGAGAACCCCTTAGATTTCTGCTTGTGTGACCTGATGGCAAATAATACCAGGGGTAATTGTCGGTCCCAATCCCTCCCGGCCTTGTCTATGCTTTTCCTCAACATTGTTTTGATGGTCTTATTATATCTCTCCACTAAGCCATCTGTTTGAGGGTGATAGACTGCTGTCCTGATTTGTTTTATGTTTTACAATTCGCACACCTGTTTCATTAATCGGGACATGAAAGGAGTGCCCTGGTCGGTTAAGAGTTCATGGGGGAACCCGACGCGGGAGAAGAAGGTGATCATGGCCTGGGCCACAGCTGTAGTAGTGGCAGTGGTCAAGGGAAACGCTTCCGGGTACCAGGTGGCGTAATCCACTAGAACAAGTATATACTGGTGTCCCCTAGCAGAAGGAAGAAGAGGCCCAACGAGGTCCATCCCTACCCTTCGAAAAGGAACATCAATGATCGGGAGGGGTTGGAGTGGAGCACGCGGTAGGGTGGGTGTATTGACTAACTGGCACCTAACACAGGAGGCACAGAACCTAGCTACCTCCTGATACACACCTGGTCAATAGAACTTCTCGAGTAGATACTTAAGGGTGTGTTCTTTCCCATAATGACCACCCCCGGTTTGACTATGGGCCAGACAGAGAGCCTGTTCGCGAAAGGCTTTGGGGACCAATAATTGTTCCTTCATACGGTTATTTTCTTGAGTGATTCTATACAGAAGACCCCTTTTCACACAAAAGTAAGGGCCTACCTTTTCTGGTTGCTCTTCTTGGGCTTGTCCCCAGGCATGCTGTAAAGTAGTATCGTCCCTCTGGGCCATACGAAAACTTCGGGTTGGCATCTGTGGTACATCTGAGGAGGCAAGGACAGGAATAGGTAGAGTACGATAGGTTTGGCTATACAACGCTCTCTCCTCTCTTTTCTCCCTACGGGTTTTTGCTCTTTTCTTAATAGGTTCTTTTATGTCATCACCAGAGAAGGGGGCACTTTCTAACCATTCTACCAGCGGCGATGGGGAACCAAGGGACTGTAAGTATTCGTGAAACCTAGGAAGATCGGTTCCTAAAAGAACAGTTTCGGTTAGAGAGGGGACAACCCCGACTTTCCTCAACTGGGGTTCCCTATCGATTTCTAACACAACTTCGGCCAAGGGATATAGTTTCTTTTCCCCATGAACACATGTAACCTGGATGTATTCCCCTGCTACTACTTGGGACTCGGGTACAATCTCTCTAGAGACAACGGTGTGGTGACAACCGGTATCAAGTAGTGCGATCACTGGTTTCCCATTCACGTGTATCCTTTTCTTGTACTGTACAGGGGCGTCTCCTGTGACAAATACCCGCCCACGTGTGTACCCTACCTCCATAGGTTCTGGGGGGGGTTACGTGCAGGACAATGACGGGCTATGTGTCCCCACTCTGCACAGTGGAATCACTGTGGTCCCTGTGCTAGATTTGTAATGGGAGGTGTTTTTGGTGGGAGTTTCGGGAAGAAGGAACCCTTGGTCTCTGTCTGGGGTATGGGTGTCCTATTCGGGGGTTTGGGTGGAGCCAAAGGAGGACGGTTAGATGGGGCCTTGAAGTCTGGCGAGCGGTGGTATTCACCAGCAAGGTCTACCGCTAGCCTTACTGAGAGGTTGGGGTGTTGCTTGATCCATGATCGGGTGTTAAAGGGAAAGGCATCCAAGTATTGTTCTAAATAGATCTTCTCAGTAAGTTCATCTAGGGATGAAACAGAGGGTTGTAGCCAACGGTTCCCCAGGTCCCTTATGCAGTAGTACAGCGCACGAGGGTTATCTCCTATTGTCCACTTCTCCTTCCTGAACCGGCTGCGGTAGAACTCCTGGTCACAGCCCAAACGTTCTAAAATGGCTTTCTTTATGTCGGTGTAACTGGTTACTCCTGCGGGGTTGGCAGCCTGGAAGGCGGCTTGTAACTCTCTGGATAGCAATGGTGCTATGTATTGACCCCATCTTTCCGGGGGCCAGGACGCTGTGGTTGCGACGCGTTCAATGTTAACAAAAAAATAGTCCGGATCATCTCCGTTTTGGAACTTTTGTAGGACAGACCCGGGTACGTTGGGGTGTACTCGAGCACTCGAGATAGCATCAGTGAGACGCAAAATGGCAGTGTCCTGCACCTGTTGGTTAGTGGTCAGCAGGGAATCCTGGTCCTTGATTACAGTGCGTAGCGCCTCCCGTTCTTTTTGGGCCTGTTTGGTCTGTTGTTCCATGACCAGTTGTAGGTGGCGTTGTCCCTCGGCCAACTGGGCAATTATGGCTTCCATCGGGATGGGTTGGATCATCGTGACTAGACCTGGATCCCACTTCTGACACCACTGTCGTCGCGTGGCCCCGTGGGGTCTATCTCGATCCCTCCCTGGTTGGTATGACACACAGACGTTTGGAGGGTTTGAGCGTTTTATTACAGGCACCAAATTAAACAAGGCTCCTCTCCTCCTCTTTACAGGATGCCTTAAGATAGTCCCTTGGTCGGCTTTGGGGTCTTCTTCTCTCTCCCTCTCTCTCTCTCTCTCTGCTTGTTTCCTTTCCGGGGTGCAGCACTCAGGAGGATTTATGGAAGAAGAAAGAAAAGGAAAACTTCAGGCTACTGCCTTCTTTTTGTATACAAAGGGTTGGGATAAGTGCACCTTCACCAGTGGCCCTAAATGTGCAGTGCCTGAGTGAGGGATATCAATGTGTTGAGGTTGGTGTGGCCCTTAGCCCTGCCCACCAGCCCCTTAAAGTAAATGCACGTGCAGCTGGCACTTGCCTGAGCCCACGACCCTCCGGGGCCGTGGTAGGGTGAGATCCCGCCTCCTCGTTTCTCCTCGGAGTGCCGGTCTCGCTCGCGGTGCTCTGAGAGCGGTTTTCCGTTGTCCTGGGTCCCTCCGTCTCTCTGCAACCGTCCTCGAACCTTGGGACGTCTTCTTCTCTGGTACGCCTTCTCTCCTCTTCGCCGGTTGTGCTGGTCCCGTTCTCCTCTTTCTCAGCGTCTTCACTCACCATTTTCCAGACCGCCGCGTCTTCTTCTCTTCCGGGTTTTTGTCCGTCTTTGACGGGCGTGGCCTCCTCGCATCGAGTGGAGGAGTCTGCACTGCTACCGCTACTTCCTGTTTGGGGCATCTCGGCGGCCATATTGAAAAAGTCGCTGCTCTCCCGGTCGTAAGGGGGCAGCGCCTCGGGGGATCCATCACATTGGCGTAAGCATCTGTCACCAGTGGAGCATGCAGAGCAAATTATTAAATGGCCTGATGATGGTAGATACAAACCCAAAGAGTTTACCACAGGACTGGCTGTAAACTCTAAATTTGTTGGATGGAGTAAAGGCAGGGTGGTGGATGTTAAGTCCTACGCCACCTTCAATGCCTTTTCAGCGTTTGCCAAAGTCTAAATTGGGCCCTTTGTTTTTCACAGCCTAAAAAGAGGCAGTTTATTGACTTGCGAAGCTTGGTTTAAGAAATTATTCAATTACCAACTATGCTTTCCTACAAAACAAAATGATGACAGTTCTGGAATAGAACAGCAAAGTGCAGTGTTTAATTTGAGCAGATGGATGCCAGGGTCAGCAATGGAACTCATTTTAGAGCACCTGGGACCATATTATGTAACAGGAGCATTGTCCCTGTTTGCATCACGGTGCACCTTTAAACAAATGTGCTGGACACAAACACAAATAGTGTGCCATATTACAATCAATGCACGAAGCCCAGAGCAGCAGAGAACTCACGCCTGCTTTGGGGGCAGCCATTAGTGAAAGACAAAGCTGCTGTTTGAAGCAGCCTTTTCATCTTTCACTGTGCAGGTGGCATTCGCCTGCACTTTTAAGGGGGGCAGAGACACAGTCAGCATACATCCTGAAGGCCTCCTTGTCTCTGTGCCCATGCAATAATATGGCGTGGGTGCAGAGGTAAAGTGTTTCCCTCATTTGCATGAGTTCGCGCCCCCATGCAAATTAGAGAATGCCCTCTTAAAACTATAAGTGTGCCGGCACTATCGGAATTACTGAATGGGCCACACAGCTTCTGTGACTCAGTCTGTACTACAACAGTGCCCCAGCGGTGCAGAAAATAGGCTCACACGTCTTTTGCGCTCCTGGAGCACTGTCTGTAACGCGCCTCCTGGAGCACTGTCTGTAACGCGCCTCCTGGAGCACTGTCTGTAACGCGCCTCCTGGCCTTAATGAAGTGTGCAGCGGTCATATAGTTGTATACTTCTGCATGAAAGAACCACCGCTCTAGAAGCATTTATAAATTACGAGTCGCATTCAAATATTTTTATTTTAAGACGGTCACTGTTTACACAGGAAATAAGCAGCAATACACAAGACGCTTTCAGGCCCCACAACACCACAAGCAGAGACAACTGCTAGTGCACCAACCATTGGGGGATTAGAGCAAGGGTGGGCTAGCCTAGTGCTGTACTTCCTGGGTGTCCCCTGCTGAGCCTTCCATTGATGTGGGACTGATGTGGGCCCAGGTGTCTGGTCTGACACTGGCATGGCCAGAGCTACATTTACCTTTAGGATCTCAAAAGGTCTCTTAAGTTGATTTATGGCAGCAATGCACACTATGAAGTCATATTTGTTATTGCTGATTTCTACTACTTGTTGCTTATTTCACAATATAAATGCTGGAGTAAAATACCAGAAAAGAAAAACCAGAACTGGACCAGCTGTTCATAGGCGACAACTCATGATCATTCCCTTTCTGCACCAACGTGGAACATGGCTCGTGTGAAACAAATGGCAACAATGTAGTGAAGGTGTTGCCATTTTCACAGGGCTGGGGTGCTGTGCACGACATAGGAACTGTCATGGAAAGGTACAGAACAATAAGGGCCAGGGCCGGCTTTAGGGCAGTGCGACTGGTGCGGCCGCACTGGGCGCTGACCTGTGGAGGGGGCGCCGACCTCATGGGAGGGGGGCGTTTGTTTAGCAATAACTTATGATTGGAGAGATGAGGGGCCCTTATGCCTGATGGTAGTGAGAGAATCGAGGAGGCAGTCTTGGGGTGTGGGGCGCCAAAAATGATTCTCGCACCGGGCGCCACCAGCGCTAAAGCCGGCCCTGATAAGGGCGGTATTACTGGTTGCAGTGGGCAGCGCTGCAAGTGGCCAGTGCTGGCAGCAACCTGCTTCTGCACTAGCACCTATTGTCCCTTTTTTATTTATGATTTAGGCACTGCCAAAATAGTATTCAATCGAAAAGGTAAAGGAGAGAACTAATGGATTGTAGGAGTTTTAGAGGGTTCCCAAAGGACGGTGCAGTTCCTGGCAGGTTGGAGGGTGCTTTTCTTGAGGTATCCTATGCTTTCCTTCTATATTTGAGCTTCCTAGGCAGTAAAAGTACTGTGGTACAGAAAGCTGTGATGGGTCGCCTGAAAGTGCTCATTCATTTTTGTCCATTCAATTCAATTCAGGACATTTGTAAAGCGCACAGCTACCTCCCTTGAGGTCTCCCGGCACTAGCAACCAGTCTGAAGGGAGAAAGGAAGTGAACAAATTACTTAGCCATCAGATCCGTATCAAACAAGAACGTTTTGAGCTTGCTTCTAAAGCACACACACACAAGCATATGTGACTTGACTCATAACACCTGACCATTAAGCCAAAGGGGAGAAGTCTTTCACCCACTCTGTACATGAGTCACTGATTGGCTATGTGCAAAGTATCTCCTTTCTTCAATTTTTACTCTTGTGATATGAGGTCAATGCTATCTTGTGTTCGCTTAAGAATAATAAGGGCAAAGAAATAGTAAAAAAGAAAATACTCTGCCCAGTTCACAAATACTTTGCTATAGGTAGCTGTGATTTATTCTTGTAATACTATTGGCATACTCCTGAATTCTGCAGATGATGCTGTGCAAGATTTAATGACACATATTCGTGACTAAAGCTTTACATACTTACAAAAATAGAGAATAGGGCATTTAGGGGATGGTACAGTATAGTATCAGAAAGACGTGAACTAGATTTTGTCCTACAAAAATTTTATTGCTGAAATAATACACCAAAATATTGTGATGGTGCTAGAACAGATACCAAACCAGATTCATTTAGGTCACACTTAAGTGGGAGACTAACTTATTCAAAGTTTCTAAGCTACTCGATTTGCACTAAAAGGACTAAGCACAACGCTTCATTCCATCTCTTTTCATTTTATTCATATTAATTTATTTATGTAGCACTTTTGCCTAAGTGCTTTACCGTGAATAATTAGACAAGCATTATTGAAAGTACATAAAACATAACCCTGATGAAGATGCGCCGAGGGGAGATTCAGCTATTTTAGACGAAAAGATAAAACTGTTGGCAAAAGCCTCATGATGGAGGAGGTGGGATTTCAAGGAGGAGCAAAAGCAGTGCAAGGAGGGAAAGGAGCATATAGAAAAATAAGATGGGGTTTCACAGTCTAGGAGCAAGGAGGGGTAAGGATCTGAATTGGGAAAAGGCTCATGGAGGGAGGGAGGGAACAATCAACCTAAAGTGAGAGACAACGCATAGAGAGTGAGAAGAAATATATGGCTGTAGAAGAGAACTATGATTTGGCAGCCAGACCATAGACACATTCAAAGAATATACATAGGAATAAGATTTGGAAGCAAATGGAGGGAGCCAGTGAAGAGAGAAGAGGTGGGGAGAAAGTGGAGCAGTGGGGGAAGTATACAAAGAAAACAGATGGCAGAATTTAAGACAGGTTTAGGAGGAGCTGGTGTATAAGCAAGAAGTGTAATGAAAAGGTTTTAGAACTTTTGCACTTTCTAAAGGGTTTCCCCAGATTTTCTTGCCTTTTGCTGAATTCTGTTTTTTCTATCTATAGCACTCTGTGCACTTTGCCCCTGGTAACTAGTATAAAGTGCTTTTGCTCCTCCTTTCAACATGATGAAATTGGTATACACCTAGGTGGCATATTTAACTTACCTATAAGCCCCTAGCATACGTACCAAGGTGTGCCCAGGACCTGTAAGCCACCCCTAAGTAGGCATTATTGCCCATCAGGCATCGTACATTGCATTTAAAAGTAGGACATATAAAGGTTTAATGTCAAACATGTCCTTTCATTGAGAGCTGCCTTGGATGTTTGGTATAGAGTCAGGAGGAGGTGGAGTATCCGATATTATTCGTATTTTGCCCCAGTTTGGGATTCCCCCGGAACACCAGAATGCTTAAAGGATGCTCTTAGTTTTCCACTCAGAAGGGCGGGGTTTAAAACTTGGTCAGACTTGTTATCATCGGAAGGAGTGCACCCCTAGGAAGTATTAAATACAAAAACCAGTAATGAGCTGTCCAGATTTAAGTTTATTCAATTATCCTCCTGGTTTGTGGCATCAAAAAAGGAGATTGGGGGGGATTATGAACTGGAGCTTTCTCTCCAAGACATTAGACCTAAGAAGAAAGAAGTGTCCCATTTTGAGGCACAGTTTTCAGCCACTAGTTGTAGTGATTTTATCAACCCCCTTCCTGTTTTGGCTACCAGTGCCACCTTTTCTTGTATCGAGGTGGAAAAAGTGCTAAAATCGATCCCGCGAGGTCGGGCCCCAGGTCCAGACTGTATTCCGGCTGATCTGTTTGTATCGGACAAAGAGAACTGGGTCCCCTATATAAAATATCTTGCTAATGCAGTAGCTAGTGGCGCAGCTATTCCGGATACTTGGTTCGGTGCTGAAATTTTACCTATATTTAAGAAGGGTGATCGTTCCCAGCCAGGCAATTATAGGCCAATAAGCCTTATTGATTCCATCCAAAAAATAGTCGCAAGGCTCGTCCTAGTCAGAATTCAGGCCTGGATAGACGAGATGGACATTTTGACCCCCCTACAGGCAGGGTTCCGTCCCCACATAAGTACCATAGAACAGGTGTTTAGGTTTGCTCTTGTTTATTGGAAGGTAGTTGCTATTGGTGGTGGCACGATTTACGCGGCCTTTGTAGATCTTAAGACCGCGTTCGATTTAGTTCCCCGTGCCAAAATGTGGAGTGTATTTCAGGCTCTGGGGATGCCCTACGAATTACTAAGTATCCTGGTTAAATTGCATGAAACCAACTATGCACAGGTTCGTTGGGGGAAGCAGGGAATGTTACCGAAAGGTTTCCGGTAACTAAGTGGGTCCGACAAGGGTGTGTACTGGCCCCAACCCTGTTTTCACTCTTTATTAATAGGGTGGTCCAATACTTTACATCCCATTCCACTGATGCTCCAATGCTGGCAGGAATGAAGATACCGCTGCTCATGTTCGCGGACGATACCCTGCTACTTTCCAGAACCCAGAAGGGGTTGCAAGTGGCACTGGAGCGTTTTGGGGTATTTTGTCGCGAGCATGAGCTAGTGGTTAATGTGGACAAAACGAAGTTCATGGTGTTCCATAGGTCAAAGGCCGTGAGGGGGAGGGTGTACATGGATAATGCCCCTTGGAGCAGACCGACACCTTCACCTATTTAGGGTTAACTCTGGGTAAGAAACTTAGCTGGAAATCCCAGATTGACCTGCTGACACTTAAGCATTCCCAACTCGTAGGTGCATTGCTTAAAGAGCATAGGCTCTCTATGACCAAGCCCTTAGCCCCTGCGTTAAAGATATACAACCATAAAATAGGTTCATCATTGTTGTATGGGGCGGAATTATGGGGTTTTAATGATTTAACATCTTTGGCTGTCGCCCAAAACAAATTTGTGAGAGCTTTGACTGGCCTACCGCAGTCTACTCCATTGCGGCCTTTATATTTGGATCTGGGCTGTAATAAAATAGCGGACCAGGCACGGTTTAGACCGGTAGCATTCTGGAGAAGGCTCTGGACTACTCCGGAGCTTACTCCGTACGCTCAAGCTTTCTCTGATATTAGGTCGCTGGGTTGTACCAATAAAATCCCTTGGATAAGGAATCTAAAAATTATACTGTTTAGTATGGGGCTGAGTAAACTGTGGGAGGATCCAGCCGCTGCTATCTTCCCTGCGAAAAAGGGTTTGAAAGCCGCTTATTGGAGCATGGTTAGATTGCAGCAACTGACACATCACCAATGTAGCTCGATGACTCGGGTTTTTAATGAACACAAATTTGAGCCAAAACTCGAAACTTACTGGGACATAATTACTAGACCTAATGATAGGAAGCTGTATCATCAGTTTAGGGTGGGTTCTCTTCCCATTAAAGAGTTCACCAGTAGTTGGCACCCCCCCTCGGATGACAAATGTCCCTTTTGTCCAGCCGAGATTGAGTCACTAGCTCACATTTTCTTTGTATGCCCTGCCTATAGGTAACCTAGGCACAAATGGTTGAAACCCATTTGTAAGAATATGGGCATCAGAGTAGCTATGGAGGCCTTAAGGATTCTGAAAACCAACACAGAGGATCCTATTATTAAAGCAGTGGCCAAATTCTTGAGCTGGCTGTGGGTCATTCGAGCAAACAAGATGAGGGATTGTTAATATGGCTATTTATAATAAATTATTAATAATTTGTCACAGTTTTAGCATATTATGTATCATGTTTATATTTGTCATTGTTTTTATGCCACGTGTTCCCCTGTGATTTTTAGCTATTTATATGATATAAGATCAGTTTTTTAGACAATCTGATATAATGTTACTATATGTACCTTTTTTCCTTTTTTTTGTAATTTCTTTTTTTGGTCATTTTAACTGTTTTTATGGGAACATTAGATAATGTGGTATAGAGTCAGTTTGTATGTTTTGCTGATGTATGTCGTCTTTTATGATTCTCGACAATCGAAATAAAGACATAATTAATCGTAATCGTAATCGAAGTGGCTAGGTGGTATGAGGGACTCTTAGTGGCAGAGGAGAGAAAGTTGACCCCCCCTTATGCGATATGGAGAGGAACTCTCAAAGAGGAGGGCATTGAGTCAGTCTGGGATAGCTCATTGAAGACTCTCTACTCAACTGTTAAACCTGCTAACTTGAAGCGGAACCATTTTTTTACTATTAATCGCCTCTATTGGACTCCGCATCAAATATCCAAGTTTGCCCCTCAACCTCCCCCAAAGTGTGTGAAGTGCGGTTGCATAGGAGCCAATGATGTCCATATCTTCGTTGATTGTCCATGCCTGAGAAATTTTTGGGACAGTATAGAACAAGCACTTAAAGGTGTTTTTGATCGGGAGATCAAATTAAATATAACACTTATCCTCCTAGGAGATGATGGAGCATTAACTTTGCTGCTGAGGCGGCCCCATAGAAGGTTGCTTTTTATCTGATCCTTAACGCTAGAAGAGAAATTTGTCTGAAATGGAAGGTTCCCTTGCCCCCGACAGCGGAAGACTAGGTCAGGGCCGCAGTCAGGATCTGCTGCTTCGATCCGGGAACAGCAAAGAGTCCTGATTTATCCATATGGTCTCCCTTTTTGTCTTGGTGTCTTTCCTTGGCCATTGGCTATCCGTCCCTATGATTACACCGACTCACTGACAAAGGTGAGGGTCCAAATGGAATGGACCAGGGCGAGTGCAGCGACCGCTGGGCAGATAGTTAGAAGGTGCGGTTTCCTTTGCTTTGCAGACGCGGTTTGGTGATATGAGGGAAATTAGAGGAAAAAAAACATGTCCTTTCAATGACTAGCCCCTCAAAACTATTTTCACTGTTCCATAGGAAAGCACTGGGAAGCAATAGTAAATGTTAACACCATATCTCTGGAATGGGACTCGCTAGAAAAATAATTAAACAACTATTTTTAGTAGTTATTGAAAGTCCACTTCAATGGTTAAGTCGGATTTTTCCTAACATATTACAAAAAATTAATTTTTAAGAAAGTAACATTTGCCATGCCCGAAGTCCCTGGAATCTAAATCTGCATTTTGTTCTCCCATGCCAGCCAGCCAGTAATTTGCACTTGAATAGGTGGGAATGAGGTGTAAATGTGCTCCCAGGAGCAAACAATAGGCTGACCTGAATCAGAAGAGATGACCTATCTAAACCTGACAAGATATGCAGTTGGGATTTCTGGGAGGATTCTTTTTGAGATTAAAGTGTCCAATCCTGCTTGAACATCACATCCTGCTTGACAGGTCTGCTGGGGTTTTTTCATATGACACTTGGGGTGTACTTCAAAGAGGCATCCCCTGTCACAGACAAATGTTAGCTGATACTCTAGCCTGGCCCTTCTTTTGTCCCTCCCAGCCAATAAGGCCCCCCAAAAAGTGGGCCTTGTTTTGAAATTACAGTGTCACAGCCTGTTTGACAGGTCTGCTAGGTTTTCAAATAGCATTTGGTGTGCACTTGAAAGGGCGAAGGGTGAAAGCCAAAACACTTGTTGTGTATCCCATGTTTGGGTGCTGAAAACTCAGCTTTGTTCTACCAGACCTCTGTTTCTGAGGTTGTTGTGAGTGCAGGGACTGCCTAAAACTAAATTTTGGTGTTAGATGTGGGAGGACACCAGGATTACCATAGTACACACAACATGCAGTCTCCCAGCACTCAGAGCCCAAGTTTAGTGTGGCCGAAGACTTCGGCCATCTTGAAAATGCCCAAAGTAGGTAGCTTTTGATCTGGGAACGTTTACCTTAGGTATGAGCTAGTGGATAGGAAAGACTACATGTGTCACGGTGTCCCCATGGGCGATTACCAACCACTAGCACATACTAGGCATTAATGTGGCATCTCCAGGCACCCACTTCAGAACATTCCTAGACCTGTGGAAGATTAGAAGAGGGCTGAACCTGGTGACTGGGAGGTGAGAAGAACCTGGAAAAGTGAACCTGCTCCCCCTTTTGAACCCAGAAAAAGGTGTGGACTCCAGCAGTCATAAGACTGACCTGTTAAAGCTGCAGGGACACAGCAAGTTACAAGAGGTCTTTTCCTGCAACTGCTCAGCAGACCAGTGGCAACTGGACATGGACTGAAACCTCCTGTTGGGCTCTGCCTGCCACTCTGTGAGTGTCTAAGTGCCTCTTCTATGTCCCTGGGTGGGTTTTAGTAGTGTATTCCTGTGCTGAATTGGAACTTAAAGTACTAAAGTCTGAAGGTAACATCTTTGACCATGGTGAACCTAGTTACTTTACCCGACCTGCGCTCCATCACAGTCAGCGTCAAATTTCTGAATAGTATTTGCGCCATTTCTATTTAAAACCTGAAAAAATATTATCTCCAGTTCCCCTGGTTGGATTCTAGTCATGCTGGTGTCATTTTGTTTATTACATTATTTGTCTAATTCTTTTTGGGATTTTAATTGTTTTCTATCTCATCTTTGTTACTGTTATAGTACTGAATATACACTTTACACATTGCCTCTAAATAAAGTCTCTCTGCTCTGTATCACAACTATCAGGCAGTCGAGCTCAGGTTTATTTGGTGACTTTAGTGGTTCACCCTGCCAAGGATTGTGAATATTGCTTGAGGTGGTTAGTTCGCCTCTCAACTAATAATCCAACTTCTTACAATACAGTGGAACAATATTCAAGAATGGCAGTTGTAGTATGTAACGGATACCCTTCAGCCTGAATTTTGAGTCACAGTCTACAAATTCAGTACCTTGCCCCAAGCTAATATATGTCATGATTGTGTTCCCAAATCTGAATTGATGTGCATGTCGAACACAGAGTGTTGGGATGAAATAACTAGCAGGGTAATGCAAAGGTCACTGACAACTCTTGTTTCTTGGATGGCTCACACACTAATGATTGTGATGGCTATAAAATGTGAATTCAGCCTGGGCCAAATTGTGAAAGATAATTTAATAATAGGGCAAATTAATTTGGTGCAGTACTAATATTTCAAAAGCATAAATAAAAGTGCTTCCTAATAAAATGTTCCTGGAAAATACATCTTCAGTACCTTGTAGGAGCCTGTAAAAACTACACAACCAAATTTATTTTATATGAAGACAAAAATAACAATTTCTTTTCCTTGCCAGTCTCATATTAAAATGGGGGAATTTTGTCAAATATACATACTAGTCATTTCAAAAAAAGATCATCATTATTGCAAGGTATTTGCAAATCAAACACTAATGTGACTGCTGGTTTCCTACAGGCACACCTGCCTGTGTCTTAAGCCTGCTCTTCACATACATATTGTTCACTACTATTGTTTGTTTCTTTACATAACACTCACTGCAAAACGAGTCTCATGTAGGGAAGCAAAATCGGGAGAAAAAAACACTTGCTCTAGATCACAACTTGGTCAGTCAGTCAGACATAAATCTTTATTTTGTTTTAAGAAATACTATAAAAGAACAATAAACTATGTATACATACCACAATGAAAAAAATACGCAGGTATGTTCAAGAAAAAAAAACACAATGAAACCTCTACAGCTCACAAAAACAATAAAAGTTGTCAACCCCAAGAACAAAGACCTCAACTGGTTTGCTATGCTTTCAGGTAAGAGAAAAAGGAGTTACTTCATTTTGCTTTACAGTGTACAATACATAAATAACCCTGTGAGCGAGTAGTGTAGACCAGGATAAAGTGCTAAGTGCTACCTCCTAAAGGGCTGGCCATTACAAGTCTTCAAATAGCTAGCCCTTGGGTTGTTGCAAGAAATATGCTGACTATTCGCAACAGCTGATAAAAAACACACAATCAAATATTTAATGAAGTCACCGCACAAAATTTTCAAATATTATTGCTGGGCGAACCTGAATAAAACCCAAATCTTTAAGAAGTGGATGAATAAAAGCCTTTCAAAGTCATTCATAAAACTTACAGAACATTAAAAAATTAAGGTCACCCTTCGGAGATAAGCTATTGGAACCGCGGTGACCCCAATTACAAAACTCCCCTCTGCAGCCTAAAACGCTACTTATCAAATAAAAATGAAACCACGTTAACAGCCTACGGTGATAATTATTTGTGACTGACAGCAAATATGCTTCACAATGGGGAGAGGATTTCAATGAGAGGTAACTTCTAACTGTTGGTTTCGTTAATTCCGCCTCCTCTCTAAGTCTATCCTTCCATGTTAGACCTGTCAGTCATAGGGTGGTTGGTCTTCCCCCAATCATTTTGCTGTCTGGCCGCCAATTTGGCTGAATTCATTTTTTTGGCTTAGGCCTGCTAACCAGTGCTAAAGTGCTGGTGCTCACTCAACTAAACATGGTTTGATTGACACATTCCTAGTTGCATATTTAATTTACTTATAAGTCCCTTGTAGAGTAGTATACCATAAACCCATGGCCTGTAAATTAAATGCTACTAGTGGGCCTGCAGAACTTATTGTGCCACCCCACTAAGTAGCACTCTAAAACTTGTCCCAGGCCTGCCATTGCAGCCTGAATGCAGTGTTACACTGCCATGTCGACTTGGCACTTAGAACCCCTTGGCAAGCCTTACACACTCCCTTTACTTACATATAAGTCAACCCTAAGGTAGGTCCTAGGTATCCATCGGGCAGGGTGCTCTGTAAGTAAAAGGTAGGACACACACTTTAAAGTTTTGTATGTCAAGGTAGTGACACACTCTCAAATTTGTTTCTTACTATTGTGAGGCCTCTCCTCTCATAGATAACATTGGAGATTCCTTATTATATTTAATAAGCTGTAATTCCTAATTGAGAGTAGGTAAATCTGTCATGTTTTATACCTATGGAATTGTAATGGTAAATCTTCTTTAATGGCAAAGTTGAATTTACCATTACAATTTTGAAAATGCCACTTTTAGTAAGTTGACATGTTCCTGCTGTTAGCCCTGGGCGCCTGCAGCCTGTCTCTGATTGCATGTCTGGGTTGGGTGACAGCTGGGCTTTGCATTTCTCTCTAGACAGCCATACACAAGGGAAGCTTAGGTGTAACTTGATGGACCATCCTGGGAGGGTGGGAGGGAAGAGCTGGGCACACTTACACCTGAATAGGCTGTGTCCTGTCCCCACACAAAGGGTTGCATACCCCCCTGAAGTGAGTCCCTTCTTTGAAGTCTCCCCACTTCAAAGGCACCACTGGGTATAAGAACTGGACCTCAGACCCTACCACTTCAGTATGCTTCTGGACTGTAACTACTCTGCCAGGAAGAAGAATGGCTGTGCTGAAGGACTGCCACTATACTGGACTGCTGCTCTGGAAGAACTGCTGCCTTGCTGTGTTGCCCTGGTGCTCTCTCTTGCTTGGGTAATAAAGACTGGACCTACATCACTTGAACCCAGAGTGACTCCAATGGCTAGCTGACTGGACTCTTGATCTGAAGTCTCGGGGACATAAAATACTTGCAACCGTCCTGCTCCTCCATCTGGCCCATTGAAAGTGGGCCTAAGGTGCTTGCTCCAGCTGAACTGACGCATCCTCTGCTGCTAGAGCAGAATGGACGAATCGCCGCTGTTGCGGGAACAGGATCTGCACATTGCCCTCGGAAGCAGCGCATCACCGTCGGAACCGCCACTTCGGAAGCAGCTCATCGCCGCCACTGCATTTAGAAGATCGACGCATTCCATCTACTGCGTGGAGAAACCCGGTGCATCACCTTCGGAACCGCTGCATCTCAGAACCAGAGCGGGATCTCACCAATGCATCACTCAGCTGCACTCCGCATCTTCGTTTATTAAGGTACTTTTGTTCCGCGGGCCTCACTGGGTCCTTGTGTCTGGCCCTACGCTCCATCGTGGTCAGTCTGAACGTTTGACTTTGTCCCGGTCCGGTGTGACCAAATATCCCAAGTAAGAGCTTATTGCTTCTAAGTGCTGTTTTACAGTTTATTCTTTTTAAATTCATATCTTAAGTTCTACATATTGCTTTTTTGTCTCTTTAGTCTTGTTTTATTTATTAAATTGACTGCTATTTTTCTAACCTGGTGTGGAATCTTTGTGTGTGATGTTTTTACTGTTAGAAATGTTGCACAAATACTTTACACATTGCCTCTAAAGTTAAGCCTGACTGTTCTGTACCAAGCTACCAGAGGGTGAGCACAGGTTAATTTAGGGTTTGCCTGCCTCTTACCCTAACTAGGATTGTGGTTTCTGCTTAACTAGGGCTCATACCCCAGTCAACCTACAACTCAGTTTCTAACATCCATAATTTAAAATGTATTTTAGTCCAAAGGATGTCTTTTTTAACAATCGATTGTCGAAGAGTTCTCCCCCCCCACAATGTTCTAAAACATTCCTTAATAAATTTTAGCCATTCACTAGCTGCACAATTTTCCATTTTCAAACAGCCTAGAAGAATCGCCCTGTTTAGATGACATTCTGGGTGTGTCTAGATGGTCAACCATTTCAGCAAAGGCCGGACAGTGATGACATCAGATTAGTACGGTAACCCTAATTCTTGATGGGCCATGTAAGCAGGTGTGCTCTGCGTTACACCCAGGAGCCTCCCACAGAAATGGTTATCGACCACGTGTAGAGCGGTAATGTCTCTATAACCCCATATGTTGCTACCGTATACCACAGCAGAAACACACTTGGGGTTGTATAGCTTAATGATTGTACCAATCAGCGACATCCCCTAATGCTTTGCAAAGCTAAAAATTACTGTGGTTGTTCTGCTGAAAATATTCCTCTTACACTCATTCAGAGGGTTCCAGGAGCAGCCATTATCAAATACTACCCTTAAATAGGGAAAAGAGCTAATCGTTAAAAGCTCATGGTCATTAGCCCTGAATCTCCTGCTTCTTTTATTTTTTCACCCTACACCCATCACAAAAGACTTACTAAAGTTGTCTGAGAGGTCTAGATCTTCCATGAAGGACACAAATATGTCCACATGATTTTGCAGCCCCAACGTGGTTCCTGGAAGTTAGGAACGCATCGCCCACATACATGAGAGCAGGGATTGCACGGACACCAATCCTAGGGCAGTCTGATCTGCTCCTTAATTGGGCTTGCTCTAAGTGGTTGGCGTATAGGGTAAACAGAAAGGGAACAAGTATACAACCCTGATGTACCCCCCTCTGTATGGCAAACTCCTTTGAGCAGCTTCCGTCCTGGTAATATCAGATGGTGGCCTTCATATCACTATGTATGGCCCTCAAAAATAAAAATATTTCCGAGTTGATACCCATTTGGGTCAAAATAGACCAAAGCTTAGACATTTTTACTTGGTCCAACGCCGATGTGTTATCAATGAAAGACAGATGGACCGACCCGGTCCCTGCTACGGTGTACTTACGGACTAAGAGATGGAGATTTAACCCTTGATCAGTTGTGCCGAGACCGGGCCTGAATCCATACTGGATATCAAAGATTCCACCCGAGCCTTCAACCAACCTGTAAGTCTGTTTAAAAGAGTTCTACCAATGACCTTCACCACCAAGTCTATTAAAGAGATGGGTCAGTAGCATGAGGAGTGGCCTTATCGCCTTTTTTAAAAATAGGTATGATGATCAATGTTGACCAACTTGAACGTATACTCCCAGCTACCACTTCGTTCCTTACCTGTGCGAGTAAGGGAGCCCATAATTCAGGGAGCGCTATTCACAGATTGGTGGGTATGCCGTCAGGCCCAGGCACCCTTTTTTTGTTAACTGAGTGATTGCCAAATGCACCTCCTGAGGATTGAAAAAAGTTTACAATGGGCAGGGGCCTCTATATGGGATTGAGTGACGTCAAACGGGAAAACTACTATAAATCTTCATAAAGTGGGAGACCCACACCTCCGATGAAATATGAGAATCTAGAACTTCACTATGTGAGTTTTTCAAAAAAGGACTGTTAAGAACTTTCCAGAAATCAGAACTATTTCTCACAGTGCAAGCAAGAAAGCGTTCATCCCAAGCTGCAGTTTTTAAATTCATATTGTATCTGCTTTAAAATGTTCTTATATGCCCTCCTCCTAGCGATTACTGTATCTCTGTCTCTCGGTCGACTATTGAGCGCCGAATGCAGATTTCTTCTACCTTTGGAACAGGCCCTGTCAAACCATCTTGGGGAGTTGGGCCCTGCCGGAGCCCTGGTCAGAAGAAGTTTAGGGGCATATTAGCAAGGGCAGGCGATATAATTATCGCCGCTTTAGCGTCCGTTTTCGGGCGATAAGCGGTGATAATTATATCGCAATATCATCAAGGACAAGCTAGCGCGTGTTTCCTTGATGTAGAGCCCGTTTTTTCACAGCCTCGCCTCGCATCGCTAATGAGATGCAAAGAAGGCGTGGCTGTGAAAACAGCACATGAAAATATCGCGAAGGCAGCTTCGCGATATTAACAAGGAGGAGCAGCGATAAAAAAATCGCGCTACCTCGGCCTTAACGCTGGAATTTAACGTCTGTTAAATTCCAGACTAAGGCATACTAATAATGGTAGGTGGATTATGCTGATACGACCACAGGGTCGTATCTCAGCAATGTTATCGCTGTTTTCCATGGAACATCGCTGGAAAACCAGCGATGTTCCATGGCAAACACCGCTATCGCTGAAATATTATCGCCATAGCGCTATGCATTGTAAATATAGCGTTATCATGGCGATAATTTTCAGCGATAGCTGGCGATAATATTTCTATCGCTATGTGGGGCCAGCGATAATTATTGCTGGCCCTTGTTAATATGCCCCTTAGTTTTTTTAGTTATCTTCCAAAAAGCATCCCTAATCGTGACACCAGATGTAGATCCACTAAGTAAGGGGTCAAAATCAGAACGACAATTGAGAAGTAAGAACTGCAAAAAATTTCAGGGACCACGCCTGTCTATTTTATCTTCCTATGTCTGTTGCAATGATTGCCATCGGACCCTTAATGACAGGGTCTAAACAATCCCTCCTCTGATGGTAAAGACAGAGGCAAATAGGATAATGATCACTATTAACCATTGGTAGCACGTTGATACCTTCAATTAAAGAAAACAGAGTCCTTGACACAACAATGTAGTCAATAGTAGTGGCGCAATTTCTCCCTACAAATGTCGCTGGTAGAATAGCAAATTCATCCTTGCTACAGCAGTCGTAAGAGCTTACTAGATTTAACCGGCAAAGCGGGTCGTTAAAGAAGTCACCAGCCTGTGTATGCTCAAAGTGACCCAAATGTAGGAATTCCTCTTTAGTGTAAGTGTGTCAAACATCATTACAGGGATGAACTTTAAAGTCGGGCATTATAAAAAATGCTTTCTGGGGTACTAGTGTGAAGTTCTGTTAATAAGTTCGCAATTAGCTGGAAAAAGGATGAAAAATCCACCTGGGGAGAGGGATTTTATATGTTCACTAATAAGAAACTAGGGTTGTTGGCAAACCGAAGCGAAACGTCTTGAAGGTTCAGGGAACCAGATATAATTGCTTCAGTTTTACATCTACAGGCCAATGCTATCAAAAGTAGTAAACCCCCCTTTGCTCTTCCATGATGAGAACTAGTCACCGGGACCCTCAAGGACTCATATCCATCTAAGTAAAAGGTACAAGATGTATCCCATATTTCTTGCAATGCAATTATGTCATCATTACACAAAAAATCCCTACAAGACGTATCACCAGATTTTGTCTTAGGCCAGCGATGTTCCAACTTATGAGGTTGTTGGTCTTTAGAGTTGCGTGCTCTTAAGATTTACCTCTGCCAATGGTGGATGATGGAGCGATGTTAAATGAATGGGTTTGTCAGTCCACTTCGTTCATGTTATCTAGTGGGGTAAAACGATTGTAAGTGGGGCTAGAGGAAGTCCCAAAACCCCTTCAACATGAGTTGCTTTGGCTTTGCGAGGTATAGGAAGGGCATGGCTAGTAAGAGAAGGCATGACGCGTTTGTAGAAGAAACCAAGAGGGTACGAACCAATCCTGGTGTTCGACAGGGGGCAAAGTGCCGAAGCTGATAATTTGTCCTAACAACCCCCTTAGTCAAAAGAGGAAGCCAGGATTCAGATGTAGTTCTCATGTTGCTGAAGTCATCTCAGTAACCAGACTACATATCACCTTATTGCTCCCCCGTCCCCCTCACATTCCCTTATCCCTTGAAGTCAAATTAATAAACACATTGTCTGCTGTGTTGGCAGAGAGGAAGTGACCAGGATTGTAGATACTATTCTTCTGAGCACAATTTTCTAATGGTCAATTGCTATCCAACCATGATGATTACGTTTTAAAGGTTTCTAAAACATGTAATATATCCTATATATTTTGTCAAATTGGTGCATTTGACTTGGTCTCATAAATGCATCCCATGAGAATGAAAATCACCTCGCTGTTGCACATGGAAAACAATTCTGCGGTGTTCTTCAAAATATACTGAATTATTTAAAGGAGGTCTTCAGTCTTTCCCAGTAGAATCACAAAACAACTATTTTTTATGCACTAAAATAATTAGCATTTGTGTTTTAAAATGCCCTCCCGTCCTCAATTTCAGTTTATTGGGGTCAACTTGCACACTGTGCCTACTCCCACATTAATGCTAAGGGCTGCTTATTGATTTTAAAGTAAAGTGGAAAATACAGCATAAACCATTTTAGGTGTGGCTGAACATTCTTATAATGCATTCATAACATTTTCTTGTGATATGACTTTGTGTACTAAGTAAGTAGACGTTTTCCTTTAGACGTGTACCTTACCTTTGAAAATTCTATCCAGGGCTGTCTTATGATACAGTGCCCAACACTGAACAATATGGTGTACATAATTTACACAAATAAACTAGACAACTGGTTTGTTGCAAGCCAAAAAATCATGGTCTGTGCCTTAATGCTGGAAGACGTCACGCAGTTGGAAATTTTAAATTAGCAGATGAAAGAATGCTGGAAACCTCGACACACACGATGACCACCACTGTGCTAGCAAATGTCCCACTTATTTGAATATTTGGTATATTTCCCATTTCTTCAGGCTATGTTTTCTATAGATTTTAAATCCTGTCTGGGCAATATAAATAAATGCCTCCTTATCTGATTTGTGAGAAAATTTAGGTTAGAACCAAGGATCAAGTGAATCATGTGTGTGATTCCTTCTTGAATGTTTGCTTCCAGCTCATCCACTTCACCCCACAGTTGAATTTAGTGCCCGTTCGTGCAGTTGGCAAAACAGTCAGTGCAGCCTTTCACAATTAGAGCAGGGCCAGCATCAACTTCAGGCAGTTCCGGATGACCAAATAGGCAAAGTAGGCACCGGCCTATGGCCTCTGCTCCTTTTAGTGGCCCCGCAACAACGAATCAAAATAATATTGATTTGATCTTGAAAGAAAATTGCAATCCAGCTTTCTTAAATATTGTTTCCAAAAGATAGAAAAAATGAATCAACTCAAAGAAACGAAAACTTTACATTAAAGACTCTATAGAGAAAATACTGTATTAATGTAATGTACCCATTAAAACCTTAAAGTACATAAACCAGAGACATCGGATTCACATAACAGTTTGTCTCTTAAAAGCTCATCTTCTGGCAGCTGTCAGTTTGTAAAAAACTCCGGTTTGCGAGGGGGGCCCTAAAAGTTTTATTGCCTAGGAGCCTCCACAGGGTTTAATCTGGCACTGACTTCAGGCTTAACAAAAGTTGTGGTTCATATTGAGCAGTACATCTGAGGTTATTTTATCTGGGTCCTTATGCATTCAGTGTCTATTGGGTAGTGTCAGTGATGGTTACTGTTCTATATCACTGGTGTCCAAGAGCATGAATTCCCTTCCTTTGCTAACATGGGATGCGAGTTTAGCAATAATGTGTGGTATTTATATAGAGCAAACCTATCTAGGAAGCAGCGGAGCGCTGTATGTTCTGTATTGTGTTGGTAGGTGATGATACAAGCTTGTGTATATTAAGTGGGGATTACAAAAGTACATTGTACACAATACTTTTTTGAATTTTATTTTTAGGAATAGAGAGATTAGTTAATTTGCCCAGAATCACATGATGTTCAGTCAAACGCCAAGGCCAGTATTCGAACCTGGGACTCTAGATTCAGAAGAGTCTGCAGCTCTAGGCCCTAGGCCACACCTCCTGAATTCTGGCTTGTTCCAGAAGGTGATTGAGGGTTCGGAACTCAGATACTGTATGAGACAAGTAATCATAATCACTTAAATCAATTCCGCTTTGGAGAAATATTTTTATAGAGAGTTTTGGTCTTTATGTATATGCAGGAAAAGAAAATATAGGACTCATAAAATGATGATGCTTACAAAAAATAAAAGGTCATAGTGCGTTACAGTGTTCGCAAACACACATTTTGTTTGAGTGATAAATGCTAAGAAACTAAGGGTATATTCACAAGAACGTGTGATAACTACCGCAAGAGTAGCGTAACGCAACTATCAATAACGCAGCCTTTCACGGGAAATTAACCCCTTGTCAACGTGGAATTCACAACAAGGCGGTACCATGCGATAGTCTGCCGAAACCGCAGACAAAGTCCGCGATACAACCACCACGATGGAGATAAAACCACAAACTACAACACCAAAAAACACGCGATGGGCCAAAGCGCGATGAGGAAACCAGCGACAAGCAGTGCCAAGCCTGCAACACACACCTGGCAGGCGTCAAAAACCTCCATAAAAGCAGAAAAAAACACCCACACACAAACTGACCAACACACAAGCACCATGGAGGCAGCCGAAGCAGGCGCAGAGGACGAGCGCAACCCCACAAGCACCCCGGACGACCAGCCTGGGACCTCGGGGACAGGGAAGGGCAAGGACAAGAAGACCAGGAAGACCAAGTTCAGTCCGCAGGTGAACAGGATCATAGTCAGGGAGGTGATGGAACACCATCAACAACTCTTCGTCACCTCCAACGTGTCATTGGGCACCAAAAATGGAATATGGCGGGACATCGTCGACAAGGTGAATGCCGTCGGAGAGCACAAGCGGACAATGGACGAGGTCAAGAGGCGATGGAATGACATCAAGCGGAAGACCAAGGATAAACTCTCCGCCAACCTGAAGGCAGCAACGCAGACCGGAGGTGGGGGCCCAGCGCCACAGCTGGAGCTGGATGACATGGAGGAGCTGGTGTCGACAGTCATCAGTGTGGAGACTGTGGCCGGAGTCGGGGGACCGGACACTGCTCGACAGGACACAACACAACCGCAACAGGGTGAGTGACCACCAGGTACTGGGGGACGGGGGAGATGGCCACATTGGCACACATGCACAAGCAAGCAGGGCACAGTGCACACCCACAATCACTCTGGGTCCTCGCCCAGACCCACACACTGTCACAATGTACAATGCCATGCTGTCTGAATGTCAACCTGTACCATGCGGCTACATACATGTGGACACATTGTAATACACCATCTCCCCTTCACATCGCAGGGGCATCTTCAACACCTCCTGCAGAGCAGTCACAGCCACTCTTCACTGATGACGAGGAGGAGGACAACACCAGCATCGACATCCAAACCATCCAGGACCTCATTGACCACCTCCGCAACTCACCTCCAGGATCAGGGCAGCCCAGCTACATCCATGATACCCCACCCACCAGCCAAACCACCCAGCAGGAGGCACCCACAGCCCCGGCACCCTCCCAAGACCCCCAGGAACAACAAATGGCCTTCCAACGCCGTGTGCTGGAGGGCCAGAGGGAGACGGCCGAGCAGGTGCGGGTGGGGTTCGAGCTCATGGCTAACAAACTGGACGCCATCCTTGGGTGTCTATGTCCGCCCCATGGTCTCCAGCGAGCCCTGACTGACATCTCTGGAGTCATGACGCGGAGGGAAGAATACCTGTCCGCTCACAGTGGCCCAAGCGATGCCAGCCTTGAGCTGGCACACATGCGGAGGCTCATGGAGGACATGGTGCGGATGGAGGGCGAAAGGATGGCAGCAGCCGCTGCACATCAGCGAAATGTAGCTGGGATCTACCGTGCCCTGCATGTCCTCGTCATGGCATTGCTGCCACAAGGCATGGCGATGATGAATGCTGCTGCCCCCACACCATTCACATCTCCGCCCCCTGGTGTGTCAGTGCCTCCCAGTGTGGCAGGCGTATCCACTCCGGCACCTGATGTGTCACTGCCACACAGTGCAGCCGACAATCCTCCTCCGGCCCCTGATGAGTCAGTGGCACACAGTCCCGCAGCCGGCACTGCAACACCCACAGGTGGGGCAGGGCACACACCCGGGGACGAGGACGTGGATGGGACTGTGGTCAGGAGGACCAGGCAGTAGCATCCATTACCGCCACCTTGCATGTTTCTGCTTGGTGCCGCACATGGCCTCAAGACCTACCACTGACCCCCGATACACTCCGAGGCACTTACCTTGGACAGCGACATGGACTGCCACATGCTGTTTGACGACCAATGACACGGCGGACAGACTGCGGACTGTACCCTTCCTCTTCCGCAGTACAGGTCATCCCGGGATGGACACTGGCTGGCCCTCCACGGGCCCATATTGTGTGGTGTGCTCGGCATTGCCCTGTACCGCTCCAGCTGCATGACTGCACTGGATGTGCAAATAAACATCCAGTGACGCACTGCTGTGTAATGTCTTACTTCATTCCTGTGTGGATGTGTGGATGAATGTGGGGACAGTGCCTTCCCTTGCGTCAATGATGTTCCTCCTGTGGGATGCCAGTAAGGGGGTGCGACATTGCATCTTGTGTAGCGGGTTCCGTGAACACTGCAGCAGGGACACACGCATCAGTCACTTTCTTGTCCGGACATGGACTGGACCACGCCCAGAGCCCACGAGTCATTGTTGCAAGCCCTGCGCTGGTCCGGCGTACGGCAGGCCAGTCCACTCCGCTTACGCCCGAGGGGGCCCTCATTGCTACCCGTCGCAGCCGTACTCGCTGGTGGTGTGCAGGTCACTGGTCTAGTCGTCAGCATGTCACAGCCACTCCCTGAGGGCAGGTTTTCACACACACCACACCCATCCGGCACAGGCGTCACAGGCCATGTGACTCCGCCAACATAAGGGGCCGACGACGTCACATTCCCCTCTTCCGGTGGTGACTGGATGACGGACGCCCCACAGTTCGCACTCATATAGGGCCCATGAGTCGCTGCGCACAGGGTTAGTGGCATTCGAGGCCTGTGAGTACCGCACGGGCCTACCACCACGTGGCGCACACTGGGGTTGCACAGGGTTAGTGTCATCCGAGGCCTGTGAGTACGGCACGGGCCTACCACCACGTGGCGCAGACTGGGGTTGCACAGGGTTAGTGGCACCAGAGGCCTTGCGGACGGCACAGGCACCCTGCCACGGGACGGTGACTTTGGGTGCACTGAGTCAGTGGCACCTTGAGCTGCTGAGCGGGTGTGTAGCCCGCGATGATGCCCCGTCCAGGCGGTCCGGACAGCTCAGGTTTTGTGTGCCCTGCTGGACCGCAGTGTAGGCCAGAGCCAGCGGGCAGCGCGGGCCTACCGCCCGTGGCGTCGCTTCCGGGATGCCAGAGTTGGTGGCACCCATTGGGCTGAGCGGGTGTGCAGCCTGTGATGGTGCCGGGTGCACTGGTATGTCCTCTGCCATGGAGTAATCAAGACCCAGCACCAAACATGAGACCTGGTGGCCTGCGGAGCGGGGCTGCATGATGTGGAGGGTGCCATGTCCTCAGGCCCCGGGCTTGTGGCTTGCAGCGGCACGTGGTGGGACCTCCTGTCTACGCGCTGGTGGTGGAAGGTGAGCATTGAGGCCCGGGTGTGCATGGGCGGGCATGCTCCGATGGGCGGCGGGAGGGGTTGGGGTGCCTCTGCCTGGGTGTGCATGGGCGGGCAGGCGATGTTGTCTTGTGCAAGTGTGTGTACTGTGCCAGTCATGTATCTGGGCTCTGTTTCAGCTGACGGCTCTGAATCAGATGTGTGACCTGGTGAACTGCCCTACATACCGGCACGTGGTTGGAGACACACCGGTGGCAGCAGGTGAGCAGTGTGGCCTGGGTGCGCAGGGGCGGCACTCTCTCTCTTTCTCTCCCTCTCTTTCTCTCCCTCTCTTCCTCTCTCTCTCCTCTTCTCTCTCTCTCTCCCTCCCTCTCTTCCTCTCTCTCTCTTCTCTCTCTCTCTCTCTCTCTCCCTCTCTTCCTCTCTCTCTCCCTCCCTCTCTTCCTCTCTCTCTCCTCTTCTCTCTCTCTCCCTCTCTTCCTCTCTCTCTCTCTCTCCCTCTCTTCCTCTCTCTCTCCTTTGCTCTCTCTCTGTCCTCTGATGTGCGCAGGACACACCTTCTCATCATGTTTTTTGTCTTACAGGCTGTGACCTACGTATTGTCCGGAGGGGAGTGGCCATGTGTCTTCATTTCATTTCGTTGTTCATTTTAATAAAGTTTCATTTGTTGCTTCGAAAGTGAATGTGTGCTGGTCATTTCTGTGACGACACATCCATGTCACCAGTTGTGATTGTGCGGCATCAAGCGGAATAATTTGTACATGTTTAGGTGTGGCTGATGTAGCATGTCTTTGGTCTGGGGGGTGCCAGGGAGGGGTGGTCCTGGGGTGGTGGGGGTGGGTGTTGTGGCCCTCTTGGGTGTCCGGGCCGCATGATGTGTGGCTCCATGGCATCTGTTGCCCTTCGAATGTGGCCCTGGGCTGTGCTCCCTTTTGTGGTGCTGGCTGCCATCGGAGTTTACACCAGGTCAGAGCAGGTGTAGATTTCCTGGTGCTAACGCGCCTTATCGCCTGTTTTGTGTTTTTATCGCAGATGTGGCTGGTCGTTGTGAATGTTGAGGTGTGCTGTTGTCTCGGCTTTAATCACGGGAACGCCTACTCTGCATCTCATTAGCGATATTTGCGAGGGTCCTCTGTCGCGATGTTTTTTGCGGCTGCTATCGCGGGTAAACTGGTGCTGTGGGCTGTTAACACCGGCTTGTGAATGGGGGGGTACATTTATCACGACTTTGGCTGCGATAAAGTGCCGTTAATTCGGCGATAGCTCCTTGTGAATATGCCCCTCAGTAACATGGTGCCCTTTGACCAATTTTAACCAAGTGAAAAAGATCTGGGGTTTTTCCCAGCAGCCTTTGTGAGTTTTCCAGTGTACTACATTGTTTGTTCTAGTCAGTCAATGGAGCAGCGGTATGCCACAGTAGAATATAATGTATTAAATAAACTAAGGTATTTTTTCCCTCCCCCCAGTTTTATTGTGGCACAGATGCAAGGATGGAAAACTCATTGAGCCCACATTGCTTGGTTTCTTGCAAAACACCCAACATAACCAATATAGCCATTCCTCCTCACCCGAAAAGGTATTGGGCAGCTATTATCCAAGCACAAAATAATCAATGACAATGCTGTCTTTGCCTTTTATATTCAGAGGATGCTAATAAACTTGATCAATATACAGAAGATATACCACATGATTAGCTGTACCTGATGTTTAGCTTCAACAAACGAGCACATTTTCGCTGCTGCAGTATGTTTTTTTTTTTTTTCTGTGGATATGGGGAAGCATAAACTCCTATGGCCTATTCTGTAACAGTAACTTTGTGTTAGGTGAGTGTGGAGTGCTATAGCCGTGTTTTATGTTGTTGATGCCTGGCGACAAGACTTGAAAAATATGACTTTCAGTGAAAATGTCTGAGCTAAATTTATGGTCTTTAACCTCCCCTAGATCTAAATCTTACAGCTGCAGACTCTCTGTTGATACAACCACAATAGAGCAGGTATCATACTTTGATTACTTAGGGCTAAGGCTAACCCCAAGCCAAGATTGGTCCATACAGGTCCACAAAGCTAATTGTTCATTATTGCATTAGTCGTCGCAACTGCTAAAGACATACAATAAAACTTTTTCAAAGAAAGCTGCCCCAGCAATTGAGATTAATAATAGCAAGACTCTCGGAGCAGCTTTATATGAAGCAGAGATTTGGGGCTATGCTAACTGTAGCGCCCTCTCCTACTCAGAGAATAGGTTTATCAGGCACCTATTTGTTCTCCCAAAGAGCACTCCATTGGCCACACTACACTTAGATCTGGCATTCAAGAATATTTCTTGGAAGGTTGATCTTCGCCTAATACTGTATTGGGATAGGATTTGGACCTCACCTGCCTTTGATGCCTATAGATACATTTTAGTCCTTCCTGGCATCCAGCAGACACCGTGGTGCCTGTACATTAGGTCCTTATTTAGAAAGTTGGGTCTGGGAAGTTTCTGGGAAGCACCAGAGGCCCTCACTCCTGGCTCCAAAATGTTAATTAAATCGGCTTATTGGCAGATGGTACACCATGAGGTCATAGGTAACAGTAGAGGCACTTTGACTCTGGATTTTCTGGAGTTTAAGTTGTCATCCAGCTATGAGTAAATGATCGATGAGACCACTCCCACTCTGGCCAGGAAATTGTTCTTACAATTTAGATATCAGTCTCTACCCATTATGGCCTTTCGTGCTCAGTGGGCAAATGCAATATACCAGAGAACAGAATGCCTGGTGTGTAAGGGGCCTAGAGAAGACCTGTCTGACTTTGTATTCTTCTCCCCAGCATATGATGCCCAGAGGAGAAAATGGCTATTCCGCCTGTGTAGATCCCTGGGTGTAAGGAGTTACTTGGTTGCCACCAAGCTCTTAAGTTCTGACACCTCTAGGCTGGTGGTTTTTGTGGTTGCAAGATACCTACAGGCAGCCTGGATATGGCGGTCCAAGTGCGTTTGTGCCACTGTTGTTAGTACACCCAAGGAGAAGCATTAAGGGGGGGCCGGAGGTCTCCAAATATGTACGGTCAGACCTGCTCAGCCAGAGGATTGAAAAATAGATTATTCTCTTTTTTATAAATTGTGTTTTACTTATTGTTTAATATTTTTTTTGTTATCTTAAATATCGTTTTTAGCATAACATTTCTTATGAACTTTTAAATCTCTTTTATCTATTGTGTTGCTTGACAATCTGCACTATGCACTTTAATCCTTTGGTGATAACTAATGCACATGAGTCCCCTCCTATTGGTTTTACTCTAGTTTGCCGGATGGCATAACGGACCCATCTGGCACTACTTCGGGCTTTTTTTGAGGTTTTTGCTTTGTGGCACTCTGTTTTATTATGCAGATATATTATTGAGGGTATTCTGTTCGATTCATCAACCATTTGTGCTAAAGGATGTAATCTGGTTTGGAACTTACACCAGTCCACTTAACTGTATTGTAGCAAATTGAGCTTGCAACTTCATTGTGCGTTTCTGTAACTATTGTATTTGCTCTTATCTGCTTTTATGTTTCTTCGAACCGAAATAAAGATGTTGATGATGACAGAGCGAAAAAGACCAAACAGATATCAGACTATATGTTGATAATGCATTTTAAAATAAAGAAAGAATATGCAGCTGGGCAGGAAAAAACAATTTGGCGAGATCGTCCCTTTTGAATGGATGGAATGGGGAGGTCAGGGGCTCTTGCCCCACAAGTGATACTTTAGTTTAAAGACAAAGCAATAGGCTCCTCACTGCTCTTTTTCATGTATAATAAGCCCTACTTGACAAAACAGTGCAGGCACAATGCAGTGAAAATAGGGGCAGACACCACAGACTTCACAGTTACTTCCATTATGATTCCCTGTCTGCCACAGTGAGGAAGGGTGTGACCCAGAAACAAAGTATATACACCTGACACCAATTCGAAAGGAAGAGATGAAGCTCTTTAGGTCAAACTGCAGCAAAGCTTCTGGTTGGATGATATAATAGGTACAAATTAAAATAGGTAAAATGTGGCTAGTCCTGAGGCTGAATAAATTCCTGCAGGTGAACTTAGAATTACTAAATGGAGAACTTCTGTTCTCAGTATAACGAAAAAAACGCAATTCAGTGATGTGCTGTCACCAGTGGGAAAAACATACTGACGTGCGTGTGTAGATTATACCTAGACCGATCTAAAAAACCGTCTTGAGCACATTAAATTAACAGAAAATATTAGGGAATGATAAGCATAGATTTACCTCAAATGGTCGAATCCCTTAATAAATCAAAGTATATGACCGCAGCCTTCGTAATTAGGCCTTGCTTCTATGACCAGAGTTGTGCTGTCATGTTTATGCAGTCTTTTCTCAGGCAACCACAAGAATACCTGCAAAGATTCCATGGGAAGTCATGCAACAGTCAGCTGTTGAGCAGTAGCGGCTGCTACCAAACGGGGGTGGGGAGACAGGGGGTGCGGGAGGGGAGCGGAGGAATAAAAAAAAAAAACACTTACCTGAATACGGCCGACCGCCACCTCTCCTCCGTCCTCTTCTCTTCTCCTGGGCAGCAGGAACCAGGAAGCACACAGCCTCCCAGACTCGCCTGGCCGATCACAACGCTACCTTATAGCAGCGTTGTGATAGGGCTGAGCGCCAAAGTTCAGCGATCAGACAGGGGCTGGGAAACTGTGCATGTTCTCCACCCAGGCTGTAATGCAGCATGGGTGGAGAACATGCAAAGTGTGCATGACTGTTTAGCCGGCCTGAGAGGGACGACCAAAATGTCATGCGCACTTAGGAAGTGCCTGTGGTGTTCCGGGAACACCGGGGGTGCTGGATGGGCTGGTCCCTGGGCATGCGGTTGGGGGCTACAACCGACGGCTAAGGGTACGCACAGGGGTGGCCTAACTTTAGCGGCGGAACAAGAATAAGGGGACGTCTACCACCAGTGCTAGTTCACGACGTCAGCCTCGTGCGCTGACGTCGTCGTTTATTATATACCCCCCTGGTCCGAGCCCGGCCCAGGGGGATGCAAGTGCAACATTGTTGTGCAGTGGCCGGGTGGCTCACTACATCCCATCTAACCCACGGAACTTGTGCGGGTACCAAACCAGTTCAACAATAACATAACAGGTATATATAACTACGACTTCAAAAACCAGTGTCCATTGCAGAGCACGACTTCATCCAGGCTTCTTCAACACAGGAAGTCGCGCAACCTTGAACTGGGCTCCAGATTCCTTCTCAACCGGCAAGACGGGCTTCCCCGGGAATTCCCTCCGGCCCCCTGAGCACCGTGGGGGTGGTCACATCTCCCTCGGGTGGTCGCACAGCACTTGCTTCCAGGCCCTCGTCTCGCCAGTCTTCTGGGAGAGGCTCATCCACCATTGCTTCCTCACCTCCACTGCCTCGGGCGTGTTCGGCCTCCGTCACCCCCGCCTCGGGACCCCTGGCCTTTTTGAACCATGACATATTGCGGGCTATCTGCTGGCTGCCCTTCCTGGCCGTGACCATGGTCCCTTTGATCTGTACCACGCTCCACAGCTCTCGCTCGAACGGAGTGCGAAACTTGGACCCCGGATGGCGGTTTTTCACCACCACGTAGTCTCCCACCTCCAGGGCTGGGGGCCGTGCCCTTCTGTTCCGACTGGCCCGGTCGTTGTTGTGTTGGCGTCGCCCCTGGGTTTGTCGGGCATCCAGTACAGCCGGAGCCCACTGGTCGCTGGTGGGAATGCTGTCCCGCACCGCCCGCTTCATTAGCAGCTCACTGGGTGCGCACCGGGTGGTGCAGTGGGGTGTATGTCGGTATGCTCGCAGGAATTGGTGTAAGCAATTCTCCAAGTTGCCTCCTTGATCTACCCCAATCCTCAGAGCCTTGTTTAGTGTCCTCATAAATCTTTCGACATCCCCGTTAGCCTGCGGCCACTGGGGGGTTACTCGGCGGTGATGGATTCCATTCTGATTCAGATAGTCCTTGAACTCCTGACCCTGGAAGGGCGGCCCGTTGTCTGTTCTTATTTCTTCCGGCATTCCCAGGAGTGCAAACACCTTCTCCAGTACTGGTCGGATGCAGTCGAACGCTGTGGATGTCACCACCTCCACCACCGGAAACTTGGAGTGACTGTCTACCAATACCACCGTGTGTCTTCCATCGGGGAAGCTGCCAAAATCCAAGCTCACCTGAGCCCATGGTGTTAGGCTCGGTCCTTCCGTAATGACGGGCACCCCCGGCGGGTCAGCTCCTGTCATCAAACAGGCGTGGCATCCTCGCACCTTGTCTTCCACCAGCCGGTCCACCCCCGGGAACCACACCTTGGACCTCAGTCGTGCCTTGGTCTTCTCGACCCCTTGGTGGCCCTGGTGGGCCAGGTCTACTGTTCTGCTCCGCAGGGCAGCCGGTATTACGATCCGAGTGCCTCTGAGAACTATTCCATTTCCAGCCTCACTTAGGTCCTCCCGGCATCGCCACAGACTCTCCCAATACTCCTTCTCCTCCTCCGTCCGTCGGTCCATCCCTTGCAGGAACCATTTCCACTGATGGTCATGGAGTGTTCGCCTCACTGCCTGTAAGCACTCATCCTGCCCGGTGGCCTCTCGGATTTCCTCCACCGACAGAGCTGTGGGGCACGCGTCGTCCACGATCTGCCTTAGGAACGATTCTGTCCCCTCATCCACAGCCCCCTGGCTCCCCGCCGGGAGCGTCCTCGGATGCCGTGACAGATAGTCTGCCGGGTTGTTGACTCCAGGGCGGTACACCACTTCAAACCGATAATGCTGTATCTGGACCGCCCATCGTTCAATTCGAGGAGGACCATTCCGCGGCGTGCCATTGAATAGTGGTACCAGAGGCTTGTGGTCTGTGACCACCGTGAAAGTATGCCCACACAGATAAATGTCAAAATGTTGGCACGCCCAGCGAATGGCCAACGCCTCCCGCTCGATTTGAGCATACCGGGTCTCGACAGCCGTGAGCGCCCTGCTGGCATACGCAATCGGCACCCACTCGTCTTGGCTAGCCCTTTGTAGGAGCACCGCGCCCAGACCCACGGGACTGGCATCCACAATGAGTTCAGTCTCTGCTCCTGGTTTGAAGTATGCCACCGTCGCTCCTTTCACCAATGCACTCTTGATATCAAGGAACGACTGCGCCTCACTGTCAGTCCATTGCCATGGCACATCCTTCTTTGTAAGTTTCCGGAGTGGTTCAGATAGAGTGGCCAGATGGGGAATAAAACGGCCACAGTAATTGGCCATGACTAGAAAACTCTGAACTTCGGGCTGCGTCTGAGGGATGGCCGCTGCTCTGAGTGCCTCCACCTTTGCTGGATCAACTTGCAGGCCCTTTGCGGAGAAGCGATAGCCGAAAAACTCCACCTCATTTGCGTAAAAGTCACACTTGGCTCGGTGTAACGTCAGTCCCTGTTCGACCAGTCTCCGGAGGGTTGCTCGCAGTCTTGCATGGTGCTCCTCCAGAGAGTTCGAGAATATGAGTATGTCATCACTGACATTAAGTACGCCGACGAGTCCAGACAGTGCTTCTCTCACAGCCTCCTGGAATACTTCCGCCGCTGAGGATACCCCAAAGCTCAGCCGTTTGAACCTGCGCAACCCCACATGTGTTGAGAAAGTAGTGATGTATCGACTTTTCTCTGCCAACACCAACTGATGGTACCCCGAGTTCAGATCTACTTTGGAGAACCATTGCGCCCCGTTTATGTCCGCCACAATTTCGTCGATAGTGGGGGTGATGTGTCGTTCTCTGCATATTGCTTTGTTTGGCAACCTCATGTCGACACAGAGTCTAATAGCGCCTGGCTGTTTGGGTTTCGGCGCTATGACCAACGGTGACACCCATGGAGTCAGCCCCGACACCTTCTCGATCACCCCTTCCTTCTCGAGGCGCTCGAGTTCAGCTTCCACCAGTGGCCTGAGATGGAATGGTACTCTCCGATGTCGGAGTGCAATTGGCTTGATGGCGTCGTCAATGTGGAGTTGAACTTCCACCCCTTTGAGGCATCCTAGTCCCCGAAAAAGCTCCGGAAATTCCACCAGCACCTGGTCCGCTTGCGACTGGTGTATATGCCTGGCGAACGTTACTAGTCCCAGATCCTCGGCCATGTGGCAGCTCAACAGCGACCCTGCTCTATCACAGGTGACGTAAAATCTTGTTGCTGTGACTCTGTCTTTGTGTCCAACCTCCACATCAATCACCCCCTGGAGAGGGATCGGTGTGCGACCTCCATAGGTGAGGATCTTGGTGGCGGTGGGCATTAACTTCGGTTGCGGTCGGAGCTCGCAGTATTTTCCGGCGTCCAAGATATTCACTGACGCTCCCGTGTCAATAAGCGTTTGGACACAGTTGCCCCCGATCCATATCTGGCATAACGGCGGAGGCCTCCGGGTTGTGTTGGCCCCTCTGATGCTGGACACGACAAAAACATCCTCGTCATCGTCACCCTCCGCGACATCCAATTTCTGGCACCTGCTGTCCAGATCGTCCACGTCTTGTACCGCCATGGCCCTTCTCTGGAACGGGGGTCGTCGGGATTTACTGGCACTGGACCGGGCTGCGTTCTGGCACACTTTAGCGAAGTGCCCATACTTGTTGCACTTGAGGCACTGCCGTCCTTGCGCTGGGCAGCCTCTCTGGGAGTGTGTCGTCAGCCCACAATTCCCGCACCCTTGCCTGGTGCGCCGTTCCTCCGTGTCATTTTTGGGTGTGGCTCCTCCGCTGTACGACTTCCGAATGACATCCACCCGCTCCTCTTTGATGGGTGCCGGATATAAAGGTCGCGTCGCCGCCGATTTCGTGGCCAACGCCACCTCCATCTCGCCAGCCCTGACATCTGCCAGCTCGTGCGATCTTCCCAGGACCAGTATATCATCTAGCGAAATGCCGGGCTGTCGTAATATCAATTTGCGCAACTCCAGAGACTTGCAACCTACGATGAGCTGCGCCCGTGTTTCGAACGTCCGATCCACTCCAACACAGGTGCTCGCCAACTTTCGCAAACGTGCGAAGAACATGTCCACCGACTCGTCTTCTCTCTGCTTGGCTTGGCGGAGCTTGAAATGCTCGAAGTCCGGGTTGACCTGCGGGTCAAAATGGCGATTCAAAGCCCTGACCGCCTTTTCGTAGTCATTTCCATCCCCCGTATCCGGTAAGTCTTGGAACAGGTCGTACAGCTCATCGCCTCCCATCAGGAGCATAGTGGACCTCTTCACAGCGTTGTCCGTCTCCCTGGTGGCCACAAAGTAGTTTTCGAGCTGGCCTATCCACTTCCACCACCGCGGTGCAGCTGTCGCCGGGTCCGCCAACTGGCTGAATTCTGGCAGTGCCTTCACCGCCATGCGGCCTGGCCTCACTCCTGCCGCTCCTGCATCCGTAGGCGCCGCCGCCTGTGGCGTAGTTATGATTGCGCCGCTCTTCCCTCCACCCGATGGGGTGCTTGGTCCTCCTGCACACGCCTTCTGGGCCTATCGCTCTTGTTGCGTTGCCACACTCCCTGCCCCGTGATGGGTAGACTGTCTCCACAAACTTCCAGCCCTCTGCCAGGACCCTCTGGGACGCAGGCTGATCCCTCTGCCACCTCTCTCCAATTACGGGCAATGGCCTGGACTCACCACTCCCCCCACACTCCTTGTGTGGTCTCCGGTGGTGCAGGGAGACAAACCCTCGCTCGCCGGAGGCCGTGCGTGTAGAGTAGGCCCCTCACTGTGCCTCACGCCCGCCCCGGGTCCACCGCACGCACCTTCCCCGCTTCGGTGCACTCTTCGGCCAGCTCCCGCGCACTGGCACACAGGCCGCACCGCTGCCCCCGCAGACCGTGCTTCAGCGCGACGACGCGCCCGGTCCTCAAATGCCTGCACGTCATGCACTTGTTCCCCCCCACGCGGCCACCTTACTGCGCACTTCAGCCTCTCTCAGGCACAGGGGGTCTCCACTTCCCCGCGCTCGCAGCGGCAGACGCGACACTTCCCGCCTCGCTCCACCAGCGGCCGCCGGCAGAGCCGCCACGCCGCCCACACGAGCTGCGTGGGAGCGCACGTAGTCTCCCACCTCCAGGGCTGGGGGCCGTGCCCTTCTGTTCCGACTGGCCCGGTCGTTGTTGTGTTGGCATCGCCCCTGGGTTTGTCGGGCATCCAGTACAGCCGGAGCCCACTGGTCGCTGGTGGGAATGCTGTCCCGCACCGCCCGCTTCATTAGCAGCTCACTGGGTGCGCACCGGGTGGTGCAGTGGGGTGTATGTCGGTATGCTCGCAGGAATTGGTGTAAGCAATTCTCCAAGTTGCCTCCTTGATCCATCCCATCCTCGTCGCCAGTGTGGTGTTACGGGAACACCGGGGGTGCTGGATGGGCTGGTCCCTGGGCATGCGGTTGGGGGCTACAACCGACGGCTAAGGGTACGCACAGGGGTGGCCTAACTTTAGCGGCGGAACAAGAATAAGGGGACGTCTACCACCAGTGCTAGTTCACGCCGTCAGCCTCGTGCGCTGACGTCGTCGTTTATTATATACCCCCCTGGTCCGAGCCCGGCCCAGGGGGATGCAAGTGCAACATTGTTGTGCAGTGGCCGGGTGGCTCACTACAGTGCCTACCAATCCTCCCCAGCTCTAAACAGCCCAGCCCTGCCCCGCCCCCCAACCAACTGAACCAGTACTGTTAGATAAAATAATAATAACGTGGCGTTATTATCATTTTATTTTTTCCGTTTTGAATTGCTCAGTGGGGTGATGCTCCTCTGCCTTAGCGGAGGAGCCGCCACTGTTGAGAGCTATTCTACGAAATGTCTCATTTAGTGAACGCTACGTGCAAATTGCAAGGCATAGGTTTATAACCTTATTGCTTTCCTCCTCAATCTTTCATTTTTCTAACGTTGATAAATGTTTTTTCTTTAGGAAGTAATAACATTTTATTAGTATGAAACCCCATCACTGTGGTACATTTCAAATCCTGAGTTTAAGGGGAGGATATACTGACGCTTTGTGCCTGGTTTTCATCACAGAAGTGAAGCCCACCTGGTGCAAAGTGTTGTTTTGGAGTTTAATCTTCAGCACAAATCCTGAATTGGGTTGGAAAGTAGTGCTAAGTAACATAAGTAGTACTATATGCTACTTTGCGCCAAGGAGGCATGCCATGGGTGCCACATGGACATTCCCATGCGCCCACCAATGGATTCTGATGCAATGCCATATCAACCAACTTTGGTAAATGGGATCTGCATAAAAAATGACGACTCCTCGAGGATGGAGAAAAGATTTAGTTTCTTGAAACCTTTCCAACTTTGTATGGGTGCTCCACATGCAGCACACTTGCAAGGTGGTGAAGTGATAAACTTTGTCAAAGCATGGAATTTGTGCTGGAAGGGTACCCTTCCAATATAAAACCTATGCTTGACAACATAGACATACCTTTGCACTATGGACCATGGGTGTGTGCATTGGCGTAAGGCAACCAATATGTAAGCCAGCACTTGAGGAGAGAGCAACAGCACCATATCTTAGTAGATATGATACTGTTGTGCACTCTCCTTTTCACGCAACACAGCGCAGCACCTTGTGGACTGCGCTGGGTGAAAACGTAGTAAATCCTCCCCTTTGTTTCTCCAGTCCAAGCAGCCTTAACATATAAATCCTACCAGTGTGGATGACGTGATTCCTACACCTTGTAGTCCTCAGTGTCTTAAGTAACATTTCCTATACATTGATTTACACACTTGTATGAGCTATTGTCTCTGTATAATGTGTTTGTGATCTAAAGCTCCCTGACACTCTAAATTGGGATGAATAAAGCGGTGAGAGAAGGGCTAAAGAGAGATGCAGAGCACTTTTGGAGGGTGGTAGTAAGGCAATCTATCAAAAAGGGAGTGGGCGCCAACAAAGATTGCCACACTGGGTGCCACCAACCCTAAAGCCGGCCCTGATGCCAGATGTACATAGGTCATGGCTCATCCGACTTGGGTATCAAGAAAAATCAATTTGAGAATGGTGGAACAGGCCTACTTCAAACTGCATATGAATACCTCAACATTATAAAAGCAAAAAAGAGTAACCAATGCACACCACTTTGGAGGGGTTTGTATGAGGCAAGTAAGGAATATTGAGTATGGAAAATCGAGTTACCAGTATATAGTAGTCAAAATATGGAGGATCAACATTTATAGCTAAGTATAGATTTACCATACTTAATTCCACTTATTTGTACCTTGATGATATAGGTATCTTCAAGGCATGTAGTTAAGAATACTAAATGTATGCTTTCGTATATATACTTGGGAAGAGATTTACTAAGATTTTACGGCATGTTTGCATTACAAAAGTGACGCAAATTGGCGCAAAATCTTTTTTTCTCGAAATAGTGCTGCTTTGCATTACTTAGCGCCAAGGAGACGTACCATGGGTGGAGCATGGGCATTCCCATGCAACCACCCAAGGTTTCTGACGCTAAACCCAATTTACTAAACAAAGTAGACAGGGTTTAGCATCAGAAAACTGTGCCCTTTTAAAGTAGGCGCAAGGAAGGAGAAATGCTTTCATTTCTCCTTCCTTTTCCGAATTTGCATGTGTGCTGCACTGTACAGCACACAATCAAAGTGGGAAAAGGTTTGAAGTGAGTTTCAGCACAGTATTTTATACTGGAAGGGTTCCCTTCTAGTACAAAACCTATGCTTGACTCACGAAGACACTCTTGCACCCTGGCGCAAAGGTGTCTCCGTGGTGCACAGCAGCTGATTTCAGCACCGGCACAAGGGAGAGGGGAGGAGAGTGCCTTATTTTAGTAAATTTGTCCCACTCCTCCTCTCTCCTTTTCACGCAGCGCAGCATTTACGGCTGCTGCGCTGTGTGAAAAAGTAGTAAATCTCCCCCCTTACTGCCTTGATAATTTGGTTCTTGATATTTTGGCTACGATTTTCTGGTAACTTGGATATTGCCTGCTTGATATGCCAGACTTCAACTGATTTGTATGTATAATGCCGACATACTCATAATTGTATCGCGGAAAAAATAAAACGTAATGTTTTGGAAAAAGAGAATGTGAGTGGAAACGTGGACGCTGATTGGATCTGGCTCAGAAGGGACAGACATTTCTGATGATTCACTCATAGTGGTTTCCCACGTAGCAAAACAAGAGCAAAATCAAGGTTTGGGCAGCCTGATCCTCATCAGCTTGTGTGGGGTGGGAGCAACATAGGTCACCAACCATGAGTGATTTATTTGTAATAGATGCAATGCGTACCACTGATGAATAGTCATTTTGTTTAGAGACAATACAAAGTTTTTCTTATGTGATTATTCTACACAGTTATAAACTGTACATTTGGTTCAATTTTAGTTCATATAGTCAAGACCTGTGTTGCTTACACTCTCCAATTGCGTATCTTTCATCACCTTTCTAATCACATGCACCCAAAGTGTCCAAGAAATCATTCAAACTCATAAACAGGGCTATTGTTTGTATTTATGTCTCCTCACTATCCCTTCTATACACATAGATGTTCCCCCTGACTTCTCACACTACTTGGCCTGCCTTACCCCATCAAATAAGCCACCGTCCACATCTTTTTCACTTTGCCCATTTTTGCCCATGTGTGTCACTTTGCCCTTGTAAGCATTTCATTTTAGCTGCAGCAGTGTAGAACTGTTCCCAATGCCTTTTCAACTTCTTCAAATTGTGTTAAGTCTGCAACTGTTTTGGTTAAAGTAAAACATTTCCTCTGTTGATATTTAGGTAGCACCACTTTCCTATAAGGGTCTTTGCCTTAATACTAATAGCATAATTCAGCAATTTACTGAAAAATGTGCCTGATTACTTGATTTTTTAAGTAACCCAAGTAAACATTTAGAGTCCTGTAAAGAGTGAGCAAGAAAACAGCGGGCACCCCTCACCAGCCAGGCTAGCTTGAATCCCTGCTTGAAACAGGGTCAAGACTGATTTGCATATGGCTGGGTTTAAACTGGAATGGCATGGGGAGCAAGAAAACGATGCATTTAGGCCCAGATCTCTGTACTGGGGTGAATGTTTGACATTGTTCAGCATTCTGTCCATCAATTGTTCTTTTTGCATTTGTCACCCCGAGTGGGACGTGTATGCCCAGACGTGGGTCCTGTGCTCTCCGTGCCACTGGAGTCAAGCTAGCCTGGCTGATGAGGGGGTGAAACGCAGAAACAAGTCCTAGGATGCTTGTTTCCAGTCCAGGGAGGAACTGGCCTGGCTTTTCGGGCTGGTTTGTTCCCGTGGGGAGCAGGGTCAAGACTGATTTGCATATGGCTATGTTTAAACTGGAATGGCTTGGGGAGCAAAAAAATCGATGGATGTAGGCCCATATCTCTGTACTGGTGTGAATGTTTGAAATTGTTAAGCATTCTGTTCATCAATAATTGTTTTTGCACTTTTAGAAAGTTGGCATTTTCTTGTCCTAACAATTTGGTTCCTGCAGCCTGTTCCTGGGTCACAGGACTAGGTGTAGTTGGCAGTTGGCTTTTGTGTATTCCTCCCAGACAATATCACACTTGAGGGTCTGGGAGCTGGCAGGATGGGCCATCCTGTTTTGATTGTGGATGGAGCTATCACCTCTCACACGTGCACTTCAAAGACACTGGCCGAGCTCCCACACAAAGGACTTCACACTGGCCTATTGTGCCCCCAGACAAACTGGGACCAGGGCATGGAGGCAGGCAATTCCAAACACCTCTGTGAGGGGGAAAACCCAGAAGCTTCTCCCACTTCGAAAGAGGCAGCAGTTTAAAAATGGGACCCTCAGACCCACTCTTCAGTACACTCCTGGATCTGTGTATACTACAGAAGAAGGACTGCCCTGCTGCCAGAGGACTGCTCTGCTGCTTGAGCCCTGCCCTGCTGTCTGAGAAGGAAGATTGGATCTTCACCCTTCATCCCAGGCTGAAGTGACTCCAAGAGTCAGCTGACCGATCTCCTGTTTTGGCCTACAGGGACACAACAAGCCACTGTGGGCACTTTGCAACTGCCTAGCTGACCTGCTGCAACTGTACCTGCCTGGACCTGCCTGACCCCCGCTGCCCTCTGCTGGAATGAGTTCCTGATCCCCAAGTGGTGCTTCCCAGGTCCTGGAATCTTGGTGTGGCATCACTTGAGCACCTCCTTGAAGATTAGGATAAATCCTGATGTTTTGGGCTCTTCGCAACTGCGAACGGGCCCGTTTGCACCAAGTTCTTGCCGCCCGTACGACCACCAAAGCGAAGCTCCGGAGAACTGACTCTTAGCGCTACAGCAAACACCAGCAACAACCGGAAACACGAAATCTGCACTTCGCACTACAGCAACAAGAGCCCAAAGTGACCGCCAACATGAATCTCCAGCAACGACCATCTGCGATGCCCAACTGGATATTTGCGCTACAGCGGTGACTGACCGCAATGCCCAGCATGCTCTTCGGTCTACAGCGACGACCACCTGCAATGCTCTCTGCTCCTCACGGCCTCCTTCACTATGAACAGAACTCCTCTCGCTGGAGTTTAGAAGGTGACTTTTGCAGTGGGACTAACTTGGTCCCTGTATCTGGCCTGTGCTCCATTGCAGTAGCCCTCAACTTGTGACTTTCACTTGGTCTCACATCACCAGATAACGAGTGGCGCTTTTTGCTTTTAGACGTTAAAGTTACTTGAAACCTTTAAAAATGCATATCTCTGGTTCTACTGATTGGATTTTTGTCGATGTGGTGTCAAATAATTTATTAAGTTTTACTCTATTCTTCTAAATTGGTGTGGGCTTTTTCTTGTGTTGTGTTCTCACTTTATTACTGTTTGTGTGATGCATAAATACTTTACACATTGCCTACAAATTAAACCTAACAACTTTTGTGCCAAGCTAACAGAGGGTTAAGCACAGGTTAATTTATTTACTTTTTGTGGTTCACCTTGACAAGGATTGTGGTTTTTGCTTGAGAAGGGCTCTCAACCCCCTCAACTAACAACCCAATTTCTCTCAATGTGTTTTCCAGCTTTCTCCTTCCTGTGCTTTTCTCCCCTACCCTCTGTATTGCTCTTTCCCTCGTGTGCTGCTCTCACTCTCTTTCGTGTACTTCTCCTCCAAGAAGCTCTCCCATGCTTCCTTTTGCAGTCTCCCTTGTGTGCTACTCCCTGTGTTGCTCTCTCCCTCATGTGCTGCTTTTCAACTCCCCCCACCACCCAGCTATATTTTATTTCTCCCTTCACCCCTCCTCTGTTGCCTCCCCACCCCCGCTGGCCTTTTTAAAAATATTTTGACATCACTGCCAGCCCTAACACCTTAAAAAGAAAGCCACTTGTATGCTACTCCAATTTAATTTTTGTTTATCTACTTATCCATTTCAGATCTGTAAACAAAATGGCACTGGATCATTTCATAGGGGTGCGGATGTGTGGCAGCACATAAGCACTTGCACGATGATGCATAGGCGTGCAACCCTTCATCACTCATGGAGATGCTACAAGATGACACAGCTGACAGTATTGTCTGCTTCATTGACCCTTTCTTTTTTGCTTTTGGCCATTGCTGAAAGGCATTGGCAAAGCCAACAAGCCCCTAAGACAAAACCTATTGGCTTTGAGAATAATTGTTCACCTAGTAACTCACAAATACCCTATCAGATTGTCAAAGGATGGCCTTGGCCAAGCTTTCATGTAAATGTCGATATCTTGGTACATCTGCATGACTGGCACTTTAAATCCGGTCATTTTAAGGTGGAAATCAGATTAACAGCTCTGCGCCATGATGAAGTCAGGTTTATGAATGCATAATGTCTCATTCATAAGGTGAAGGGTCAGTGTGCAAATTAACCAGCCAGCCTTGAGAGCTGTCTGACCGAATTCATTTATTTAATTTCTGAATCAGACCACGAACTAAGCCAGTGTTGTCCAGCACAGGCTGGGGACTCAGTTGTTGAATATATTATAATTACATTTAAGAATAGATCACAGTTAAGGTGGATTGGGATAGAGTCGAGCATGCGGCCGGGCTGATTACGGACATTTTAGCTGTGTATGCCCTTGAGTGAGATGGACTTATGCATACCTTATTAATGCATATGTTTCATGATTGGATTCTGTAGCTAGAGTGGAAGGGTGCTTTGCACCAATGGCACAGGTGACCCTGGTTGGATGGCCTTTTCAAAACGTTATTGCACTTAAACTCAAAGGGAAGTGAAATCAAATCACTACATTATTCACACAATTAAATCAGACCATCAACCGTCCGGTGAGCATTGCCACGGAACTGTTATACCCTATGGATAGCTCTATTGATAATAATATCACAGGTATGTCCACAAATGGTAATACAAAACAAAGAGGAGCCGCTCTGGAGGTAGGTAACTGGTTTTGAGATGCTATGCCCACCATCTCACTAACCTGCTTCTTCAAAGGCCACTTTAGGCACCAGTTATCTTGTGTACATTGTTGCCAGAAAGTGAGATGAAACATGGATCCTTGCTTTCTTGAAGTGGGAATCTCGTTTTGCCACATTTTTTGCTCTCAGTGCCCTGATGTCAATTGACTATATTCCTCTGCCTTCTTTGGAGCTGTGGCTGTTAAAGTTTCTGCTTTTTTTCTCTGGCTGGAAGTAGGATCTGCTTCCTAGTTTCCAGGAGTGGCCTTTTGTGGCCTGTGTGGTTCCTTCTGCTTCTCTGTGGTTCTGAATCCCTGATTCAAAGGCAGTGTGCTGGTTTCAGTGGCGGCCATTTGCCCTGGTCACCTCTTCTGTATTCTAACTGGCCAGGTAGCGGTGACGGGATACCTGAACTTCTATAAATAGGAGCCTCATCGTCAGATAGAACACTCTGCAGGATCTCTTGTAGGGCACAGTGCAATGATGCAGTGCCTGCTGTAGTGATAGAGGACCCGTCTCTGCTTGCTTCACGGCATGGTCTGAATAGTGCCGATAAATCACAATCTTGGATCATTTGGGAGGCTGAGACGCACTTAAAGGTCTCCAGTTTGTGACTGAGCTCCTACTTACTGTTCAACTGAGGGGTTTCTCAATCTCAAAAGAAGTAGGGCCAAATTATAACTACAGTGGTCTGATGGACCGCCGTAGCCACAGAGGCGATGCGGGCACCGCCGTACTGGCGATCTGACCGCCGTATCACAAGTTGGGCGATCGGACTGCCATGGTACCACTGAACCACCAAGGTTCAGAGATCCCTGGCGGTGTTGTGGTGGTCTTGAGGCCGCAATGTCCAGCTGCACCGCCAACCATATTACAAGTTTCCTCTCTGCCATGGTTTTCATGGCGGTGAGCCCGCCATGAAAACTGTGGCAGAGAGGAAATAAAGGGGGCCCTTGTTGCCTCAGGGCCATGAGGTGCATGCATTGGGCCACATGTTGTGCTCCCCTGTGTCCATGCACCCCAGTTCCTGCATGGCATGGACTGCATCAGTCCATGCCGTGCAGGAACTGCCTTTGACGCTCCTATTGCAGTGCCTTTTTCATAGGCACTGCCTTGGGACAACCAGAGAACCACCCGCAAGAGAGTAAAAAAAGTTTTAATCTGGCGGGCGGTGTCAGTACAGCTTTGGCGGTCTTGGAGCAGGGCGGCGACATGGCGGCCCCGCTCCAAGACCGCCAAAGTCATAATTAGGTCCTTAGCTTCAGTACTAGAACCAAGCCCATCATGTCTGTGATGTCTACTTTTCTGTCATAGGTATCCTTCTCGAAGTCTTGAGCTCTCCTGTTCGTAGGCGTAAACGTTGGTTTCAAAGATGCAGTCATGATTCCACACTAACTGGTGTGTCCTAATTGGAAGGTGTAGCAGTGTATTTTTCTGGGGATTGGCTGTCACAGGAGAGACCTCTATACCACAACCTCTGCTGAGGGTGCAGTTCACAGAGTGTTAGGGGTGAGCTGATTTCGCAACAGCAAAAGGGGAGGTGCTCAGTGTACCTAGTAAGGGTCTTCATGGAATCTTCATCCCCAAAAACAAAAGTGATAGAATTTGGCAGTTATTTTTTCATTAGAGGGCCTGATTTGTGAGCTATTTAGAAGTGGGACTTTCATGACTAAAGACAAAATGATGGGATTGACCTACAAAGACTTTTGATGACAACGTTTACACACTTACACAAGTGCACTCCACCTCATATACACGTTGATACTGGGTTCCACCTCCATAAATAGAACAATAACATGCCTTAACAACACAGTCTTTACTATGACTGCGTCTTTACCACGCATGCCTTTACAACAAATTTCATTGTAAAGGCATGATTGTTAAAGGCATATGCGTGGTAAAGATTACACCCCACTCCCCCACCCTGAGCCCGAAATCCCAGCCCCCAACCCTGCAAACTACCCCACTCGAGCCCTGAAAACTACCCCAACCCGCTTCCTGAGCCCTAAAGCCCGGCCCCCAGCCCTAAAACCTACCCCGACCCCGACCCCAGCCCCTGCCCTGAGACCTAAATCCGTCCCGCAGCCCTAAAAACTGCCCGACCTGCCCCCCGCCCTGAGCCCTAAAACCTGGCCCCCAGCCCTAAAATGACCCCGACCCCAGCCCTAAAAACCCCCCAGTCCCCCACACTGAGACCTAAAACTGACCTCCAGCCCTTAAAAACTACACCGCCCTGAGACCTCAAACCCAGCCTCCATCCCTACTTACCAACCCGCGTCCCGATCTTTCCTGGCCCAATCCTTCCTGTTCCTGTTCCCTGCCCATCCACTCTGAATCTAGAGCGTTGACTGCCTTTAAAGCGTGGTTAAGCTTGTGCGGTAACGGAACGCTTAGTTCCATCCGCATTGTAAATGCCGTTTCCTACAAATTCATCATGTAAAGTATTAAACATCTATTTGTAAGGAAGAGGTGACTTTTATCACAACACCTTTAAAACATATGTACAAATATGTAGAATGAGTTCTTCTAGAGAATCCTTAAATGTAAGTATGCACAGTTCTTAGTGTCTTTTAAGCCAGCATGTTTTCCCACCCTCTCTAGCCTTGACCTCAGTTATTGGCAAGTGAGTTCTAATAAAAATTAATACTCACAAATGGTAGCTACAAATGATGGGCCTCTTTTTCATTGACAAGCAGTTCAAGCTGCGTTAGAACCTTGGAATGTTGGAGCTCTGTTGAAAACAATGGAATGCTCCAGGCTTCTAATGGCCGGTAGAAGCCCGGAGCTTCAACATTCCAATGTTTGTTCACAGCTGTTGCTCTGAACAAAGGCCTCATGGAGCCTAAGGGCTCCATGTGGCCTCTGTTTTACAAATTAGAACATTCTGCCCTCTAGGGGCAGAATGTTCTAATAGCCTTAGAGCCCTCCGTAGCGGGCTCTCCTGGCCATTAAAGGCCCGCTCCCTTGTTAAAGGCCCGAGCCAAAGGCTCGGGCCTTTAACACTGTAGCGGGCCTTTAATGGCCGATAGAGCCCACTACGTTGGGCTCTAAGGCTATAGTATGTACAAATTGTTGGTTGATAGCAATATACATCAACTGAAAAAAAAACAGGACCGGGAAAGAAAGTGGCTTGGGTACTTGACAAGTGTATCAAAACGTTGGGCCTCATTACCAGTGCCCTGGATAGATGATAGTGAATGCACCAGATAAAATCCACCACACCGGATTTTCAGAATTTATCTGGTGCAATGAACAGCACCAGTTCTGAGTATTTTTGCCTTCAATGGAGAATCACAACAAACTTTGAATGACTTGGTAATTACAGGGGCTTCTTCCACAGTTAAATTTACCAGCAGACATCAGGTCTCAGTAGTTTTGCAATTGTTCTTGGCAATATGCAGCATCATGTAGCCAGTCAATTTTACGTGGTACCCTACGCCTCCACCAGCATATTTCAACTCTTCGTTTAGTAGGAGTAATAACACTCCCACCAATCGATGTCCATCATCAGGGATATATATTTGACAAAACCAAATAGTGCAATCGTTGGAACTCGCATAATCGCATGTCCAACAATGGCTCCAATAATATATAACACTTCAGACCAAAAAGTTTATATTGCAGGGCAGGTCCATGCTAAGTGTAAAAAGTCTGCTCTGGGTGCCATGCAGCGCAGACAACACGCATCTGCTCAGAGACCAAGTCTGTGCAGCCGCTCAGAGGTATAGTACAATCGAACTTAAAATACATTTGGCGTAATGTGTAATTGGGGGAGAGGGTACGAGAATGCGCGCAGCAGTATTTCCAGCATTCAGCAGAAATGGGACTACCCAAGTCAGACTCTCATGTTTCCTGAGACCGGGAAACTGCCACAGGTGCAGTTCCCTGCATTGTAAGATATAATTTTGTGATTAAACGACATGGGGAAGTGGTGGTTAGCAGCACTTCTAGGGCTTGAAGTGTTTTGGAGGCTTTCAGGAAGGAATCATGTTGTGAGTGGGCTGCAGCACGCAGTTGAAAATAGTTGATCTTATAAAAAAAGGTGCTAGAGGGTTCCTATAAAGCCTGCTCAGGTTCGGGAAAGGTACCGTCCGGGTACAGTGCCCCCATGCTAGTCAGCTGCAGTGTACGGAGGCTTATGCTTGTGCCCGCACCTCTAGTGAGGAGTAGTGTTGGATTGTCAGGGATGGGTATTGATGGGGCAAAAAGGTGATCCACATGAGCTCTGCATTAGAGTTCGTCCATGCCCAAGCGACCGTATCTATTTGGGCCCTCCGATGACGGGGCAAATACAACCCCATGATAGGGGGCATGGATGAACGTGATCGCGTTCCAGTGCTGTGTGTGGCTGATGAACCCAGAAATGCGTGAATTTCACTTGTGCGCAATTATAATACAGATCTATATCAGGGGCCGCGAGTCCACCCTGCTCAAAGGGGAGGGTGAGCAATCCTCATGATACCCTGGGCTGCTTCACTGCCCAAACTAGAGTGAATAAATATGATCACAGACACACTATTGACTCAACAATTGGTAACTTCATCTTTTGATTTTTAGTCCAGGCATTCACTCCTAGGGCAATACTTGTTTCAATGTACGCAGACGATGTCACGCTTTAAGTGAAGGACCGCAGGACAATCTAGATGTCTTAATTAGGGAATTTGTTTGTTTTGGTGGCCTATAGGGAGTCACAATCAACTGGACTAAGTCCATTATATTTCCTTTGACAGACGTTACCACTCACTATGAGTCTGAATTTCCACTCTGCTGGGCTGCGAAACCGGAGCTTTACCTGGGGATTTGGCTTAGTAGGGACTGTGATGAGCTATGGAGAGCAAACACGGACGGTGCTCCCTAAGTTCTTTTACTTGTTTGTGAATCTACCTTTTCCCTTGTCGCTCTATTTTCACAGATGTCTGTGATCCTGTTTAATTACACTAGTTTGGGCAGCGAAGCAGCAAAGGGTATTATGAGAATTGCTCACCCTCCCCTTTGAGCAGGGTGGACTCGCGGCCCCTGATATAGATCTGTATTATAATTGCACACAAGTGCAATTCACGCATTTCTGGGTTCATCAGCCACACAGGTCTGAAACACAGTCACGTTCATCCATGCCCCCTATTCATGGCGTTGTATTTGCTCCTCGTCATAACCGGAACGCAGTGAGAAACCGATGCATCAACTCCCCACGCAGTAAGGAACCGACGCATCACCTCCCCACGCAGTAAGGAACCGACGCATCACCTCCCCTGAGTGTAAGGAACCGACGCAACACCTCCCCTGAGTGCAAGGAACCCACGCATCACCTTCCCTGCGACCCTTTGTTTGTTTTGCATGACGCATCCAAGGTACTTTGAGAGTAAAGTGTCGCATTTACCATCTACATTGAACTAAGCTATTTGTACCATCTGAAAGTCATATTTTTATTACTGTACTGTGGATTTTTGTCGTTTGGTCTTGTGTTAAATCTAGATAAAGATTACTTATTTTTCTAAACTGATGTGATGTCCATTTGTAGTGTTTTCACTGTATTACTGTATGTGTTCACAAATGCTTTACACACTGCCTCTGAGATAAGCCTGCCTGCTCGTGCCAAGCTACCAAGGGGGTGAGCAGTGGTTATTTTAGGAGTGTAGCCCCCTTACCCTGACTAGAAGCAAGGGCCCCTACTTGGTCAAAGGTACCTACCTCTGCCAACTAGAGACCCCCATTTCTAACAATGGCGTTGTATTTGCTCCTCGTCAGCCAAGGGCATGAATAGATACGGTCACTTGGGCATTGGCAAACTCCAAGGCAGAGCTCATGTGTATCACCCTTTTGCCCAATCAATACCCATCTTTGACAACCCAACACTACTCCTCACTAGAGATGCAGGCACATGCGCACACTTCCGTACACTGCAGCTGACTAGCATGGGGGCACTGTACCCGGATGGTACCTTTCCCAAACCTGAGCAGGCTTTATAGGAACCCTCTAACACCTTTTTGTGTAAGCTCAACTATTTTCAACTGCGTGCTGCAGCCCGCTCACAACATGATTCCTTCCCGAAAGCCTCCGAAACACTTCAAGACCTAGAAGTGCTGCTAACCACCACTTCTCCATGTCATTTATTCACAAAATTATATCTTACAATGCAGGGAACTGCACCTGTGGCAGTTTCCTGGTCTTGGGAAACATGAGAGTTCTGACTTGGGTAGTCCCATTTCTGCTAAATGCTGGAAATACTGCTGCGTGCATTCTCATACCCTCTCCCCCAATTACAAATTATGCCAAATTTCTTTTAAATTTGATTGTACTATACCCCTGAGCGGCTTCACAGACTTGGTCTCTGAACAGATGCGTGTTGTCTGCGCTGCATGACACCCAGAGCAGACTTTTTACACTTAGTATGGACCTACCCTGCAATATAAACTTTTTGGTCTGAAGTGTTATATATTATTGGAGCCATTGTTGGACATGTGATTATGCGAGCTCCAATGATTGCACTACTGGGTTTTGTCAAATATGTATCCCTGACGATGGACATCGATTGGTGGGACTGCTATTACTCCTAGCCAAACAAAGAGTTGCAATGTGCTGGGGGAGGCGTAGGGTACCACGTAAAATTGACTGGCTACATGACGCTGCATATTGCCAAGAACAAATGCAAAACTACTGGGACCTGATGCCTGCTGATTCCTGCCCTCAAGATATCTGGTCTCCATTTGTAATGTACCTGAGTGCGGTTGCTGTAGACTCCCTGAGAGCTACCTAGACCTTCTGGAATGCTGGGTAATGTTGGGGATGCTTATATTGGTTGTGCCGTATTGGAACATTGCCTCTAATGGTGCATGATTGCTGAACTTGTTTCTTTTTATGGACTGGATATTTGCCTGAGTGCCTCCCCTCTCCTCACCAACTCCTCCCAGTTTCCCCTCCCTTCCCACATCTTCCTCCCCCCTCACCCACCCTTTTCTATGACCCCCATACCTTCCCCACCTTCTAGTTGCTGGAACTGTCGCAACCTCTTCAAGCAATTGTTCTGCTTGTCGATTGCTGTTACGCTGCTCTTCAGCTTTTGTACATGTCTGTGTTTTAAGCAAACTTAATAAACAAATTTTAAAAAAAAGATTATCTGGGAAGGGCCTCAACAGCCGGGAATCAGGAATGACTTTCGGACGTGCTTCTTGACAAGGACCCAGTCCCCTGGACTGAGTTCGTAACTCTATCCCTATTGCAGAAGGAAAGTGGCAGCTTCAACCTAGTGAGAGACAGATACACCACATCAGCAAGTCCTTTGCAGTAGTGGAGAACCATATCATCTGTGATTTTCACAAGCACATTTCCACACACAGTAGGCAATCTCATGTCCCTTCCAATGAGAATCTCATGAGGAGACAGTCCTGTTCGCTGATCAGGAGTGCTTTGGAGATTCATCAACACCAAAAGCAAAGCATCTGGTCACTTCAACGAGGTAGATGCACACACTTAGGCAGCTGGGATTTCAGCGCCCTTTTTATCTGCTACACAATACCAGAAGCAACGATCAATAACTGCAGTGCATTCACTGTTCCACCTGCAAAGCCACACTCAGCATTCTCAGGACTTCATTATTAAAATGAGTTCCTCGGTCCAACTCCAGAGAAACCAGCAACCTGAACCTTGTTATTAGTTCACGCACAATTGTCATTCCTCCTTGTTGGGTAACCCAGCAGGAGAAAATACACAATATGACCAGGACAAGCATGTTATGTACAGGCATCTTGATAAAATCCAACTGCATCTGCCTCTGCGACTCATAATAATTGGGGTTCTTCTGCCAACATTTATCTGCTGGCAGACAACGCATCTGTGATATAAATTTGCAGCCATTTTCCTGAATTGGGGGTTAAACCAATTCTGCCTGAACAATCTCACCATTGTGTCCCTCCCTATGTGTGAAGAACCACAAAAGTGTTTAACAATCGGAGACAACAAACTATCAGGCAACATAGGTATCCCATCTGCTGAAATCTAGATTTCATCCTCATTCTTCACACATCCTGTTGTAACCCAGCCTGGCTGTTCAACTTCTGGCACTTCTTCCTGCATTCTCTTAACTTCTTCCCAAGTATCAGCAACAGTTAACAAAAAATGAAAGTCAGCCACATTCTCAGATTCATTTGAATATTCCCTGTTAAATGCACAGGACTCATAAGCGAAGTACCGGGCAACTTCATCTGCATACTGGTTACCAGCCGTTACATAATCATTTTTGTTCTTGTGTTCTGCAAATTTACAAAGCAATCTCTTGGGGCATCTGCAATGCCTCAAGTAATCTCATGACATATTCCTATTTCTTAAAGGAGATCCAGACGACGTCATAAATCCCTTTTGTGATCACAACTGTCTGAAGTCATGAACAACACCGAAGCCGAATTGGCTATCAGTAGAAGTGGTGACTTTCAATTGGTTTGAAACATAACAAGGTTTTAAGTAAGAGCGACCATTTCAGCCACTTGGGAAACACTACACCACAGAGCCAGGAGGTTTCTACTATGCTTTGAACTGTACAAACAGCATAAGCAGCTCTCACATTTCCCTCATCATCTCTCAAGCATGAACTGCCCACAAACAATACATAATCAGGCTACACAAGGAGTTCATCTTTTATATCAGGTCATGACTTGGTGCACAATTGCGTGACATCGAACCTGTCATGTTCAACATCCTCCCCCCTCAACGTCATACTCAGGTAGGTGTAAGAATGTAGCAGGGTTGAGGTTAGAACACCTCTTCAATGTGACATTTTTGGTAGCAAGTATAATTTGCTCAAAGCGGGTAAGTCTGCTGTTACTAAGGTGTTGTATTTTCATACACGTCAGCAATATCTCTACAGAGTAAGGGACCATCACGGTAAGAGGATATCCCTTAATTATATGCTTACTCAGCTCGATGTTTACACCAACAGCTGCTACTGCTTAAGGGCAGCCAGGTAGTCCTGTAACTACAAGGTCAAATACAGTCAAAAAATAGGCAAAAGGTCTTCCTTCGAGAACCACCATGCATTTGAGTAAGTACCGAGAGAGAGCACACCACTCCCTCTCACTGCAGAAAAGTACACTTCTTTTCCTGTAATCTGGTATTCCCAGAGCCGGGGAGCAACAGAGATTTTCTCTTGACTCAGGGAAGGCATTCATACTGTCGTTGTCCCATCTTATTGGATTAAAAACATCCTTGGGTGTCATCCTCTGTAGAGGTTTGGCCACTAGGGAAAAGTTAGGTATCGACATACAACACTACTCCTCCATTACCAAAAACATCCTGACTTCTCTCTGCGTAGTGGGAGGGTTCATTTTCAAAATGGCAGAGATTCTCTCTTGTGACATCTTCTTTGCTCCTTTCTCGATCTAAGGCCGTGATGTCTTGTCTACATGGTTCTTGTGACATCGATGCTACCAGCAAATCATTAATATACTGCACAAGAATTGAGTTACAGGGTAACTCCAGAGACTCCAAATTCCTTTTCAGGTTTTGTTTAAAGATTAAGGGACTTTCTGTACACCCCTGAGGAACTTGGCACCATGTAAAAATTCTATTTTGGAACCCTAACGCGAAGAGAAACTGACACTTTTCGTGCAAAGAGATAGAAAAGAACACTTAACACAGATCATTTACTGTGAACCATTCAGTTTCACAGGGTATATGAAACAAAATCACTGTGGGATTCAAAACCACAGGACAACATGGAACAACCATGTTATTAATCTTTAACAAATCCTGTACAATCAGGGGTTTCTTTTCTTTTGGGGGATAGGGCTTTATCGTATGGACTGAGATGTCTTAGCGCGGGGACACTCCGTTGGAGTAACCAAGCGCTCTATAAGCTTTAATCATTCATTCATTCATACAATGCGGTACTTGCTGCTCAATTTCTGCAGACCCATAAGAGGGGAATTACATGGGCTCCCCACAATTTCCTTCAATATTCCTTGCTGTATCATGGAATCAATCGCTATTGCAACCTCAGCTATCATTTCTGGTGTGAGATTATACTGCAGCCTTAGGCTTAAAAGTAATGGGGACAGGTTTTACACCTCTAAATCTGATATCCTTACCAGAGAAATCCCAGACTTCAGGTTTCAAGTATCTTTCAAATCAGGGGTTAAGTCTTCCACAATCATTAGGGGAAACAACCCAACAGCTGTCCCCTAGTTAGCTATTTCAAAATCAACGTTCTCATCATGCGTTTGAAACTCAACACCTGGTAAACAGTATATGGTGCGATTTACTTTCACAAGAGATCATACCCCAGCAAATTGACTGGACTGGAGTCACATATCAAAATTTGGTGGTCTTTTTTAAAGGAACCTATCTTAGCTGAGACCTTCTTTGACACAGGATTAATTTTAACATTGTATCTTTTTTCCCAAGATGGGTAGGTTTGGGACTTCGGCTGTTCTAACAGTAGAACACCTAGCACCGGTGTCTATTATAAAGGACACTGGGTGGCCATTCGCCTCACAAATGAACCATTCTGGTCTACCTCTTAAGACTGTGCCAAGTATGCAATTGTCCTCTCCTCTCAGGCATCTTAAATGTGATAGAGCTGAACAATAACCATCAGAGGCATTAAACACTGGGAACTGCTGAAAAGTGGTTTCATTTGAAAAAGGGTTCATTACTCTCGAAATCTGATTCATATTGAAATTCGGATTCCCCATATTCTGAGAAGTTATCAGTGCTTGGGGAACCTGCATCACTGGAGCTTAAGGCATGTTAGGATTCTGGGGTCTCTTCATGGGTACATTTTGCATCTGCATAGGATTTACACCTTGAATGTGACCATCACTAGATTTCGATTTGGATTCAGTCAACACTCTGCTTCCAATGGTCCAATTTATTGCAATATGACACAGATTTGACCACTTCAACGACACCACATCTATCCCTGTACTCTGATCAATTGGAACACCACATCTTCTACCTTGTAGAAAACCATTTCCACCTTGTATCATCTATCCTCCACCTTGGTATCCAACATCTTGCATTCCACCAACATTTACCACATACGGTCCACTCTGAAATCCCTTCTGCGCAAGCTTGGTTTGTGCCAGTATGAACTTCTCCTTAAGCCTCTTCTGTTTCATTAACTGTTCATCCCTACAATACTTCGCATATTGATATTTCTCATTCAAAGTCTTACTTTGCCAAAAAATCATATTCTGTTGACTATGCAAGCCACTCTCCGGATGCAAATGAGAACAAACTGTAGCACAAAATTTCTCCTATCACCCCTTTCTGGGTTACCAACGCCACTATGTTGTCTGAACACCTGTAACAAATGCTCGTGGTAAGCGTGCACTGACTCCTTAGCCACTTGAGAGGTTTGATTAATCTTCAACCAGTCAATCTCCTTTTGTGGGACCTTTCGGAGATGATGCATTTGTTCTGAGATTCATTATTTGGACTCTGTATTGACACCTTACGCTCAGCACATAAATCAATGGAAACCACTATATCAAATAAGGTGTTCAAATTCTCCCACAACACTTTTGAAATTTTCACAAATTGATTGACCTGAGTGCACCACAAGTCAGGACTCTCCCTCAATTTCAGGAACTGATTCATAAATGTAGCAAGATCACCTTGACTTCATAGTACATGCACATATCCCCCTCCATCTGCCTATCCTAAAGCGTAAGTCTTAGTTGTACCTCCATCAAATGGACCTGGTGGTATGTTTATTGTTCCCCCTGCTTCTTCCTTTCTCTTCTTTTTCTACCTTTTCCTGGCCCACCTGTCCCTTAATGTATCAAGGTTACTCCAATTCTATAGGGAGCCAACCAATTCCTTGACATGTAGCTTCATCTCCGAAGTCCTCATATTTACAATTGCTTCATCATCTAGTTGAGCTCGAAAGCTCTTCTCAGAGTATTATTTCTAGAAATGTCTACCTCATACTCATTTGCCAATTCAGTTAATCTATCATGGGCTTGTGCCGCACGGCAGGTAACATCTTTACTCAAGTATATAAGCTCATTCTCCTGATACCGATCCACATGACTAAGATCAAGGCTTCCCCTAATAAGCTCCTCTAACTCTAGCCTCAATCTAGAAATGTCTAGAGGTCACAAACTGATTCAAACCACCAGTTTAAATCAGTATTTCATATTAGTTAGCCGCATACCAACAGATCCCACTGCACTAGAAGTCCACACTGTACACAGCATCCGTTACAGGTGCGGGAACTTTCCAAATTAAGAGAATGGCATTTGCTTTGGCTTCTGCTGCTGTTAGCTCCGTGTTTTGATGTAGTGATATTCCAGAGGTTGATGCATAGTATGTTGAAAGGAATAAAGAGTGTCCTATATTTCCAAGATTTATAAAAAAAATAAAAATAAATTAAAAACTTAATTTTTTATTTGTGTAAGCTACATAGCAATTTACAATTCTGCGATAGTTAATATGTTTTACCCTTCATCATGCATAGACATTAGATGGTCACCAATAGGATCATTCATACAGACATCTTTAGTCAGGTTGATTCCACAGGGAACGGGCAGGAATGCACTCAATATGTGCTTGTGATGCACGTAGTCTCTCCATGGGCATAATGCAGGCACAGATAGCAGGTATGGTTACTGAGGTTGAGAGCTGGCAGAGGCATTGAGTGTGAGGAGATAGGCTCGCAGTGGTTGGCATAGAGCTTGCTATCGTTGTTACAATGTATTAGGGTGTTAATCCATGCGTTTCTGGTGGGTGGATCCCTACTGCCCCATTGTATAGCAATTTCTCTTTTGGCGAGCAGTAAGGCAAGAGCAGTAATATGGCGCGAGGCTTTAGGGATGTCTTAGACATATCCCAAGAGTGCCAGTAGAGGGTTTATTATTTATTTATAAAGGTATTTTTATAGAGTAGACATAGCCACATGGTCACTAAAGCGCTTGACAAGAAACACATAGCAATTACATTAGATGACATCCCGGTGGTGGTGCATGTGGAAGAACACAGTAGAAGCCTGGATGATGTATGAAGCCTTTTGAGAGTGAAATGCCTTATTATGGAGTTAAATCAGTGTAAATTTGAACATGTTATCATTACTAATTTATGGCATAAAATCAATAGTATGGGCCTCAAAACAAAACACAAACTGGTTGAGGGTGTAATATTGGCACTATCTACCACAGTGAGGGACAGATTGAGGTGGTTGTGTAACACTATATTGAGGACGATGATAGCAACCCACAATAATATTGTGCCCATGACTTCACATATTGCTGCGTCATGATAAGTATATAAGTACAATTCTGAACTCCGTGTCTTCTTAATTATACTTAACATGCAAAGTAGTTGCTAGGTTGATGTAGTGGATGCAATATCATTGTCATGCAAAATAACACATGCAATATAGTAAAGGTATAACATTGGCGTATATTTATTTATTTTAAAGTTAGATAAAAAGTATGTGAGTGAACAACCAAGTTTTCAAAAGATTCTGGAGTTTTTTTAGAGTTGCTTTGTGACCTAATCAGTCGAGTAAGTTGATTCTAAGCTTTAGCTGTACGAACAGATAAAACTCTGCCAACTGCTCTTGCTTTGTAGCTCCTGGGAACCTTCAGTAGATGGACAAAAGCTGATCTCAAAGAGCGGGCAGGAGCATACATATCAAAAGTCTATATTGTAGTAAAAAAGGACCTCCTAGATCAGTGATACTCAAAGTACGGCCCGGGGTCCGCTTGCAGCCCTCCTGACCTTTCCATCTGGCCCCTGGGCGAACACCAACACTGTATGCTGTTTACCTTGACTCAGCCTTAACATTCAGAATAGTCCTGCACCACTTAATTTTAGAAACACCTTCCTTTTTGAAAGACATTTTACAATAAACGTGTAAAAATATGATAAAGTCTCTTCAAAATTCTAAAACGTGAATTTCGTTAACATGTAGAACCTTTTCATCTTAGTACATCCGACAATATCAGTGCATTGAGAGGTATTTTTTTTATTTTAAATTATGGTTTTCAAACCTTAATTTCGAAACATTCGTGCTTCCATCAACCCTGACAAAATTGCCAGTTGTGAACTAAGAGGCAAGTCAATTGTCATGTGCACCCTCTGGGTGGTCTAGGTTGCTGTTATAAATGGACAACAGAATAGTTTATTCAATCAAACACAAAAGAAGGAAAAGGAGGCAAATTGAAAAAAAAAAAATTTCCTAGGATCATACAGTTTGGTCAAGTGGGGAAGTCGGGATTGATCCTAGGTTTTCTGGTTTCGCATTGTGCAATTTAGCCACTACATGTATTGTAATTGTATTGTATTGTAATTGCATTTATATAGCGCTTACTACCCCTGACGAGGCGTCAAAGTGCTTTTTCGGCGAGTAGCAGGCTACTTCGGAACCCAGAAAGGATTAGTGATGAATTAGGATAGTGAAAATATGAAAGTAATTTCAGTGGTGGATATGTTAGTCAGTTATTTGGATTGAGAAGGATAGTGGAGGGATAGAGAAGGGGAAAAGGGTTTGTATTTATATAGCGCTTGCTACCCCTGATAGGGGTTGAAGTGTTTTTTTTTCTGGCGAGTAGCACACTACTCTGGAACACGTACAGTGTTAGTGGTAAATTAGTATAGTGAAATATGAAAGTAATTTGAGTGGTGGCTATGTTAGTCAGTTATTTTGTTTGAGAAGGATAGCGAAAGGGTAGAAGAGGTAAAAAGATTTGCTTTTGTATAGCGCTTGCTACCCCTGATGAGGTGTTGAAGTGCTTTTTTGACGAGTAGCACACTACTCCGGAACCCATAAAGGATTCGTGGTGAATTAGTATAGTGAAATATGTCATTCATTTGAATGCTGGGCATGTTAGTCTGTTATTTGGATTGAAAAGGATAGTGGAGGGATAGAAGGGAAGGATTTAGATTTTTTTTTTTTTTTTGAGCTCATAGCCGTAGGAGGAGGCTGGAGGCTTGGGATGAGTAAAAGGGAGGTGGAGGGGGATGATTAAAAGGGAGGTGGAGGGGGAAGAGTCAGAGGGAGGTTTTAGAAAGGCTTGTTTTGGGGGATCGGAATAGTAAAAAGAGGTGTTAGATGATGCAAGGAGGGGTGGAGTAGGGAAGAGTCTCGAAAGGGTTATTTTGGGATCATAGTAGTGGTATGGGGTTTGGGATGAATGAGAGCGTGGAGCTAAAGGATATAATGATAGAGGTATAGGGCGAGAAATAGGCTAGTGCATTGGAAAGAGCAGTAGAAAGAGGTTTGAGATGAGTCAGAGAGTTGAGCTGGAGGATATATTGACAGAGGAATAGGGTGAAAATAGGGTAGTGCATTGGATAAGCTGAGTTAGAAGACAAGTAATAAATAAGTAAAAGTAATAAAGATATAGATCCATAAGTAGATGGAAGGTAAATAGATGCATAAAGGAAGGTAGTATATGTAGATTAAAGATGCATTAAATAAACTCTGGCTTTCAAGTGTTGTTGTACTTAAAATTAGTTTTATTTATTTTTATATACATATATATTTGTTTTGTAGATCAATTGTGAAGCAATTGTAGATAAATAGGTATGATAAAAAGATGTTATTTATGCAGTCATTTATATACATGTTAAAACATAGAATAATGTAACTATCAGTAATATATACATATGTTAAGCAGAACTAATGAATATCTATATATAATACTTTTTTTAAACATAAGTATTCTACACATTTATACAAAGCAATACACATATATAGGTACATATCTATAGTGCAAATAAATGTTTATGTACAGAGAGATATGCTGCATATTTATCTTTTTGCGTATGGTGGTTATGCGTGGCAGAGCCAATTCTTGAGTAGTTTTCTGAAGATAAGGTGGTTATCTGTGGATCTTATGTTGGGGGGGTAAAGAGTTCCATAGTTTGGCTGCTTGAACAGAGAAAGATGTGCCGCCCATTATTTTTTTCTTGTATCTTGGGATTTTGAGGCGAGGTGCCACTCCTGAGTGGAGGTTCCTTTGTTGAATGTGTTTGGTGAATTTATTCCTGATGAAGAACGGTCCCTTTCCATGTATCGCATTGTGAGTGATACAAAGCAGCTTGAACATGGATCTTCTGGCAACCGGTAACCAATGCAGGGCTTTCAAGGCAGGGGAGATGTGGTCTCGCGGTTTCATACGTAAGAGTAGTCTGGCAGCCGAGTTCTGAATCCGTTGTAGTCTTTCATGGTCGTTAAAGGTGATCCATGGTAGAGGCTATTGGCGTAATCGAGTTTGGACAAAACAAGGGAGATGGTAGCGTGGACCTTGTGTGAAAATCCCAAATGGGGGGAAGATTCGCTGCAGAGTTTTTATAGTAATAAAGCTTGATCATGCTAGTTTGTCCATTTGGGCATTCATCGATAGCTTGGAGTCCATGGTCATTCCGAGGTTTCTTACTTCCTTGGATATTTTAGGCAGTGTTCCCAGATCATCAGGCCACATGGCGAGCGGGTCATAAGGTTTCCAATTGCCACGCGGCAGTATTTCCGTTTTGGAAGCATTCAATTTGAGATGGCTCCACGTCATCCATTGATCCACAGCTTTGTGACAGCTGAAAATTGGTGAGTTGCCAATACCTTTGGGGCATTGCAGTCGAAGAAGTATTTGCGTGTCATCTGCATAGTTATAGCACGTGAGTTGAAATTGATTGATCGGTGTCGGTAATGACTTCATGTAGATGTTGAAAAGCATGGGTGAGATAATAGAGCCTTGAGGGACCCCTGCTTTCGTGAAGTACGGTTTGGACGAGAAAGGTGGGGTATGGATGACATTAGTTCTGTTGCAAAGGTAGGACATGATCCAGTCTAGAACAGTCCCCACTGTGCCGGCTTCGTGGAGTCTTTGTATCAGAGTGTCATGGTCAACTGTGTCAAAGGCAGCCGAGAGGTCCAAGAGAAGTAGTGCAGCAACCCCGTTGCAGTCAACTGTGTTCTTCAGGTCATCCCAGATGGCAAGGAGTGCAGATTCTGTGTCTGTTCCTGGACGGAATCCCGTTTGGAAGTCTGAAAGTATGGCATTCTCTTCAATGAATTGTGGCATCTGGAAGAAAGCTGCTCTTTCTATCCGTTTGCCCAGGAAAGGTCCATTTGAAATCGGTCTGTAGTTGTCAGGGTTCAGCTGGTCCAAGTTTGTTTTCTTCAGTAATGGGAGTATGTATGACTTTTTGAGTTCTTCTGGAAATATTCCAGTAGTTAAGGAGTTGTTGATGATTCTCCTTACTGGAGTGGCAGCAGAGGTTGTTAGAAGAATTGTCTTGAAGGTTTGTGGTGGACACGGGTCAGAAGGGCTGCCGGCAGGCCAGCTTGCTTTGACCAGGTCCATAAATCCATCGTGTGAAATGTGTTGGAAGGAACGGAGAGGCTGGTGTCTTATAAAAATCTGCGGGAAGACCATCATGTCCCGGGGTTTTACAAGATTGTAATTGCATGATTGCTTTCCTTATTTCATCTGCTTCAGTGTCCGCGGCTAAGAATTCCCTCTAACTTTCACTTAACCAGCCCAATGCCACATCTTCGAGATACCTATCGATGTCAGCTCCCTGCGTCCGGAGCGATGTACACAAGTTCTCATAGAAAGTGGAAAATACATGTGTAATGTCAGGGTTGTCTCTGCCAATTGAGCCCTCTCTATCTCGAATTTCAAGAACATTGTTTGTGAAGCGTGGTCCTACACGACATTGCTGCCAGTGTGTGGCCTGAACATTCCCCTCTCCATATGCCCCATGCCCTGGTGTATTTGACACGATACAGGCATTCACATTCAGCCGTCGACTGAAATTTCGGCAATGCAATTCGAATCTTTCTGGACACGTCCGTGTTGTCTGATGAGCCCAGCCGGACCTCCAGAGATTTGATCTCACTCTCTTATTTACGCAAGCTATTTCTGATAGAGCGTAGGACGCCACCACTTTTGGCAATGCATATACCGCACACCGTAACCTTGAAGGCCTCTCAGACTGTTCCCATGTACATGCTTCGCTTTCCCTACACCCACCTTACAAACCCCATATCGCCTGTGCACCAGCCAGCTGGTGTCAGTGTGGCCCTCTGTCACACCACAGACCATACTTTGAGGCCCCTGGGAAAATGTTTGTGAGTACCCATGTTCTAGATGCACAGCCCTATGGACAGTGCATAGGCATTTAAACCATTTTTATGGATGGCAAGCCAATACAAACTAGGCAGCTATTTAGAGACTGAATTTCGTCCTCCTAAGCCCAGTGTCGGTCTAGCTGCAGCATTCTTGACTACCTGCAGTTTTCTCACCAAATACTCGGGTAGGCAGACATAGAAGTAGCTGCAAATGTCAATAAACAGTCATCTAGACTACGGCTTTACTGCAGTTCACAGGTAGGAAGAATAACCCACAGAGCTTGCAGTGTGGTCAAGGAAATGTTTTATTGACCTGCGGCTTCAAAGTTATATTTTCGCCAAAAGAAAGTTAAGAATTCCTACTTTTTCCACAGGGCGTCATAATGAGCCCATATTAGCAGGCCGCCAAGACGTACAACAAAGATCACTTTTCACCACCCATCACAAGAACTTTACTTTTGCCTCCATTCATGTGTAGCTCATGTGTCATCCAGTTAGTAATTATGGCTAGGCAGGCAATGTCTGAACTTCTCCTGGGTCAGCTGAACCCTGTCCTCTACATGCACAGTCAGTTGTGTATCATTCGCATAGCTGCAGAAATCAAAACCAAAAGATCTAATAATCATGACTGGAGGGCTGACCTAGATTTTACACAGAATATGGTTTAACCTAAAGCCCTGAGGGATGCCTCAAATTATCTCTTTGACAGAAGAGTTAAAGGCACTTAAAAGGATGGAACGAATTATGTCCTATAGAGGGGAAAAGATTCAGCCTGAGGGACCGGAACCCACTGCTACTTCCTTCAAATGACTGAGGAGAATGGTTTGGGGTACGGTGTCAAAGGTCACCGACAGTTCCAGCTGCACCAAAAAAGCCACCTGACTTCTGCCAGGGTAATACGAAGATTGTCAAAAGCCACAGGCAAAACATATTCTATGGCATACGTAGCCCTAAAACCTGCTTGAGTTGGATCTAGCATCTAGATCTCCTAAAATATTTAAATAGTTGTGTATTCAATAGACACTCCTTCATATTCCTTACCAAGGGAGTAGAAATATGGGACAATAATTAGTCAACAAAATTGGATCAGTCCTTGTTTTTCAACAGCGGGATGACCGTTGCCTTTTTCCATCCTAACGGAACCTTATCTTCCCTCAGTGACTAGTTGAGCAATTTAGTAGGACTAACATTGACCATATCACTGGCTAATGTAATCGTGTTCACCTCACAAGGATCTAAAGGTGAAGCATATTTTAGTTTCTTTAACTACTTCTTCCCATCCAAAGGCGGCGTAATTACCTCAAAGTGATTATAGCAGTTCTCCCTCTTTTAAGCTGTCTTTTCCACTGCTTACATCTTAATTAAAATTGATTCTGATCTTTTCAAATTTGTCTACGAAATATTTGGATAAAGTATTGCAAAAATCATGCATTTGAAGAACCATCTGAGCATCAGATTTTGGACTGTAGAACTCCATGACCGTCCCAAAATTTCTCTAACTGTGTGTTTGAACCATTCAAGATTTTACAAGGCATATGAGTCTACCTGACCTTTTTCGGAATTCTCTTGTGTATTTTCGTGCCTTTTGTGTACAGATATTTCTGACCAGGGTCAAAATCGAGGCAACAATTTCTCTTGAGTTTCTTGCAGACTTTTTTTGAGCTTCCAAGATTTTTGTGTAAAGTGTATTGCTAACTTTTGTGCCTTTAAATGCTGAATGAAGAAGTTGCAAAAAATATTTAGATTAGACGGTATGACGACATCTTTGTGAGAGTATGTAAAAATCAGTTTGTGAAACAATACCTATGAAGGGGTTTAAAGCCACATTGGAAAGTCTATTTACAATTGATGAGAGTGCACTAGGCACTAGAAAAGCACTTTCGTAAAAAAAAAAAAAAACAAGGATTGCAAAAGTGTGCTATTATTTTCCTCTAGAGCGCTGACTTCTGCCAAATAAATATATGTGATTCTGGAGAAAGAGAGAACGAGAGAGCAGGACCTCTCTTTGACCAGTAAAGTTTAAACTCACTGTGTTTGTGTGGTTATTGAAGTACACATTTTGTTGTGACCACAAGCCCCTGCCAATCTTATTTGTGAAAAGTTTCTACGTACTTTGCTCTCCTGTCCATAAAATTGTTGGATTATGCACAGATTTCTTATGAGTGCTGCTGGAGGAGTGAGTGCTGAGGAGAATTTGTGGGATGAATGAGTGATGGCATGGGTGGGACAATAATGTGGATCTGAAATTCCCACTTTGGAATGGGGAAACGGCTATCAAGAGGATGGCATTTTGGAAAACATTGTGTATAACAGCATTAATGGATGGTCACCAAAGCTCAAGTTAGCAGTGGAGGAGGAAGCATATTGGGAGGTTCTGATGGCGTTATACAGGGATGATGTATTGCGACGCATGAGGGTTCAGTGATGCCCCCAAGTACATTAGGGCATTAAGGTTTCAACCTTGAGTCATGTAGAGCACATAGATATTATGTACAATAAAAGGCATGTGAGCTGTAACTTTCGGTGGGCTCGAGTGGAGAACGGTTGGGGATGCCGGGAATGCAATATGGATGCCACATATTTGTTCCTTTAGAAGGTTTTGGAAGTAGTTTGCAATTCTGATCAGTTGGTTGATGGCAAGGACGTCAACAATACTTTTGGGTGATTGGTTAGCATCATAAGAGTCTGTGGGGTAACAGAGAAAGAGCACCAGTGAATGTCTGTGAGCAGGAGTCTGAAGGCAGGTGACGTATGTGGAGAAAAAGCCTAATGGAGAGTGAGTGAAATCAAGCTATTCTTATGGTTGTGTTTCTAAGGACGTGGCGTGGTTGGAGGATCGCAAGAAATAGTGGAGGGGATGTGAATGCTTACATTAGTGTTTGCATGGTAGTAGGGAATATGATAATCTGCTCTAAATTAAGTGATTATGAGCATTTTTTTAAATTCAGCAGGCCAACTATTGTATGGGGGGACATGTCCATACAGAGATACAACTGATGTCCCTAACCTCACGTGTAAAGGTCAGTGGAGATTGTCCAACTTTTCAGAAGTCACTGAATATTCTTTTTTCAATACCATTGATAATGTGAAAACCACAAACCAATTCCCTGATGCAGTGCCTGGCAACATTGTTAAGGAGATGGCTTGCAGGATCCTACCCTACTGGGACATTTTATTAAACTCATCTCTCTCTCAAGGTACCTCACCTGATTGACTAAAAAATTGCCAAAGTCACATCCTTTCTCAGGAAATCTGGGGTGAACACTAATGATCTCAATTACTTCTGCCATGTCTCTGAATTACCCTTTATAGGGAAGGTGATAGAAAGCAGTGTCTCTTCTCAGCGTTCTCACCATATCATGTTCAATGGGCTCCTTGATAACTTTCAATCTGGTTTTCTACAGCGATGAGGGATGTAACCTGCTTTCCTCCAAGTTGTAGATGATGTTAAACGAGTCCTAGGAACCGAAGAGTATTGTCCCCTAGTGCTTCTTGAGCTTCATGCTGCGTTCAACACGGTCATCCTTCCCTGTTGATCAACATCCTCAAGGATGGAATGGGCATTGAGGGAGTAGTACTCAATTGGTTCACGTCCTAACTGTTCAAATGGTCACAAGTGATTAATATAGGGGACTTGTTTATTAGTTTTGTTAGCTTACAACAGGGTGTCCACCAAGGCACTATTCTGTCTCCCACTCTGGTTAATCTCCATATGGTACTGCTGGGGATCATACTCAAAATATATGGCATCCTGTATCACCCATTCGCCGGCAACACTCAGCTGTACCTTAGGATTTCTTCTCCAAATGACTTCAATCTTGTCTCCAAAACTTTGGAGATCGCTCATGGTTGAAAAATCTCACTCTACCACTTCCAGCGTATTCCGCATAAGGCAGAATTTTTGCTCATCTCACCTATGAAGTCTAACCTTCCTGTGCAATATGGTGTTGACTCTTCCTTTCTCCTGGATCATCACCCCACCATTATGGGCAATGCTAATTGATGAGTGTTACTCAAACACAAACGTGATGGATATCTCATTCCCCTTACTACAAGTGCCATTGCCATTGAACAGTGCTTCATTGCTGTGACAGTAATCCTGTGCACTGAGCGCGTAGCTTCAGGAGAGATTGACACAGGGAAGAAGGAAGGGGACACCCAAATACCTTACGGGAACAGCCAAATTTAACCAAATGATCAATTGGAGATTTATAGATCTCACACCCAGATTCACTCTATTATGATTTATTGTGATTCTGTGTGTGAAAGGCAATATTTCACACCAAACGCAATTTTATAAATTTGAAATTATTAGTAGTGCATTACATCTTAATGCACTAGTAGCAAGGCGGATGTGATATCTGTCATATTTTCTGGTGGAATACAAGTTCCACAAATTCTAAATAAGGTCCTTAATATTCATTGTCAAATTACTGCATATGTGCCACAAGCACTCACTACCGACTCAGACTACTGTGGATTATTGGAGGATTAATCCTTGAGCAGGATCTAAAGCTTTTAATTCAAGCCTGGTTCTTGCCAGGTTTTAATACTGTTACTCGTTACTTAAACAATTACATTGAGTTCAGCTTGCTCCACTTAAAGCTGTTCTGAATGCTGCATGTGATTTGTCTCAAGATGTAATATGTTCAACCATGTTACTCCAATTATATTAATGCTAAAGTGGCACCTCATTGAAGATAGAACTCAGTTCAAGACAGCCGGTTTCACCCAAAGAGTCTTACACGAACTCAGTTCAAGACAGCCGGTTTCACCCAAAGAGTCTTACATACAGTGAATCCAAATTATCAGGCAGAAATTATGAAACTCTCCTGCAGTCATCTTCTTCTGCATAGCTCTAACTCCCTGCCACTCCAGCTGCCAGCCTTCAAGCAATGCCAGTCGGTCCCTGGCAGTGTAATAAGCCTTTGGAATTCTCTTCCTGCAGCCCTGTGTACCATCTCCTGTCAATCAAGTTTCAATAAGGAACTGAAGGTTTTCTTGTTTCAAAGGCATTTCTAGCCACGTCTTAATTTTACAAATTGCCCTTCTGCTTGATGTTTTGATCTGTATATTGTATAATGTTTTTATATGTTCTTTATTATTATTATTAGTTTAGGCTTCTAGTTGTGAGGCATTCTAATGTGGTAAAGCCATACACAGACTTCAGTCTGGTCTAGTCTTGTTTTCAGATTATGTTTACGTTGTTTGTTACAGTGTATCTTATGGGGAAGTGCCATGGCTTAGCCTCTCTTGTAGTGGGTGTAATGTAATGTAAGGTGGATTTGTAGAGCGCTCCTTGTCACCCGTGAGGGTATCCAGGTGCTGAGTAGGTGAGTGTAGGCGTGTGGTGAGGCTGGGTCTGAGTACAGGCAGTCTCGATGGTCTTGCAAGAAGACTAATTAAAAAGTCAGGTCTTCAGCTTCTTGCGGAATTCAAGTAGTGAGGAGGAGGCCCTGATGTATTGGGGATGTTGTTCCAGGATTTGGCGGCATGGTAGGAGAATGAACGACCTCCCGTTCTGCTTCTGTGGATGCGGGGTGTGTGCACAAGTGAGAGTGATGCTAAGCAAAGTTGTATGGTGGGTTGGTGTAAATGAAGATGGTGACTGAGATATGTGGGTCCCGTGTTGTAAAGTGACGTGAACGCATGTGTGAGAAGTTGGAACTGGCAGCGCTTCTGGATTAGGACCCGGTGGAGCTCTCTGAGACGCAGTCTGGTGTGGTGCCGACGCAGGACGTTGAGGACGAGTGTGGCAGTGGCATTTTGGATGGTTTGAAGTCTGTGAAGGAGATGAGTTTGGATGCCGGCGTAAAGTGTGTTGCCGTAGTCCAATCTGCATGTGATTAGGGCCTTTGTGATGGTACGTCTGGTGTCCAGGGGGAGCGACTTGAACATTTTACGCAACATGCAGAAGATGTGGAACCATGACGAGGTGACGGCATGACCCGGGACTCCTTGGTGAGGTAGGCGTCCAGGATGAGGCCTAGGTTCCTAGCATGGTTGGTTGGGGGGGGGTGTCGGTCCAAGTTTTGCGGACTAGGTGGAGTCCCAAGGTAAGTTCTTATTCCTGAAGATCATCACTTTTTTATCGTTGTTGAACTTGAGGCAGTTTTCTTTATTCCAATTGACCACGCTGGTCATGCATTGTCTTCGTGGTTATGGTGTTGTCTGAGAGGGAAAAAATGAGCTGGGTGTTGTTAATGTAGGAGTTGATGTTGATTCCGTGGGATCGGATGATGCTAGCCAGAGTCATATACATGTTGAAAAGTGTAGGGCTGAGTGATGATACCCGTCGAACTCCACAGATGAGGTACTGATGTGAACTGTGTGACCCTGAGTGGTTGTGTTCGTCCAGAGAGGAAGGAAGCTATCTATTTGAGTGCTGGTCCCTGTATTCCAGCTGTATTCCAGCTGTGTTTAGTCTGGTGATGAGTGTGTGGTGAGAGATGGCATTGAAAGCGGCAGAGAGGTTGTGGAGGATGAGGGCAGCGGTCTGCCCGCAGTTGAGGATTGTGCATATGTCGTCGGTGGCAGCGATGAGGACTGTTTCAGTGCTGTGGTTGTTTTGGACTAATGATTGCAAATCCTCCAGGAGTTGGTGGCATTCTAGGTGGTCAGAGAGTTGTCTGTTGGTGGTCTTCTCAATTACTTTGGCTGGGAAGGGGAGCAGAGAGATGGTTTGTCAGTTGCTGAGTACTTTTTTGAGAAGGGCAGTGACTTCGGCCTGTTTCGAGCTATGTGGGAAGGTGGCTGTCTTGAAGGAGGTGTTGATGATGGAAGTGAGTGCAGCTCTTAACGTGGCTCTTCCCCAGTTGCAGATATGGTGGGAGCATGGGTCTGTGGACTTCCCTGAGTGGACTGTCATCATTATTGCTGCAGTGTCTCCAATGGACAGAGGGTTCCATGCTGTCAATTGGTAGTCTTTGGTTGATGAGTTTAATAGGCTGGGAAGGTCGATGGGAAATAGTTGGGGTTCAAAGATGCTGTAGATCTTGGCGATTTTTACTTGGAAGAAGTCGGAGAGGTTGTTGCAGAGTTCTTGTGTAGGGCTGATGGTGTTGGTCGTGACAGTTGGGTTGGTGAATTCCATGACAATGGAGAAAAGTTACTTGCAGTTGTTGGACTTGATTGTGATTGCGGCCGTAGTTGTTTCTTTCGGTGGTTCCTAGGTTGGTTCTCCATTTCCTTTAAAGTTGCTTTCAAATGCTATTGGATTCTCTGATGTCAGCATTGTCCCAGCTAACTTATTTGTTGGATCTTTTGGGTTTGGTGTTTTTTACAGGGGCACCAGGGTATTGGCGCTGGTGGTGATCCAGTTGCTTCTGTCATTAATCAGGTCGTTGGTGTGGTCTGGGTAGTTTAGTTGGAGGGCGCTGAGCCATTCCGTTTCTGTAACTTTCTTCCTGCAGCTGCGTGGGGTGTTGCTAGACTCCATAGAGGTGGTTGGTGGTGGGCAGCCCTGTAATGTGGAAGTGGATGATGGAGTGGTCAGTCCACGTGAGTGGAGTGATGTGGCTGACTTTAACCTTGTCACTGGAGGAGAAGATGGGGTTCAGCTTATTTATGTGCCATGATGTGGGTAGGGCCATGTATGAGCTTGGTGAGGCCGATGTTCAGTAGACTTTCAAGTAAGTCTGTGGAGTTGAAGTCCATGGGGTCATCGAGACGAAAGTTGAGATTACCTAGGAGTATGAAGTCTTTTGTCCCTATGGCGAGGGGTGCGGTGAGGTTGGTGAGGAGGTTGCTGAAGTAGGTGGGAGGTCCTGGGGGCCGGTAGGCGAGGGTGCCTTCGATAGTGGTTTTACTGTCTGTCTGAAGCTTGAAGAGCAATTGTTCCATAAAAGTGGTTTCTGGGTCAGTGTAAGAGGTACACTTGATGGTGTCTCTGTGGATGATGGCAAGTCCCCCTCCTGGTTTATGGGAATCCTGGTTCAGGTTTTTGTATCCCGTAGGGATGGCTGCAGCATGTCCGGCGCCAATGTGGGGTTGAGCCAGGTTTCAGTGAGAAAGAAGAGGCCCGGTACGTTGGAGTCGATGAGGTCCCAAATCTTGGTGGAGTGCTTGCAGAGTGAGTGTGTGTTGAGAAGCATACATGTGAGTGAGTGTTGTTGTATGGGTTGGGTTTGTGGTTCTGTGTGCTTACGGGTCTTACGTTCTGATTTGGTGAGGGGTGGCGGTGTGTGTGTGGGCAGTGGGAGTGGGTGTGTGGCAGCATGTGATGTGGCAATGCAAGAAGTGAAAGGGGCCCATCGTGGACTGAGGTGCGGCTTGGCAGCAGCATTTTTGGCAGCATCTAGGTTAAGCAGATGGAGTTCTTTGGCTGTGTAACTGCAGAAGAACAGTTGGACCAGGGTTCCTGGTGCTGGATGCTGTCCAGGCACATACGGGAGCAGATAGGCTTACCTGTAGCGCACCGATGATGTGTCGGCAGTGTGCCCGCACTACAGCCTCCATTAAGTAGGCATTTGGAAAGTGGGAGGAGTGCAGGGGGCAGTGGGCGGGCTTCGCAAAAGTGGGAAAGTCCAGCAGAGAGAGCGGGAAAGTCTGACAGGAGCGGCAAGTTGGGAAAACACAATCAGCGAAGTAAGTTTGGGGGCCAAAACTGACAGAAGAGACCAAGATGCAAAAAGAGCAGTAAAAGGAGCAAAAAATGCAAAAAGGGGAAGTTAAGAGGAACAAAGGATGCAGAAAGAAGCAGGTAAACATAGACAGGGGGCAGAGAGAACAGACGACACAAACAAAGAAGGGTAGTTACGGAGTTGGAGGTAGAACAAACAGCTAACAAGAAAAATGTCAGGAGACAGACACCAACACAAGTCAGAAGAGCAACATGAAGTCATGGTCGCACTGAAGCAGAAGTGAGATGTCTGGCATCTATTGTGTTTAGAGTGTTTGTCGACTTGTAGGGAGAGGCGTGTGTGTGTGTGTGTGTGTGTATGAAAGAGAGAATTCTTCTGGTGTCAGCTTTTCGCTGGTGGACGCAGTAGGAAGCCAAGGGAGTTGCTAAACATTCTTTCCACTTACATGCTCGCCATTAGTATTCGTCAAAGCTCCTTTAGATTTTGAGAAGCACTTTGAGCTGAGCTGTCTTATCAAAAACACGTTTACACCAATGAGATTCCAATAGATGCATTGTGCGCCACAGAAATGGGAGTGGAGTTCTCAAAGTTTACCACGGGATTATAGACATCCTCACCTTGGCAACCGCATTCAAAATGGACATGGTCAATAGCAGGCAAAAGCCAGTGGCATAATGCAAAATGATGGGGCCCCCTGCAGAATGTGATGAGGCGCTGCTGAGTCTCCCGTATCTCCCAGATAACCATTGGCTTTGGGCTGAATGGTTGACCCACCCCCAAGCCGCAGGAGCCTACTTTACGCCCCTGGCTGATGCTGGTTTGTTGTTGGATTTGTGGAATGTGTTTGTCGTTTTTTCGAGCCCGTTCTACTTGAAAGGCAGTCATTTGGTCATTGTGTATGCTTGTTACACCATTGGGAGCATGCACTGTAAATATTCTCTCTCGTGAGACGTGTATAAACATAGCACAGGCAGACACCCTTTACCAAGTGAAGCATTTTAAAATTAACATCTTAGGGGAGATTTACCAAAAAGTAATGCACCGCAGCGCAGCATGCACCGCAGCGCAGCTCCCCATGAGGCTGCGCTGCACTGCGCTGCACGACAGGGAGGGAGCAGGAGAGCACCATATCTTCAAAGATATGTCTCTCTTCTCCCCTTTCTCTTGTGCCGGCGCTGATTACAGCTGCCGTGCGCCATACACACACCTTAGCGCCATAGCGCTACGGTGTGTGTGAGTCTAGCACAGCTAAGGTGTGTGTGTGAGTCTAGCATAGGTTTTGTACAGGAAAGGTACCCTTCCTGTACAAAATACCATGCCTAGACAAGATGCAAAGCTTTTCCCACTTTGTATGCGTGCTGCACAGTGCAGCACCCATGCAGAGTCGGAAAAGGAAGGAGAGATTAAAGCATTTCTCCTTCCTTGCGCCTACTTTAAAAGGGTGCAGTTTTCTCACGCTAAACCCAATCTATTTTATTTAGTAAATTGGGTTTAGCATGAGAAACCTTGAGTGGTTGCATGGAAATGCCCATTCTCCACCCTTGGCACGCCCCATGACGCTAAGTAATGTAAAGCAGCGCCATGCGCTGCTTTGCATTACCTTTTAGTTATTTTCAGCACTAAACAAGTTTAGGACTGGAAAGTAACTTGGAAAAAAAAGATTTTGCGCTGATTTGCGTCACTTTTGTGATGCAAACACGATGCAAAATCTTCGTAAATCCCCCCCATTGGTATTTTGCTCAACTTCAGCAAAGCGTGTTAACTCTTTCAGTCAAGGCATGAAAACAGAGCAATTATGGTTTGAAAATGGAACAGAGGAGTCAAAAATGTAGAGAGATTTAAGGAAACTGATTTCCAGTCATTGCCCTAAAAAAACCCGGTCTGGCACTCTGCTCGATGTCAATAAGTGAAGTGTATTACACAGAGAACTAATGTTAAAATAATGTTAAGGTTGGGAGAGTAGACACAAATGCAATGGGAAATTCCATCGGAAACCACGCTTTCAGTTTTCATAAAGCAAGTTTGCGGCCAAGATTCTGTTCGGCGGAGTTTAAACTCATTGCTTCAGCTCACTATTGACTTTGGAAGAGGTTGTCAATGAAATCGATGCCAAGTCGGCGTTATCATGAGTGGTTTACAAAGCAAAATACAGTTTTTTTTAAATTCTAAATTCTAGTTATTGCCTTGACCGTTCATTTTTCCCCCTCATTCCACCGTCAGTTTTAATACTCCACTTTTAAAGTGGGGCTTAGTCACTCTTTTCCAGAGCACTTGACTGCACGTCTCACATAGTACTCGTAAGTACATGGTACTCGATTACCGAGTACTTTATCGATACCCATCCACGTCTCACAAGAAACTGTGGAATAATCATTGGACTGTTCTGAATTTCTCATGTCATGTTATAAAGCATGGGTCTCCAACCCTTTTCTGCAATAAGAGCTACTTATGTTCAATGGAAATCATCCCGAGCTACTAATATTAGTGATGTAATAGTGACCACCCCATCCAAGATTGTCAGCAATGATCGCATCAGTGTATAATGCAGGTTTTCCAGCACTGATGTAAAAAAATCCTTTTGAGAATTTAAAATGACAATACATGGGTAATACATAAAGCCATAGCTGCAATCCCCCTGGCATTAAGGTAATAATATGAGTAATAAACCTCCCTAACCCAGTAATAGCTTTAAAAACATTTTGAAAATGTAACAGTTTTTTGCCAAACATCAGCTTATGAGTTCTGAACATAGACACATTTTCATCTTGAGAACATGCTTTTAAATTTTATTCTATATATATATAATTCAACTAAGCGAAAGCTTCTATATTAGTAGGCTGGGCTGAACACAGGAGCGCAGCTCACAGGTAGCTGGAGAGGTACTGGTAGCTCACGCGCTACTCGTTGGAGACACCTGTTATAAAAGGATGCCAGAGACCCTTGGTATCTCTATACTTGCATGGTAAATCAAGTTTACTAATATTTCTAGCTGAAGTGATCCAGTCCCATCTCGCCGGGGGCTCGGGTGAGACCCATTTCTTACAGATTTCTCTTCTTGCTATCAGCATCAAAAAGAACAATTGGTGTTTTTACTGCTTGGACCATTTATTCGGTGTTGCATCAATCCCAAATAATATTAATGAGTAGCTTTCCTTGAATTCAGCGTGCAGGATATTTTTCACTGCACCACTCACCTCGTTCCAATAAAGGTCCAGCTCTGGACACCAAAAACGTGTGTGGGATCTGCTCCTACCATGTTACATCTCTTGTATCTTGGCGCTTGCCAGTCTCGAAGGTGCCCAGTAGGCCCTGTGGAGCATGAAGAGGTGGTTTCATTTTAATGGTGCAGACTTTACTATGCCATATAGAAAGTTAAAGGATACTTGCCATAAGTCTTGGTCTGTGAGCTCTGACAAGTCCTTCTCCCATATCTTTTAAGGCTCCATACTTTTCTTGTCCTCTGCCATCACTATGTCCCAATACCAAAGGGCTACTTCTTTCTTAATTTGCCTTCCGTCCTGTAAAAGGGCTTCATGTTCCCAGCGACCAGCCCTTGCCAATCCCTGCGCTGCCCACAGCTGGAAGAATTTAAATTTTGAAACTTCCCCACCTGTTAGTAAAGATAGTTTATGATGGCAATCATCGCTTCCCCATCTCTAAAGTCTCCCCTTGTGCTGAAGTTTTCTGTCTGAAGTGGGCAGCTAAGCTTGTCTGTTAGCCAGTCAGGGGTTCCAGGCGAGTCCCAAATATTCCAAATAGACACCAGGCCCATGTAGTAATGGATCTCCAGTACTCTTCTCAGGGATACCCAGAACTTTTAGCCTGACTTGTTTAAAACATTTTTGGTCTCCAAACTTATACAAAAACTTCTAAGCGCCCAGATCTGTTATCATAGCAGTGTACATGTTACCCAACTGGGAATCATCTGGGGTCCTAGCTAGGAGGCAGAATTTCTTTAATTGAAAGGCATTGCAATATTTTTGAAAGTCCTGTAGTGCTACGCCCACCCCCCTCTCCTGATGGTGTCCCAGCAATCCCTGGGACACCAGCACAGGCTCCCCACCCAATCCTGGTGCTGCTCTCAATAGCATGAGAGCAGTGCCAGGATTGGTCTGAACGGCTTGGTTTGCCGCTCAGACAGTGCCTGTGTGTCTGTGCTATTTCTTTTCTCCAACCCAGCTGTGCAACACAGCTGGGTTGGAGAATTACATGTGCCCTACTCCTCCCCTGCTGGCTGTGACAACAGCCAAGCCCCACCCCGCCCAGACTTGGCTGGCTCTAGAGGGAAACGGGAAAAATAAAAGGATAATAAAACCAATTTATTATCATTTTATTTTTCTTGTTTCTCTCAGCTGGCTGTCAGCAGGGAAGGTGACGTTCCTCCGCCATAGCGGAGGAGCCGCCGCAGCTTAACAGCCTATTTCCTTGCTGATTTTGAACACATTTTTAGCAGGGAGCTTGTCCAAATTATGTCTTACTAGGACTCCTAAATACTTGATATGATTTTTAAGGTGGTACATCGGACTCACATGACCATGCCATAACCTCAGTCTTTTCCTTGTTGATTAAATAGCCAGATAACTCCCCAAATCTTTCAGCATGTTGTTGAAGTTTAGGTATAGAATACTCTAGGTTGGTGGTGTACAAGAATGAGTCGTCCGCATACAGTGCAACTTTAATTGAGAAGCCAGAGTGTTCAAAAGGGAGCATAGCCTGGCCTAATCGGATCGCCTGAGCAAATGGTTCTATATAGTTAAAAAGTATTGGTGAAAGCGGGTAGCCCTGTCTCATGCCTCTCTGCAATGGAAAGCGATACAAAAGGGGATGATGGACGGAACGTTTGAGCCAATCAAACACTCACCCCCAGTCAACTGATCTGGGTTTAATCCATCATCATTCTTTAGCTCACTCCACCACCCCAGTTCAGACATGGCCATATGCAAATCAGTCTGACCCTGTGCCTCATGGGAACAGTCCAGCCCGAACTGCCAAGCCATGTCTTCCCTGGACCGGAAACAAGCATTCTAGGACCGGTTTCTGGCATTCCAGCCGTCATCAGCCAGGCTTGCTTGAATCCAGTGGCAAAGTGAGCAAGGGACCCATATCTGGGCATACACTGCCAACTTAGGGCGAACAAAGCAAACACAAGGAGATGATGGACGGAGCACTGAGACATTTCAGACACTCACCCCGTCACAGATCTGGGTTGAATCCATCATCGTTCTTTAGCTCATTTCGCCACCCCAGTTCAGACACACCTATATGCAAATAAGTCTTGACCCTGTGCCTCATGGGAACTGTCCAGCCCGAACTGCCAAGCCATGTCTACCCTGGACTGGAAACAAGCATTCTGGGACCGGTTTCAGGCTAACAGCGCTCATCAGCCAGGCTAGCTTGAATCCAGTGGCAAAATGAGCAAGGGACCCACGTCTGAGCATACCCTGCCAACTTAGGATGAACAAAGGAAACACAAGGAGATGATGGACAGAGCACTGAAACTTTTCAGACACTCACCCCCAATCACAGATCTGGAGTGAATCCATCATCGTTCTTTAGCTCACTTCGCCACCCCAGTTCAGACACTTGCTCACTTTGCCACTGGATTCAAGCAAGCCTGGCTGATGACGGCTGGAATGCCAGAAACCGGTCCTAGGATGCTTGTTTCCGGTCCAGGGAAGACATGGCTTGGCAGTTCGGGCTGGACTGTTCCCATGAGGCACAGGGTCAGACTGATTTGCATATGGCCATGTCTGAACTGGGGTGGTGGAGTGAGCTAAAGAATGATGATGGATTAAACCCAGATCAGTTGACTGGGGGTGAGTGTTTGATTGGCTCAAACGTTCCGTCCATCATCCCCTTTTGTATCGCTCTCTGCAATGGAAAGGCATGTGAGATATTCATTTACCAGTATTTTCGCTGTGGGTGCCTTATAAAGCATTTGTATTATTTTTACCAGATCAGGATTTACACCAAACTCCTCTGACACTTCCCACAAAAATGCCCAGATAACTCTATCAAATGCCTTTCCTGCGTCCACCGTTACTTCTGTCAGGGGAGAGTTGAAAGTGCCTGCCAGGTTGATTGCCCCAATAAGGAGATGGGTTAATTCATGAAGCTGCCTTCCCGGGATAAAACCTTTTTTGATCAGCATGGACAACTGTATGGATGACACGTGATAATTCTGGTATAGATTTTGTAGTAGCAGTTCAATAGCGAGATGGGTCTATATGATTCAATCTTCTTCGGGTCCTTACCTGGCTTAAAGATCAGGACCACTATGGCTTCATACCAAGAAAGGAGAGGCACTTTATTGTCTAAATATATTGCATTAAAGAGAACTCTCCATATTGGGATCAGCTTCTCGATAGCTTGATTGTACAGTTCACCAGGAATCCCGTCGGGACCCGCCACTGTCTGGTTCTTCATATTTGAAACCTGATTTCTTATTTCTTCCTCCATGGTCTCTGCCTGAAGTTAGGTACTATGCTGCTCAGATAAAGTGAGTAGGTCCTTGCTTGACAGCCAACTTTCAATTTTTTGAGGGTCGGGGTCAATATTTTCTTGATATACCATACACAGGGTGCTTAATAACTCTGCTCTAATGTCTTCCTCTGCCACACATGCACACCCTGACCTCATGTTGGAGGTCAGGGTGATTCAATTAAAAGGGGAGTGCCGCCGGCTTGCGCACTCAGTGCGGAGTTTAGTTTAAAAGCTCCTACTGGATCCTGTGTCATTTATTGCCACCAAACGTGTCCCAGCCCCGAGAGGCCTGACCGTACCACACATTAGAGTGGCAACAAAGGGACCGTACCCCAGCGTTGCTCCAGTACTGCTATCTGCTATCAACATGCCTGAGAAGCGCTGCCTCTGCCTGCCATCGTGCTGCCTCCTGCAATGGCAAGCCCTGCCCGCAAGACCTACGAGGCCTTCTCTGGTGCCTGTCTTCTACCTGCTGGGTCTGTGTCTGCCCACAAAGCGGCCCTGGTTTGTCCTTTGCCTCTGCTTTGGCCACCCCTTCACTTAGGCATGCAGTCACACTGACCAACAGTTATCACCCAGATGGTGCCCCACCTTCTAGCCAACACTGCCTGCGCCTGTGTGCCACCCTGCTTCAACCTCATGTGAGTGACTGTCTTCTTTGCCCTGCCACCCGACATCGTGCCAGGATCATGCTCTCCTGCCTGATGCATGCTTTTTTCTCTGACCCTGGTCAACCAGAACTGCGCCATGATCACGCCCTCCTGCGGGTGTGTACACGATCTCTGCATCTCTGCATCTCGACGTCGCCAGCCTCCTTCAACGCTAGTCCCACGCCATGCTTGCCAATCAGCATGCGGATGCACAGGCTGCTCCAATGCCTCAAGTCCCCCCTCGACCCCTCAGCATCACCTCATACCTGCCCATGCCATTGGAGGAGCATCCAATCCGCTGCCTCCTTTCAGCGAACTCAGTGATCCTGCTGCAGCCGCCCCTGTTGGCACACGTGGGTGGCTCGCCTGAACAACTATTTTAAGGCCACCAAAGAGACTGATGGCAAAACCAAACGTTTTCTGCTTTTGCACTACACTGGTAGGAAATTTTCAAACTGTTCCGTAACCTTCCTGGAACAGGTGTGGATGACGATTACAATGGCGCCATTGCAGCCCTCAACGCATATTTTGACCCCTAGATTAATCCTGATTTTGAGAGATTCAAATTATGGCAGGCGTGCCAGCGCAAAGATGAGACCATCAATGTCTTTTATGCTTGCCTGCATGAACTCGCCAGTACCTGCACAGAGAACGATCTTCAGAAGGAAGTGTGCCCCCAGATCATACAAGAATGGTGTTCCGCTGCACTTCTGCACCATATCCTATGCAGGCCAAACATGACCCTTGATGAAATCCTGACGCTTGCCTGCTCCCATGAGCTGTACTGTGATTGAGCAGACCAGATTGAGCTAGCGCTTCAGAACCTCTCCATCACTCCTTAGCCTACCCCTCGAACCATCAAAACTGAAGTGGGGGCAGTAGTCTACAAAGGACCCCAATGGCGCACCAACCAGAGTTCTGCCTCAGCAGGGCTCTTTCCTACAAACCGCTGCGGTTACTGTGGGTTTTCCCCGCATCCACTAGCCGACTGGCTTGCCTTAGCCTTTTCTATGGCCAATGCCGTCTGAAGGGACCTCCAGTCTTCCTCCACATTGACCCCACAGTCAGCTGTGTTGCCCTGTGCCATCATAGGCTACATTTTCATCTCTGCCACGCGGTGGAGGGGAACTGCAAAAATGACACGGATTCATCTAAAATGTTTCTGGCCCGACCCCGTGGGTGTCCCCTATGGTGGTCGCGAACAAGTCCAAACAGCCAGTATGTATTTGAATCTGCATAGACAGGCACCTGCCAAATGAGGCCATAAAATGAGAGCGGCACATATTCCCCACAATTGACAACTTATCTGACATCATTGGCGTGGTTCTCAAAGTTGAATCTAATCTAGCGGTACCATCAGCTTGAATTCCACGAAGACAGCAGATACATCACGACGTTCTCCAAACATGTTGGCCTTCGCCGCTACTAGAGACTCAGCTTTAGCATATCATCAGCGAAAGAGATGTTTCAAAATGCTATCATGGAGGTTCCTGCTGGCCTCGAAGGGGTCGTCAACGTCAGGGACGACATCCTTATTCATGCACACACTCTCGAATGCCATTGCCACCGCTTGCACGCTGCTCTCACAAGAGTAAATTCAGCTGGCCTCACTCTTAACCAAGCAAAATGTCAATTCTTTCACAAGGAGATGGAGTTTTTTGGTTACATCTTCTCCGACGCAGGCATCAGGTTTGACCCCTCTAAATGTGCTGACATTGTGTAAGTGGCCACACCTTCATCCACAGTTGAAGTAAGGAGTTTCCTCGGCCTTGCCACTTATTTCGGGAGGTTCATTCTCAACCTCGTTACGCTGTCAGGCTCCCTGAGATGCCGCACGAAAACATTGACACCATGAGCATGGGGTCACCAGAAGAAGCTGCCTTCCAAACCATCATAAGACACTTCTTCGCGACACCGTGATGGCCTATTATGACCCTGCCAAAGACTCTTAACTTATTGTCGATGCCAGCCCCATTGGCCTCGAAGCCATCCTCATGCAGCACGCCAGAAATGATGGTTGAGTTTGCCAGTAGTGCCCTGACGGATACTGAAAAACGCTATGCACACATCGAGAAGGAGGCTCTTGCCATTAAGTGGGGCTGCCATCATTTCCACCTTTATCATTATGGGCATCTCTTCTGACTTATAACGGACCATAAACCATTGTTACCCCTCTTTGCGGGCATTGTGCCACATCCACTACCCCGCATTGAGAAGTGGGCCCTGCAGCTCCATAGATACCAAATGACTTGGGGATACAGACCAGGCTGCAATAACCTCACTGACTATCTTTCACACCTATGCTTGCCAGCAGATGGGTCCTCCAGCCCTCAATCAGACGCAGACAACTATGTCAACTGAGTCACGGAGCTGGGCTGCCCTAAGACTGTTGCCCTGCAGGATATAGCTGATGCCACCACCTCCGACCCGCACATCCAGAAAGCCTGGGCTGCGGCAATGACTGGAAAGTGGAAGGATTTTCTCTGCAACTGCTCCAGGTATGATGACGATACAAAAGGGGATGATGGACGGAACGTTTGAGCCAATCAAACACTCACCCCCAGTCAACTGATCTGGGATTAATCCATCATCATTCTTTAGCTCACTCCACCACCCCAGTTCAGACATGGCCATATGCAAATCAGTCTGACCCTGTGCCTCATGGGAACAGTCCAGCCCGAACTGCCAAGCCATGTCTTCCCTGGACTGGAAACAAGCATCCTAGGACCGGTTTCTGGCATTCCAGCCGTCATCAGCCAGGCTTGCTTGAATCCAGTGGCAAAGTGAGCAAGGGACCCACGTCTGGGCATACCCCGCCAACTTAGGGCGAACATAGCGATACAAAGGGGATGATGGACGGAGCGTTTGAGCCAATCAAACACTCACCCCCAGTCAACTGATCTGGGATTAATCCATCATCATTCTTTAGCTCACTCCACCACCCCAGTTCAGACATGGCCATATGCAAATCAGTCTGACCCTGTGCCTCATGGGAACAGTCCAGCCCGAACTGCCAAGCCATGTCTTCCCTGGACCGGAAACAAGCATCCTAGGACCGGTTTCTGGCATTCCAGCCGTCATCAGCCAGGCTTGCTTGAATCCAGTGGCAAAGTGAGCAAGGGACCCACGTCTGGGCATACCCCCGCCAACTTAGGGCGAACAAAGCGATACAAAGGGGATGATGGACGGAGCGTTTGAGCCAATCAAACACTCACCCCCAGTCAACTGATCTGGGATTAATCCATCATCATTCTTTAGCTCACTCCACCACCCCAGTTCAGACATGGCCATATGCAAATCAGTCTGACCCTGTGCCTCATGGGAACAGTCCAGCCCGAACTGCCAAGCCATGTCTTCCCTGGACCGGAAACAAGCATCCTAGGACCGGTTTCTGGCATTCCAGCCGTCATCAGCCAGGCTTGCTTGAATCCAGTGGCAAAGTGAGCAAGGGACCCACGTCTGGGCATACCCCCGCCAACTTAGGGCGAACAAAGCGATACCAAAGGGGATGATGGACGGAGCGTTTGAGCCAATCAAACACTCACCCCCAGTCAACTGATCTGGGATTAATCCATCATCATTCTTTAGCTCACTCCACCACCCCAGTTCAGACATGGCCATATGCAAATCAGTCTGACCCTGTGCCTCATGGGAACAGTCCAGCCCGAACTGCCAAGCCATGTCTTCCCTGGACCGGAAACAAGCATCCTAGGACCGGTTTCTGGCATTCCAGCCGTCATCAGCCAGGCTTGCTTGAATCCAGTGGCAAAGTGAGCAAGGGACCCACGTCTGGGCATACCCCGCCAACTTAGGGCGAACAAAGCGATACAAAAGGGGATGATGGACGGAGCGTTTGAGCCAATCAAACACTCACCCCCAGTCAACTGATCTGGGATTAATCCATCATCATTCTTTAGCTCACTCCACCACCCCAGTTCAGACATGGCCATATGCAAATCAGTCTGACCCTGTGCCTCATGGGAACAGTCCAGCCCGAACTGCCAAGCCATGTCTTCCCTGGACCGGAAACAAGCATCCTAGGACCGGTTTCTGGCATTCCAGCCGTCATCAGCCAGGCTTGCTTGAATCCAGTGGCAAAGTGAGCAAGGGACCCACGTCTGGGCATACCCCGCCAACTTAGGGCGAACATAGCGATACAAAAGGGGATGATGGACGGAGCGTTTGAGCCAATCAAACACTCACCCCCAGTCAACTGATCTGGGATTAATCCATCATCATTCTTTAGCTCACTCCACCACCCCAGTTCAGACATGGCCATATGCAAATCAGTCTGACCCTGTGCCTCATGGGAACAGTCCAGCCCGAACTGCCAAGCCATGTCTTCCCTGGACCGGAAACAAGCATCCTAGGACCGGTTTCTGGCATTCCAGCCGTCATCAGCCAGGCTTGCTTGAATCCAGTGGCAAAGTGAGCAAGGGACCCACGTCTGGGCATACCCCGCCAACTTAGGGCGAACAAAGCGATACAAAAGGGGATGATGGACGGAACGTTTGAGCCAATCAAACACTCACCCCCAGTCAACTGATCTGGGATTAATCCATCATCATTCTTTAGCTCACTCCACCACCCCAGTTCAGACATGGCCATATGCAAATCAGTCTGACCCTGTGCCTCATGGGAACAGTCCAGCCCGAACTGCCAAGCCATGTCTTCCCTGGACCGGAAACAAGCATCCTAGGACCGGTTTCTGGCATTCCAGCCGTCATCAGCCAGGCTTGCTTGAATCCAGTGGCAAAGTGAGCAAGGGACCCACGTCTGGGCATACCCCGCCAACTTAGGGCGAACAAAGCGATACAAAGGGGATGATGGACGGAGCGTTTGAGCCAATCAAACACTCACCCCCAGTCAACTGATCTGGGATTAATCCATCATCATTCTTTAGCTCACTCCACCACCCCAGTTCAGACATGGCCATATGCAAATCAGTCTGACCCTGTGCCTCATGGGAACAGTCCAGCCCGAACTGCCAAGCCATGTCTTCCCTGGACCGGAAACAAGCATCCTAGGACCGGTTTCTGGCATTCCAGCCGTCATCAGCCAGGCTTGCTTGAATCCAGTGGCAAAGTGAGCAAGGGACCCACGTCTGGGCATACCCCGCCAACTTAGGGCGAACATAGCGATACAAAGGGGATGATGGACGGAGACGTTTGAGCCAATCAAACACTCACCCCCAGTCAACTGATCTGGGATTAATCCATCATCATTCTTTAGCTCACTCCACCACCCCAGTTCAGACACGGCCATATGCAAATCAGTCTGACCCTGTGCCTCATGGGAACAGTCCAGCCCGAACTGCCAAGCCATGTCTTCCCTGGACCGGAAACAAGCATCCTAGGACCGGTTTCTGGCATTCCAGCCGTCATCAGCCAGGCTTGCTTGAATCCAGTGGCAAAGTGAGCAAGGGACCCACGTCTGGGCATACCCCGCCAACTTAGGGCGAACAAAGCGATACCAAAGGGGATGATGGACGGAGCGTTTGAGCCAATCAAACACTCACCCCCAGTCAACTGATCTGGGATTAATCCATCATCATTCTTTAGCTCACTCCACCACCCCAGTTCAGACATGGCCATATGCAAATCAGTCTGACCCTGTGCCTCATGGGAACAGTCCAGCCCGAACTGCCAAGCCATGTCTTCCCTGGACCGGAAACAAGCATCCTAGGACCGGTTTCTGGCATTCCAGCCGTCATCAGCCAGGCTTGCTTGAATCCAGTGGCAAAGTGAGCAAGGGACCCACGTCTGGGCATACCCCCGCCAACTTAGGGCGAACAAAGCGATACAAAGGGGATGATGGACGGAGCGTTTGAGCCAATCAAACACTCACCCCCAGTCAACTGATCTGGGATTAATCCATCATCATTCTTTAGCTCACTCCACCACCCCAGTTCAGACATGGCCATATGCAAATCAGTCTGACCCTGTGCCTCATGGGAACAGTCCAGCCCGAACTGCCAAGCCATGTCTTCCCTGGACCGGAAACAAGCATCCTAGGACCGGTTTCTGGCATTCCAGCCGTCATCAGCCAGGCTTGCTTGAATCCAGTGGCAAAGTGAGCAAGGGACCCACGTCTGGGCATACCCCCGCCAACTTAGGGCGAACAAAGCGATACAAAAGGGGATGATGGACGGAGCGTTTGAGCCAATCAAACACTCACCCCCAGTCAACTGATCTGGGATTAATCCATCATCATTCTTTAGCTCACTCCACCACCCCAGTTCAGACATGGCCATATGCAAATCAGTCTGACCCTGTGCCTCATGGGAACAGTCCAGCCCGAACTGCCAAGCCATGTCTTCCCTGGACCGGAAACAAGCATCCTAGGACCGGTTTCTGGCATTCCAGCCGTCATCAGCCAGGCTTGCTTGAATCCAGTGGCAAAGTGAGCAAGGGACCCACGTCTGGGCATACCCCGCCAACTTAGGGCGAACAAAGCGATACAAAAGGGGATGATGGACGGAGCGTTTGAGCCAATCAAACACTCACCCCCAGTCAACTGATCTGGGATTAATCCATCATCATTCTTTAGCTCACTCCACCACCCCAGTTCAGACATGGCCATATGCAAATCAGTCTGACCCTGTGCCTCATGGGAACAGTCCAGCCCGAACTGCCAAGCCATGTCTTCCCTGGACCGGAAACAAGCATCCTAGGACCGGTTTCTGGCATTCCAGCCGTCATCAGCCAGGCTTGCTTGAATCCAGTGGCAAAGTGAGCAAGGGACCCACGTCTGGGCATACCCCCGCCAACTTAGGGCGAACAAAGCGATACCAAAGGGGATGATGGACGGAGCGTTTGAGCCAATCAAACACTCACCCCCAGTCAACTGATCTGGGATTAATCCATCATCATTCTTTAGCTCACTCCACCACCCCAGTTCAGACATGGCCATATGCAAATCAGTCTGACCCTGTGCCTCATGGGAACAGTCCAGCCCGAACTGCCAAGCCATGTCTTCCCTGGACCGGAAACAAGCATCCTAGGACCGGTTTCTGGCATTCCAGCCGTCATCAGCCAGGCTTGCTTGAATCCAGTGGCAAAGTGAGCAAGGGACCCACGTCTGGGCATACCCCGCCAACTTAGGGCGAACAAAGCGATACAAAGGGGATGATGGACGGAGCGTTTGAGCCAATCAAACACTCACCCCCAGTCAACTGATCTGGGATTAATCCATCATCATTCTTTAGCTCACTCCACCACCCCAGTTCAGACATGGCCATATGCAAATCAGTCTGACCCTGTGCCTCATGGGAACAGTCCAGCCCGAACTGCCAAGCCATGTCTTCCCTGGACCGGAAACAAGCATCCTAGGACCGGTTTCTGGCATTCCAGCCGTCATCAGCCAGGCTTGCTTGAATCCAGTGGCAAAGTGAGCAAGGGACCCACGTCTGGGCATACCCCCGCCAACTTAGGGCGAACAAAGCGATACAAAAGGGGATGATGGACGGAGCGTTTGAGCCAATCAAACACTCACCCCCAGTCAACTGATCTGGGATTAATCCATCATCATTCTTTAGCTCACTCCACCACCCCAGTTCAGACATGGCCATATGCAAATCAGTCTGACCCTGTGCCTCATGGGAACAGTCCAGCCCGAACTGCCAAGCCATGTCTTCCCTGGACCGGAAACAAGCATCCTAGGACCGGTTTCTGGCATTCCAGCCGTCATCAGCCAGGCTTGCTTGAATCCAGTGGCAAAGTGAGCAAGGGACCCACGTCTGGGCATACCCCGCCAACTTAGGGCGAACAAAGCGATACAAAAGGGGATGATGGACGGAGCGTTTGAGCCAATCAAACACTCACCCCCAGTCAACTGATCTGGGATTAATCCATCATCATTCTTTAGCTCACTCCACCACCCCAGTTCAGACATGGCCATATGCAAATCAGTCTGACCCTGTGCCTCATGGGAACAGTCCAGCCCGAACTGCCAAGCCATGTCTTCCCTGGACCGGAAACAAGCATCCTAGGACCGGTTTCTGGCATTCCAGCCGTCATCAGCCAGGCTTGCTTGAATCCAGTGGCAAAGTGAGCAAGGGACCCACGTCTGGGCATACCCCGCCAACTTAGGGCGAACAAAGCGATACAAAGGGGATGATGGACGGAGCGTTTGAGCCAATCAAACACTCACCCCCAGTCAACTGATCTGGGATTAATCCATCATCATTCTTTAGCTCACTCCACCACCCCAGTTCAGACATGGCCATATGCAAATCAGTCTGACCCTGTGCCTCATGGGAACAGTCCAGCCCGAACTGCCAAGCCATGTCTTCCCTGGACCGGAAACAAGCATCCTAGGACCGGTTTCTGGCATTCCAGCCGTCATCAGCCAGGCTTGCTTGAATCCAGTGGCAAAGTGAGCAAGGGACCCACGTCTGGGCATACCCCCGCCAACTTAGGGCGAACAAAGCGATACAAAGGGGATGATGGACGGAGCGTTTGAGCCAATCAAACACTCACCCCCAGTCAACTGATCTGGGATTAATCCATCATCATTCTTTAGCTCACTCCACCACCCCAGTTCAGACATGGCCATATGCAAATCAGTCTGACCCTGTGCCTCATGGGAACAGTCCAGCCCGAACTGCCAAGCCATGTCTTCCCTGGACCGGAAACAAGCATCCTAGGACCGGTTTCTGGCATTCCAGCCGTCATCAGCCAGGCTTGCTTGAATCCAGTGGCAAAGTGAGCAAGGGACCCACGTCTGGGCATACCCCGCCAACTTAGGGCGAACAAAGCGATACCAAAGGGGATGATGGACGGAACGTTTGAGCCAATCAAACACTCACCCCCAGTCAACTGATCTGGGATTAATCCATCATCATTCTTTAGCTCACTCCACCACCCCAGTTCAGACATGGCCATATGCAAATCAGTCTGACCCTGTGCCTCATGGGAACAGTCCAGCCCGAACTGCCAAGCCATGTCTTCCCTGGACCGGAAACAAGCATCCTAGGACCGGTTTCTGGCATTCCAGCCGTCATCAGCCAGGCTTGCTTGAATCCAGTGGCAAAGTGAGCGTATGATGACAGCACCCAAAGCGACCTCACTGCTCTTTGGAATATCCACCATGAGCTCAGCACCACTCCACCATGCCTCAATCTGCGGGGCCACCGAATTGTCATCCCTCGCTCTCTACGACCATGTTATCCCTGGCTCATACAGGGCATCAAGGTGCCACCAAGACGAAAGCCCGTCTGCAACGTGCAAATGTGGTTTCCGGCCCGGGATGCCGAGGTTGACAGCCTGGTTGCCAAATGCCACTGGTGCAAGCCAGCAGGCTGCCTGATCGACCACCACCTCTTGCTATCGACTCCCCAGCGAAGGGCCCTTGTGTGTCATCAGTATTGATTTTGGGGCATTGCCCGATGGACGACATATGCCCGTTGTCTTGGATGCCTTCTCAAAGTTTCCCATAGTGGAGATACTTCAAGCGACCACTTTCAAATACACCAAAAAGTGCTTCAACAAGATATCTTCAAAATCTGGAGACCCGAACACTCTCAAGAGCGACAGTGGAGCCCCCTTTCAGGGTCAGGAGTTTGCAGACAACCTACAATCCCTCGCGATCACCCACAAAAAGATCAAGCCTCGCTGGCCCCAAGCTAACGGCGAGGTCGAGAGACCTTCCGAACTGTGTGCGAATAGCAAGTCGATGTAGACAACGCCATCCACAAGACCATGGGTGCGTACACGCACACTCCGCTCAGTACAACGCAGCGAGCACTTGCGGATGTATTATTTGGAAAGGCCGCACAAGACAACATTCCCCCTGCTGCAGCCTGGACTCCTGAACCTGTGAGTACTGCATCACGCAACACAAGCGCCTGCAGAACAACAACAAAGCCAGCCATGCCCGGAGAGCTAAAGAGTCTGACATCGAGGTAGGAGACTGGGTCCTCGTCCATAACTGATGCTCGGGGGAAGTTTTGGCTGCCTTTTGAGTCACGTCCTCTCCAAGTTATTGCCACAAAAGGCACTATGGTCACGGCAATACATAATGCAGGCTCTGTCACAAGGAAAATGTCTCCCTTCACCAAGTGGCGCTCCCCATGCACATCTAGATCGAACGTGCACGACTCTCAGACACCCCAACAACAAGTAGAGGGAGAGGGCCTAGACTTTGCCCAGACTGAAGGCACATGGGGCCGCCCCACCACCGCAAGTAATGAAGCCCCCTCGCCCAAAGGACGTCACACACTCTGAGATACCTGATCTTCCCGCTATGCTCTGGTAGTCTTAGGCCATCCCTACCGGCTGAGGCCCACCATCATAAGGCCCAAGAGGCTCGAGGACTACATGTGTGACTGAGGGAGAGCATCGCCCGTGACATCACTGGCCACAGCCTGAATTCCTGCTGAATTACAGTCTTTCAACGTTGTTAATTGTTTTTTTGCTGAAGGTTTTAGAAGAATGTAATACGGTGCAAGAGTTTGCCCGACGTCGTATTTACTGACACGCATGCACGCCCTGACTTCACGTTGTAAGCCAGGGCAATTCAGTGAAAAGGGGAGTGCCCCTGCATAATTACAAGCCCCTTGCGCCGCCGGTGCGTCACTTATAACATGGGAAAAAGTGACCTACGGATGGCGCAAGGGGCTTGTAAATAAACCCCTCAAGCCCTAATTTATGAGGTTTTGCCACAGGGGAGCGCCGCAGGCCTTCCTGCTGTGCTGCCCTACCGCGATAGAAAAGGGCAGGAATGCGCCGTATCTATGAGATACGACACATTCCTGTCCTTTTCCTCTGCGTCGGTGCACAATGGGCTGCCCTGCGCCAATGCAGGCACCTTTGCACCATGGTGCAAGGTTGCCTGCGTTGCGGGGATGGTTATTTTTGTGCAGGAAGGGAAACCTTCCTGCACAAAATCCCTGGCTTCTGTGTCACTTAATGCTGCCAAGCGCCCCAGCACCGGGAGGCCCGACTGTCCCACACACTGAGGATGCAATTTTGACATCATGCTATGTTGTGACATATCATGTGATGGTTTGATACATAGCTTTCGGTGGACTCACAATGCGCATTGCCATTCCAACTCATAAGTAGAAATATTCACGCTGCACACAATCTTATGAGCTTTAGCAGCTCCCTCACCAGCCGAGCCCTTCGACCGATTCCTGGGGCAGGCGGAATCCCTAACATCACTGCCCTCATACACAAAAGACTTCACATTCAGAAATCCGTTGCAACTGAATTTGGAAATGCAATGTCACAATTCCCACTGTACAAAGGCAGTGCAAATTTGAATTGGATCCGCAGCGCAGGAGTAGGGTCTGCTTGCACAGCAAGTCTTTTTTGTAAAAGTGCAAAGACAATAGTGACTTTAAATCCACTTTGGGAATCACAGTTGACATGCACAAAAATGTAAACCTCGATAAAAGTGAGAAAAAAAACCAGAAAAAAGGTGCACATTTTGCACAAGCAACAAAAATGTTTGCCCTTAACTTTTAACCCCGTTCTGCAATGTAAATGGTTCATCACCTTAGAGTCTACCCACTTTTATTTATAGGAGTCGACTGTTTCAGCCAATGGAAAAGCCTATAAGCTTTGAGCAATAACATGTTGGCAGGTGCCTGGCAATCGAAAGTAGTAGGTGCCTGTCTTGAAATGTTGTAGTTATAACTGCTACAGGGTGAGCAAGCTTCTTCTGATGTTTACGAGTAGGGCATAAAGGCCAAATCGAAAAATAATGTTTGCTAAATAGGAAGCCGGAGTGCCCGGAAAAAGGGCACCTTGTGTGCCTATATGTAAATAGAAGAATATAGATCGTTATTGGAGAAAATTCTATAAAATTCGCCTGAGACTCTTACATAAGCTGATATGTATAGGAACTTATTTTTGATACTGAGGAAGGTGGAGCAAAAGAAAGTAGTCCACGGAAATGCTGCATCTCTGGGTAACAAAGGATTACTGAATCACTGCGCGTAATAATCTGATGCAGATGTTTTCACAAATTGTGCATTGAAAATTTAAAACAGAATCTTAAAAACATTGTTTTTATTTGAAATATGCCTTGAGAGTAGTGATCAAGAATTTGTGAATGTTCCCTACTACAGGTAAAAGCCACTTTGTATAACGTTGATTAATTATTAAAATATAATAATATTTTTAATGTGAAATTCGAGCTGGATGATAAATCTTTGTGCATACGCAATATATGCCGTATCATTTACACACAGTAGAAGGGTTCTGTAGTTAAGGGAAGTTATTTTGTTTGGTGGTACAGCTCAGTCCCTATGACTTTTAGAAGGATTGCTGGATTTACATATCAAGCTTTGCACCAGGTCAACTCAGGTGCAAAAAAGTGAAGACTCTAAAAGGAGGCTCAAAATGCATCAAAAATCTGTGAATGTCTGCACTCCCCGATGGATTCTACAAGTATACTTTGGAAATTAAGTTTGATGTATGTAGGGGAGAGGATGTGGCTTAATGGTTAGAGCGGCTGACTTTCAAGCTGGGAAACCACGTTCGAGTCTGGCGGGAGAATCAAACATCCTGTGATTCTGGGCACATCACTTAATCTCCCTGAGCCTAGAAATTAGTCTGTCCGTCTGTAATGCAACTGGTGCTCATGTAAAGCACTCTGATACCTTCGGATTGAGTTTGCGCTATATAAAACTGTAAAAAAAAAGGCTGTTTTTTTGTGTGCATCCAGGGTACCAATGGTGGGTATGGTATCAAACTATCATACCCAAAACATCATCTGACAGAAATATTGTGTCCTAAATATCGTTTTTAAAAATATCACCTGTTTGGAATTAATAAAAGAAAGTCTACACTTACTGGGATGATATTTATGTGAGCAATATTGAGAACACAATATTTCTGTCAGACGCCATTCTGACATACAACGCAGTGATGATCAGTTGTCCAGATCTGGATCTTTCCTTTTCTAAAACTGGACTGTGGACAAAACGCACCCAAAAAGTAAAAGGAAAACTCTACATAAAATGAATTGGTCCCATATAAATTTCAAATAGCGTTTCTGACTGTCCCACCACACTACACCAAATTGCACAATGAGGATCAAGATAACTCCAGCCTCTGCAGCCTCTGGCATCAAGATGGCCCTGTCTTTGGCTGGAAAACGGTGTCAAGACCTCTTACAATTTGAATATGAGAAGAATATTTTTCAAACTGTGAATATCTGTTGTGAGACACAAATGGCCAGGTGACATAGGGCTTGACTCCTTAGTTGTCTTTTATGTGCACCATTGGGATGCTTAAATGAAAATGAGAGACAAGATAGCTTATTGGGGCAGACCTTTTAATTAGCCTTCATGGAACTAATCTATTCAGGGATGGTTTCATAAGAAGAGGAAGTCTATCGAGAAGAGTTGATCTATCATACAGCTATAGCGTGCCGGAGAGCAGGATTTGTTTCGCAAGCATGAGAACCTTCCTTCTACCATTATAAGAACGTGGGGCATAGATAACACATTGGTGCCCCTGGAAGTATGTTAACAATTCCTGATGGTTTGTGACTAGTAAAGATGTCAAAGACCATTGTTGATAAAAGCCATGTTAATAAATTGCAAAACAGGCAAAAGCCTTGAAACTATCTTCTTTTTGAGGGGTGTGTGCTAAGTCTTAGACCAGTAAATGCTGAGCACTCATATCCGTGATGCTTGGAAAAATGTACAAGCTGCACGTGTAGGTTGCCTGACCTAGCCAGTTTACGGATCCTACATTTAAGAATGAGTTTCTTGCTTGCAGGATGGTGCCGTGATTTGTGTGTGGCATTATGTTAACCATTTCCTTTAATTTTGCATGCTAATAAACAAAGTATTGTTTTATATTCTGATCAAAAAATCTAAGTAAAAACATCTTCACTATACAATAGTATCAGGATTTATCCATAAATGTTATGTTTGGAAATGTTGGTAAGATTACGGATATTGGTTTTGAAAGACTCAGGTGTGTACTGTTATGTCGCTGACTCTGAGCATGAACTTGCAATTGTGTCTGTGCATGAGACCTACATGTGAGAGATCATCCACATATTGTTGATAGAATGTAGATGGTTACCATCAACCAACAGCTACGGCATGACTTCCTGGTTAAGTTCAGAACAAATATCCCTTTCCCAAAGCAACAATCTGTAGCTTTGACCTCTTTTGACAGATGTTAATCAAACTTTCAAAACAATTTGTTTGAACCACCTTACATGTTAAGTGTAGTAACAGTCTCTGGTTTAGTTTGTTTTTGGATTTTTGAAAAGTGCTAAACATTACCCTGCAGTAGTCTCAGCGCTCATAGAGGCAAGGAAACATACAAGAGGGAAATTGTGAGCTGCAATATTGTGCATTTGCCAAAAACGTAGTCACAGGAGCAGTTGGTCATTAGCAGCGAGAACGGTACTTGAAGATGATCCGCCATCAAATATGCCCCAATAAGAAGTCTTAAAGGAGTTAAAGCCTTTAGAGCCTGGGTGAAGATGCAAAGCCTGTCTATGGTGTCCGACCGGGCAGGACTCCTACAGGTAAAGCCCACATCTCCACTGCCTTGAGGGCCCTACATTGGTTACTAGTTGCCAGAAGATCCACATTTAAGCTGCTTTGTATCACCCACAAAGCAATACATTGAACAGGACTGCTTTTCATCAGGAGTAAATCCCCAAACACATTCAACAAAGAAACCTCTGCTTTAGAGTGACACCTCGCCTCAAAATCCCACCATATAAGAAAAAAACGTAGAGGCACATCTTTCTCTGTGCAGGCAGCCAAACTATTGAATTCATTACCCCAAACCTAAGATCTACAGATAACTGTTTTATCTTCAGAAGACTGCTCAAGAGTTGGCTATTTCCTATATAACCACCATACTCAAACACAAATGTACAGCATATCTCTGTGTATATAAACATGTAATTCGATTATATGTATTTAACTAGATATGTGTATTTCTTGATATACATATGTATAATAATAGCTACTTATGTATCTATATATTTAATACTTTGCTCCTACTGTTAAAAAAAACTTTGACTCTCTCCAATGCACTACCCTATATTTCACCCTATATGTCTCTCAATATATCCTCTACCTCCAGTCTCTGACTTATCCTAAACCTCATTCTACTACTATGATCTGCAAAATAACCTTTTTAGATTCTTCCCTCCTCTATCCCTCCTTGGATCACCCCAAACCCCATTTTAATACTATGATCTCCCAAACAACCCTTCAAAATTCTTCCCTCATCTATCCCTCCTTTTACTCATCGCAAAACTAATTTTACTATTATGATCTCCCTAATCCATTTCTAGAGATTCTTTCCTTCTCCATCTCTCCTTATACTCATCCCAAACCTCATCTTACTGCTATGATCTCCTAATAAACACTTTCTAGACTCTTCCCTCTTCTATCCCCCCACTCTCCTTTTCAATATACCTAACGTGCTACTCGCCGAAAAGTGCTTCAATGCCTCATCAGGGGTAGTAAGCTCTATATAAATATAATTACAATACAATTTGAAATAATAACATTTCAGACTCAAATTAAGTGGTAAGGAATTACCAAGGATCTTGTATGGCTCGTGGTCAGATAGTATGTTACAAGGTAATAAGGCGAGTGGCCATGGAGCAGCAAATTCTTTTAAAAGTTGCTTTTACTTTTACAGATTCAATGATAGATTTCATGGTTGGAAGGATGTGGTGATCTTGTTTCAGGCTGAACAAGAGGAGCGGGGGCTCTACAGTTTTGAACTCTCTGGACTTTTGAGAGAGAAGTATTGGGGAGACCTGTGTACAAGTTATCCTCTGAGGAGGGACAATAGAATAGGACATCCACAAATAATTTTCCTATTTATCTCTCCTTTGGAGGTGATTAGAAAACAAGAACACAAAAATGCTTAATGAAACGTCACCAAATGTGACCTCTGGTAAGGCCGGTTCGAGCTGTGAAATGCCATATACTGATCAGCTGTTTCAGTGAAATTCACCAACATTAAGCCTATATTGTGCATATGTGGGATAGAAATTGGTTGTCATACAGATGAGCTATCCTGACCAAATTAAAAAAAAGTGTGTGTGCCAATATGATTGACTGAAAGTCATTGAAAATGTTTGGACACATAATTTGCAAATGCACCTCAGATCAAAGGCTGCTCCCAAATATAACCTAAAGACTCCATTTTGGTACAAGGTTCCTGATAGAGGCTTGGTCAGAACATGCACAATGCAAAATATGTTCAAGCAGGATTAGAACCATTTTAACTTTTTTGACCTCAGAATATTGTCACGCTGAACAAGACACTCGTGAACATCTATGCCATCAAGCAAGTGTGCAAATGTACCTCCTTTGTACTCTGCACTGTAGAGACTTATTCCTGGCAACATTGCAGACATCCTTCAAGCTCTATAGCAGGGGTGTGCAACCTTTTGTGTAATTGGAGCTACATAAGTTAAACTAAAATCAGTGCGAGCTACTAATATCAATAGTGTTGTAATAGTGGCCACATCAGACAAGATTACGTTGGTCACCACTATGTCCAAGATTACCAGCAGTGATCACCTCAGTGCATCAGGAGGGGAACAAAGGTTTTTTTTAATTTGGAATGCCTACACGCAGGTTATACATGCCAGCCACAGCTAGAGTGCCCCTGGCACAAAAGTAATCATATCAGTAACAAGTCTCCGCACATGATTCATCACTACAAATTCACCTTTATATATATTTTGGAAAAGGAGCCAAATTTTCTCCAAACATCAGCTTAAGAGTTCTGAAAATACACACATTTGTGTTTTGGAATACACCATTTTCTCATACAAGTGTAAATTTAACCAAACAAAAAGTTACAATTTAGCAGGCTGGAATGCACACAGGAGAGCTACTGACAGGTAGCTGGAGATCTACCCAGTAGCTCACGAGCTACTCGTTAGAGAAGCCTGCTCTATAGCATTAGTGACTACCCCCATCATGTGCTGTGTCAGGAAGACTAGTTGTATCTCCTGCGACCTACTCAATCCTTTCTAGACCTATGCAGTTTCCTAGACTGGATACTCTACTCCAAGATAATGGCCAGTCATGAAGAGAGAATATATATGGCAGCTCCTTACTCTCCCTGCTGCTTCAAAGCTTTATTCACTCAACTGTATTTGAAGGTCTCCTGCACCTTACCACCTTTCCCTTCTGTATTCCAGTGTTTTTCATGTTCTTCCTCCATGTTTTATGGCTTTTCCAAAATGCCATCCCTGGTTTTGTCCTCCTCTCATTTACAGACGTCAATAATGAGTCTCTGTACTTCATTTTCCATGAGTTTGATAGTAGGAAGCTCCCTTCCCCTCCCCAGACATCCCCAAACATATGGTACCAGTGCTCAGGGGTAAAGCAGAAGGGTTAAAGGAACTACCTATTTGAGACTAGGGGTGAAAAGACCGAATGAGGTCACCCATCTCAGAGTTCACTTCTGTTCCTTGTCAACATGACTTGTTACATGCAAAGTTAGGCGAAAATGATGGAAATCCACTTAGTTGCACGGTGCTTTTTCCCCTTTAGTTGACCTTAACTGTAGTACTTACATTTGTATCAGAATCTCTAGCTTGTGGAATAAACACAGGCATACACTGCCCACAGTGCAGTGTTTGGGGTGGCCAAGACAAGGAGCAGGACCCAAAAAAGAGCAGCAGCTCAGGAATCTGCTAAATTTGGGTAGTTGGCTGAGCTTAGTTTCCATCATTTGCAGCCCATCCTGGCATACAGCATGGCAGGCCTGTCACAGCACGGGCCATTGGTGGAGCTGCAGTTGACAGGACAATAAGACAATGGCAATCTCTACAGAAGTGCTTAAAAGACGTGGCCACCTTGGAAAGAAGGATCTCTGTTTTAATTGCAACACAAGTATTTCTGAGAAACGTAGGGGCATATTTACAAGCCCCTTGTGCCGCCGGTGCATCACTTTTTATGACGCACCGGCAGCGCATTTTGCTACCCCATATTTACAAGGACACAAAATGCCACCCGGCGTGGCTTTTCCTGTCCTTGTAAATACAGCCGCTTTACACGCAGCACTTTGCTGTGGGTGTTCCCACGCAACACCTATGGAACCAGACACATTCCCAGATTTACGAGAAATCGTAAACCTGGGAATGAGTCAGAATGCTACAGTTCCCCAGGGGAGGCCCAGGGAGGCGCAATGAGGACAAATGTTTACATTTCTCCTTGGTTTTTTCCTATTTCTATGCGTGCTGCATTCTGCGGCACACATAGAACGTGGAAATCACCTCTTGTGATTGTTCATGTGCAGGAAGGTGTCCCTTCCTTCACATAAATAATCATTGAAAAAAATGCAGTTTTTCAAATTCTATGTGTGCTGCATTAAGCACCTTCCTGCGCTTAAACAATCATTCCCCTCAACACAGGCACCCTTGCACTATGGTGCAAGGGTGCCTGCGGTGGCGCATGGTAGCAAATTGTGTGCCAGCGCAGGGGAGAGCGAAGAGATCCGTCATATCATTGTAGATAGGACACATCCCTGTGCTTCGGAATTAACACAGCGCTGCGCATCCAAATGGCTCGCGGCACCGCGCTGCGTTAATTCGTTGTGAATGAGGCCCCATGTGTTTTCTTGATAAATCAGACTGGAAGAATATAAAAGTCAATTTGCTTATCTATCCTGACCATGCCTCAATCAATCAATCAGGGAAATTGTAAGCGCGCTACTCACCCTTGAGGGTCTCAAGGCGCTGAAGGGGGGAGGGGGGGAGGGGGGGGAGTCCGCAGATCTGTTTAGCCAAAGAGCCAGGTCTTGAGAGTCTTCCTGAAGGTGTTCAGGGAGGGGGCGCGTCTGATGTCTGCCGGTAGCTCGTTCCAGGTCTTGGCTGCAATGTGACAGAAGGATCTTCCGCCTGCTCTGGCTCTGTGGATGCGCGGGGTTTCGGCCAGTGCGAGGTTGGCAGACCGGAGGTTTCTTTTGGGTGCGTGGAAGTTTAATCTGTTGTTGAGGTATTTGGGTCCGTTGTTGTGTAGGCATTTGTAGGCGTGAGTGAGGATTATGAAGGTGATTCTTTTCTCCATGGGGAGCCAGTGGAGTCTTCGTAGGTGTTGGCTGATGTGTTCGTGCCGCGGGATGCCGAGGACGAGTCTGGCAGCGGTGTTCTGTATTGTCTGGAGTTTGCGGAGTGAGTTTTGGTTTTCGTCCAGCTTGTGTTGCTTTCGTGGGGACAGCCTTCATTCCAAATTGGGTACCGCATTTAAGGAATTCTGGAGGAGATGTCCCCTGATCACCACTGCTTGGCTCTTTCCTATTGTTTACCGTTGTCAGCTATATGAAAGGGGTAGATTCTCTTGCTTTTCAGTGCTGTCCTCTTCCTCAGGCAGATGCAGACGTAAAGAGGCAACACTAATCACTCATGGCGAGTGACTTAGCAGTTACCGAATGGCTGTCCTATACATTATTACAAAATGAGAAACATATTTCCCAAAAAACAGCAGCCGCCGGACAGAGGAACCAAAAGGAGCCCTGGCAAAGAAGATCAAACCATCCTTTCCTCTCCTCTTATATCGCTCTATTTTCATCCATCCATCTGCTCTCTCTCCTTTCCTCTCTCTTCTCTCACTCTGTTCGCTTTCTCTGTACTCCCCTCCATTCCTCTCTCATTTTCTCTCTCTTTTGAAGCTCCTGTACACGCTGCAATTAACGTCAGGGAGCTGAAGAAGTCCTCCCTTTCTCCAAACCGGCCTACCATGAATCTAGCCCACCAGGAAAATGCCCAATGGAATAAAAGGCCAATCTGGCCCTGGGCAGCCGGCTCACCGCTTCCTCACTCTATGGATGCTGTCATTTGGACTGATCCTAAACCTAATGACACTTCCAGCCATCAATGACTGAAGGAGGCTGGCCCAGACCCCTTTTTGCATATTGTGTGTTATTTATGAAAGCAGTAGAGAAACGGTAAAAGATGTCTGCTGGCCAGATGTACACGCGGTGGCATCGCACAGCTGCATGATGTGTCTGGGCATTTTGTTCTTAAGGAAGCCTAAATTGAAACGTGGCACGTGATAGCCTGCTTGGGCCAGGTGCTGTGTGCAAACCATTCTGATTTATTGACATACTGCTCACCAATGGAGTTGAAAAGTTTGCCATAGGTTGTAATGCTGAAATGGTCTCTTCTCAGAATGATAACGCCTCAGCATGATTTCTAAGAGACCATTTGGAGTGTCATGACGTGTTTGCTATTCTGTCACGTGACATTCAACTCAAAAGTGAAATTACATTCCGTTTGGAAGCATTGGGCCTGGTTTCCTGTTGCTGTGAAGATACTTTTTTTGTAAACTCAATAAAATACAGGTCCTGAATGTATCAACACCGCAGAACTGGCACCGAGCTGGCCTGTAAAGTGATAAACCCCATGAGGGCCGGCACTGGTGGCACCCCTGTGACAATCATTTTTGGTGCTCCCACACCCCATGACCGCCTCCTCGGATTCTCTCATTACAACAGGGCAAAAGTGCCAGTCACACTGCCCTAAAGTCCATCCGAGAAGTAATTAATTTGGTGATACTGCTGCAAAGTATACCGGAGAGATGTCAGAATATACCGTAGGAGGATTGAATGAGCCGAGTTGATACATTCATTAATGAGCAGCCCACTCTGGATTAATTAAGATGATTGAAGTTGAGATCATAAATACATACAGTCTAATAGGTCAAAAAAGTCAACATTACACTGTGCACGCGTTTGAATCTTGAGTCTTTGAAACCAACATCACCATGGGTTTCATTTCTGTCACAGCGCGGTTAAGGTGGATCAGTCGCTGAGCTCATTTGTCGCACGAACACAAGGTGTGCTGCCACATTTTTATGTTAAAAACTCAAAATAAAAAAATGGGGAAGGAGAAATTAAGGTTTACAATGTAAACATTTGTGCGCAAAGGTCAAGGAGTAATTGATTGTGTGCGAAGTTTGCTGGAAGAAAGATGGCAACACTTTCCTTCAGGGTATTTGACAAGAGGAGGTGCACACCCATTCGTGAATCAATGGTGGGCTAATTTCAAAGGAGTAAACTGGTACACACATGGTACTATTTAGTAGCTACTGAAGAAGGACTACTTTCTCACCAGAGAAAGCTCTGTTGTCAACAATGCATGAACTAAGGGAGGAATTCGAAAAAGAATGTGCAAATCATTGATCTGCACACTAACTTTGAATAATTACTACAAACTGTAGGTGTGCAAATGTTTGCCACTGCGATTTCCTCACATATTGCATATGAAGCATGAAATATACTTCTGATGGAAAGAATAGAGTTTTGTGATCTATATATAAAATGTGGTGAGGTGGAAAACAGAAAAAAGATTAATTGAAGAGATCAAATAACAACAATGTCTGTAGCAGAGCAAATCAATTAGTGCTGCAATTTGCATGCATATTGCATATGATACAAATTTAAGTGGAACATGCGATTTGCACGCAAGACGTGTGGTGCAAACCATTTATGTTTGCAACTTGCATGCAAATACAATTTGAAGCAAATCTACATGTATTTTAAAGTTGAAAAAAATTGCTAAAAATATTATTCTTTGTTATGATTAGTAGGATTTTATCCTATTTCCCGCTTTTCTTTTTGTCAATTATGTGATAATAAAAGATGCAAAATGTTTCACCATCTGCTCCTTGTACAAGACCTAGGTGAACCAATGATGTAGTTGATTCTTTGGCCATAAAATGCTTATTTGGGGGGGCAATTGTTGTGCGGAGAGGTAGGCCAGAAAGAAAATAAAAACTTGTTCTGTTCTAACTTAGGAGCTTAGGGGCAAAAATATGGTTGACCATCAGCCAGCGTATACACCAACAGAAGGGGAAGATTCAGATGAATTTGAAACAGCAATTATGGAGTTGGAGACATTTTTCCACTGGGTCTAAGAATTTGGGGCTATACCATCATCAACATAAAAATTATGGTAAGATAGGTTAGTTATTTAGGATTTGCAGGGGTGGAAAAAGAAGTAATTCTGTCAGGTATGTGCCAAGCGACAATATGGCATTAGTGGAGAGACGTGGAGGAAGGAAATATAGTCAATGTGAATTTGAACAATTTGTTACCATAAAAAGTGGTGACATGGGTCACTCAGATATAAATGTAAGAATAGATAAGCATACTGTTAAATTATTATATGATTCAGGTACTTTCATCACTATTATAGCTGAGGATAAATACAATGAGTTGTGGTTTGAGAAAATGTTATTGCCACCAGATGGTTGAAAATTCAAATATGAGACAAACGTATTAAAGGAAAAGTTTATGTATGCGGAGAAAGTAATTAATGTTCTTGGGTGGTGACATCAGGCAGAGTTTTGGACGACTATCAAACCGGTTATGAACAATGTGGTATTTATGGGTAGGAGCAAAGTAGTTTCAGTTAAAGAAGATGATGAGCATGGGAAAATGAGTTTGAGTTCTTGCTTCAAAATAAATTGGATAAAGTCAAAGATTTTATGCACATTATTTAATTTGAACAAGGAGTGACATGAATCAAACACAAAATGCATAATGTATTGAATAGTGTTAGGAGAGAATTGTCTGACATTTTGAGAGAGATATGTGATAGTGGTATTATTGAACCAGTAAATGACACACTTTGAATGTTTTTCAGCGATTTCTGCGTGGAAAAAAACTGATGAATTACAAATGTGTGTCGACCTACGTAGTTTAAATGATGCTATATGGATAGAGAGTATTCCACTACAAAGGATAGATGATCTAATCACTACAGTGGGATGCTCCAGTTGGTTCGCCAAATTAGATTTAAAAGCAGCATACTACTACCAAGTCGAATTTGAACCAGAGACACAACATTTGACTGATTTCACTGCACTGGATGGCGCTTATCAATTCTGCAGGATGTCATTCAGATTGGCATCAGTTTCTGCCATTTACAGAGACTGATGTCAACATTGTTTCAAGGTATTCTATCGTCATTGCATTCCAAGATGACATTTTAATATTTTCATAGATTCAAGAGGAACATGAGAAGTTGATTGTGAAAGTACTTTCAATATTGGAAAAGAAAGATATCACTTTGAGGAGAGATAAATGTGGATTTAAAACTAGAGAAATTAAATATTTAGGACACTTTCAGTAGAAGGAGTGAAATCAAGGTCTGGCTTGGGAGTGAATATCTTGAAGACACCAGCTACAACCAATAGCGAGTAATTAATCTAGTTTCGTGGATTGTGTGAATTTTACATAAACGTTTTGACGAACTTTACAAGTTTGACAGAGTGTTTCAGGAGTTTGTTGAAAAAGGAGGCCCAGTATGTGTGGACCAAGAAATGTCAGGAAACATTTAAAGAAAATAACAACAGGATTTTCAGTGTGCCAACATTACAGCCCTTTGTGGAAGGTAAAATGGACTTTGTATTTATGGATGGTAGTGCATACGTTATGGGTGCCGTATTGACACAGTTGAATGGGAAGAAGGAAGCAACTGTTCAGATTGCTTCAAAAACTTTGAGAAATATGGAATAAACATATTCAGTTATTTAAAAAAAAAACTACTTGCATGTGTATGGTGTGTAGAGAAATTTAAGGCATATTTGTGGTTTAAAATATTTGTGCTGAAGACTGACCATCAGCGGTTAGTTGACATTTTCACAGGAGCTAAGGACTAGAAAGCAACAGCAAGGCTTCCCAAATTGTCATGGAAATTGCTTGAATGCAATTTTAAAGCGGAATATGCCCTGAGGGAAAAAAATCCAACGGAGATTACTTGTCAAGATTTCCAATAAAAAATGAGGTGGAACAAGATTGGTAATGCTATGTGTGTGAGTGCATCTTTGCAAACACTGGTGATCATCGTATTTGTACTGAGGCAAGAGTCTGGTTGATGGGACTAGGGAATGATGCATGTCTACAGGAAGGAATATTATGTTGTTTCAGGTTAGCACAGAGATAAAAATGTACAAACTGAGTTACAATCATTTTGAAAGGGGGCAGATGAATTGTCTATCGCAGAAAGCAAGCTATTGCATGGTGACAATCTGGTTCCACCTTCATATTTCAGAAAAAAATATACACAATGCAAATGAAGGTCATTTAGGCGTGAACACCACTAAGATGAAGGTCAGAAAAAACTACTGGTGTCCTAGTATCAACAGGAAGATAGAAAGTGCCAAAAATTGCATGTGGTGCATGAAGAAGTTATGGTGTCTTGTCCGGTTGGAGTGTGGCAAAAAAGTTTATTTTTGGGGGCATTTTTCTTTTTTACCTCCGATGTGGTATTTATCCAGGTGGGCTGAAATTAGGTTTTCGGCTGAACCAACGTCTAAGAGTGTAATTCAGTTCTTTCAGGATATGTTTGCAAAATAAGGTATTCTTAAAGAGATTTTAATGGACAATGGGATCCAATTTGTTTAATCAGAAATAAAAAGGTTTCTTTATGAGTGTGGCTCAAAAAACAGTAGGGCAGCATTATTTCACCCACAATGTAATGGCAAGGTGGAACACATTAAGAAAGTGTTGGTGGAATGTATACAATGTGTGATCAAAAACAATATGAATGTGTTGAATGCTGTTAAGGATTTAATGTAGCCACAATGTACTTGTCCACATTTTGCTTTTGGTGACACTTATTTTGAATTGATGTATTGGAAAAGAGCAACAACAGAGTTGTGTCTATATTGGATGCTAAAATCCAAGGATGAAAATAAAAAAGTTCAGTGTATGTGGAAGGAAACCAAGGCAAGATCAGATGAAGCGTGTGGAAGTCGAGTTCAGAAATCAACTTGTGGTCATATTTGTAGATTGGAAATTGAAGATTGTGTAACAGTTAAAACCCCTATTCTGATGAAAAAATGCTTATCTAAATTTTGAGATCAGATTCACGATTTGAAAATCAAAGGAATTCAGTGAAACTGTTATATGGATTTTGGTAGATTTTCTCCGTGTGGCACTTATGTCACAGAAAAAAGGGATAGAGTGGTGGTTAATAAGAATGATTACAGTTGTGAAGGTGCGAGGCAATCAGATTGTGAATGGATTAACAAAAGAAGTGAGTGTGAAAGAAGTAAGACCATTAAAGAAAAACATCTTAAGAGTGAATATACTGATATCATGAGGAGTTACAGACCAAAGAACAAGACCTGTAGACTGAAGGACTTTGTTGTGCTTCATTAGGTGTTGTAGACTTAAGTGAAATTCTTTACACTAAACCAACTTTATCAATTAATTAAGGCTGTGTGATTGTGCGTCTAATACTATGTTTGATGTATACAAAAGTTATAATTAAAGTTTCACAACACTGGAAGTTATTATGTTATATTGTTTTTATTGTGATGTCTATTATGTTAGATCGCGTAACAATTTTGACCTTACGTTTTTGGGTGTTGTGTACATTCTAAATATTGTTATTATAGGAAGGGAGGTGTGTCCATTTGGAGTGCCATTAGGTGTTTGCCTTTTTGTGTGACACAACACTGAACTCCAGTTGAAGCCACATGCTGTTTGATGGCAATAGTCCTGGGTCCCTGTTGCTGTGAGAATACTTTGTCTGTCAACTCAATAATATACAAATTACAACTTATATTAAGAATTCTGAATGCATCAACACCACAAGTCACTCTCTTTTAAACATTGTTTTCCTACTCAGGGCCCGATTCCGATGTCGTTCGGAAGGCCTCCGAATCGGATTTGGCTTTACCGGATCCGATTCGTAGCCCTTGTTTACGACCGAATCGTACACAAGTCCGAACGACCAAGTACGATGCGAAGATCGCATAAGCGCCGACTGAATCGTTTCCGGACCCGAACTGCTCCGTACATCTCGTTTGTAGACGAATCGTGCCGCGCAATGGAGCTGATTTCCGACCGATCGAGTACGATGCACGATTCGGACCGCCGCTTCGCCTCAGTCTCAGCGAGACGAAATGGCTGTTGGAAGTGTACTTCGGGGGGCCGAGCCAGGCCCCCCTTCACCCGGGGCCCTCCGAATCTATCACGGGGGTGCCCATGGGTCCCCCCTATCCAAGCATGCACAGTGTGGCGGGCCACATGGGGTGCCCGCCACAGGGTGTATGCTCTTCCCCACCCACCCCTTTTCTGCCATGGGAGCCTGTGTACGCGTCTGAACACGGGCTCCCATAGAGTTCAATGGGAGACTGAGCGAACCGAGTCCGTAGGCATACAGCAGCATCGTACTCGCTCTTTCGGACTCCCGCAGCACGTCTCGCATGGAAAGCCCTCCGGATCCGAGTCGTACGGAGAGCTTTCCTAGCGAGATCGGAATCGGGCCCTCAGTGTTGATCAGATGCTACGAGAGCCTTGATGTTGCTTAAATTCTTGTATTAGAAAGATGATTGTGCTAAATTGCATTATATGTCCTAAATCTGTCCAGATAAGCACTTATTTGCTGCTATTTAGGGCCTGATTTAGAGTTTGGCATACAGGATACTCCATCACAAACATGATGGAATACCCTGTCTCCCAAACATTTGGTCCACCAGCTCTATTGTAAGTTATATGGGTGGTGAGCTTTCTGTTGGAAGTGCCCCCTTTTACTCAGGGCCAGACTGGGAACGCAAACCAGCCTTAGCTATTGAGTCAGACCAGCTGTGGGGGGAGGGGGGGGTGGCACGTGTGGAAAACACTGCAGCTGCTTTTGTTACAGGGGACAGATATTGCAGCTATGCTGAAAAACAAGCCTCCGGTAACAAAAACGGTCCCCATCCTGTCGACCCGACGGGTAAACACCCAGTGCTCGCTAGAGCCAGTCCGGCTCCGGCTCCCTGCAGTGGCGGCTCCTCTGCTATGGCAGAGGAGCGTAGCCCCACTGCTTTTAAGCAGTGCACAGTAAAGGAAATATAAAATGATGATAACTTTGAGTTATTATCATTTTATATTTCCTTTGTGGGTGGGAGAAGTGGTTTGCCCACTCCTAAGTGCACACTGACTGTTTGGTCGGCCCTCTCGGGCCGCCCAATCCAGGCATGCGCACTTTCCCCGTTCTCCATGCAGGCTGCATTACAGCCTGCGTGGAGAACATGCCCAGGCCCCCATTCCCTGGTTGAGCGTCAAACCATAATACTCAAAACCAATCACAACACTGCATTGCAGCATTGTGATTGGTATGGGGAGTGTTAGAACTGAAGGGTGCCTACCAATCACAACGCTTCAACATCACGGGAGCTTGGCTGTTCTTCCTAGCTGCTGGCTTCCTGTCCCACGAAGAGAACAGGAGCAGAGACGCGGGACCCGGCGGCAAAGTAAGTGCGCGTATATATTTCCCCATTGCGCAACCCCCGCGCCCCCCGCACCCGCCCCGCCACCCGCGAGTCATGCCGGCCGCCACTGCGGTCCTACTTTTACTCAATTGACAGAAAGCTTACTTCAACAGCCTTACTGACTGCTGTTTATCGGAGTAAGGGCATCACACCACCTGCCCCTCTTTAGGGTTGACAGTCTTATGTCCTTCTTTTCTGTCTTTAAGCACTCAAGTAACCCTAGCGATGAGGAACAGAAAAATAAAAGAAATACCCACACACACATAGAAAAATCTCCCTAGGTGTGGAGGTCATTAGTTATTTCTTTTCAAAAACGAACTCACATTTTGAGAGGTGGTATTTGAAAAATAAAAGATTTGATGGAAGACTGTCACAACCAACGGTGGTCGTCCACCCAACATTTGGTATGCTGCGAAGACAGAGTTCACCGCTTGCCCAGTGGCGATCCCTAAACATGGCGGTCTCTTTCTGTCAGGGTGGCAGAAGTAATGTCTTTACCCACCATGATGGACAGAATAAACACTACCAAACCTTAAATCAGGTCTGTAGTGTTTGATAGCAGCTCTGGCTGCTTAACAAACTGCAGAGTCCATGCAGAGGTTTTGTCATGTGAGTGATTGCTACAGTACATCATCATAAAACCTGAAAATCTGGAAACAAATTACTGTGTTGGTTAACATTACCAAGTCCTCAATCAAACTTCTTGAATATTGTATTCCAATTCCAAAGTATTGCATTTTCAGTGATGTTGTTTGTAAGATAAATGGCATGGTCTTGAAACCATTATAGCTATCTGCATGTGATTACATCTCATAATCTCTCCAGCCTGCACCAGCACTAATCAACCTACAAGCCACGCACGGCTGTCAGACATGAGTGTTTGCAGATGCCACTGCACAAGGGGGCAGACATCCAAAAACTAGTCATCACTGCTTAGTCAGTGGAAGAAAACGCGTCAGCAAAGCTCGACACTCTGAGCATGCCTTAGTGTAGCAAAATGAAGAGTTACTTTACAGGAACAGAATAACTAACCCCCTCCAGTCACATCATTTTTATTTTTAAATATTGTTGATTGATTGCACCAGTACTTGCTTGCCAGCACACTGGCTGCAGAACTAAGATCATGCTTTTTGAATGAAGCAATGTTGTAACATGGCTTGATTAGTCGCACACAAAGACTCAAAGGGATCACTTAAGGTTTCTTTTCCAAACATATCATTCTGGTATGTTAATGTCAGACACTAATGGGGTGCCCCGTGGTATGTGTGTACTTTTCTGTAGTTCAATTCGGATCACCGCCATTACAAGAGATGCCAAACAAGGACATCAATGTAGTAGGTAGTTTGATTTGAGGCTTATGAGTTGAGCTTTGCATAAATCACTTTCTCCACCTACCTCAGTATACCGGCAGGGCGGGCTGGTCCCTATCCAATGGGCTAAAGTAAGCAAAGAAATGATGAATTGGAAAGTCACCCAGAGTAATTTCTACTGGCTGAGATAGATTCCAGCATTCCATCCACCACTTTTCTGTTTTGCTGAGTAAGACACTGTAAGTGCGACAGGTATGCCCAAACGTGGACCTTGTCTCCCGTTCCATAGGATTCAAGCTGTACTTCATGTCTGGGACGGTTTTTGTTCCTATTCTGAGTGCACATGGACTGACAGTTCAGATGGGACAATTCACATCAGAACAAAACAAGGATTGATTTGTGTGGGTTGGTTCCTATCTGTAGTAGTACACTGAGCAATAAATGTCTATGGTGTAGAGTGTGGTCCAGAATGATTACCAGTGGCTATGAATTTAAGCATTCCATCCATCCCTTTTTTGTTTTACTCAGTGAGATTCCCAAATAAAGTGCTCTACAAATTATTATATTAACAGGAGCCAGACATGGGTGAGAGAGTTGTGACAAGAACTAAAGCATGAAAATTGTGCCCCAAAAGTAAAACCAATGTCTGCCAACACGCCTCCATTTATATATACTTTCAGTGCAGTCCAAAATGTAGAATGCAGTTGGGATCTATTAATGGAAACCTCCACCCTTCATTGTAAATAAACAGTTAATTTCATACAAGGAAATGTCAAAATATAGTGCATATATAAAGAGGACTACAACAGTGCAAAGAAAACAATCAGTTTATGTATAAACAAATTCAGTAACTATTGGGACTTTCTCATGAAGTAAATTCTTGAGAAAATGCAGAAAAAGATTCCATTCTACAGTTCATGAGCGATCAGAGCAAATAAGTTAAATCAGGAAGGGGTGGGGAGACAGATAAGACAAAGTTGTGTGGCTGAGAGCAAAGAGCATGGAGAAGTATAAAGCTGAATAAGTGAAGAAAGGTGAGAACTAAAACATGAAAAATCTACAAACAATACATAGAAAATGGAACTGAAGACGAAAGTTAATAAGCCTTGGCAAAGCCAATAGGTCTAGTGTTTGGCTGCTTACCTTTAGGCTATGTCATTGTTTATTGTTTACCTGACGGTCCCTCACCTAAACAAAAAAAAGCACTGTCTAAAAGTCAATATACATATATAGTGCCATCCATGTCGAGCCGAAAAATGACAGAAGCCTTTTACCATTCCAGGCACAGTATTACAGGTTTGGATCGATAAAATACCATCCAAGCCGACTGAGAATTAATAAAAGCAACCTGATACATGTGCTTTGCTCCTATTAGAGCTTGTCAGGGAGGTACAGTTGATGCCACTGTGCTAATTGCACATATTATTGGTACCTTTTATCAATAAATTGGGAAATGCAGAGTTTCACTGCCAGCATCCAAAAGTATAAAACTCAATCATCTGTTTAAGGTGCACGCCCAGTTTGCTACCTCCTAAGCCATATTTATTGGGTTCTATGACAAAATTTTGAGGATATTGGAGATTGTTGAATATTGTGGAATATAATGGTGTCTTACTTAGAGGTGGTTTATCTTACACTGGTGATGTTAGTTGTGCTCTAAGATTGTAAGCAATTGTGCCCATCTCAGGAATGTGTGGTGTGTATTTTATTAAACTACGAAGGGTTGTCCATAAGGCCTGGCAAAAGGTGACTTTTCAGTGGCAAATGTATATCTGCCAACCTCTTGACTTAAAATTGCTGGTCATGTGAAATCTTTATTAGGGTAATCCCATTACGGTGAATAGAACATTGTCCACAGGTGTAGCGTGTTCAGCTACTTCAAGTCCACAAACCTTATTGCATGGTATCATAATCATTGTATGATTTCACAAGTGATGTCATCAATTATTTCATTTAACATGTCATGAGTAATGTAATATGTGAGGTCATAAACAGTGCATGGCGGGGGCGCAAGTTACAGTTAGGTCACTGAACTGGCGAATTTCAGTGTTTTTTGTGTTTTGAAAGTTAGTTTTAAACTCTTTTTAACACCTAACTATAACTTTAACTTAATGTTTGTTTTTTCAGCGAATATATATATATATATAATAATCGTACTTGTACATCATATCAAGAAAACAAAACAAAATATACTACAAAAAGCTTCCCAAATGAAAAGACCAGACAGTAATGTTTTTGATTGTAGAAAACGTTGTCCCTTTATTCCAAAAGCTTCATTCTTTAAAATGCACGACCCAGTTGATAGCCTAAAGTACGATTATTATTAATAGATCATTGGAGTTTTTGGGTGCAGGGTCATTTGTGTGTTTTCTGTTAGTGGTGGTTTTTGTACTGCCTTGTGGGGTGCATGTGGATCACATCCCAGACCCATTGCACCGATTTGTCGTGGATACTTAGAGGCTACTATACGTAGTAACGTTTGGTGCTGGATCTTCTTGCTCTGATCCTTTCTTGTCTTTGTATATATATATATATATTCACTGAAAAAACCATAAGGTTTTAGGGACAGTTATAGTTAGTTGGACATTGCACTCGTACAAAACCCGTGAAATTCCCCGTTATAGTTAGTTCAGGTAACTATAACTCGCGCCCCACAATGCACTGCTGATGACGTCACATATTACATCACTCATGACATGGTCAGTGACATCACTCATGACATCACTGATGACATCTCAAATGACATCACTGATGACATCATCCAGTGACTGTGTGTTTCTGTAAAGTTTAAATATGTTTAATATATATAGGGAAAGGCGTATTGAAGAATGAGTGGGTGTATAAGTGTCTGAATGGATGATTTAGTACGTGAGTGACTGACTCTACAAGTGAGTAATTAAATGTATCTTACTGAATGCATGGGTTAGTGACTAAACTGTGTGAATGTCTGTATCCGTCTGTCTGTTGGTTTGTAAGCGGCTGCATGAGCTTTCTGAATAGCTACATGAGTGTCTACATGGGTTATTGATTGATTGTCTGAGTATCTGTATGGGTGCCTGAGTGTTTGTGTGGGTGGGGTGTGTGTGACTCTGTACATAGATGTGTGAGTGGGTGATTCACTGGGTGCATGGTTTCAAGAGTGCGTCTGTGATGGACTGTATGGGTGGGTGAGTGTGTGTATGGGTGTGTTAGTGATTGAATGTATATCTCAGTGGTACATGTGTGAGTAACTACATATGTGAAAGGCAGTATATATGTGTGTTGGAGTATATAAATGGCTATAAGTGAGAGTGTGTGATTGTGAGAGTGGCTATATGGATGAGTGTGTGCTTGCATCAGTGATTGCATAGGAGCGTAAGAATGTGCTAGTATTTTTATGAGTAAGTGAGCTGGTGTGTATAACTGTATAGGTGAGTAAATTGGAGTGTGATTAATTATTTGCATGACTGACTAGGTGTGTGAGTACCTCTATGGATGAGTTGCGTTGTGTGAGTGTTTATATAGGTGTATGAGTGCATATGATAGTCCTGTACTGAGTGACTGTAAGTATGAGTGACTGTACGGGTGAGTGAGTAGATGTGTGTGTGTAGACCTAAGAATCAGTGAGTGGGTATGTACTTATTGGTATTGGAGTGTGTATGGTTTTGAGAATGGCAGTCTGTAATTTAGAGTGGGTGTATCAAAACTTATATTAGGGTGTGAGAAGATGCATTAAATTCTCACATGGATGATGTCATCAGTGATGTCATCAGTGATGTCATTTGAGATGTCATCAGTGATGTCATCAGTGATGTCACTGACCATGTCATGAGTGATGTAATATGTGACGTCATCAGCAGTGCATTGCGGGGCGCGAGTTATAGTTACCTGAACTAACTATAACGGGGGAATTTCACGGGTTTTGTACGAGTGCAATGTCCAACTAACTATAACTGTCCCTAAAACCTTATGGTTTTTTCAGTGAATTTCTAAGGTTTTTAAATGCTAATTTCTAACTATAACGTGCCTGAAACCTATGGTTTTTTCAGTGAATTTCAAAGGTTTTTTAAATGCTAATTTCTAACTATAACGTGTCTGAAACCTATGGTTTTTTCAGTGAATTTCAAAGGTTTTTAAATGCTAATTCCTAACTATAACATGTCTGAAACCTACGGTTTTTTCAGTGAATTTCAAAGGTTTTGTAAATGACAATTTTTAAATGTATTAATTGTTATATTTATTTTTTTCATACTGATTTACTACATTTTTAGAAACAATTTTTTTACATATTTTATTTTTTAAATTACATTGTAATTACATTATACATTACAAAAATACTTTCTCAGAATGAATTACTTTAGTTTAAATACTTTGCACATAGGCAATAGACTTTTAAGTACAGTAGTTACAGTTGTTGCAATGGGCAACACATTTTCAAACACAATGCAACATTCAGCTCAATGTGAATTTCTAGTTAAATGCAATTAGTTACTTTATGGATTACTTTTCTAACCACAGGACTGGATCCTAGATTCAGTCCTGGGACATCTCCTGTAAACAGTTGAGTAAAAGCGTTTTGGTTACAGTAGTGATTTTTAAGGAATATTATTGTATTTTAAAAGTTGACACTTTGAAACTTTTTCTCATAGAATCACCAATGTTATCCTATGGAAGGAAATTCACTTAGCAGGTAAAAACTGTTATCGTTACTTTTTCTTACTCAGTGTTGGATCCTGGATCCAGCACTGGTGCATCTCCTGTAAACAGTTGAAAGAATGCGTTTAAGTCATACAGGCGATTTTTAAGGAATATTTGTAGTTTGTGAAAATCGACACTTTGAAACTTTTCTGCTGAAAACCAGACAATGGATTCCTATGGAAGAAAATATAAGTTACTGGTAAGTACGGTTAAAATTACTTTTCAGGGTCAGTGCTGGGCTAAAAGATGCAGCACTGAGGTCTCTCCTGATAACAGGTGAGTAAATCGGAATTCGTATTTCGGCTGATTTTAGAGGAATATTTTAAAGTTCCAAAACTCCACACTTAGAAGAATTTCCAAGTGAAACCAGTCAATGTTAGCCTATGGAAGGAAATTCAAGTTACTGGTAAGTACGGTTAAAATTACTTTTCAGGACCAGTACTGGGCTGAAAGATACAGCACTGAGGTCTCTCCTGATAACAGGTGAGTAAATCGGAATTCGTATTTCGGCTGATTTTAGAGGAATATTTGTATGTTTCAAAAATCAACACTTAGAAACTTTTTCAGCAAAAAGCAGGCAATGATATCCTATGGAAGGAAATTCAAGTTACTGGTAAGTACGGTTAAAATTACTTTTGAGGATCAGTACTGGGCTGAAAGATGCAGCACTGAGGTCTCTCCTGATAACAGGTGAGTAAATCGGAATTCGTATTTCGGCTGATTTTAGAGGAATATTTTAAAGTTCCAAAACTCCACACTTAGAAACTTTTTCAGCAAAAAGCAGGCAATGATATCCTATGGAAGGAAATTCAAGTTACTGGTAAGTACGGTTAAAATTACTTTTCAGGATTAGTACTGGGCTGAAAGATGCAGCACTGAGGTCTCTCCTGATAACAGGTGAGTAAATCAGAATTCGTAGTTCGGCAGATTTTAGAGGAATATTTGCACAATGGTGAAGGGAGGGGCGGGGCCTGAGGTGACATCTGTGCAAACGCGCCCCGTGGCGCGTTTTAAGTTGGGGGATTAAGTCCCCTTGAATCATGAGGGTCCCTAGGGGCCAACTAGCCCACCAGGAACCTCCAGTATGCGCCAGGGGCTGCGTTGCAGAGACGTGTAGAGAGGCCACACCCCTTTTACACCTCTCTGCAACGCAGCTCTGTGGCGCTTTCTGGATGTACCTGTTGGGCTAGTTGGCCCCAGAGACCCTCAGGATTGAAGGGGATTTAATTCCCCATCTTAAAATGCGCCACGGGGCCTGTTTACACACATGTCACCTCAGGCCCCGCCCTCCCTTCACCACTGTGCAAACACGCCCCGTGGTGCGTTTTAAGTCGGGGGATTAACTCCCCTTGAATCCTGAGGGTCCCTGAGGTGCAACTAGCCCACCAGCTACCTCCATTAAGCGCCACAGAGCTGCGTTGCAGAGAGGTGTAAAAGGGGCGTGGCCTCTGTACACCTCTCTGCAAGGCAGCCCCTGGCGCATACTGGAGGTTCCTGGTGGGCTAGTTGGCCCTCAGGGACCCCAGTATTCAAGGGAATTACTTCCCCTTCTTAAAACGCGCCAGGGGGCGCGTTTGCAGAGTACTGCAGGGAGGGGGCGGGGCCTCCGGCACGATGCCGTTTTTTTTGTTTTTTTTTAATGGGAGGGGGGCTGTGTGGCCCCCTTTCCCTCAGCCACTTTTGACCCCGGGGACCCCATCCCCCGGGGCCTGAGCATTTTTTTTTGTTTTATTTAAAAAAATAAAAAAAAAACGGGAAGGGGGCCGCGTGGCCCCCCTTTCCTGGGCCTCTATTGGCCCCGGGGACCCCATCCCCCGGGGCATGCCCTCTTTTTAAATAAAAAATATGGAGGGGGCTGCGTGGCCCCCCTCCTCAGGCCATTTAAGGCCCCGGGGACCCCATCCCCGGGGCCGGCCTTGCCCTTATTTTTATTTTTTTATTTATTTTTTATTTGGGGAGGGGGCTGCGTGGCCCCCTCCCGGGCCACTCATGGCCCCGGGGACCCCATCCCCCGGGGCCTGGCCTCTGGTTGGGGACTGTGGGGGTCCCCAATCCCCCACAGTCCCGCCGGCTCCCCGCGTCCTATGGGAGCCGGCATTGCTTTCCACATGGGGAGCAGCTAAGATGCTGCTCCCCATGTGGAAAAGCAATTGGTTTGCATTTTGAAAGAGAGAGCAGGTTTCCTGCTCTCTCTTTCAAAATGCAAACCAAGTTTGCTATGACAGGGCGGGAGCCGCGAGGCTCCCGTCCTGTCATAGCAAACAGCAGTGTCCCGGGGTAGGCACCCCGGGACACTGCAGGAGCCGGCCCTGGGGGTGGCGGTCCCCAGCGCCATCAAGGGCTCCAGGAGGGGCGCGCGGCCCCCTCCCTACATTTTGAAAGCCCCGGGAGGTGGTGGTCCCCGGGGCTTGGGGAAGTCAATTTTCTTAGTGCCCCGGGGAGGTGGTGGTCCCCGGGGCGTGTGAGGGCTGGAGCCCCCACACAGGTTTAAAAAAAAAAAAAAAAGCCCCGGGAGGTGGCAGTCCCCGGGGCTGCGGGAGGGCTCAGAGCCCTCCCGCACCATTTATGATAAAGCCCCGGGGGTGGTGGTCCCCGGGGCTTGGAGGCCCTTAGAGGCCCCCCATACATAAAATAAACCCCCCCAGCATGCCCCCGGGACTTGGCCCACCCGGGGGCAAGTTAACATCGAGCGCGGGAGACCGCGCTTCGATTTTTATCGGCAGGATCCGCGCACCCTGAGCGCATCCTGCCGATTTTTTATTTAAATGCTTTTTTTGCCCAGGGGTCCTTGTGGGACCCCCTGAGCAGACCTAGGGGGTCAGGGTGTTTCTACCCTGCCCCCTTTGTGCGTTTTGCGCACTTTTTTTACTGCTTTCTTGTTCCTCGGTTCTACCGAGGAACAAGATGGCTGCCAACACTTCCTGGTTTGGAGTGTTGACAGCCAATTAGCAGACAGCTCGTGATCGGGAGGGTGCGCGGATCCTCCGTGCCCATAGATATATATGTACTTTTACTTTTGATTTTCTCAGCAACTACTGAACGGATTTACACCATTTAACAAAAGGGTTCTTTCTGAACCAAGAACTACCTCTTTGCCAAATTTGGTGTAATTCCGTTCAGCAGTTCGGGCTGTAGCCGTGTCTAAAGTTTCCTATGGAAAAATGAATGGGGAAAACGCGTTTTGGGACCCCCCTTTTTCTCGGCCACCGCTTAACGAATCACCCCGAGACTTTCAGGGTAGGAGCGGACCGGAGCACCCCACAAAGTTTGAAAATTTCGCGAAGATACATCAACCGGCAAGAGAGTTATTTCAAATAGAATGTCGCGGATTTCCTATGGAAAATAGGTCCTAACTATAACTATCTACTGGCGACCGCCAGTAGATTATATATATATATATATATATATATATATATATATATATATATATATATATATATATATATATATGGAAAAACGAAGGTTACAGGGACATTACAATTAGACTCAGATTTCACTTCTACAATACCTTTGAAATTCAGCAGTTACAGTTGCCTGAGCTAACTATAACGTATGCCCCCGCAATGCACTGCTTATGACCTCACATATTTTAATCACTCATGGTCAGGGTCATTACTGATGGCATCACTGGTGACATCATCAAGTGAGTGTAAGTGTTTTTAAGAGTTTATGGGTGCTAAACATATATATTAACCTACTACAACAGTTAGATTAGTTTACTAGTTGTACTACTAATGAGTGATACTATCTAACGTGTGATCTGAGTGGGCGTGTGACTGTATCAGTGGGGGGTGAGTGGCTGTATGGGTGTGTCAGTGCATGCATGAGTCACTGTATGGGTGAGTGAGTGGATCTTTGACTAGGTCTGTAGGTGTGTGAGTGGTTGTGTCAGTGGCTGTATGGGTGTATGGGTGGGTATCTGAGTGATTGTATGAGTGAGTGTGTGAGTGGTTTTGTGGGTGAGTGAGTGGGTGTGTGAGTGGTTGTATGGGTGTATAAGTAGGTATATGAGTAGCTGTGTGGGTGAGTGGGTGTGTGAGTGGCTGTTGGTGAGAGAGTGGGTGTGTCAGTGGCTGTATGGGTGAGTGAGTGGCTGTGTGAGTTACTATGTATGAGTTAGCGGGTGTCTAAATGGCTGTATGAGTGAGTGACTGGGTGTGTAGGTGGCTGTATGGGTGAGTGAGTGGCTGTTTGAGTGAGTGTTTGGTTAAATAAGTTGGTGTGTGAATGGTTGTATTGGAGAGTGAGTGTCTGTGTAAATGACTGTATGGGTGAGTGAACAGATATGGGACTGCTTGTATGGATGTGTGATTGGGTATGTCTGTGGTTGTGTGGGTGTGTGAGTGAGTGTGTGAGTGCTTGTATAGGTGACTGAGTGGCTGTGTTGAGAGGCTGTATGGGTGTGAGAGGGGGTGTATAGGTGAATAAGTCTGTGTGTGAGTAGCTGTATAGGTAAGTAAGTAAGTAAGTAAGTCCGTTTTTATATAGCGCAGCTACTCACCCTTACGGGTCTCAAGGCGCTGGGGGCCGTCGTGGAAATTAAGTGAGCTATTGCCCAGAGTCACATGGTGCTGAGCTGAGCTGCCGCCGGAGCCGGGGATCAAACCGTGAACCCTGTGCTCCGAAGTCAGCTGCCCTGGCCGCTGCACCACACCTCTCTGAGTGTATGGCTGTGGGAGTGGCTGTGTTGGGTGAGTGACTGGTTGTATGAGTGGCTGTATGGGTGAGGGAATGGTTGTGTGAGTGGCTGTATGAGTGAGTGGGTGTGTGAGTGGCTCTATGGAGTGGTGAGTGGATGTGTGAGTACTGGTATGGGTCTGTGAATGGGTATTTAGGAGTGTTTGTGTGGGTGTGTGAGTGTGTGGGTGGGCATACGAGAGGTTATATGGAGGTGTGAGTGGGTGTGTGAGTGGTTCTGTGGATGATGTCATCAGTGATGTCATTTGAGATGTCATCAGTGATGTCACTGACCATGTCATGAGTGATGTAATATGTGAGGTCATAAGCAGTACATTGTGGGGACCCAAGTTATAGTTAGCTCAGGTAACTATAACTGCAGAATTTCTATTGTTTTGTACGAGTGAAATCTGAGCCTAACTATAACGTCCTTGTAACCTTCGTTTTTTTCAGTGAATTTCTAAGGTTTTTTAAATTCTATTTCCTAACTATAACATCCCTGTTACCTGTTTTTTTCAGAAAATATATAAATATAAATATATATATATATTTATATATATATTCACTTTGCTCAAACTATGAAAAAATCAACATAAAAAACTACGACTGAAGAATCCGTTTACCTCTGTTTGTGCCTTCTTCCTAAGTTGTCCGAGCTGATTTGGCTGGTAAAAACTGGTTGGGCAGTGGCTGGCAGTATGTATTCTATAACATATATATTACATACACATATTACGGTAGTTATAGTTAGGTCAGCCGTTCCATAGACATTATATATATATATATATATATATTCACTGAAAAAAACATAGGTTTTAGGGACAGTTATAGTTAGTTGGACATTGCACTCGTACAAAACCCGTGAAATTCCCCGTTATAGTTAGTTCAGCTAACTATAACTCGCGCCCCGCAATGCACTGCTGATGACGTCACATATTACATCACTCATGACATGGTCAGTGACATCACTGATGACATCACTGATGACATCTCAAATGACATCACTGATGACATCATCCAGTGACTGTGTGTTTCTGTAAAGTTTAAATATTTTTAATATATATAGGGAAAGGCGTATTGAAGAATGAGTGGGTGTATAAGTGTCTGTATGGATGATTTAGTAGGTGCGTGACTAACTCTATAAGTGAGTGATTAAACGTATCTTACTGAATGCATGGGTTAGTGACTAAACTGGGTGAATGTCTGTATCCGTCTGTCTGTTGCTGTGTAAGTGGCTGCATGGGTTTGTGAATAGCTACATGAGTGTCTATATGAGTTATTGATTGGTTGTCTGAGTATCTGTATGGGTGCCTGAGTGTTTGTGTGGGTGGGGTGTGTGCGACTCTGTGCATAGATGTGTGAGTGGGTGATTCACTGGGTGGATGGTTTCAAGAGTGCATCTGTGATAGACTGTATGGGTGGGTAAGTGTGTGTAAGAGTGTGTTAGTGAGTGAATGTATGTCCCAGTGGTACATGTGTGAGTAACTACATATGTGAAAGGCAGTATATATGTGTGTTGGAGTATATAAATAGCTATAAGCGAGAGTGTGTGATTGTGAGAGTGACTGTATGGATGAGTGTGTGCTTGTATCAGTGATTGTATAAGAGCGTAAGAATGTGCTAGTATTTGTATGAGTAAGTGAGCTGGTGTGTGTGTATAACTGTATAGGTGAGTAAATGGCAGTGTGTTTAATTATTTGCATGACTGACTAGGTGTGTGAGTACCTCTATGGATGAGTGGCGGTGTTTGAGTGTCTATATAAGAGTATGAGTGCATATGATAGTCCTGTTCTGAGTGACCGTAAGTATGAGTGACTGTACGGGTGAGTGAGTGGATGTGTGTGTAGACCTAAGAATCAGTGAGTGGGTATGTAGTTATTGCTGTTGGAGTGTCTATGGTTTTGCGAATGGCAGTCTGTAATTTAGAGTGGGTGTATCAAAGGTTATATTAGGGTGTGAGGAGGTGCATCAGATTATCACGTGGATGATGTCATCAGTGATGTCATTTGAGATGTCATCAGTGATGTCATCAGTGATGTCACTGACCATGTCATGAGTGATGTAATATGTGACGTCATCAGCAGTGCATTGCGGGGCGCGAGTTATAGTTAGCTGAACTAACTATAACGGGGAATTTCACAGGTTTTGTACGAGTGCAATGTCCAACTAACTATAACTGTCCCTAAAACCTATGGTTTTTTCAGTGAATTTGTGAGGTTTTTTAAATGCTAATTTCTAACTATAACGTGCCTGAAACCTATGGTTTTTTCAGTGAATTTCAAAGGTTTTTTAAATGCTAATTCCTAACTATAACATGTCTGAAACCTATGGGCTTTTTCAGTGAATTTCAAAGGTTTTGTAAATGACAATTTTTAAATGTATTAATTGTTATATTTATTTTTTGATACTGATTTACTACATTTTTTTAAACTATTTATTTTTAGATATTTTATTTTTTAAATTACATTGTAATTACATTATACATTACATTACAAAATATACTTTCTCAGAATGAATTACTTTAGTTTAAATACTTTGCAAATAGGGAATAGACTTTTAAGTACAGTAGTTACAGTTGTTGCAATGGGCAACACAATTTCAAACACAATGCAACATTGAGCTCAATGTGAATTTCTAGTTAAATGCAATTAGTTACTTTATGGATTACTTTTCTAACCACAGGACTGGATCCTAGATTCAGTCCTGGGACATCTCCTGTAAACAGTTGAGTAAAAGCGTTTTGGTTACAGTAGTGATTTTTAAGAAATATTATTGTATTTTAAAAGTTGACAGAAACTTTTTCACATAGAATCACCAATGTTATCCTATGGGAGGAAATTCACTTAGCAGGTAAGTAGTGTTATCGTTACTTTTTCTTACTCAGTGGTGGATCCTGGATCCAGCACTGGTGCATCTCCTGTAAACAGTTGAAAGAATGCGTTTAAGTCATACAGGCGATTTTTAAGGAATATTTGTAGTTTGTGAAAATCGACACTTTGAAACTTTTCTGCTGAAAACCAGACAATGGATTCCTATGGAAGGAACTACAAGTTACTGGTAAGTACGGTTAGAATTACTTTTCAGGGTCAGTGCTGGGCTAAAAGATGCAGCACTGGGTTCTCTCCTGATAACAGGTGAGTAAATCGGAATTCGTAGTTCGGCTGATTTTAGAGGAATATTATAAAGTTCCAAAACTCCACACTTAGAAGAATTTCCAAGTGAAACCAGTCAATGTTAGCCTATGGAAGGAAATTCAAGTTACTGGTAAGTACGGTTAAAATTACTTTTCAGGATCAGTACTGGGCTCAAAGATGCAGCACTGAGGTCTCTCTTGATAACAGGTGAGTAAATCGGAATTCGTAGTTCTGCTGATTTTAGAGGAATATTTGTATGTTTCAAAAATCAACACTTAGAAACGTTTTCAGCAAAAAGCAGGCAATGATATCCTATGGAAGGAAATTCAAGTTACTGGTAAGTACGGTTAAAATTACTTTTCAGGATCAGTACTGGGCTGAAAGATGCAGCACTGAGGTCTCTCCTGATAACAGGTGAGTAAATCGGAATTCGTAGTTCGGCTGATTTTAGAGGAATATTTGCACAATGGTGAAGGAAGGGGTGGGGCCTGAGGTGACATGTCTGCAAACACGCCCTGTGGCGCGTTTTAAGTTGGAGAATTAATTCCTCCTCAATCCCGAGGGTCCCTAGGGACCAACTAGCCCACCAGATACCTCCAGTATGCGCCAGAGAGCTGCGTTGCAGAGAGGTGTTCAGAGGCCATGCCCCTTTTTACAACACTCTGCAACGCAGCTCCGTGGCGCTTACTGGAGGTACCTGGTGGGCTAGTTGGCCCCCAGGGACCCTCAGGATTGAAGAGGAATTAATTCCTGAACTTAAAACACGCCACGGGCCTGTTTGCACACATGTCACCTGAAGCCCCGCCCCCTCCCTTCACCACTGTACAAACGCGCCCGTGGCGCGTTTTAAGTTGGGGGATTAACTCCCCTTGAATCCTGAGGGTCCCTAGAGTCCAAGTAGCCCACCATGTACCTCCAAAAAGCGCCACAGAGCTGCGTTGCAGAGAGGTATAAAAAGGGGCGTGGCCTCTGTACACCTCTCAGCAACGCTGCTCCCTGGCGCATACTGGAGGTTCCTGGTGGGCTAGTTGGCCCCCAGGCACCCCCAGTATTCAAGGGGAGTTCGTTCCCCATCTGCAAACGCGCCAGGGGGCCGCGTTTGCAGACTGCTGCAGCAAGGGGGCGGGGCCTCCGGCACGATGCCGGTCTTTTTATTTTTTTTGTATGGGAGGGGGGCTGCGTGGCCCCCCTTCCCTCGGCCTCTATTGGCCCCGGGGACCCCATCCCCCGGGGCATGCCCTCTTTTTTTGTTTTTTTTTTATATTTGGAGGGGGGCTGCGTGGCCCCCCCTCCTAAGGCCATTTAAGGCCCCGGGGACCCCATCCCCCGGGGCCGGCCTTGCCCTTTTTAAAAAAAAATTGGGGGGGGGAGAGGGGCTGCGTGGCCCCCCTCCCGGGCCACTACTTGCCCCGGGGACCCCATCCCCCCGGGGCTGGCCCTCTCCGTTGGGGACCGTGGGGGGTCCCCAATCCCCCCACGGTCCCGCCGGCTCCCTGCGTCCCTCGGGAGCCGGCATTGCTTTTCCACATGGGGAGCTGCTAAGATGCAGCTCCCCATGTGGAAAAGCAATTTGCTTTGAATTTTGGAAGAGAGAGCAGGTTTCCTGCTCTCTCTTACAAAATTCAAAGCAGTTTGCTATGGCAGGGCGGGAGCCGCGAGGCTCCCGCCCTGCCATAGCAAACTACAGTGTCCCGGGGCTAGGCACCCCGGGACCCTGCAGGAGCCGGCCCTGGGGGGTGGTGGTCCCCAGGGCCATCAAGGGCTCCAGGAGGGGGGCCGCGCAGCCTCCCTCCCAACATGTTCAAAGCCCCGGGGAGGTGGTGGTCCCCGGGGCTCCGTAACGGACCCCCATATTTAACGATTTAGTGCCCCGGGGAGGTGGCGGTCCCCGGGGCGTGTGGGGGGGCTGGAGCCCCCCCACACAACTAATTTTAATTTTAAAAAAGAAGCCCCGGGGGGTGGCGGTCCCCGGGGCTGCGGGAGGGCTCAGAGCCCTCCCGCACCATTTTGTTTAAAGCCCCAGGGTGTGGCGGTCCCCGGGGCTTGGGGGAGCCTTAGAGGGCCCCCCATATAATTATTAATAAACCCCCGCATGCCCCCGGGACTTGGCCCACCCGGGGGCCAATTAACCACGAAGCGCAGGAGTCCGCGCTTCGTTTTTTTTTTTTATCGGCCGATTTTTCTACCCTGCCCCCTTTTTGCGTTTTGCGCAGTTGTTTTACTGCTTTCTTGTTCCTTGGTTCTACCGAGGAACAAGATGGCTGCCAACACTTCCTGATTTGGAGTGTTGACAGCCAATTACCATAGAGCTCGTGATCGGGAGGGTACGCGGACCCTACGCGGCCATAGATATATATGTGATTTTACTTTTGATTTTCTCAGGAACTACTGAACGGATTCACACCATTTAAGCAAAAGTCACGACTCTGAACCAAGGGCTACCTTTTTGCCAAATTTGGTGTAATTCCGTTCAGCAGTTCGGGCTGTAGCTGCGATGAAAGGTCCCTATGGAAAAATGAATGGGGAAAACAAGTTTTGGGACCCCCCTTTTTTCTCGGCCCCCGCTTGATGAATCACCCCGAGACTTTCAAGATAGGAGCGGACCGGAGCGGGCCACAAAGTTTGAAAATTTTGCGAAGATTCGTCAACCGGCGCCAAAGTTATTTCAAATAGAATGTTGCGGATTTCTATGGAAAATAGGTCCTAACTATAACTATCTACTGGCGACCGCCAGTAGATAATATATATATATATATATATATATATATACACAATTAAAAAAATAATTCTAACATTAACAAACATTACAATTAAAAGACAATCTATGACAATTAATCAATTTACTAAAATTAATTAAAAATATTTTAAATAATAAAGTGCATTTTCTAAAAATTATATACACATTAAAAAACAAAATATATAAAAAAATAAAGCAATTAAAATTAAAGAGCAGTACCAAATATAATGTATATAACTCCAATATAAACAGAAATAGGAAAAGTGTTACATCTCGCGCACATTACATTTACTAATCTCACTCCAGTCTAAGCAAAAGCGGGGAAAGTGTTCAACTTCGGCAAAATTAGATTTACTAGTCCCACACCAGTCTAAGCAACAGTAGGAAAGTGTTGGACTTCGGAGGGGTTACACTTACTATTCCCATAGCAATCTAAGCAACTGTAGGAAAACTGTTGGCCTTTGAAGGGATTAGATTTACTATTCCCACTCCAGTCTAGGCAACAGTAGGAAAAGTGTTGTACGTAAGAGTGTTTAGATATTTTTATTCCCACTCCAGTCTAAGCAACAGTAGGGAAAGTATTGGATTTTGAGGTGTTATATATACCATTCCAACTCATAATCATTTTATCAAAACACTGAAGTTCCAAATAACATAAAATGTGTAAATCATACTTAAAATATCAAATATATATTATAGAAATTGTAAAAGCATACAATGTAAGTTATCAAGTAAAATAAATATGTAAATTAATTTAAATAAAATTCACTTCCCTCCCTACTATGCAAAAAAACAAACACCAAAAAAGAAATTAATTAATGTGCAAAACGATAGTGAAAAATAACAAAATTAAAATACTACTTAAATGAAGCAAATAAAATGAATAACAATAATTAATATAAAATGCATTTTACAAATATTGTTCCTGAATGCACTTGCCCCTAATTCAATAAATAATTCAAATAAAACAAATAATTTACATACAAAATAATCAATTTAAAAATGTACATAATGAATGATCAAATAAACATTTAAATAACCTTAAAATAAAAAAATACTGTTATAAGTTGAGTAGCTTCCAAGCCTGTTCCCTACAGACTCAACAACCCACTACTAAAATATAAAATTCTAATTAAACTATAAAAAATAAAATATCTACTAAAATTAACAAATTAAACTTAAATAAATAAAGTAACAACTAAACAATTTACATAATTCATAATCTATTAAAATCTAATTCATTTTAAAAATAAGTAACATTAAAAATGTATAAATTATAGGTTAATTAACTTCCCACTCTATTTCTCTACATTACCAACAAACTGCTACTACATTATTTATTACTAATTAAGTAAAGAAAATTAAATTAAACATTTAGAATTTCAAACTATATCTCAAAAGAGTATAATAATTATACTAAGAATACTAACACCTACAATTAATATACAACATTTTGGGCCCGATTCCGACGCGGGCAGGAAGGGCTCCGACCGTCGGTCGGAGCCCTCCTGCCCGCATCGGAATGTGCCGTTCGGATTCCTTTCTGACCGAGCCATGCTGATGGGCTTGGTCGGAAAGGAATCCGACTCAGTTTTCCGGATGGCTTACGACGGGCTTTGCCTGTCCGCCATTCGGAAACCCTTCAGTACTCCCCCGGCCGCCTCTTTCCGGCCGAGGGAGTACGATGGCAGTTTCCCACTGCGTTTTTGTGCCGGTCTTTCCGGCACAAAAAAGCAGTGGGAAACTGTCTTTGGGGGCCCCCAGTAGGGCCCCCATGGGTGCGAGGCCACCGAATGGCGGCCCTGTTGATCCCTGCACCCGGTGGCAGGCACCTTGAGGTGCCTGCCACCGGGTGCAGGGATGAACTGCACCTCTGCAGTTAACAATGCGAGCATGCATTCCGTTCGGAATGCATCCTCCCATTGTTAAGTATAGGATTGCGACCAATCCTACTTGCAGGTCTGTAACTGACGACAGGAGGTCGGTCGGTTACAGTTCCTGACCGATGTCGGACTGACTCCGGTCCGTCCGACATCGGAATCGGGCCCTTTATGTGTTAAATTAATTTAAAAGTGATATTTATTACAACTATATTAAAGTAAACAATATTAACTACATAAATATTCTTAAAAACAATATTATATTAAAAACAACAACATTCTTAACTTAGATATTCTGTTCCATAATACTTTTGTAGAGACAATATTTGTGACACAATATTCATGTCACAATATATTTATGAATAAATATTTGTGCCATTCACTTAATCTTTAGCTCTCCTTTTTCTCACCTCTCTCTCTTTTCATGCAGTTTTTTTGTAACCTTGAAATTATATTTTAAAAGTGAAACCCTCCAAGAATCTGTTCACGCATACTTAATTTCTCTGAAATTTCCCCATCATTACCTGTTGTTCAAAATTTAGAAGTAGAGTCTGACAGATATGAGGAATAAGAAAGGTTCTGAAGACCAGCAAATCAACAGGAATAGGCCTTAGCAGTCCTTTGATACACATTAAACATTTTTTCAAAAGTTTGCTAAGCTTAATGGTACGAACCAAAAACACACAACAAAGTTGCATGTGTCTCACCGTCACACACTGTTAATAAAGATCAAAAAGTAACAGCTACAAAACATCAGAAAAATTATCTCTGCGGCGATCTTTCTTCTGTCATTGACTAATCTGGCCTAACAAACATAAGGTACTTTAAATATTCCTCTCTTGCTTCTAACTTAAATCACCATCACAGCACTCAAGCCATTTTGGCCCAATATTAATGAAGCCAGCCATACACCAGTTCAAGCTAAATGTAGACATGAAAATGCTAAGCAAAAAGGTGATAACTATGATATGAGGACCTGGTACGAGGGCCAGGTCAGGCTTGTTTCCATGAAGATCAACACAACCTAGACAAAGTGAAAGAAGCACGATAGGAGACCCAAGGAGCATTTCTAGATTCTGGAAAGGCACTCAGTGTTATTCATTAGGAGAACCTTGTAAGGCACTTGAATGGATGAATATTTATAAAAAGAATAGATTCGTCAACATGCACATTGATACAACTAAAATGGACAGGGTAATCTCTGAGAACTAGGAGATCCAGGGGGCACTAGGAAGGTGCGCTCACTGTTCCCATCTTATTCACCATTGTCATAAAGCCTTTGACTTTCATTTTATGTAAAATGATTGAGCACAGAGGAACACTGCTTGCAGGTAGGAGCCATGTGATGTCACACTGTGGTAGTACTTACTAATATTGATGAGGAACCCTGCAGATGTGACTTTTGAGATGCTAAACAATTTGAGACATTTGGACTGGTGTGGGTTTAAAGGTCAACTGAGACAAACCAAGCCTTTCCCTTTGTGAAGCATATCATTGAAGAGGGACCTGTTCTAACTTTGCTGCCTCTGAATTCGATTTATGAATCATTGAGGTTCATGGGGATAGAGCGTACTAATCTACTATACATTTATTCACCCTCAGTATGGAAAAAGCTATCTTGAGTCGAAAAGAATTAATGCAAGTTTGGCTTTTTGAGCCTTTGCTGCTGGGAACAATGGTGGTGGCACTGGTGCCTTGACTTATATTCTTGTTCCACAGATTATCAATATATAGCCATTTCATTCTATAGCGAAATATACAAGGTTGATGGCATGTTGCTGTGCGGCAACTTTTGTTCCCAAGCAGCTATATACATTTTGAAGGTTTCATGCGAGAGACGAGGAGCTGGAGTCAGTGCATTTGACATATATGTTTTAGCCTCTGAACAGCTGTATGCATCATGGTGGTCAGAATCAAACAAACATAGTTGCCCCCCCCCATCTCACGCAGTAGCATCTCAGTAAATGTCTGAATTACTGAATTTGTGGAGATGGTAGAGTTACCACAGCTTATAATGGTGGTTAATAGTTTTTAGATGGGTACCTGCTCAGTACATAAAATGAGGACTCTTCAAAGACTTTTCATGCCTCTGTGGGTGGGGAAAGAGTTCTAAGTAGCAGCGTAGGGAATATGCACGTAGATTTGGCTGAACCCTGTTGTATTAACAGGTATGACCATAGCATGGTCATCATTCTGTACTTTTGCTGAATGAAGAGCTAAATGTATGATATGCCATGTGGTAAGGATGATCAGTGCTACCGGAGATCATAGCAGGGTTTTTTCAAGTGTGTGGTGTTCTGCAGGACTTGACAGAGCTAGGAGAAGGCTACTATGATCACCACATAAAACAATATCCAAAAATTAAATGGTTGCCAATCACAAGTGAAGAAAAGTGGGATTATCACTTCGGGGAAGAATTTATAGAACTGCAACAGTGAAGGACCATTTTCCAAATACTAAAAATGTCTCACAAAATCAGAAACCTAAATTAGCTCAACTAGAAGTGTTCCCTGGATACCATCAATTAAATAGATGCAGCAAATTTTGGCAGACAGGGCAAGGGTAGAGGGGTCCTTGTTTGAGAGGATCCTTCTACCAACCTTGCCAGGCAGTGTCACTTGATTCAATAGTTTGGGATTTATTAATCGTCTTATGCATGGTTGACAGATAGGACAATTATCCTGAATCCAAGGAAAAGTCTTCCATCGAGGATCAAGTGAAGAAAGCTGGGAAACAGCCTAAAAAAAATCAATCAACTTCTTGATACTGACAAAAAAGATGGCCATATCTTGGAAATCAGCATTACTGTTACCACTTGATCATTTGTTTTAAAACGCTGTGTGCACCTGATCTAGATTTAGGTCCGTATTTAATTTTTGTCAGGCAGAATAATCTACGATGACTTGGCAGAAGATTTAAGGTCAGCCAAGCCAAGACTACTCTGCCCATCAACTTTAGAAATTGCCGCCAAGCAGGCAGTCATTTCTATAGTGTTGGCAGGAACCACCATCATGGCGGTTCCATTCAATGCTGTTTAAAGTTTGGCACATGGCTCAGTCAACATGACGGAGCCGTCCGTGAAACGTATTTTTTTTTTTTTTAAAGAAATCCCAAATGGGATTTTTTTTTTGAAAATTAAAAACAAAATGCCCCCTCACCAAGGGAATATCTCCCATGGTAAGGGAGGCGTTAGACAGTTTTAACTGCCCCTTATCCCCAGGGTTTTCCTGGCAGTGATGGGTGGTGAAAACTGCCCTATATGTCCGCCCATCTAAATTAGGTAGGCGGACATAGAGGTCAGCCTCCTATGCTCCTATTCCACTGGGCCAACAAAGGGGTGTAGCCATGAAAAAGACGGAGTAGTCTTGGCCATGGTTACACCTGTGGTCCGCCTGCAGCTGGGCGGACCATCATCTTGGCTGCAAGGATACTTCGTTGCTGTTGTGACTGAGTATCCTTACTGCCAAGATTTAAATCAGCCCCTTAATAACAAAACTGGGAGTAGAAAGCACATATGTCCCCTCACTTCTAAATGAAGGGGTATATTCTTTATTTTTGTACTGCTGCAGTAACTGGCTAAATATTATCCAAAATTTGTCACATTGATAACACATGCTTCACAATTGGTGAATTGCTCACCGTTTACTATGGAGGACATCTGGGACATGCTGTGTTCTCCCTGCCCTTCAATATCATGTTATGTGGCAATGCATTTTTCATAAGCTGCCCCATGCAATACTAACAGAAGCAAAGGACCTTTGAGAAATTCCTCTAAAATGTAATGGTTAGAAAGGATATACTTCATTTTGAAACAGTCCTGGAGGTTTGTGGCACGGGTAAGTGCACCTGATGAGTTAAGTGAGTGAGGGATGTACCAAGGAAAACATCAAGTGGGGAAGAATTACTGCAGCCCTCACTGCAGACCCATGAACTGAAACATATTTATATGAGAGGGTGAATTGTAAATTGTGCCGGCATTATAAACTGCTAATGTAAATCAATTTGATTCTGGTTTTTCTTGTTTAAATCATACCACACATGATGTATGAAAGTAAAATAATCCTCCATGTGCTGAATCATCCTCTGCATATTTTCTGGATATTGATCATCAGGTACAGTACCGCAGTGAAAGAGCCAACAGGAAGAATATGTTTAACTGCTCTCTGGAATAGGTGAAGTCACATATCTGTTTACATTTCCTGCTTCTTCCAGCATTTTAGTAAATTAATCGTGGCTTTCCCAAGAAGGCAGAAAGTCAGGTAGCTGTGTCAGAAACAAGAGCTTTTTCTCAAGTGATTTTTAACATGATTGTGGAAGCCACCTTGCTGAAATGTTTTATTGAAATAGTTTATGTCCATGTCCCTTCAGTACTGTTATTATTTTTCTGAGCTTTTATGGCACTATAAGGAAAACATGTTTCACAGATTAGATTCCCAATTTAGATCTTGGCGGTCTTCTCTCCGACAGCCACTTTTGCCTATCCCACCGTCGACGCGGTTCAGATTTCCTGCCAGAGACGGCGGAACCACGGCAGTCATTTGTCTATGGAGCCGCTAATATCTAAATAGGGCAGGCGGACCGCCAAGCCGGTGGGCGGGAAGACCGCTGAAGACGCCATGGCGGGAATCGATCCACCAAGATGTAAATCAGGCCCTTCATATAAACGGAATAAAATGTGTTGGCTAAAGAATATTAGATAAATTCGGCACGATGAAGAGAGTAGCCAGCAGGGCCGGACTGGCCGTAGCGGGCACCGGGCGTTTCCCCGGTGGGCCGCCAGGGTGGGGGCCGTTTTTGTTACCGGGGGCCGGCAATTATCAGCCCCCTGTAACAAAATCGCCCGAAACCGGCCCTTGCAAACAGCTTGGCCACACCCCTCCTGTCCCCCAGGGGGGCCGGCCGAGCAGTTTGCCAGGGCCGATTTCGGTTCCCAGTCCGGCCCTGGTAGCCAGAAAAATAAAATACCCCTCACTTAGAACTAAACCTCTAAAAACTCAGAGTGAGCAAAGTGGCCCTTCCTAGAATAGTTCCATGCATCCTACCTTCACTTATCTGTTCATTCATCTTCCCACCCTTTCATCCACCCCCATTTAAATTTTCTGCTTTTATCCTTTCTTCCTTCCGTTTCCCCTGTATCCGTTCTACTTTCTACCTCCATTGATTATTTTCCCATCTTATTTTTCCTCTCTTACCTTTCTCTACCCTTGTTTTCTGTTTGCTGCCTGTCCATTTTCAATGTTTTCATCATGTATTACTCTGTCTCCTTAAATGCAGTTGGCTCACTTAGGAGACCCCGACCCCAGTCTCAGTCCTGACCTCATATTCCCTTGCTTTTATTGACTTTTGTCTGCAGAATCCAAAATTAAACTAATAAGCGTTTTAGTGGGACGTTTTACCAGCCTATCGGGTCCAGTGGCGGATAAAGAAGGGTTTTCACGACACTACTAGTGACGATCATTCTTAGACAAGTGAAATGCAAAATTCGATATGAGCTAGTGGTCAGCAGTGTGAGAAGCACTGCAGAATGAGAAGGTGCGATTGCCATATAAAAAGGGCAAATTATTAAAGTTATTTTCACACCTAACATTGTCACAGGGCCACCGGTGTGCTGTAGGAAGTCACTTAGAAATTCCAAAAATGTATTGCACCAGAATATCGTTTCCAGAATATCGTGCTACCATAATGTCATGGGCAAAATGTTGAGGACCAAAATATCACTAAGGGAAGAATTTGTAGGTAAGTATAGATTTACTATACATAACTCACCATCTTCAAGGTACATAGATGTGGAGTTCAGAAAGGTAAATCTAAATTTACCTATATGCATTTACCTTCTTGATAATTTTGTCCTTGATAGGTTGACCATGTAATTGAGACTTCATGATATTCTGGAAATTATATCATGACATACAATTTTACAAAAAGTAAGACATTTACTCAGGATACACCTATACGCATATGTGAGTACTTTTTCCTCTTTTGTGAGACTTAGGCACAGAAAAAAGATAGAATGCGCATGAACTAAATAAGTGAAACTAAGACTATTGTGGCATGATGGAATTCAGTGACACAGAATAAGAAGAGGAAGACCATCAAGACATTAATTAAAGATTGCAGTGAAACTGGTACCAAGTGTGTAAAGGTGGCCAGTCTATAAATGAAAGAAAACAAGAAGAGTGAGCAGAAAACAAGGTTTGTAAAGAATGAGGATAATTGAGTTTTGAGGAGTTTCAATAGAAATCAACACATGGCAATGAGCACCAAGCTAAGTGGCACAGCAATCAATACAAAAAGGATTAAGGGTTCTTGGAGAAGAGTGATGTGTTTCTATGGAATATGACTCATTACAACGCGTACTAATACCACGCGTGCCATTACAATGCGGGTATTACTACGCGTTGTCAATTACAACGACCTACCATTACATCGCATACTTTTACTACGAATATGCCTTTACCACGCATGTTATTACAACGCAAAGGCATGCATGGTAAAGGTATACTAATGGTAAAAGTATGAAAGGTAAGTTACACTACCCTGCCCTACCCTAAACTCTAATTTAGTACCCCTGCACGACCCTCCCCCAACCCCCATTCCTCTCCCTATCCTAATACACTACCCTGCACGACCCTCCAACACTACCCTAAAACACTACCCCTGCACGACCCTCCCCCGACCCCCAGTCCTCTCCCTACCCTAAAACACTACCCTGCACGACCCTCCGCCACTACCCTAAACCCTAAAACAGTACCCCGCACGACCCTCCCCCGACCCCCAGTCCTCTCCCTGCACTTAAACACTACCCTGCACGACCCCCCAACACTACCCTAAACCACTACCCCCTGCACGACCCTCTCCCGACCCCCAGTCCTCTCCCTACACTTAAACACTGCCCTGCATGACCCCCCGACACTACCCTAGACCCTAAAACACTACCCCAGCACGACCCTCCCCCGACCCCCAGTCCTCTCCCTACACTAAAACACTACTCTGCACGACCCCCCAACACTACCCTAAACTCTAAAACACTACCCCCGGCACGACCCTCCCCGACCCCCAGTCTTCTCCCTACACTTAAACACTAACCTGCATGACCCCCCCAACACTACCCTAAACCCTAAAACACTGCCCCCAGCACGACCCTCCCCCGACCCCCAGTCCTCTCCCTACACTAAAACACTACCCTGCACGACCCCCCGACACTACCCTAAACCCTAAAACACTACCCCCAGCACGGCCCTCCCCCAACCCCCAGTCCTCTCCCTACACTTAAACACTACCCTGCACGACCCCCCGACACTACCCTAAACCCTAAAACACTACCCTGCACTACACACACACCCCACCCCTGATCCCCTTTTACCTTAAAAAAGTAACCTCCACCCCAGGCCCAATCCCCCTTACCTCTCTCTCCTCGTGGTTCCTCTCTCCTCCTGGTTCCTGCTTCACGTCGGCTCTGAGCGGCGGTGCACGTCGTTGTGAGGAAACGGAAGAGCCTCTGTTTCCTCACAATGAGGTGGATCACCAATTTTTTTTACATCGTATGCGTTGTAAAAGCGCATGCGATGTAAAAAAATGCGTAGTAATGGCTACGCGTTGTTACATCGCGTGCATTGTAACGCTTGTGATGCAGTGGCATGCGGGGAAACAGCCGTGTTGTAATGGCAATTTCCCGTTTCTATGTGGTGATGTTGAAAGAAGAACAATGTAGGCTTGGATCGAAGCAGGTCAGCTTATTAAGGCATGTAAACAGCAAGCCATCCAGATGCGCATCCACTCTCCAAGTCTCCAACTCCCTTCATTTCAAACATCAACATTCCTTCCGAGAACCATGGAACACAGACTCAGCATTCTAAGATTACTACTTAAGGGATATATGCAAGATCTTGTATATGTTTAAACACAAGAATTTTCCAGATGATTAAGGCTTAAAAACAATGAATGTCAGTGACATCCAAAATTTGGCTACTGAAAGAAAAAAAACTTGTTTAATGCGAATCAGAAAACTTGAGCAGAGATGTAGGGAGGTATATAGATGTGGTGATGTTGAAAGCAGATGAGGGAAGCTTGTTTTGGACACAAAACAAAAAACAGATGGCTGAAAAAATCCAATGATACAGAAGTACTAGACTCCCAAAACATGCATGATCATGTACTAAATTTCCAGTTCTTGCCTGTTCCTCAGATGACTATCAATTTTTACAAGATGAGCCACCTTGGGAAAATGTCTCTATCAGAAAGTACTGTATCAGAAATCCATTTCAAAATGCAGAACTCAGTGGTATGTGTTCAATACCTAGCACACAGATGCTATCAAACCAGATGTGGATCCGAACAATGACAGCCTTCACTTGAAATTACCAATTCTTTTAACTCCTACTACAAAATATCTTAGGTGTCCTGAATTTAGGTTGGCACACCCATACCACTTATGTCTGTCTGTGGAAAATTATCTTGTACTTAAATTCAAATTCTTAGCCAGATTCTTGATGACTCAACTTCCTAATCAGTTCACTTAAATTGTCAGATCTTTCAGTTGATATTTCACATATTCGACTGCAAGGGACTTGATTAACTAAAACTGTCTGTAAGGAAAGCTGTAAGGAAAGCTATAAAGCATTTGATATTCTTGCATTTAAAGGATGGTGGTACGTAATATTGAATAGGGAATATTGAGATGCCAGATAGTATGGCCAAAATGTTGAGGACCACAATATGGACAGGTATGTATCTATAGGTAAGTATAGGTTTACTGTGCTTAGCTCCTCATATCTGTGTCTTGACAATCTTCAAGGTATGTAGATATGGAGTTAAGTACTGTAAATCTATACTTACTTACACATATGTACCTCTTGAATATTTTGTTCCTTGATATCTTGGCTAATGTATTCTGGTATCTGAATAGTTCCTTCTCCACCATTCGGACTACCACCAATTTAAAGCTATATAGCTGCTAGATTTCTGAAAGAACCCAAGGTTAAGTGCGTTGAACTGAGAAAAATGTTCAGATTCTTGCCCAAAATACCTTTAAGTGTTTTCATTTGTTTTTTTAAATTGATTTTCGTATGGTTAATAGAAAGAAAAAGAAACAAGAATATATAAATTCAGAAAAACAGTCAAATAAATAGAGCAGTTATAATCATATGTGTATAAAACACCAAGGTAGGCCTCCAAGAATATCATTAGTTACTGACAACTGCAAAGCTCTACAGGGCTTCAGCGTCTTCTCCATTGTACCCACATAGTGTTTAGTTGGCAAAAGCCAACCAAGCCCAGTATCGAGCTCTCCTACCCCATCACAGTCAGATGTGACTTGCAGCAGACAAAAAAAACAACCATGCCTCACAGTGCATGTACATTAATTCCTGCCTGTTCCACATAGCAGGAACTCGCCAGCAAGTATTGCCTCAGAGGATCCTAGAGGTCTTTGGGTTGAGGTGGCTACTTAGCATCATTTCATGCCCTTTTCATTCTTCAGCATACAATCACACACTGCACTCTGATTACAACATAGCCGTTAATAACCACACCTTAACACCTCCCAGTAAGTTACGTAATTCCTCTGTTGAGTCCGCCCAGAACTGCAAGGGTCCTAGTGCACATAGTCTCATGACATTACATCTCCCCCTTTGTTAACCTCTTCCGTTCTCATGACGGCCCCCGGCCGTCATGAGTCACGGTGGGCGTGTGCTCACGACGCGCGGGGGCCGTCCGAGCCACGCCTGCGATCGGAATGTCCAGCACCTGGGCGGAATTCCGGCCGCAGCAAAGCGGTTTAATAAAAAGTATAAACAACATTCACATTACATTTCTTCAAAAAGTCATCGAGGCGCTCGCACTAGTCAGCCAGATTGAGTGGTATGAGGTGGTTGAGAGGCACTCTGATGGTCCACCGATGGCACAGGTTCTGATGCTTGACCTGGACTGTTAGGCCGGATCGCCTCATTCATAATTGCAGGGGCTGACAATCGTTGAGGTAGGTGCTTAAAGTGTGACGAGTACCGTATGATGGACTTTCTGGGACAATGCGCCGTTACCATGTGTCCTTTGCACTTCACAACCCTCAGGGAATTGACAGCAAATGGAATGAATGAAATAAATGAAAATATTTTATTGCACGATTACTTAAAATCATTGCAATTTTCCAATTAATACAATCAAACATGTCTGAAGAAAAACACATACAAAATATACTGTTGCATGCACTGTTGTACAAATATGTCCTAAGTAAAACAAATTATAAAATATCATGTTACATATATATTTTAGTCCGTAGTGCACAATTCACAGTTTTGAGTAATGAGAGAAAAAAACATACAAAACAAGCTAAAGGTGTGTTTCCCTACCGTTTCTCATTTAGTCGTGTATTTTTAGGTAGAGTACCTTTTATCCTAGCTAAAGAGCCTGCCGTCTAAAGTGCGAATGTGCTTGTTCTGTTTAGAGTGACAGAATGTTTATTATGTTTGGCACCCAAAAATGTTTGTGTCTCCTTGCCACCAACAGCTTTAGAGTGCAGTTGGTTAGGATGGCTTGAAATAAAGTCTACTCTGGTCGTGAACGTGCACCTGTCTCTACCGACTGTCTGATGCGGGTACGTCTTCCTTTTCCTTGTTGTCATCAGGCCCTTTAGGTTCACTCAACCAGGATCTTACCTCTACCATGTATTTCCCAAATGTGGCCAACTCTGAGGGAGAGGTGCTAGAAAAAATGCAGATACTCCTTCTACACGTCGGTACCCCTTTTTGCCATGGGCTTTAGCAGCTTTTGTTGTTGTTGTAACAAGGATGGACAGCAGCAAACCAAATGCAACAGGGACTCCTCTTTATAGTTGCAGAGTCTACAGTTGTCTATGTGAGCTAAACATTTCCACCTTGGGTTTAGTTCTTTTGTTGGCAAGGACACCAACCTGGCCCATTGTGGGGGGGCGTGGCCAAGCCGCCGACCAACATGGCCACGCGGCGTTGAAGCTCCGCCAGTTGTTTGCAGACCGGCAGCGATATCCCGCTAACCAGCGCACTACCGCCACTACACTCGGCTCCGGAGGGCGGCCCATCGTGTGGTGCCCACACAGATATGCCCAGACTGTGATCTGCTTGGAGCTCCGTGAGGCACCGCCCGACTGAAGTGCGGGGAGGAGGAGCGCGCCTACGCCGGAGACGCTGCTATCCCATCGAGGCCTGCCCGGAACGAAGACGCCTGCTGCGGCTGAATCTCTGGACTGCACAGCAGCTGCGACGTGGGGTGAGTCCGCTGGGCGCGAGAGGCGGTTGGCGCTCCCCCCCCCCTCCTGGGCTCGCCTGTCTACCGCTGCAATACGGCCCGATCGGCCGCGTAGGCCTGCACCCTCTGACCTTCCCCCTTGTAGGCCCCGCGGGGACAGGGCCCGCGGCGGGCCTGGGTGGCAAAAACCGCACCTTTAGAGGGTGCGGGCGGAGTGGCGCGGGGTTTGAGCCACCGCGCCCGCTGCCTAGTGACTCCCTTGCAGAGGGCGGTCAGCCGGCCCGGAGCCTTGCCATCCCTGGGGAAGCCCGGGGCTACTACCATCCGCCCGGCGCCGCCATTGAAGTCTACCGTTAGTGCCTGCGCTCTTCGCACTGCTTGCTCCCCCACCCGGACATTAGTGGGACACTGACGCGCACGGGGTGCGGCGCCGCCTCTACAGCGCGCTCCCCGCACTGAACCTGCTGCTGTCAGCACCGCACCACACTGGCTCACCCGTGGTGGGCCCTGAAATACAGCACCCTGCCCGTCAATACAGCTCACTGCTCAGCAGCATTGACACGGCCTGCTTGCTGGACCGGCACCACTTCCAACCTGCCTGCATCTCTCGGCCTGCTTGCTGGACCGGCACCACTTCCAACCTGCCTGCATCTCACCTTGGCCTTCACGTGGCCTGTGCGCAAACAGGGCGAGATCCTGCTTCCCCATTGCGCCACCACGCAGGGCATATCAGCGCCATGACAGCTACTCCTGGCCCACTGTGTGGGCGAACACCCCCCCCCCACCATCCGCTCGTTTGGGGGTCCTTGCCAGCCGACGTCTCGGGTCCTATCACCGGCCCAACGGACTTAAATATCGTTCTACCACGTCAGCCTTTCTCCCAGGCCTAACAAGCACACGCGGCGCGGCCTAGCGTCGCTATAGCCCACACAACTCGACCCTGCAGCGGCATGGGCCGTAAGGACCCTAAACAAAAGACCCTGCCGTTTGAAAAAATTGTAGAGTAAGGCCGTGACGACGAACCCACCATGGCAGAGAGTAGTTTGGGTACAGACGGCACAGATGCTCTCTCTGCGCAGACATCCACGCTGCTCCTGGAAATGAAGGCAGGTTTCCGTGCGCTTGATGGTCGATTCGACACGCTGGATAAACGCCTGGAAGATATGGGGGCTAAAATCCAATTGCATGACCGGTGCCTGGACGTTGCAGAAGCACGGATCTCCAACATCGAGGACGGAACGGCGCAGTCCCTCAAAAGGCTGGAACGCATGGAGCGCATCCTTAAAGATGTGGCCATGAAAAACGAAGACCTCGAGGCGTGCAGTCGGCGCAATAACATCCGCATCTTAGGGGTCCCGGAGACCACGTCAACAGGCCGCCTGGACCTCTTCGTCGAGACCCTGCTGGCGGACATGTTTGGCAGGGAGTCCTTCACCCCAGGATTCGTGATAGAACGCGCTCACCGCTCTCTGGGCCCCAGGCCAAATCCGGGCCTTCCCCCGCGGCCCATCATCGCCCGCATAATGAACTTCCGCGACTGTGACACGGCCCTGCGCCTCGCCAGAGAAAAAGGAGACACTGACTGGCAAGGCTCCAAAATTGCGCTATATCCAGACTTCACGCTCATGGTACAGGAAGCCCGCCGCAAGTTTAACGGGGTCAAGGCCACTCTCAGAAACTTGGGCATGAACTACGGCATGCTCTACCCTGCAAGACTGCGAGTTGATGTAAACGGCCGCTCACGCATTTTCGACACCCCGACGGAGGCGCAGGAATTTTGCCGCACTTACAAACAGAACAATAACCGGTCAGGGGCGGACGGGGACAGATCCTCACCCTTGGGTAGCGGCTCCAACGCAAGTATGGAACTGTTTTCCAGTGCGGGCACAGGCTGATCAGCACACCCTGCAGGCGACTGGCTAATAGCATTCATAAGTTGGGATATTAATGTTCAGTTCACCAGTATGTTTTTAATGTCTGCTTGACTGGCGTGGCGTTGCCACCCCTCGTGGTGTACACCTTTGGTTTCTTTTCTTGGAATTCGAATATACCTTGTTGGGGTTTCCGCCATTGCAGTTCAAAGTTTATTGGTATATTGGGATACGCCTTTAGTTCCGGGGTATGCCTCTCTCCCTTTTGAAAGAGGCTGGGTGGGGGGAGGGAGGGGGTCAGTGGAACTGTTGCATAGTAGATCACAGGATCTTGGCTCAGACGTTCATAGTTGGATGCAGGTATGCTCACTGTCACAATTTCTTTGTTTTCATTGTTGTATTTACATGACATGTTCGTTGTACGCTCCCAATGGCCCAGCTGGGTAATATAGATGGTCCTTCGGGCTTGTCCCTTATGTCTTGGAACGTCAGAGGCCTCAACGATAACCGTAAAAGAAGACATGTTATTCATTACCTCCTCAGACATAGTGTGGATGTTGCTTATTTACAGGAAATGCCCTTACCCCAAACTGACTCACTCCGATTTGCTGCCAGTTGGGGAGCTCACCGGTACTTTGCCAATTTCAGTAACTATGCCAGGGGTACGGCCATACTTATTCACAAACGAGTCCCCTTTAGCTTAGGCTCTGTTGTCAGGGATAAGGAGGGCAGATACATTATTGTTACGGGATCTCTCATGGGACACAGAGTGGCTCTGGTGTGTGTATACGCTCCGAACACTGATTCGCCTGAATTTTATCACTCATTCCATGCCCAGCTACTAAAACTGGACCCTTGCCTGCTTTTGGTGGGGGGGGATTTTAATCTGCTCCTCAATCCTGCATTAGACAGCACAGCCGCAACCCCTGACACTAAACCGCGCTCTCGACGCGCTCTCATGGCCCTCTGTGAGCAGCTTTCCCTAATAGACATCTGGCGCCAGCGTAATCGCACCTGCACTGAATATACACACTACGCTGGCCAACATCACACTTGGACGAGAATTGACTTTTGGCTAGTTTCCCCTGCTATTTCCAACTGGTTTCAGGCACTTGGGATGCTCCCGAGAACATACTCAGACCACTATCCGGTTCAGCTCCGTCTGAGGATCCCTCGTCCAGAGGGGTTTGAACGCCAATGGCGCTTCCCGAGCCGAGCGCTCTATGATGATCTTTTTAAAGAAGAAGTGCGCGAAGCAATAGAAGACTACTTCACTATAAACACTGGGTCAGTGGACTCATGGGCGGGCTTCAAGGCATGCATCAGGGGCGTGTGCATAGCTAAACACTCAGGTGTGCTGAAAAGTCTCCGCACCACGATCTCCCGTATTGAGCGCGAACTCGCTGACTTGGACGACGCCACATTGCACTCCTCAGTCCCAGACACGACAGGTCGCCGGTTAGCTCTTCTGATTGAATTCCGCGAAGCCGCAGACCGTGAGATACTATACCTAGGCAAATATCAAACCGCTAGACGGTACGGGGAGGGTGAAAGACCGGGCAGGGTGCTGGCACAGATGTTAAGGCCCCCTTACAGTAAAGCTTGCATCACTGAGATACACTCTTCTACAGATCAGACACTCACCTCCACTTCGGAGATTCATGAGGAGTTCTTAGAATACTTCACGGCCTTATACTCCACCAGGACAGGGAGAGACCCTTTAGCGCAGGAAGCTTATTTGTCAGAAATTGCTTTGGTATACCTGGAGAAGGACATGCAAGACTTCCTCGCAGAACCGATAACCAAAACCGAGGTCCTCGGTGCCATAGACACTCTCCGCTGTTCCTCTGCCCCCGGTCTGGACGGCTTCACTGGGGACTTTTACAAGACATATAAAGATCTACTGGCCCCGCAGCTGATTGAGGTTTATGCAGAGGCCCTCAAGAAACAAATACTGCCCCCTACGCTTAGGGAAGCGGTCGTGATCCTTCTCCCCAAACCGGGAAAAGATCCGACGTCATGTGGATCCTACAGACCATTATCCCTCCTGAACTTAGACTATAAAATATTAGCCAAAATCATTGCCAATCGCCTCTCCCAGTTGATGAAATTCAACATATCTCCGGCCCAATCCGGCTTTGTCCCTCACCGATCCACCTCCTTAAATCTTAGGACACTCTTCTCGGTCCTCCATAGAATCAACCCCGCGGTTCCGGCGGCCGCAATCCTGTTGGACACAGAGAAGGCCTTTGATTCTCTAGAATGGCCCTTCTTCCTTTCAAAAATGCGCTGCATGGGCATGCCAATAGGCTTCATAGCCACCACCGCCCTACTATACAGCCGCCCCACAGCGCGGCTCCGCATAAACGGAACCTTATCCCGTCCCTTCTCCCTCTCCCGCGGCACACGCCAGGGCTGCCCCCTTTCACCCTTACTATTTATTTTGGCCATGGATCCCCTAATCCGCCACTTTCAGGAACGGCATCTGCAAAGGGGCTTACAATTTAACACTGGCCCCCTCCTAATTTCCCTATATGCGGATGACACCATCCTCTACGTTAGGGATCCCCGGGTTAACTTAGAGCCCCTCATCAGAGAAATACTGCGGTTTGGCCTCTTCTCCGGCCTAGGCATTAACTGGGGTAAATCTGTGATCTTCCCGTTAACTTCCAGTACGACCCCCTGGGAGTGCGAATTCCCTCTTGAATGGTGCACTGATTCCGTCAAATATTTGGGCATTCATATACATCTTGACACTGCCCAGATCCTTCGCCTCAACTACGGTCAAGCAATTACCACTCTTGAATCTCAAATTGAGAGATGGCTGCACTTGCCCTTGTCCTTTGCTGGCCGGGTCGCAATTCTTAAGATGATAGTACTGCCCAAATTTCTGTATCTTTTCAATAATATTCCTATCGCCCTCACTAATGTTTTTTTTTTGCAATTGCGTAAGCTCCTTATAAGACTGGTATGGGGGCAAACAGGCGCGCGTTCGCTGGCAAATTCTTACCCTACCATATGATAGAGGTGGATATGGCGTACCAGATCTCCAACTGTATTACTTAGTGGCTCAATGCTGCTATGCCTACGCGTGGTTTCACCCAGACGCGCGGATCCCCTATCTTCGCCCAGAAGCGGATTTTGTCCTTCCTGAACAGTTGTCAACCGTACTGCCCAAGGGAGTTCCCAGAGACCCTACTGACATACAGACAGTCTCCACCACCAGTTGGGCCTGGGACAAGCTGCAACGGGTCACCGCTGCCCCCATACTGTACTCCTCTGCCCTGCCTGTCCCTAACGCCCGTTGGCTTCCAATCACTGGCGAACGGTTGATCCAGCGCACCTTCACCAAATTTGACATCACTATGCTACGGGACCTATACCCTGAGGGGCATATTTTCTCCCCGTCGGAAGATACCCGTTTTCAGACCGTCACCTTTATGGACAGTTTTGTGCTGAGTCGGATCCGCTCTGCGCTTCGCGCTGCGCTGCCCGGTTTCCCCCTAGAGCCGGAATCATTCCCGCCCCTAACACTAATAATCGAAAGCCCTAGCGGGGCACATCTCATCTCTAAACTATACAAAGCCTGCGCATCATTGAGGCCCGTCCATGACGATAAGGTTCGCGCAGAATGGGAGGTAGATTTGGGCCACCCCATCACGGACGATCAGTGGGCTAAATGCTGCGCAGTGACAAAGGATGTCTCACTAAACAGTAGACATAAGCTGCTACATTACAAGTTCCTGCGTAGAATTTATTTCACCCCTGCCAAGGCACACAGATTAGACCCGGCCAGACCGCAGACCTGCCGCAAGTGCGCAGCCCCACATGCTGATTTTGCTCACCTCACATGGACTTGCCCCAAACTTCACACATACTGGGAAAAAGTACACAACACACTGGGGGCCATGACGAAGCTGACCCTTACCCCCATACCGGAAGTAGCACTACTGGGATAGACGGTGAACTTCCCCAAAAATGTCAGACGTTTCGCATCCCTCAGTTTACTGTTAGCTAAACGTGAAATTGCTCTATTATGGGGCCGCAAAACTGCTCCTACCTTGGCAGGCTGGTTGCACAGCCTGGCTTATTGTAATACAAATTGCGAGGTATATGCCGGTCTACTACCTGGGTCTTCCCGACCTAAAGACATTTGGGGTCCCTACAGACTTTATGCAGAAAATCTGCGGCAAACCTCTAGCTCTCAGCTACACCACAGTATAGTCCCAGAAGGCGTGGGGTGAAGTGATTGTCCTCACACACTATCTGTATTATATGTTCTGCTGATCCTCACAGTCTGTTCCTCTTTCAGTCTCTATGGCTTATTATGAGTGCGGACGTTTAAATGAGTCTGGATTTTAGCTACCCAACACTAGCTGTCAGGACACGTGGGATGGGGTCGACCTGGGGGACTGTCCGTTCTTTGTTATAAGATATTATATTGCTGGGATTTCACAGCCTATGACATGTCTGTTTTGTGATAATGATGTGACGCTTTTTCAAATTTCTTTCTCCTTTGTTGCTTATCGTTTTAATGTTATGCCATTGACGGTGAACATGTAATCCTGCACTATCTTGATTCTTGCCAAAGTGATAAATAAAGTTTAAAAAAAAAAAAAAAACCTGGCCCATTGAATATCTTTTAGGCATTTCCTTCACCGTGCTTGGTTTAGGTATGGCTGTATTTTGTTTGCCTCGTAGGATATAATTATTCCTGGCTGCCCACTGTTGCCCTTGCCTCTTATTATATGTGTTTCCCTCGATAACTGAAAAATGTGTTTACTAATTGCATTTTTTATGGCCAAGGGGTTCATGCCTTCCTTGGACCAGTTTTCTATTGCCACGTCTAGTAAACCCATGGCTTTTTGCATGTAGCTGTTCCAGTGGTTGGCTTTTCCTTCATAGATCGCTTTAAGCACCTCCTTTAGCGATCCTGCAGGTGCTTTGAGGACTTGGAAGTAATATTTTGTCTGTGTTCCCAAACATTGGTATTTTTGCTGGTTGAGGCCAAACTCCAGGTGGATCAGGCTATTGCACGTGTATTTTGGTAGCCTGAAGATGCATTTGTACACCTGACACTGGGATTTTTCCAACATCGAGTCCATTTGGCCCGGGAACTCTTGTTGTGCATACCCTGCAGTTTGCTGTTTATAACCCTTCTGATTGGTACTGTTGTTGAACTGCATAGTAACCTGTGGAGTTTGCATTATCCGTAGATGATCAACTGTACTTTGAACTTCATTTTTTGTTGATGTGTGGATTCCTTCCCCGTGTTGCTGAGTCGTGCCCCGAGGTAATTGTATGTTCTTGCGGTGGTACTGGGCTGAGCACCCAGTCTCCACCTGAGTAGAGCCTTTTTTATAGAATGTCCGAATACCACCAATTTGGTCTTATTTGGGTTGGCAACCAGTTTGTTGCTTTCATTGTAGATGTTTAAAGCATCCAGTCCCCTTTGTAGGCCTATTTTGGTGTGGTTCTATATTACCAGGTCATCCGCATACTGTAATATGCGTATCTTGTGCGACCTGATTTTATGGGTGACTAGATTTGCATTTTGAAGGGCCTTGCCCAGGTCGGCCGTGTTTAAGTTGAACGGCGTTGGGGCTACGACACACCCCTGTTTTAGACCCCGGTCACTATGACATTTCTGCAAGACCGTTTCCCCGGTCAATTTGATTCTTTCCCAGGTTTTGCTATATAGTGAAATGACTGCGTTCAGAAGGGTGTCTGTCCGGGATGTTCCAGCTTCTCTGCTTTTTCCACAGCTTATTGCGAGAGACTCCATCGAGCGCCGCTGAGTAATCCACAAAGTAGGCAAACACCGGCTTGTTGGTTTTTGTTTTTGTTTGCTGGGCTATATAGGATAGTGCGACTATATTGCCAATTGTTGAGCCTCCTTTATGGAACCCTGTTTGGTAGAAGGGTAATTTCTCTTTTTCCTCGATCTATTCGGTTAATTCTGCCAGCAGAATGCTGGCGTATGCTTTCCCCTCTATATCTAATAGAGCAATTAATCTATAATGTTTTGGGTCTGTGTTGTTGCCCTTCTTAAATATAGGCTGTAACAGAGTCGCGCCATGAATCTGGGGCAACTGCTAGTAGCCTGCATTCTGTGTACAGGGTTGAAAGAGTTTCTGCCCAATAGACCGGCTACTCCTTGAACATACCACCCGGGAGGTCATTGGGTGCAGGTGCCCCATCCCTTCTTATCTTTTTTATTATTTTTCTGATGGCCGGTTCATTCTGCACTTTTTTTTTTCTTCCATCACCCAAGGGTTCATTCTTGTTTCCTTGTTGGATTTCACCATTATTTTCAGTGTAAATGTTTGCTACATGGGTTAATGATGCCTCAAATAGGTTGTGTTGCACTCGAAATTCTAAATATTAACCGAAACTTGAGGTTTATTCTTATGATTGATTAACTTAGTGTGCACATTGTGATGGGGCTCTACCCGAGGTTAGCCATACTAACGCAGTCACTGAGTTACACCAGTCAATTTTATTGTTTTCTAGTTGGCCGACATATTTCCAGAACTGCTTGTGGTTATTGCTTTTTGATATCTCGTGGACTTTAATCCATTCCTCCTCTATGTGTTTTTGTTTTAAATACCAGATGAGGCGTTTCCGGTCAAAGTTGAGTTCTCTGCACATTCTCTTTGAGTCTGTTGTGCCTTATTTTTGATGAATCCTTTTCGCCTGTCTCAGTTTGCGCATGCAGTCCCTTAGGCTTTTATTGTATTCCAGATTTAGCCCTGGTTTCCGGTCGCGTTTGTATATGCTCTTTCTATCCTCCCTCCAAGAGGGCGATACGTAGATCCAGTATCCATTTGCCCCAATTTTGGATATTTGGTGGGAATTTTGTGGAGTTACTTCTGCTTTCTTGTGCATTCTGCCACACCCCCAACTTAGCTGCATTGCATACATTCTATCTGATTCTTCGCACCAGTGTATGGTCCTCATCTCCTCTTGTGTCTGTTTTCTGCTTTCGTTTCTGCTTGACCAGGACCCATTCACCTTCATCGAAGACTGTTTCCTGGGCTTGTCGACGCTGATCAGCATATGTTTTCATTTTGCACTTTCAAGAAGTGTCTGGGACACAAACCTTATTAGCATTCAAGGATCAGTCTATTGCCCACTGTGGCAGTTTGGTTCCGATGGCTCTCCCAAATAGCAAGGTGGCAGGACTCTCACCAGTTGTGGAGTAAGGAGTTGAACTATAAGCACGAGGGCTTAGTTTAACTCAATCCCCTCCTTCGATGCTCGTTGAATTACCCTTTTGAGGGTACCCATAAATCGTTCCACAACACCATTGGCTTGGGGCCACGGAGGAGTAGTCTATTGATGCTTGACATTTAGGGCCTTATTTAGATCTCAGCGGATGGACTACTCCATCACAAATGGGACGGATATCCCGTTCGCTGTTTTACAATCTCCATAGGCTATAATGGGATCGCAATACGGCAGACGGGATATCCGTCAGGTTTGTGACAACGGAGTATTCCCCTCTGCCAAGATCTAAATCTGACCCTTAGGCTGACTAGAAACTCCTCGAGTTCTTTGCTATTGAAAGGCTGACCATTGTCAGATTTGAGAATGGTGGGGATACCCCTCACTGCAAAGATGTTATCCAGCCGCTCAATGACCTTGTCATGGGGTGTTGATGATAACTCCTCCACTAAAGGAAAGCATGAATACTCATCATTGAATACCATGAGATGATGTCTGTTTCCTATGGGATCCAAAGAAATCAACTGCAACTCTTTCCCAAGCCTGTGCAGGAAGGTCAGACATTGTTAATGGATGCTGCGTCACTTTGGGGGAAAGGCGTTTGCAAAGATGACACTCTTTTAGTTCCCTCTCAACTCACTCGTCTAGGCGCGGGAACCACGTTCTGTCTCTTAGGGCTTTTTTGGTGGCTACAATGCCACAATGTCCTTTATGGGCTAGCTCAATTACTTGCTGTCTTAGGCTCTCAGGTGTGACGATTCTAGAGCCTCTCAAAACAACACCTTCCTTGGTTACGGACAGTTCATCCTGTACATTTTTAATTTTTGAAATTCACATTGTCAGCAAACGGTTGAGCACTCTTTTTCCACGATTGAGTTGAAATTATATTTTTGAACGATGGATTAAACCCAGATCTGTGACTGGGGGTGAATGTTGGATTTGTCCAGCATTCCGTCCATCATCTGTTCTTTTTGCTTTTGTCGCCCTTAGTGGGAAGGGTATGCCCAGACGTGGGTTCCATGCTCACTGTGCCATTGGAATCATACTAGCTTGGCTGATGAGGGATGATACCCCGAAACCGGTCCTAGGATGCTTGTTTCTCGTCTAGGGAGGACCTGGCCTGGCAGTTCAGGCTGGTCTGTTCCCATGGGGAGCAGGGTCAAGACTGATTGGCATATTGTTGGGTCCAAACTGAGGAGGCGCCGTGAGCAAAAAAACAATGGATTAAACCCAGATCTGTGACTGGGGGTGAATCTTTGATTTGTTCAGCATTTTATCCATCATCTGTGCTTTTTGCTTTTGTCTTTGAGGATAAGCATGGGGTTACTGGCAATAGTACCAGCAGTAATCTGTTCGATGGATAGGGCTGCGGGTGTGCTGGGCCTCGCAATCAAGTTAATGTACTCCTCAGTCGTTTTGGATGTCGAACTGTGACGATGTAGCAGTACTCATGAAAAGCAATCAGCAGGGTTCTGATATTTACCTGGCTTGTGTACAATTGCATAGTTGTACTCTTGCATTTGTCACCCCGAGTTGGACGGGTATGCCGAGATGTGGGTCCCATGCTCCCCATGCCACTGGCTTCAGGCTATCCTGGCTGATGAGGAGTCAAACACCAAAACTAGCCCTAGGATGCTTGTTTCCAGTCCGGGGAGGGCCTGGAAGCTCAGGCTGGACTGTTCCCACGGGGAGCAGGGTCAAGACTGATTTTCATATGGCTGGGTCCAAACTGAAATGACGTGGTGAGCACAAAAAACGATGGAATTAGGCCTATATCTCTGACTGGGGATGAGTGTTTGACATTGTTCAGCATTCCGTCCAACAATTGTTCTTTTTGTATTTGTGACCCCGAGTGGGAGGGTATGCCCAGACGTGGGTCCTGTGCTCATTATGCCACTGGCTTTAGGCTATCCTAGCTGATGAGGGTGATAACCCGAAACTGGTCCTGGGATGCTTATTTCTGGTCCAGGAAGGAACTGGCCTGGCAGATCGGGCTGGACTGTGAATTTATTTATTTATAAAGCACAACAATCCTCTCCTAAGGGCTATCACAGAGCTGAATGACTCCCAACGTTTTGGCGGAAAGAACCCCACAAAAAAAGATCAGTACTAGAGGGAATTAAATCGAAAACAGCCAGGTTTTCAACTTCTTTCTAAACTGAAAATGATCAATGGTGAGGCGGAGGTCCAGGGAGAGGCATTCCACTGGAGAGCAGCCAGATGTGCAAATAAGTGTCTGCCTGTTGTGGTTTTACTTATTCTGATAGTTTTGTCTAAGGCTAAATTTCAGGATCTTAAGTCACAAGAAGGTTTATAAAATTTAACTGTGGTCCGTAAAATTTCCGAACGTGTTGTACAAGGCCTTGTGAGCATGGCATAAAACTTTGAAGCCTGCTCTTTTTCGCATTGGTTGCCAGTGCAAAGATGTTAAGCATGCCGAGGCAGAGCTAAACCTGTCCATATTACAGATTAATTTAGCAGCAGCATTTTGGATTCCCTTCAGTCTTGTAAAAGGGTAGTCCACCATGCCCACAAAGAGGGCATTGCCATATCCAAACAACTGGTAATCAAAGCCTGGACTATGGTCTTTCGCCAGACTATCGGGATCAATTTAAACAGCCTTCTTGAAGGTTTTAGGATACCAAAACATTTGCCGCAAGTAGCATTAATATGTTCTTGGATCAAAAGAGAGTCATCGATGATGAACCCCAGATTTTTCACAGATTTCTTAGGCAGAGGCATGTCGTCCAGAGAATCTGGCCACCAAGAGGCTTCCCACATCTGATGGGCCCCACCGTATAGCAGGATCTCAGTTTTGTCCGCATTTAGACAATGATTGGTCATCCAGTCTGGTACTTTGATGAGGCACTTATGTAGTTTGCCACGTGTTTCTTCTTGGTCCTCTCCTAAAGAAATGATAAACTGGGTATCTATCGTCCGCATATGAACATACTTTAAAACCCCATTTCCTTACAATTGTGGCCGAAAAGGCCACATAGACATTAAAAAGGGTAGTGCTTAGTGAGGAGCCCTGTGGGACTCTGCATTCTGTTTTATGGGAATTGGATCTGAAAGAGCCCAGCTGAACTATATACGACCTGTTTTAAAAAAAAAAAATCCTAGCAATTGGAGAGCTCTGGAATGTATGCCAATGTCAAATAGTTTGTTAATCCGCATACTATGAGACAGTATCGAAAGTCTCAGAAAGGTCTAGTAGGATTGGGGCAGTGGACTTGCCCTGATCAACTACAAGCCTAATGTCATCCAACACAGCTAACAACGCAGTTTCAGTGCTATTATTGGCCCGAAAGCCCGTCTGCGTAGGATCCAGTAGATTATTGTTTTCTAAAAAATTGGTTTGTTGCCTGTCCACTAGTTTTCTAGAATTTTTGACATAAAAAGGGAGGAGCGATATGGGCCGATAATTGGAAAGAGTGGAGGTGTCAATTCCAGGTTTTTTGGCAAGAGGTAGAAGTATCCCATGGGGAGCAAGGTCAAGACTGATTTGTATATGGCTGGGTCCAAACTGAAATGGCGTGGTGAGCAAAGAAATGATGGATTAAGGCCTAGATCTCTGACTGGGGATGAGTGTTTGACGTTGTTCAGCATTCAGTCCATCAATTGTGTTTTTTGCATTAGTCGAGGGGGCAGCTTGGATTTTGGGTTCCCAAAAATAGGAAGCAGTGCTTGGTGGTCTGAAATGATAGTGAAACCATTTCCATATAGAAACACATGAAAATGTTCTCAGGCCCACAATACAGCCAGACTCTCCATCTCTGGCATGTTCTGTGTCAGACAGGCTTCGAATGGCAAAGGTCACAATGTGTCTCTAAGAGTTCCAATGACCATCATGTTGAGCAAGGATTGTGCCCAGCGACACTGGGCTCGCATCTACTGTGATCTCAGTCTGTAACTTGGGGTCAAAATAAGCCATCTCAGTTGCATTCTCAATTACATGTTTTATTCTTTTGAAGCTTTGATAATATTCAGCAGACCACTGGAAAGTGACATTTTGTTTTGTCAAGTCTCTCAATGGGGCACTCACAGTAGCAAAGTCACAAATGTACCTGGAGCAATAACTGGCCATGCCTAAGAAGGATCGCAGCATTGGGACATCTTGTGGGGGGCAAGTAGCTGACAAGGCTTGTACTTTATCTGGGTCAGGAGTCATTCCCCCATCAGAGAATATTTGCCCAAAGAATTTAAGTTTGGTCATGTGAAACTCACACTTTTCTGTGTTCAGAGTGAGACCTGCATCAGCAAGTAACTGGCACACTTGTGTAAGATCCTTGTCATGCTCCTTTTGCGTTGCTTCAAATGCCAGTATGTCATCACTGTAATTAAAAGCATGCGTGGCAGGTTGAATTATTTGATGTATAACATCCTGAAATATTTCTGCAGCTGAAATAATTCTCAAGCTGACGACACTCCAAAACTCAACCTTTTGTATCTGAACAAACAACATGAGTCAAAAAGAAGTAATGTACCTACTGTTCTCTTCCAACTCGAGTTGATGGTATCCCTTGCTCAGGTCAAAATGGGAGAATACTATGGCACTGTTTAGTTGCATGATCATGTCTGCTATGTGTAGACCAGGATGTGTTTCTCCCTCGATTGATTTGTTGGCTTGGCGCATATCAACACAGATGCACACTGCACTTCTACTGTCCTTTTTTGGCACCAACACTATGGGCGAAACCCAAGGAGTAGGACCAGTGGAGCGCTCAATGATTTCATGCTTCAACGGCATTTCTTGTTCTTTCTCAGTGGGTTCTTACAAGTGAAAATCGACTCTGTGGTACCGCTGGGCAACAGGGCGCATGTCCTCATTAATGTGAAGTTGCACCTTCATTATCTTGAGCCTGCCTAAGCCATGAAACAATGATGGAAATTGACTCATAATTTTAGATTGAGTGTGGAGGTTGTAATTGAGAGATATCAGTCCCATGTCAGCAGCAGTGGCAGAACTAAGTAGGTATCCACTGAACGAAGTTCCTTGAAGAACGTAAATCAGCGCTTGCACAGATACTGCTTTATGAGGCATTGTCTGTGAATGATCCTTGACTCTGCAATGGTTTAAAAGCAGCCCATGTGTATAACTTTGTGTTCGACAGGTTGAGGCGTGGCACAGGTAATAGGCTGTTGAACTTTTCAACTGGCATGATGTTAATCGTTAATCGATGCACCACTGTCTATGATAAAGGTTTTGGGGCAACCGTTGACCTTTAATGTAACCTTGGGGCAATGTACGAATGAATTTGGTTGTTTCATTTGGTGGTTTGCCTTTGTCTTTTGTTCTTCCTTGCAAGCGGATAAACCTACATGTGCTTGTCGTTCCTCGGTCGATACCATCATCACACATCCATCTTCTTCACTGGCGCTTGATAATGATGTTGACAAGTCTTTGTAAGATGAACTTGATGACGATCAACTTCATCTGGTTTCTACTTGTCATAACTGATGTTTTCTTTTGGCCTTGTGGGCGTGGCGCATACGCTTCTGCACCCTTCGGGTGTCCATTTTCTCTTCTCGCTGTGACGCTATGAAGTGGTTTTCTTTCCCGCAACCTTTGCATGTCTGGCCTATGGCTGGACATTTGCCTTTATGGGGATAAGAAAACCCACATCGGAAACACAGCTTTTTCTTCTTTGGAGACGTCAACTTGTGTCCATCTACCTGGTTCTTGTGCTCTCTTTTCATGACCAACTCTGATTCATTCTTCGCTGTTCCAGCTTCTATATTAGCAGCTTGTCAATCTGCTCTATCATCGGGCCCTTGCAGCCATTAGTACTTTCTCTAAACTGAGCGTCTCTCTCAACATGCGCCTTCTGAAAGAGTCTGAAAGACAGCCATTGATGACTCTGAGGTGTATGGCTTCTTCATCATTAAATTCACTAAACCTACAGTGTTTGATAAGCATATCAAGTCTTTCAACAAACTCATCCATCGTTTCACCAGTTTGCTGTCTTGCTTTATTGAAAATGCACCTTTCATACTCGACATTCGGCATCAGATTGAACTTGATACCCAATACTTCTTTGATCTGACGGCACAATATTGCCTTAGTCTGCGAGATCTTCTTCAGCACTTCTTTTACTTCGTCACCGACAAGGTTCTTTAGGTACTCAATGATTTTCTTATCATCTACTTCTTCTAGGGCATCTATGAATTCATCGAAAGTTTCGATCCACACAGTCCACCTGGCGCCAATATTCTGCTTTTGGTGGTGTCAAATGGGGTGGTCGTTTCAGAAACACAGTTGCATCGTACTTTGCGCTCCCTTCTGCAGCCATTGAAAGATTTCACTATTTTGATGGCTGTCAGTGCACTGGATGTAACTTGCCTCTGTACGCATTGGCCTCTCAACCAGGCCTGGGTTGTCACTCCTAATTCGAGGTCGTGTGGCAATTCCCTCGCTCGTGCTGGTGGGTATGTTTGTACTTTCATACTTGGTTATCAATGCCTTTAGCGTTTGCTTTGCATGGATAATGGCTCAGTGTTATGGCGCAATGCAGTACTTCTTTTTTAAGCCTTACCAACGGATTCTGGTGGGCTTTTCTAATGCGCTCCTCTGCAGTGCCGCAACTTCTTTGAGGGCTGTATATGGGCTGGAGCGGGCCTTCGACTCCACACACAGCAAGTTTGCACTGCGTTCTCATCGATTTGGGCGAACGTGGCACACACAAGCAGCATGCTGTATTGCTGTAGCGTTGCAAACTCTCAGGAAGAACAGTCTAGTTTCTTTGCAGTTCATATCCCCTATTCGTCGCCAGTAATTCCTCTGTTGAGTTCGCCCAGAACCTCAAGGGTCCTAACGCACATACACTCACTACAACATGATATATGGAAAGTCATAAATACAGGTTATCGCCATAAGGCAGCCTATGGCTAAATCATTACGTAGTTCATATTCTTATTAGATTAAACATTTCATTTAAGACATTGAGGCCCTTATTCACAGTATTACTTTTTTTTTTAACAAACTTTGCCTCTAGGCGTAACAGCATGCCATCCATATTTCCACCTATACTGTCTTTAATTTGGTAATCACTGTCCATCGTATATCCATTGAAGAATGTCCCATTTCCTTGTAATGTTCTACCATATGGTGCTGAAAGAACATTGCGATTTATGTGCGATCTGTGTTGACAGATTTGTTTTCTTACCTGTTTGGTGGTCATGCCTATGTACATTTTGGAACATGGGCAGGCATTGGCATAAATCACATGGTCAATACGGCTGTTGCTGAAAACATTCTGCTGTGTATGCGTCACTCCGCTGAAGATGATTGTTTTGTGTCTGTTGTGAACTGACATACAGGACAAGCTATGGGGCATTGTATTTCCTTATTTCCATTCCAAACAAAATTTGACAGCATGGAACAGGAATATTCTTAGTGGGAAGATTATTATGGCCGGTCTCAGTTTAAAATAATTCCTTGGCTAAGGATCAGCTTATCATAACTCTAATTTTTCTGCGTCTAGATGCTGTCTCTATCTGACGTCCTCTAAGTACTGCTTTACATGCATCCCAGAATGTTGCCAAATGTCACCTGTGCAGTTTGTAGATAGGATTTTGCCCCAATGTGCATTAGTATTTCTGGTCACTCTTGTTAGTCCCTCAGGAGATATTTTCTAGGGGCATGGTCAGACATAATTAAATTCCCTATCTCTAAGGTTGGAATAACTGGGGGGTAGGAGTGACTAAGGTAGATATAGTCAATGCCAGCATATGATTTTTGCTTGTGGGATTAGAATGTATAGTCTTGAGTGATGTTTCGCTGCTCCCTTTGCATTCTATTAAGCCTAGCTCTCCATCTTTCTCTTCAGCCACTTAGGCATGGATCCATCTCTTCCAGCTGTATTAAATTGCATCTCCAGCTTGCCTGACACTGCTAGGTTAAAGACCCAAGCCACCGCTATACTTAAGTTAATTTGGCTAAAACAGACAAAACGTTACCTAAGTTGCACTGATTGCCCACAGAAGGGGCCTAAAGAGATGTTGGGGTCAACATCTATTCCTCATATTTTCCTTTGATTAATGGCTACTCCCCACCTTGTGAGCTTGTCTGTGGGCGTGTGAAACGTAAAGTTGACCCAACAAGTATTTCTTCTGCCCCAATTTCTGTTTTATTGCAAGAGAGAAATTGGCCAAGAAACTCCCTCAATTTCAGTCCAGTCTATGCTGATCTTTTCTCATCAGGTGAATTTCTTCCAAAAAACTAGATCACTTTTTGCAGGGGTGAAATAGTTTGAGCAATCTTCACTTTTGTTGTGGGAGATGAATACCAAAATTGTTGTAAGTTCATTCTGTGAATACCCAAATGTGTAAGTTCATTCTGTGAATACCCAAATGTGTAAGTTCATTCTGTGAATACCAAAATTGTTGTACGTTCATTCTGTGAATACCCAAATGTGTAAGTTCATTCTGTGAATACCAAAATTGTTGTAAGTTTAGGATTTTGACGCAAGTTAGTTCTGTGAATCAGGCCCTGTATGTGTATTTATTTGTTAAGTCCAAACTATCATTGGAAGATATCTTGGCACAAGCGAGCCCCAAACAGCAAGTAAAACCGTTAGAGGTCAAATGCTGTTAGCTATCAGACGGAGAATAAGATGACGAACATAACCAAGTCTTAAGCAGTTTTCTGAAGCAAAAGATAGAGCATTCCTCGCGAAGTTTCAGCAGCATTTTGTTCCATACGTGTGCCGCTGCCACAGAAAAAGCTATACCTCCCAGAGTCACATAGCAGGCTTCCGCACATTAAGAGCAAAGACCTCCATGGATGATAACTGACATCCAGGCTTGTAAAGCGCAGATCTGTTTGATAGTGGGTTAGGATGAGAATCTACAGCACTTTTTGCACCAGGCACAAACTCTGCCAGCCTGGCAACCCACTGCAGTTTGACTAGTCTGGAGGAAATTGATTCATATTTCTTGATATTCAAAACCATTCTAGCTGACGCCTTCTGCACCAATTGAAGCTTATTCAAAGACTTTGCTGGTATCTCCATATACAGTGTCTTGCAGTAATCTAGCCTGGCGAATTTGAAAGCATTCAGAATCTGTATTCTTTGTTTCACGGGGAAAAGATGAATTATCCATTTTAAAATCGCAGCTGAAAAAAACACGTCTTCCCCAAGGATTTTCTTGTTTTTCCATTGTAAGACTGGAATCAAAGATTTTTTTCTTCATTTTGATAACAGTTACAGGTGATACGGAAAATCATTCAGTACAGCGTCACGAATTTACACTTTACAAGTTATAGATTGTAAAAAAAAAAAAGGAAGACAGCTCTCACAAATTCACACCAACAGCTCAGAGTGGATGCGAAGGAATCGAAAGGCTACGTGATAGGTCAATCATGCTATAATGGGGAGGGGCGTGAGTGTAATGCATGGTTCCATCCTTCTCTGGAGTTGTTCCTCCCTCCCCAGCAGATACGTGCGCAACCGAGCCCAAATATCGCTGGGATGTGATTTGCCCGGTAACAGTGATCCATACATTTCTGAATTTATTAAACATGTGGTGAGGTCATAAAGTCCGCGAGCAGGGCTCAGAAAGGATTTTCTAATCCAGTGCATCGCAGCCCTTCATTTATTTACCTAATAATAACGCTATATCAGAACATTTCCTGCCGGACGTAGCATAATCTTTTACTTTCCCCAGTGGAGCTTTTCATGGGGTGACATCTAAAACTGCTGATGTGATCTGCTTCAGCTCTTCAATAAGTTCCTGCCATAATGCCTGTACTCATGAGCAATATCACAACATATGGAGGAAATCGGCTTAAATGGAGCTCCGCTTATCCAGCATTTCAAATCAGTGATCATCCCGTATTGTAACATTGTGACCGGGGATAGTATGAGAGATGTATATATTTCAGCTGTATAAGGCTAAATCTACCATTGGAAGGAACATCTTTTATTTGTCGAGAGCAACACAGCCACTGTGCTTCTGTGATGTCATGCCACCATCATTCTCCCACTTTTCTTTAGTATAAAAGTTAGGCCTCATTTACAAGCTCATTGCGCCGCAGGTGCGTCACTTTTTTTGACGCACCGGCAGCGCAATGGGCTGGTAAATATAAATATAGGCCCCTTTCACACATTACTCTGCGTGAAAGGAGCGTTCCTTGGGTGTTGCTGTGGGTGTTCCCACTCAACATCCATGGAACCTGACACATTCCCAGATTTACAGCGTGTAAAGCAAGGAATGCGTCAGAATCCTGAGTAGCGCAACGAGGAGAAATACTTTTATTTCCCCTCATTTTTCCCTCTTTCTATGCTTGCTGCAGTAGAAAGAGGAAAATGCAATCAATTACTGTTTTTGTGCAGGGAGGTGTTCCTTCCTGCACAAAAACAATCATCCCTGCAATGCAGACGCCCTTGCAACATGACGCAAGGGTGCCTGCGCTGGCTGAAGGCAGCCAGTTGTGCGCCAGTGCAGGGGAAAGCAAACGGATGCGTCGTATTGTTGTGCTTTCAAAAAGACGCTGCTCGGCATAGCAAAATGGCTTGCGGCGCAGCGCTACATCATTTTATAGTACATGAGGCCCTTCATTTTCTTCACACCATGGACAATGGAGTTCTGCATGCATGTAATGAGTATTAGGGACTGGGATTCATGATTATCATGGATAGCAATTCCCAACTCGCAGGTTCATTTGGTAGTGAGGGATATATTTCTTTCAGGGAGTTACAAAACTGCTGATATGTTAATAAATGCAAGAGATTGATATGTGCGCCTTGTAAGTAAACCATAATGGACAAAAAGAAGCCATTGGTAAATAGGTCACTAAGACGTGTTGGGCCTCTAGCAGGCATTTGCTTAATTGCTCCAGGTTCTAATGACACAGACAATGGCGAAATCTTAACAATGGAAGGTGTGGAGAATACCATTCTTCAACACCTGTGGGCATCAATACTCTCGACCATGCCTAACCTACATTTCACACTATTAATTTCAATAGCTGGCCGACATGTCTTTACTGAGATGGCAGAGCGAAGTGGAACCGGGGTAGTCAGTCCAGCCTCCAAATCTCATTAGTGTTCCAGTCTAGTGGGATGTAGCCAGTAGTGTGCATTTTAGGTGCTTTTTGGGTTTGCGACACAAGGTAGTGCATTTCGAAACTGGGCCCCGCAAACCCTCCCTGTTCATATGGTAATTGTCATTTCCGCCATGCAATTCTGGGATGTCTACTCACCGAAGATAATTAATCATCCGTGAATTAAGTGGTTCAAAGAGAGTCAGTGGGCTAGGGATATTTTGGAACTAAAACAAAGATTTTGGGAGTATTTCCATTTTCATAATGGCTATTCGACCTGCACTCGACATGGGTAGTTTAATCCTTTCACTCATGGTGATCTCTGAAAATGCCATAAATGATGCCCTATGTTTCGTCCTTTTAACATGATTACTAAAGTTGGTGAGATAACTTATTTATTCCCTTTTTGGTTATTTGCATGTTGGCTAGTCTATGCTTATTGATGATAAATGTGACATTGCTTATAATCTTTTTGACCTTTTGATAGGCAGATTGTAACATCCACATTTTTTAAATTGTACTAGTAAAATGCTTCTTTAGTGGAGCCATTCCTTGTACTATAAGGATTTACCTGAATGGTAATCATCTCTCGGTATAAAGTTTTCGCTTGTAATTTTGTGGCAGTCTTCTTAAAAGTGTGATATTCAATTATATTGTCCTCTGCCTTTAACGCATGATATAACAAATTGATGAATTTCATATTTAGTACTATAAATAAATGTAGATTCAGGTGTCTGTCTTGAATGGGATGCTTACCATGGTGTAAGGAATGGAATGAGAAAGAGAGTCGAGGTGGCGACTTCCCCTTTAAAAGGCCTTCACCACATTATATAGTGACCTAAGGAACAGGTTATCTTATATTTTGCTATGCAACGACTGTTCCATGAGAGGACAGAGTAAATAAGGCCAAACGAGATTGAATAAATCAGTATTATCATTGTATTCCACAGGGCGGTCAGTAAACTGTGTTTCCTAAGCTACCTTGGGGACCTAGAAAATCCAATGCGTCATCTTGCATTTAAGGGGCTGAATCATGAAAACAGTTTGTGCCTGTGGTCTTTGAATTTGCCAACAGTACCTGCCAGATCATGGAAACAGGTTTACATTGGTGGTATTATAACTTCGACGTGGCAAAGGCCATTGGTGTTATTTGAATATTTGGGCAGTAAACTCAGCGGTAGATTACTAAAATTTTACGCTGTGTTTGCGAAAAAAAATGACGCAAATTGGCGCAAAATCTTTTTTTCCGATTTACTTCCCGGCGCTAAATTTTTTTACTGCTGGAAATAACGTGAAAGCATTACTTTGCGCCAAGGGGGAGTACCATGGGTGGAGCATGGGCGTTCCCATGCAATCACCCAAGATTTCTGACTCTAAACCCTATTTACTAAATAAAGTAGACAGGGTTTAGCATGAGAATACTGCGTCCTTTTGAAGTAGGCGCAACAAAGGAGAAATGCTTTAATTTCTCCTTCCTTTTCCGACTTTGTACTTGTGCTGCACTTTACAGCACACATACAAAGAGGGAAAAGGGTTGAAGTCAGTCTGTTGCATAGTATTTTGCACTGGAAGGGTACCCTTCCATTAAAAACCCTATGCTATACTCACGGAGACTGCCTTGCACTATGGCGCAAAGGTGTCTCCGTGGCAAACATGAGCTGATTTCAGCGCAGCACTAGGGGAAAGGGGAGGAGACTGCCATATTTCTGTAAATATGGTGCTCTCCTGCTCCCTCCATCTCACGCAGCGTAGCACATTTGCGGCATCTGCTCTGTGCTGTGTAAGTGGTAACTCTGGCCCTCAGTGTTCAGTGTTATCCGTGTTTCATATATTTTTCATTGTTGCATATGGTTTTCAGTTTTTAACATTTTGCATATCAAATTAGAATACTGCAGATGGCATTTACCACCAAATGTATAAACGGATGACGCAGAACTGTGCATGATATCCAACCAATAATTCTGAAGTTATGACACCACAGACATATATCTGTTCACTTGACCCAGCCACAGATTTTCTGTTCAGTAGTATAACATTTTTTCCTAAAAATGTTTAAATATGTGGCTGTAATCATGCCCTATTAATGTGTATGCATGCAATAGGTTAAGTTCTCATGTACCTAGCCACCCACACCCTACAGAAAGAGGGCCTAGGAAAGTAGTATTTTCACTTCTACTTACATTAACTCATTCCACGTTTGTGCTGTGCTAGACGACAACTCTGGCACATGTGTATCAGAGGTTATGAAATCAAATTTTAACCACAACCATAAAACAATAATTGGTAAGGCCAGCTGCTTTGGCTTTGTCAATGGTATTTGTTCACTGCACTTTCTTTGCCAATGCCCTTCTGTTGGTTTGAAAATGCACCAGCATTTGTGCTGTGCAAGAGGACAACTGTGGAACATGTGCCTCACAGATTATGTTAGCAAATTTGAAGCACCATCATAAAACAAGCATTAGCAAAGCCAATTGGTCTTGGGTTGTCAATAATGCTTTGTAGTAGCCCCTGTTGCTTTCGAACATGTTTAAAATGCGTCAGCATTGGCTAAGCCTATAATGAAGCATAATAATGCATAATGAAACATGATGATGAAATGAAGGCATGAAAACATTGGGGCATATTTACAAGCCCCTTGCGCCACTTTTGCGCCGCCGTGCGTCACGCATGTGACGCAGCGGCGATGCAAACTCATGCGCCGCGTTGCGCTATATTTACAACGTGACACATCTAGGGAGATGCGTCACGTAGTAAACCCCTGCGCCACATGAAACCTGCGTCAGGTTTCATGTGGGCGCACCGGCGCAGGGGGCGTTCCGGCGCAGGAACGCCTCGGAAAAGTGACGCAGTGAAATGTACAAGATTTCACGCAGTCACTTTTCCGACGCTAGTGCGTCAAATCCTTACGCCTGCTTCAAGCAGGCGTAAGGATTGACGCACCATGTTAGGGATAGGGAAGGTTGGAACAGTGCTGGAGTTGCGTCGCGCTTGCGACACAACTTCAGCACTGCGCCAACCTTCCGCCGGCAGATGCGTCACGCATCTGCTTATCCTTGCGCCACGATGCGCCGCATTGTAAATGCGGCGCATCGGACGTGGCGCAAGGGTAAACTTGCGTGACGCATTTTCCTTGGCGCATCCCTGCTGATATGCAGGGATGCGCCAGGGAACGTAAATATGCCCCATTGTATACAATACTTTCAAGATGGCTGCCGGGTTGCTTCGCCATTTTGCCTCACACAAGATGGTGGCTCCCTTCAAAGTATAGAAATTAATCTTTTTAAATACTTTTAAGTAAAGAAAAACAATGTTTTCTGTACGTTTTAAAAGCACCCGTCATTGGCACACGGTGATCACGTTTTGCAGGGGAAAGGGGCGGTAGGGAGAGAGGAAACACAGAGAAAGGTGGCATCAGGAGGCACAGGAAAGTGCTGAGAGACAACATCCAGAGCATTGCCAGACGCACCGCAGAGGACTACTTAGAGGGGAGATATGGGGATGAGGATGTTTGGGCTGTGGGAGATCATCCGGGCATAACCAAACTGAAACAGAAAAGAAAGCCATCCAATCATGAGCAAGGGCTGACCCAAAGCTCACTCTGAGCTTTTACAGGGCAGTACTGAAGCTGTCTAAAGCAAGACTGCAAAAACAGGCTTCAATGTAAACATTGGTGGGCATATCACCATCTTCCTGATTACCCTCCACAGGGATGGACTGCGCTAAATAATCTTTCAGATGACCTTCAGATTGTGTGATGCCCTCTGTCTACCTACAGGAGTGCATAGGTGCACTGCTGTACGCCTTCAAACACAGCTGTAGATATTTGCAGTTTTATTTTTCTGTAAAGTGACGTTTGCAGTCTAAGTCACGTGTAAAAATGCGAGCAGATGCTGTGCTTGCAGCAGCCCCTGTTGCAGTGCAGAGGCTCAGAATACCAAGCTCTGCAATTTCACACCTCCACGCGCGCAATTATGTATTCTAATTTACACCTTAGTCCCAATCTCTTAATAAATTATAGAGGTGAGACGCACGTGCACTCCGTTTGCGCAGCACCAGTTTCTTCGTCCGTCCCTCAGTGATTGCGTAATGTAAGTTCCGGGCACATTTCTTGCAGCCTGAGCACTCTAGTTGGTTAAGTTCTGCCCATTTTATTCATAAACGAGTGTAAAGTCTAAATTATGTTTTAAATGCTTTTAACAGTTGCGTTAATTTTAAACAATGCAATGCAAGCTGCCAGTTGTATAAATCCTAATTTGCAGTTGCATATAAAAGCGTACAGATAGTCTACCAAGCTTTGCATTTTGATAGCCCCACTAGATTGAATATATTTATATAACAACTCTGGGCGAGATTTACTACCCTTTCATGCAATGCAGTGTAGCAAGGCAGCTTGCTGTGCTGCGTTGCGTGAAAGGGAGAGAGCAGAAATGCGCATATCTACTAAGATATGGTGCACTTCTCTCTCATAGGACTGGCGCACTTCAGGCAGCCTAGCACCAACGCAGGTGTCCTTTCATCAAAGTGCAAGGGTGCCTGCGTTACAAGGAGAATTGTTTTGTGAAGGAAGGGATATCTTCCTGCACAAAAAATATCCTCTGAGGCTTTTTCCTTTTTCTTAGTGTGCTGCAGATTGCAACACTCATAGAAAGAGGAAATGAAGAGAAAGAAAGATTTTTCTCCTCATTACCACGTCGTCTGGGAGGTGTAGCGATTTCATGCAAATCCAGGTTTACACACCTTTGTAAATCTGTGATTGTGTGAAATCCATGGGTGGATGCATGGGAACGCCCATGTGCCACCCAGAATGAAATGTAACGCAATGCAGGCAAGCCGCTGCATTGCATTACATTTTTTTTTTACAATGCTACGCAAATCGTCCCTTGCTTGGATCTGTAAATATGTACTAGCATTTTGCATCATGGAGGCACCACAAAAGTGGTGCAACCATGGCACAAAATGTTAGTAAATCTTGCCCACTGTATTTAAGCAAAATTGTCGCACTGGCCCTCGATTGCCTGGTTTGCCATGTATTGAATACAGTATTTTAAATGGGCAGGAACTGTCTGGGTCTGAGGTCCCGATTACAACCCGGGCAGACACTCTGCCAGCCCGCCGGGGCAGCAGTCGGGAACACGCTTCCAAGCCAGCAGCATCCCGACTGCCACATTATGACATTATTGCGGGGCTGGTGGTGTGTCGGTGCCCCAGTCATGGCGGTGGCATGCTGTGGCTCTGGGAAAGAGCCTGCAATCAATGCCAGCCATGCTGCAATGCCCCCGGATGGCCGGGTGCACTATTTCCCTGCAGCACGGTCTGCAGGAGAAACCTTGCGCACAACAGTGCAGATGGCATGGGGCAAATACAGCTGGCACCAGTAACATGTCTCAAGGGCACATGTTTGCACCCCAAAACCAACTTTTCTGCCGACCTTTTCATGGCAGTGTCCCCACCATGAAAAGATTGGTGTAAAGGCAGGTCGTGATCAGTCTGGCCGTGGAAATGCCAGGCCCGCCTCTATGGGCTGCCGCTGACACTGCTTCCACGGTAGCAGATATGTTGGCGGTAGTGGCGGTCTTGCTCGCGATCTGGCTGTCGGACCGCCCGGGTATCAGGCGGTCAGACTGCCAAAATGCGACGGTGGTTCAAAGACCGCCAGGGTCATAATCGGGCCCCGAGTACCTGCACCTATTTTATTTCCTAGTGAGAGTACCAGCACTATTGCTTAGGGCAGAGGTCTTCAGAATATTTTGCTCGAAGCCCTGTATGGAAGATATTTTGAAGTTGGGACCCCGCTCCAAACATTTATTACAAGAATTGGGGGAGTGGGAGAGATGGGGGTGTTGAGCTCAGGGGGCGGGGCTTATGAGACCAATTTAGTGGTACTTTTTTCTGTAGCTCATAGTCCACACTAAATGTGAGACTTGTAAGACTGAAATGCATCAAACAAAACCAGTAATTTACTTAAAATGACTGCTCCTGTGCACTCCTGTCCCTCAATACAACTGCACCTGCAGCAATAATGATAACTGAGGCCCCGAGTAGCAGGCTATCACCTCTGCCTCTTTCACCGCTTCCCCACCTTGCCTGACCATCACTCCAATCTTGCAACAGGGTCTCTGCCCCTTTCAAGAAAAATAAATTGCTCCCACATGTTGTCCACCTTTTTTCTGAAAGTGTGCCCCGATGCTAGATAGGAAAATAAGCCCCCTTTTTTAAAGTGAGACAGCTATAATTGTGATGCGGTGTGCCCCTCAGACCTGGGGCCCAGTGCTGTGGCACCGGCTTCACTAACTACTGCGTTGCTAAGTGGACTGTCTCCTCTGTCATTTGTTAAAAACGAGGCTCTCATTTTGCCATATCCCTCTCCCTGCCATCTCTGTGAGGCTAAACTAAGGTGTCTCCTCTGCTTCAATTTTCCCCTCCCTTGAGCCATTGCTCTGAGCCCGAAAACAACACTGGCATAGCAGGTGTACACTTGGCCCAATAGTAAAACTGCCATGATTGGGGTTAGTTCACTCCTCAGACCACATGGCCCCAATGACACTGTACTTGCAGCACCAATGATACTTTCTGCCCCTGTAGGAAAGTATTACATAATAATGGGGTAACCCAATGATCGTCACCAGACCTGGGTACAATGCGGGAATGAAAAAATGGTCTGTGACAGTTATTTAGAGGAGCGATGAATCACAATCTGTCTGAGATGTGTTGAAAAGATAAACAACACTGATTATCAATATCATATGATGAAATAATTGTTTTTTTGAAGCATACAATTAATGTAAGGAACACTTTGTTTAGAGAGACAACAACGTGCCAAGAAATCAATATAAAACATACAATTAATGTCAAAAAGGGGAAATGAGCGCCAAAAGTATTCAAATGCAGTATATTTATTCCATATATTTAAGAACACTTTATGCATTTGCAGTAGTAAAAAAAGGTTGCAAGGAAAAGGAAAAAGAAGGTTTGGGATGGTTGTGCTCGTGGTGGGGAAGGGGTGGGTAGAAGTCACTGGTTAGAGGATATACATTATTTCAATCATTGTAACATCAGACTGGTGAAAAAGACCAGTTCTACAGGACCTGTCCTTGTCAATTCTTTAGATCACAATTATACAGTATAATCAAGCATTAATGCAACATCAAGCAATGGGGGGAGGAGGGAAGAGAGGTACAGGTCCCATGTGGGTGGATGGCGTCGACGTTTCGACTCGGCTAACGCATAGAGGGTGACTTGTACCTCTGCTGCGAGTCTTCTTCAGGACGAAGGGGGACGGGGGCAACCTAATCCTGGTGCCGCATTGGCATCTCAGGTATAGCAACGAAGGTGGTGTACTAATTAGTCCAGTCAGGGTTTGCCAAAAGAGTAAGCTGAATTCCACTCGTGAGGGCCCAACTTGTGAAGTCCTCACCGGTATATAAAAACCGTAATTAAATTATCCATGGTCTTCAGACATCTGAATAAATCTCGAATGTCAAGACCTTGAAAGAAAAGCACGGGCGCCGCACGCCTCGAAACTTCCTCCTGCCAAGTTCAAGTTTCCTGTAGGAAAGTAGGATCTGCTTCTTATGGTTACCCCCACTTTTTGCTTGATGTTACACTGTTTTTGACTAGTCTGACTGGGATCCTGCTGAACAGGACCCGAGTCTATCTGCTTGCTCCCTAAAATGTTATGCCATGTACTTAGGTACACTCCAGATTGGATACTGGGGTACCCTTGTCAGTCCCTTGTATATGGTACACATGTACCCAAGGCATAGGTACCCCAGAGGCCTCCCATGGGCTGAAGCATGTATTATGCCACTCATGAGAGGCCATGCAAAATGGAACTACAGGCCTGCCATTGCAGCCTGTGTAAGATGGTGCATGCACCACTTACTTTAGATATAGATTTACTATATCTATAGGTCACTGCACTCAAAACCTATCAGTCACCCCTCTAGCAGTCCTTGACAATCCTGAAGGCAGGGTGCTGGGTTTTACGTGAGAGGGTGCCCCTGCATAAGCAGAGCACCCCTGCAGCCTTCGGAGACCATTCTCCCGGGTTGTCGGTGACGCAGCCAGACATATAGGTAGAGGTGCATTATATGCTTGCGTAAAATGCTATCTCGAAAACGGCTGCAACAAAACATGTCGTGTTTGGTATCAAACACCTTGAAATCATACCTCCACACCGGTAACTGGTGTGGGAGGTATGATTCCACCCTTCTGAAGTGAGCTTTGTGGGGTCCCTGGTCTTCCCTGTACCAGCCTTCTCGACCCGGGCAGCACAAAATGGTTGCTGCCGACCAGAGACACATTTCTGCCCTCTTGCTGTTGAGCTAAGCTTGAGCAGGGGAAGGCAGGACAATAGGCATCCTGTCACAGGGAGGTGTGACCACCTCCTAGGCAGGATTTAGTGTGTTGGGGCTGGGTGGGTGCACTTCCAAAGTGCCTGAAAGTCTGCATCTGGGGCACACTTGGTGTCCCTGTGCATAGTCCAGTTCAAACCAGTCCTGGGAGCCGTTAGCTCCCGCTCTGGCGCGAAACTGGACAAAGGACAGGGGAGTATCCTCCCCATTGTCCAGACCCTCCCCTGGGAGGGTCTCCTGAATCTGTCCAACCCTCTCACGTGGGTACTTAAGGGCTTACCTGGCTGTAGGACCCTAGATTCGACGTGGACAAGATTCTGAACAAGAAACCACTGACCTTCAACCGTCTGCACACTCTGGACTTCGTTGGACTTTGACTGGGCCCAACTTCGTCTCCCTCTCCGTCCAAAGCATCGTCTGTGCCCGTGCACCATAGAGGCTCCATGCAGGACCTGTGGAACATCAAGGACAACTGAAGTTATCTCCCTTGGGATGAAGGAGTCACTTCCCTGCATTCGCAGGCACCGTAACGCAACTGACCGGTCTGCAGATCCTGAGCTTCTGCGGACTCTGAAGGCTCCAGAAACACAGGAGGTGGGTTCCAACGTTCCTTGAGGTCAAGCTGCCCTCTCACCAAGTCTGAGGCCAGTATCCCTCGTGGGGACCGCATAACCCGAACCCCTGTGCACCTCGTACTTTTGCAAGTTTTTTATGCTTGTTGGCGTTCCCCAACTAAGGGCATTGGGCTATCGATAGCCCCAACCTCTGCGCACATTTCTTACAAAGGACTTTGGCCTTCTCGCACTCTGTGCCTGTAGGCTGTTACTTTGTGAAACTGCTAGAGGTCCCCTCGCGACTCCTGTGCCTCCGGCCTGTGGATCCATCTGAGGGACAACACTGCTTTTCTTGGGCTCCCCTGGTTGCTCAAGGCCGGCCCTGACTCCCCTTGCTGTGGTGAGTCCCCTGGTTCTTGCTGGGCCAGACCGTAACCTTCCTTGACCTTCTTCATGGGTTGCCGCTGCCAAGGCTTGTTGGTGCTCCCGCCGGACACCGACCCCTCAGCACTCAACATCCTTCGTGGGACAGCTCGTATCCGGCTCCTGGTTGTCCTCAACGTCTCCTGGTCCCTGCAGCTGTAGAGTCAAGGTCTCCATCATCACACCTGAAGCACCCGACATCGGTGGGCATTCATCTACTGAGCCCCTGGTCACTCCTGAGTGACCCAGGCTCTGTCCCCTATGCTTTCACGTTCCTTCCATCAAGAATCCACCTGTGGGTTCCACCGGGCACTTTTCTTCTTTCCAGCAGTAGAATTTCTTTGAAGACTCCCATTGAGATCGACAACGGTTTCCGACGCCACTTCAGCCCTATGCACCCGGCTGCCCTGGGATAGGTAACTCTGGTACTTCAGTATCCAAGGGTGGGGTGGCTCTGCAAACTTCTAGGTTCCAAAGGCTTTCTTCGTAATCCACTGGGAAGGGTCCATAACCTTTAAAACTGCGACTCGACTCTCCCATAGAATTGTACGGCACCCGCGGTCGTGTTTTTCACACTGCACCCGTCCTCCGTGGGGTCCCTACTTACTCACCTTGGGTGGTTCCTTGGGGTCCCAGCGATTCTACATCCTCTAGACACTGTCTTGACTCGAGTCGTGGTTCTTATACCACTATTTTAGTATATGGTTTGGTCTCTCCCTGGAGCCCACTGTGTATTAGTGCTACTTACGATTGTTTCTGCGCTACAGTATTATGTGCTTTGTGTTTATCTGCGTGTAGCAGCTACTGTGAGGTATTTAAGGTGTGTTATAATAATAAATACATATTTTTATAACTACTGTGTGGTTCTCCTTTCATTTAACCAATACAATAAGGTTGCATTCTGGTAAAACAAGCTGCTTAACATTCCTTCAAGACTAAGCCTGAAGGCTGCTCTTCACAGCTACCACTTGGATAGCTTTCTAAGGTTATCTTTGACCTCCTAAATCACCATAAGGGTTGTTTGGACTGGTGCAAGGTGCCCACTTTAATTAGTGGACATCATATACCAGGCCAACTTCTCACATTGGTGGCAGCGGTGGGATTCAAGCCTGCATTGTTTTACCAGATAAATCTTTGTATTGATTAATTGAAAACCACTAAGTACTAGGTACATATAATACTAGCTTGGATAAGTAAGTTCTACCGAACTTGGGGTTGGGTAAGTCAAGGGTTTAGCACACCCTTTCTCCAACCTTAGAGAGTTTAGTTTCCCACTAGGTTAGGTAGGTGCACACACCACACCACACTTAGTATGTCTACTAAAGAAGATGCCAGTGGCTCTCTGCCTTCTAGATACAGTGAGCTTTCATTCCAAGAATTGACAGCCCTGTGTGCCTCTAGAAAGCTGAAGACAGGGTGAAGTGCCAACACTTAACGTCTCATTGAGATGTTACTGTTAGATGACCTTAGGAAGACCCCTGGGTCAGATGAACAGGACAGAGTGGGTGGGACAGGGAATGAAGACAGGTCAGGAGGTGACACCTTTTATGACCTAGATTCAAACCCTGGCCAGGAGAACCAAGATGGGTCCCACCTGGATAGCTCAGATCTCCCAGGAGTCAGTGGAGGAGTCCAAGATGGCCCCCTCTTCACCCCTCCTGGAAGAGTGCAGAGTTTACCAAGGAGATATGATCTCCCTCTGCATAGTCAGATCACTCAGGACAGTCTGTAGGGACCTCTGTATCTAGCAAGAGGGACCACTCTTTTGATAGAGAATACCAATTTCTTAGAACTTGAGAAAGCTAGGCTTAGGCTCAGGCAAGAGCAATTGGCCCTTGATAAAGATTCCCTAGAAGTCCAGAGAGCTAGAAAAGAGTTGGGACTAGAGTCCCATGGTGGCAGCAACAGTGTCCCTAGAGTTAAAGAACATTCATTTGACAATAGGAACCTGAGCAAGATTGGCCCTCCCTACCATGTTGGGGATGACATCCATAAATGGATAACTGCTTTGGAGAGGGCCTGTAAAGGACAAAGGGTCCCTCAAGAGCAGTGCGCAGCTATCTTGTGGCTCTCCTTTGCTGACAAAGGTAGAGATATGCTCCTCACTGTTAGAGAAGAGGATGCTGACAATTATTCAGTCCTGAAGAGTGCTCTCATTGATGGGTTTGGCTTAACCACTGAACAGTACAGGATTAAGTTCAGAGACAACCAGAAGACACAGAATCAGGACTGGGTAGACTTTGTGGAAAGTGCCATTAAGGCTCTGGAAGGCTGGTTGCTTGGCAGCAGAGTGAATGATTTTATAGGATTGTACAATTTGATTTTGAGGGAACAGATCCTTAATTATTGCCAAAATCAGTTGTTGCATCAATACCTGGTTGACTCTGATCTGACTTCTCCTCAAGAATTGGGAAAGAAGGCAGATAAGTGGGTCAGAACCAGGGTGAAGCAGAAAAACAAGGACACTGGTGGTGACCAAAAGAAGCAAGATGCTAATACTCCAGCTAAGGGTGGGGACAAGGGTAAAGATCAAGGGGCATATTATCAAGGACTGGCGATAACATTATCGCCGCTTTAGCGTCCGTTTTCGGGCGAAAAGCGGCGATAATATTGTCGCTTTATTAACAAGGACACGCTAGCGCATGTTTCCTTGCCTTAGCGCCCGTTGTCAGTACGCCTCGCATCGCATCGTTAATGAGATGCAAAGGAGGCGTGCCTGACAAAACTCCATGGGAAAATATCGCTAACCCAGCTTCGCGATATCATCAACGAGGGGTAGCGATATTTGAAATCGCGTTAACTATGCCTTAACGCTGGAATTTAACGTCTGTTAAATTCCAGACTAAGGCATACCTAACACGGGGGTGGATTGTGTGGCTAAGACCACAGGTCCTATCATCAAGGATATCGCCGTTTTCCATAGAACATCGCTGGAAAACCAGCGATGTTCCATGAAAAACACCGCTATCGCTGGAATAATTATCGCCATTGCGCTAAGCATTGTTAATACAGCGCTAGCATGGCGATAATTTCCAGCGATAGCCGGCGATAACAATTCTCACGCTAAGCGCGGCCAGCGATAATTATCGCTGCCGCTTGATAATATGCCCCCAAAAGTCTTCATCAGGGCCCCAAAAACCTGCATCTGGGGGGGGAGTCACAGTCCAACAAGGGAAAAGGCAAAAAGAAACCTTGGTGTTACTTATGTAAAGAAAAGACCCATTGGACAAAAGATGCCAATTGTCCCAAGGCCAAGGATTCAACTCCAACCACCACTGCCCCTAAGGCAACTGCTCCCCCTAGTACAGTTTCAAGTGGTGGTACAGGGAACAAGGAATTAGTAGGGTTAACCTTGGGCTCTGAGATGGGTTCTGGCTTAGTCAGAACTCAAGCTCAGGCTGCACTTGTCTGTGATGGTGGCATGGATATTGCCACCTTATTTGTCAGTCCCAATAACTTGGGCAGATACAGGCAGCAGCCTTTGATTAATGGTAAGGAGGCCATGGCATACAGGGACACAGGTGCAAGTGTCACTATGGTGACAAAAGATCTTGTGGGCCCTGACCAAATCATACTTGGTGAGATGTGCCAAGTGACCAATGCTAACAATGTCAGGACTGACCATTCCTTGGCAGTTGTTAATTTCAGCTGGGTAGGGGTAACTGGCCCTAAGAAAGTTGTGGTTAGCTCAGACTTTCCAATGGAATGCTTGTTGGCGCAATGATTTGGAGACTTCAGCCTGGGCTGAGGTGGAACTAAGGACTCATGCAGCAATGCTGGGCATCTCTGCAGATGTGTTTGCTGTGACCAGGTCACAGGCCAAACTGACTTCTACTGAACAGGCCCTGGATTCTGAAAAGATGGACCAGGTGCCTTCCAAGAGAATGAGCAGGAGGGGCAAGGCTGTGTCTTCTCCCAGGCTCAGAGAGAGGATCAGTCTCTTGAGGGAGATGATCTCAGTCCCTGTGAAGGAACTGTCTCAGATGAACTAGAACCTGATCAGGTTGAGTTCTTGGGGACAGGGGGCCCTTCCAGGGCAGATCTGAGCCAGGAGCAACAAACCTGCCCCTCTCTTGAACCCCTCAGACAGCAAGCTGCTGCTGAGGCTGCTGGGAGTGTCAGTGGATCCCACAGGATCTATTGGGATGAGGGACTCCTTTACTCAGATGGTAGAGACCCCAAGCCTGGTGCCACCAGGAGGTTGGTCATACCTCTGAAGTTTAGGGGCTTCTTACTCACCTTGGCACATGACATTCCCTTAGCAGGACACCTAGGCCAAAGGAAGACTTGGGACAGGCTTGTCCCTCACTTTCACTGGCCTCACATGTCAGAGGACACAAAAGAGCTTTGTCGCACCTGCACCACCTGTCAAGCCAGTGGTAAGTCAGGTGGTACCACAAAGGCCCCCCTCATACCACTACCTGTGGTGCGGGTTCCCTTTGAGAGGGTTGGGATTGATATCATTGGTCCCATGAACCCTCCTACTGCATCTGGGCACAATTATATACTAGTGTTGGTGGACCATGCCACTAGGTATCCAGAAGCAATACCCCTTAGAGCCACCACAGCTCCTGTGGTGGCCAGGGCCCTCCTGGGAATTTTTTCCAGAGTGGGTTTCCCTAAGGAGGTCTTAACTGACAGAGGTACAAACTTCATGTCAAATTACATTACTGCTATGTGAAGGAGTGTGGAGTGAACTACAAATTCACCCACAATGCAATGGGTTAGTTGAGAGATTCAACAAAACCCTCAAGGGCATGATCATGGGCCTCCCAGAAAAGCTTAGGCGAAAACGGGATGTCCTGTTGCCCTGCCTTCTCTTTGCCTACAGAGAGGTCCCACAGAAGGGGGTTGGCTACAGCCCTTTTGAACTTCTGTTTGGGCATCCAGTTAGGAGTCCCCTGTGTTTAGTAAAGGAGGGATGGAAGTTACCTCTCAAACCACCTAAGCAAGACATTGTGGACTATGTACTTGGTTTCCGCTCCAGGATGGCTGAATACATGAAGAAGGCCAGCAAAAACCTTGAGGCCAGTCAAGAATTGCAAAAAGCTTGGCATGACCAAAAGGCTGTACTGACTGTTTATCAGCCAGGACAGAAAGTATGGGTGTTGGAGCCTGTGGCCCCAGCAGCCCTCCAAGTCAAGTGGAGTGGACCCCATACTATTCTTGAGCAGAAGGGAGAGGTCACCTACTTGGTGGACCTTGGAACTCCCAGGAGCCCCCATAGGGTGCTCCATGTAAACAGACTCAAACCCTACGTGGACAGGGCAGACATGGGCTTGCTCATGGCTACTGATGAGGGACAGGAGGAAGAGAGTGACCCACTCCCTGACAGATCCCTGATGATGGCTCAGTTGATGGTGTAGCTTTGGCAGGCAGCTTCACTGAGCAACATCAGATTGATTGCAGGAAGGTCCTCAATCAATACAGACATATGTTTTCTTTGACTCCTAGTCAGACCACAAGGTGTACCCATGAAGTGGACATGGGTGAGAGTCTACCTGTTAAAAATAAGATTTACAGGCAGCCTGACCAAGTCAGAGATTGCATCAGGACTGAGTTTCAGAAGATGCTGGAATTGGGAGTGATTGAACCCTCAGATAGCCCTTCGGCTAGTCCAGTGGTCCTGGTACCCAAACCTCATACCCAGGGTGGTAAGAGAGAAATTAGGTTTTGTGTGGATTACAGGGGGCTCAATGAAGTCACTAGGACTGATGCTCACCCTATTCCTAGGGCAGATGAACTCATTGACACTTTGGCCTCAGCCAAGTTCTTGAGCACATTTGACCTCACTGCTGGATATTGGCAAATCAGACTAGCTGAGGATGCCAAACCCAAAACAGAATTTTCAACCCCTAGTGGGCATTATCAATTTATTGTCATGCCCTTTGGTTTGAAAAATGCACCTGCCACATTCCAAAGGCTGGAGAATAAAGTCCTTATAGGCCTGGAAAGCCTATAGTGCAGCATATCTTGATGATATAGCTGTCTTTAGCTCCACCTGGGAGGATCACTTGGTCCACCTGAAGAATGTTTTGGAGGCTCTGCAGGAAGCAGGTCTCACTATCAAGGCCACCAAGTGCCAGATATGGCAGAGTAAGGTTGTGTACCTGGGACACCTTGTGGGTGGAGGCCAGGTTCAACCATTGCAGAGCAAAATCCAGACCATCATGGACTGGGTTGCTCCCACTACCCAGACTCAGGTCAGAGCTTTCTTGGGCCTGACTGGGTACTACAGAAGATTTGTGAAAGGATATGGGTCTATAGTGACTCCCTTGAATGATCTTACTTCAAAAAGAATGCCCAAGAAAGTTCAGTGGACAGTTAGCTGTCAGAAGGCATTTGATGATCTCAAGTAGGCCATGTGCACTGCTCCCATTCTGCAAAGTCCTGACTATTCCAAACAATTCATTGTCCAAACAGATTCATCTGAGTTGGGGGTAGGGGCTGTGTTGTCACAACTTAATGCAGAGGGTCAGGATCAACCAGAAGCTTTTATTAGCAGAAGGTTGACCCCCAGAGAGAAACGTTGGTCAGCCATGGAGAGGGAAGCCTTTGCTGTGGTTTGGGCTCTGAAGAAGCTGAGGCCATACTTGTTTGGCACTCACTTCATTGTTCAGACAGACCATAAGCCCCTCTTATGGCTAAAACAGATGAAGGGCGAAAACCCCAAACTTTTGAGGCAGCCAATTTCCCTACAGGGGATGGACTATGCAGTGGAACATAGACCTGGGAGTAACCATGCCAAATCAGATGGACTCTCCAGATATTTCCACTTAGAACATGAAGATTCAACTGGGCAAGGTTAGTCTCATCTCCTTACCTTTGGTGGGGGGGTTGTGTAGGAAAGTAGGATCTGCTTCTGATGGTTACCCCCACTTTTTGCTTGATGTTACACTGTTTTTGACTAGTCTGACTGGGATCCTGCTAATCAGGACCCCAGTCTATCTGCTTTCTCCCTAAAATGTTATGCCATGTACTTAGATACACTCCAGATTGGATACTGGGGTACCCTTGTCAGTCCCTAGTATATGGTACACATGTACCCAGGGCATAGGTACCCCAGAGGCCTCCCATGGGCTGAAGCATGTATTATGCCACCCATGAGAGGCCATGCAAAATGGAACTACAGACCTGCCATTGCAGCCTGTGTAAGATGGTGCATGCACCACTTACTTTAGATATAGGTTTACTATATCTATAGTTCACTACACTTAAAACCTATCAGACACCCCTCTAGCAGGCTTTGACAATCCTGAAGGCAGGGTTCTGGGTTTTACGTGAGAGGGTGCCCCTGCATGAGCAGAGCACCCCTGCAGCCTTCGGAGACCATTCTCCCGGATTGTCGGTGATGCAGCCAGACATATAGGTAGAGGTGCATTATATGCTCGCGTAAAATTCTATCTCGAAAACGGCTGCAACAAAACATGTTGTGTTTGGTATCAAACACCTTGGAATCATACCTCCACACCGGTAACCGGTGTGAGAGGTATGATTCCACCCTTCTGAAGTGAGCTTTGTGGGGTCCCTGGTATTCCCGGTACCAGCCTTCTCGACCCGGGCAGCACAAAATGGTTGCTGCCGACCAGAGACACATTTCTACCCTCCTACTGTTGAGCCAAGCTCGAGCAGGGGAAGGCAGGACAATAGGCATCCTGTCACAGGGAGGTGTGACCACCTCCCAGACAGGGTTTAGTGTATTGGGGCCGGGTGGGTGCACTTCCAAAGTGCCTGAAAGTCTGCATCTGGGGCACACTTGGTGTCCCTCTGCATAGTCCAGTTCAAACCAGTCCTGGGAGCCGTTGGCTCCCGCTCTGTCGCGAAACTGGACAAAGGACAGGGGAGTATCCCCCCCATTGTCCAGTCCCTGAATCTGTCCAACCCTCTCCCGTGGGTACTTAAGGGCTTACCTGGCTGTAGGACCCTAGATTCGACATGGACAGGATTCTGAACAAGAAACCACTGACCTTCGACCGTCTGGACACTCTGGACTTTGCTGGACTTCGACTGGGCCCGACTTCGTCTCCCTCTCCGTCCAAAGCATCGTCTGTGCCCGTGCACCATACAGGCTCCATGCAGGACCTGTGGAGCATCGAGGACAACTGAAGTTATCTCCTTTGGGGTGAAGGAGTCACTCCCCTGCATTCACAGGCACCGTAGCGCAACTGACTGGGCTGCTGATCCTGAGCTCCTGCAGACTCCGAAGGCTTCAGCAACACAGGAGGTGGGTTCCTGTGTTCCTTGAGGTTGAGCTGCCCTCTCACCAAGTCTGAGGCCAGTATCCCTCGTGGGGACCGCATAACCTGAACCCCTGTGCACCGCGTACTTTTGCAAGTGCATATGCTTGTTGGCATTCCCCAACTAAGTTCATTAAGCTATCGATAGCCCCAACCTCTGCGCACATTTCGTACAAAGGACTTTGGCCTCCTCACACTCTGTGCCCTGCAAGTTGTAACTTTTTGAAACTGCTAGAGGTCCCCTCGCGACTCCTGTTCCTCCGGCCTGTGGTTCCATCTCAGGGACAACACTGCTTTTCTTGGGCTCCCCTGGTTGCTCCAGGCCTGCCCTGACTCCCCTTGCTGTGGTGAGTCCCCTGGTCCTTGCTGGGCCAGACCGTAACCCTCCTTGTCCTTCTTCGTGGGTTGCCGCTGCCAAGGCTTGTTGGTGCTCCTGCCGAACACTGACCCCTCAGCACTCGACATCCTTTGTGGGACAGCTCGTATCCGGCTCCTGGTTGTCCTCGACGTCTCCTGGTCCCTGCAGCTGTAGAGTCAAGGTCTCCATCATCACACCTGAAGCACCCGACATCGGTGGGCATTCGACTACCGAGCCCCTGGTCACTCCGGAGTGACCCAGGCTCTGTCCCCTCTGCTTTCAGGTTCCTTCCATCAAGAATCAACCTGTGGGTACCACCGGACATTTTTCTTCTTTCCAGCAGTGGCATTTCTTTGAAGACTCCCATTGAGATCGACGACGGTTTCCGACAGCACTTCAGCCCTATGCACCCGGCTTCCCTGGGACAGGTAACTCTGGTACTTCGGTATCCACGGGTGGGGTGGCTCTCCACCCTTCTAGGTTCCAAAGGGTTTCTTCATAATCCACTGGGAAGGGTCCGTAACCTTTAAAACTGCAACCGCGACTCTCCCATAGAATTGTACGGCGCCCGTGGTCGTGTTTCCACACTGCACCCGTCCTCCGTGGGGTCCTTGCTTACTCACCCTGGGTGGTTCCTTGGGGTCCCAGCGATTCTACATCCTCTAGACACTGTCTTGACTCGAGTCGTGGCTCTTATACCACTATTTTAGTATATGGTTTGGTCTCCCCCTGGAGCCCGCTGTGTATTAGTGCTACTTACGATTGTTTCTGTGTTACAGTATTGTGTGCTTTGTGTTTATCTGTGTGTAGCAGATACTGTGAGGTATTTAAGGTGTGTTATAATAATAAATACATATTTTTATAACTACTGTGTGGTTCTCCTTTCATTTAACCAATACAATAAGGTTGCATTCTGGTAAAACAAGCTGCTTAACATTCCTTCAAGACTAAGCCTGAAGGCTGCTCTTCACAGCTACCACTTGGATAGCTTTCTAAGGTTATCTTTGACCTCTTAAATCACCATGAGGGTTGTTTGGACTGGTGCAAGGTGCCCACTTCAATTAGTGGACATCATATACCAGGCCAACTTCTCACAGCCCCTTTGTGTTAAAAAAAAAATCAGCAATGGTGACCGGGGCTCCAATGCCAGCAAGGACAACGGGCCCTCACTCCCTTTTTTGTAGTAATAAAAAATATCTTTTGGGTACAGTGTTCATTCAGAACCTTACCCCCGGTACCTGTTGCACTAATGATAGTGATGGTCCTTTAAAAATAAGCCTCTATATATCATCTTCCTTCCTAGGGGCCATGTCTCTGAGAAAGTTGTCTCTGTTCATTTGTAAACGAAAATTGAGCCCCCACCCAGTGCCCCTTCTTCTGGTCCATATATTTGACACTATCCATGAATCTTGCTCCTTTCTGTTTCTCCTCTGTCACTTACCCAGAGGCCCCAGGGGTCCAGGGGATTAGAGCTCTGCATCTGGATGCCACCCTATTTGCCTCCTTCCTGCCACCCCTTAGACTCACTTTTTGCAAAAACAGCTGTCCCTGATCAGTTAATGCTGACCTTGAGGTGCGTTTGCCTAAAAGTGTAAGGGGGGGGTGTATAGAGAGCTAAAGAAGAAAATGGCCTTCTCACCTGCCTTTAATTAATGGAGTCCCTTAAAGCTTCTAGGTAACAAAGGTTTATTTTTTTTTAAAGGTAATGCATGGATGTTATCAGCTAAGTTCCAGAGTAATTAAGACACTTACTAAAATGTCAGCATTAGGTATAGTCTGATTACGTATTGCTAATATATATATATTTTGAAAGCACTTGTTTTATCTCAAACACTACTTCAGGATGTGGCATTATGGCTTGAGCTGCCGACTTTGGAACTGGGGAACCGGGTTTGAGTCCTGACATCGATGCTTATGAAAAGCACTCCAATACCTTTGGGTTGAGTCTGCACTATATAAAACTGCAAAAACAATTTGGGACAGCCTAGCTTATACTATGTGCAATACTATTTTTAACAAGCATTTACAATGCAATAGGTCTCGCAATGACATTATTTTGAGCTATTGACATTGTAAATGGCAATGTCTTTAAAAAAATTAAAAGGCATTGTTATTTACAATACCAAAAGCAACACCTATTGCATTGCATAGCGCGGTGTCATTGAAGACGGTGCCGCGCTTATTAAAGTAAAAAAAAGTGTTCCATAAAATAAGCTGATATTGTTCAGTGAGAGGAGCCGACGCACAGGAGGCGCTAAGGGCCTCTCCTGCTGCCCGAGGCGCTTTATCGTCAGCAGTCAGTGGCAGGACCGAAGCAGTAGCTTAGTGCAGACTCCGGTATTTATTCACCCACTCATCCTGCAAAAGAGAAACCGTGAGGGCACCGGTCCTGGGAGCTGCCCTGCTTAAACGTGACAAGTTAACACTTAGCATACAGTGTTCAGCGTTTTTAATAACTTTTAATCAGTTTGAAATTAAAAAAAGTTGCTTTTAAGAGTTGTTAGTTACACAACGACTGTAGTAATTGCAAAAACTATCTACACTGAAAGGCTGCAGCCTGGCAGGTTTGAACCTCCTTGACATTGCATTCCCGCTTCAGAAAATAGAAGAAAAAAAGTTCAAATGGTTCTATCATAGTCGCCTGATTTTGTTTATTATAATTACAATAAGATTATATTTGTTATATTATTTTGATTTGTATAGCGCACTAATCACCTAAAAGGTTTATCTAGGCGCTATAGCAACAATACTCCTTAATTACTGCAAAAAGCAGTTATCACAATAAACACGTGTGCTGTCCCCCCCAGCACAGCACACCCGCTCGTCTGAAAACTTTATCAAAAATTAGAATTAAAGACATCTTCCAAGGGTGTCAGGAGCCCCTTACGACCCATGCCCTCGCCATGACACGGCATACTGCGGAGTGAAACAAGCGAAGCACGAATTAAAAACAGATGGCCCGTTCCCCGGCCCGAGACAGACCCTGCTGGCCGCACATTCATCCTTGTGAGGTCTGTGTGAAATAAGCAGAGCACAAACGGAAGACATCATGGAATGAGTGGCTGTGGTCAAACGAGGTTGAGTGGTCTAGAGTACTTGCTCATACACGCACACAAACACAACACACATGAGCACACACAACAAACGCACACACAGAACACACAGGCAGGCACACATAACACACGCGCACACACACTCATGCTGGCACACACAGTGAAAACACACGCAGCACAGACACAACACACACACACACAACAAACATGCACACACAATACACACGCACACACACTTATGCATGCACAGCACATGCATGCACAAACACGCACACAATTGTGCTGCAGGTGTGCAGTATGCACAGTCAGTACCAAAAAAGACACATATGATATCAATACAAAGGCAGAGAGAAACGTCATGCTCACTCACAAACACATACACGTGCGCTGACAGACACGTGCACTCAAGCTCACGCAAACGCGCATATGCACACGCACACCGCGGAGAGAAAGCGTTACACTGCCTCCATAAAATAACTTAGTTACAAACCAGAGCAAAAATCACAGCGCAGCAGGTGTACACCTTGATATACAGCGCACAGAAGATACAATGATGTTTGCTGGGCGCTATCTCAATAAGGCGGCCAGACAGAGTGAGTGCCACCAAAATCCCGAGGAGACATTCAATCACGATGGGTGCGCACCGTAACAAATGCCATCACTATGTTTTTTTGTCACCTGGAAATTTCTGAAGGCCCCGGAGAGCTGCGCCATGTGCAGTGCCAGGCAGCGGGACGTGCACCTGGCTCTGGAGACCTGCTGTGCCATCTCTGCCCCGGCCCCTTCTTCACGGTCCCTGCGCCGGGAAGGGGTGACTGGCAGCACCCCGAAGCACAACAGGAGTCCCGCAGTCCACAACCTCGCAGCCATACGGAGAGCCTGGCCCCCTCAGCGTGGCGTAACGGCGAGGGAAACAGAGACATTAACTTTACAGCCGTTTACATGGCCGGGTGAGGCGAGGGATGGATGCAGTTAAAAACAAGCTGAAAGACACGCCGTGCGCGTGCCCATGTGCTGTCCGGGCCCAAGCTGATGCCGACGCCATGCGCGTGCACATCGGCTGTCCGGGCGCGCACAGACAGGAGATGTGCACGCGTATGGTGCGAGCAGGAGTTGTAATAACGCCGCGAGCCGTACGCGTGCACATCTCCTGTCTTGCCATACGCGTGCACATGTCCTGTCCCCCTTCCAAACCCAAGTCGACAACAATAGATCTCGCTAGCGAGCAGCGCTTCGCGCTGCATCGATAGCGAGACCTAAAAATGACTTACATATTCAAAGCGCTTTCTGTCACATGCTGGGACCTCGTAGTACTTGTAAATACTATTCAACACTGCACCATCTAGGATTGCATTTTGTGCCTTTCTGGTTTCGCACACACAGACATCTGCAATGATTGTATTAACCAAATGAGGTTTCACATTTCCCACTGATTCTTCTTTGTTTGTTTGTTTTAGTTTTATAATATGCAAACTTGAACTGAAGGTATTGGAGCGCTTCACATAAGTACCAAGCACCAGCTAAATTACACAAGGTCACATTCATTTTTAGGCAAGGGGAGATTAAGTGAGTTGCAAAAAATCATAGGATGTTTAACTTGCATTTATTTTTAATTTCACTGTGTGCGGGTTATTTTATATGCAGTTACATGAAAGCAAAAAATATGACAAAAATATTAAAGAATATTTTGTTCTTTTTAGCCACCTCTTTGACCCTGCTACCACACTCAATGACCCCCACCCCCATTGCACTCTGATCACAGTTCCCGTACTTTTTTAAAGCACTTTAAGGTCTGTTTTTAAGAACTTTATGGTGCGTTCGAAAAGGAAGACAGCCTGGAAAGCCGCAAATAAAGAAGGTCGCCCTTCCAGACGATCTTCATTTACACTTCTTTGCTGAGGCATTTGTGACCCCCTGGGAATGCAGACACGGATCCCCGGTGGGGCGCGCCCCACAGTTTGAAGACCTCTGGCATAGGGGATCCATGAATGCCAATCATAGAGTGCAACACTTTATGTTGGAAGCAGGTACTATGGGATAGTGAGTGCCTGCATCCTAACTGTACATTTTAAGCACTAGTTTTTAAAAAATCACCAGAGATTTTTGAAGGAAAATCAAACAGAATTTATATAATCTGTGAATATTGATATAGCTGCAACCCATGCCAACTAAAGCATCTCTGCTTTGCTTTTCATATATTGGCTGGATGGTATGCATTGCTGCTGGTTCAAGGGAGAGGGTGGAGTAGCAAATGGCAATATAGATGGTGAACATGCCAAGAGCTGCTTAAAATATATTAATTAACTCTATAGGGCATTAGGCCAGTTCCAAGGGCTACAGGAATCTCAGAGGCAACTTTGAAATAATCTTTGTAAATGGTATTGACAGCTGTCCCTGGAACCTCAGGAGTTAGGTCCTATTGTGAGCCCACTGAAGGTCTAGGGGCACCATTGCTTGGTTTTGACTTTCAGGATCTAGTAAAGTCTAACAGTCTCAGCTTACTCTTGAAGAATGGTTGTGAGAGTTTTGGATCATTGATAGAAAAAGCACTTAAATTGCACAAAATAAATGTGATTTTTGATAATTACAGTTCTTTAGTAAAAAATAAAATAGATCTTTGCTTTTTTAAGTTCAATAGATTTGTAGGAGGAGCTTTCAGTTGAATTCAATCCCACCCTTTGTAGGGGAAAATAACTTTCTATAACATATAACCAGGGCCACTGGAATTATGCAATTCTGCAGCTGCGGCCTTGTACACATAATTATAAATTTGCCTCCTTTGCCGCTCACTCCATCATCTGCTGCATATTCTGCAGATTTTCACAAACATAAAAAGCTTTTGGTTGTTAAACAGGTACTAATGAGGCAAAATCTTTGCCCAGACAGTGTTACCCTAGGTAAAAACAAGCATTTGCAATGGAATTGGTTTTGCATTTGTCGAAGTTAGAGCTATTGGTGTTGCAAATGACAATGTTTTTTACTTTTGTTTGTTTATTTGCAGTGGAGTGATTATATTTGCATAGCTCTCTTGCCATTCGTATGATCTCGCGGCGCTGGAGAACCAGAAAATGGGAAATAGGTTGTGAGGGGGGGGGGGGGGGGGAATAAATGACACCAATGGAAAAGGAATTAAAACGAGTATGAGCCCACAGAGATTATCACAGCTATATCTGGCGGACAATAGTAGCCACTGGTAAGGCATCTCAGTGAGTTACTGTGTTTGCTGCAGAGACACAGCAGCTCTCAGATCCCAATACCTCAGAATTACAAATAAACGTGCATCACTTCCAACCCCCTCAGCCCCTGAATGTGTACAGCCCACCCACAGGCATTACATTCCGCAAGAGGAGCCTGCAGACATCAATCCTCGTTTTTTGAAAAATGTAGAAAATTAGCAACAGGTTAATGAAATAGTAAATAAAATTGTATTGAACACCCCCCATGTCCCATACAAGCTTTTCTCACTTTCATTGCGCTTTTCTCACTTTGGCTGTGCTTTTCTCACACTGTGCTGTAAAAAAATCCGCAGGTGAAACCTCAGGTATATATTGAAAAATGTTCTATAATTGCCCAGTGCAATTAAAGCGTGAGCCGGTAACAGAGCAAGAAAAGTTGTGCCAGGCCTAAGTAAATGTAAAATAAAATAAAATCGGAATGGTGTTTGCCTGCAAACTAAACAAAGACTAAAAACAACTTGCAATGGGTCAAATATAACATTTTATAAAGATAAACATAACGGCGTTTGGAAAATAAATTATTCCCCAGGATACCTGCTAGGTTTCTGTGTCCTCTATAATGGCCGAGTTTGTCCCTCTCCTAGCACAGATTAAAAGAACAAAGGCATGAAGCAACGCAACACATCCCAGCCTAACCAAGAATTCAAGCGGTGTGAACTGGTCACTGATGTAGTAAAAAGGTAGGCCTCAGAGCATGTGTACTTGCTGTAAGAAGGCACACTAGCAGAGGCCGCAAGTACCACAGACGGCATGGGCAAAGACAAAGGAGGATCATGGGGGTGGGAAGATAAGCCACCATACCACGCACCCCGAGGCAGAGTCTGTTAAGTACTGTAGTGAGCCACCCGGCTCCTGTAACAATATGTTGCCACTTCAACTCCCTGGGCCGGGCGCGGACCGGGGAGTATAAATAAATGGTGACGTCAGCGCTCGTGGCGGACGGCACGGATCGGAGCTGGTGTGTGGCCTTGTCTCTGTTTGTAGGGCACTGCAGGCCCTAGGCTTTACCCCCCCCAGCTCTTAGAGTCACCGAGGGCGCTTCCCCCCCCCACCCTTACACCATCACATTGGCGATGAGGCGGGTGTGATTCCTGCGCGTGCCCTTGCTACGCACATCGGCGTAGAAGGCGCGCGCTGGTGCCCCCGAGGCCCCGCGAAGCGAGGAAGGTGGTCGGAGGGCCGTGCTGGTGCAGCGCATGGCCCGATTGAAGTGAGGCGGCGGCGAGAGGCACTGGTGAGCGAGCGGACGCCGAGCAGTGGCTGGCACACGTGGTGCGCACCGCTGAATCAGCCGCTCCTGCGGAGTGCGGCCTTCACCGTGCGCGCGGCTCCAGTGGCCCCCCTGCGGCCCCAAGAAACTGCTGTTAGGCACCAACAGAGACGGTGAGGCAGCGTGTGGGGGAAGACACGTGGGACAGCTGATATCCTGCGGGAGGAGAGCGGCGGGGGGACGGGCATGCTGAGTGAGGCCCCAGAGCACGTGCAGCTGACATAAAGGGTGACTGCAAGCCGGACTGTATTTCTCCTGGCAGCCCTGAGACATTGCTGAGGTGTGTGCTGTGCACCAGTTTGGGATTCTGGGACTGGCTGTGAACACTGTGAGGGGAAGGCACTGCTGAGGCACCGGGGGAACCCAGACCCTATGAGCACAGAGCAGGGGCTGGCTGCTAGACAAGAGCCCAGTGCGGCAAGGGAGATGTCGAGGCCAGCGGATGGTAATGCCCCAGGGCCAGCAGACCAGAACTCCCGCATATCCTTGAAAGCGCTGCCCCCATTTAGCCAGCTGGTGGATCCGGCTACAGCAGCGCCTCGATGGCGCAAGTGGATCGGGCAGCTGGAGAATTAATTCATCGCCACCAGGGAAAAAGACAACGCGGTGAAACGCTCCACTATGCTCCATATGGGAGGGGAGGAGTTGTACGAACTCTTTCAGGACCTCCCAGATACGGGGGACAGTAATGACTATGAGAAGGCGGTCAGGGCACTCAATTGCCACTTTGACCCACAGGTCAACCCAGACTTCGAGCATTTCAAGCTGCGCCAGGCGAAGCAAAAGGAGGAGGAGTCGGTCGACATGTTCCATGCGCGCCTCAGAAAACTAGCCAGCTCGTGTGTGGGAAATGACCGACTGTTTGAAATCAGGTCACAGCTAATATTAGGGTGCAAGTCGTCGGAGCTGCGCAAACTCATATTGCGCCAACCCGGAATATCGTTGGATGACATTTTGGTGCTAGTGAGAGCCCACGAGTTGGCAGATGCGAGAGCGGGGGAGATGGAATCGGCGCTGGCGAGACGACCGGCCGCTCAGCAGCCACTGTACCCCAACCCTATCAAGGAAGAGCGGGTGGAGGCTATCTGAAAGTTCAGCAGCCGTGGCAGGGACGGTGCCAGTGGCGGTGGAGAACGTCAGGGAAAGAAAGGTTGTGGAAATTGCGGACTGGAGAGCCATCCACAGAGGGGGTGCCCAGCGCAAGGCAAGCAATGCTTGAAATGCAACAAGTTTGGACACTTTGCCAAGGTCTGCATGAGCACGGCCAGGTCGGCGGCAGGCGGAGGCAGGCAAAGGAAACAGAGGTCCACAGTGCGCACCGCTCAGGAAGCGGAGGAGGTGGAGAGCATGTGCCGAAGAATGAACATCACGGAGGACGATGTGTTCGTAATATCGCACACTAGAGGTGCCAGCACAAGGAAAAGACCACCTCCAATGTGTCAGGTGTGGGTGGGAGATAACAGCATCAGGGCACTCATCGATAAAGGGGCGTCCGTCAACATCCTTGATGCCACTCAATATGAGAAACTGGTGCCCAGACCCACACTCCTCAAAACCAAGGCTAAAATCTTCACCTATGGGGGAGACATTCCCATTCCACTGCTGGGTGTGATTGAAGTGGAGGTCAGACATGGGGAAAGATCCGCAACCACCAAATTCCATGTAACGCGAGACAGCGCAGGGTCGCTCCTGGGATGCCATTCTGCCGAAGACTTGGGGTTGGTGATGTTCGCGAGGCAAGTGCATCAGTCACATGCGGAGTCGGTAATGGCCGAGTTCCCAGAGCTGTTCAGAGGGCTAGGCTGTCTGAAAGGAGTCGAGGTCACACTCCACATAGATGATACGATCAAGCCGGTAGCCCTGAGACATCGCAGGGTACCGTTCCACCTGAGGCTGCTCGTGGAGGCAGAGTTGGAGCGCCTGGAAAGAGATGGAGTCATCGAGAAAGTGTCAGGCCCTACGCCGTGGGTGTCGCCACTGGTGATTGCCCCCAAGCCCAAACAACCGGGGGCAATCCGCCTCTGTGTGGATATGAGATTGCCCAACAAGGCCATCAAGAGAGAGCAGCATATCACACCCACCGTTGACGAGATAGTCGCAGACATTAACGGTGCCAAGTGGTTTTCCAAGGTAGACTTGAACTCTGGCTTTCACCAACTGGTTCTAGAGAGGAGAAAAGCCGTTACATAACCACTTTCTCAACCCACGTTGGGCTCCGAAGGTTCAAGGGCCTCAGTTTCGGAGTATCCTCGGCGGCTGAGGTCTTCCAGGATGCGATCAGGGAGGCACTGTCTGGCTTGGTGGACGTCATCAACGTCAGCGACGATGTCCTCATCTTCTCCAACTCCCTCGAGGAACACCACGTGAGACTCCGAGCAACGATGCAAAGGCTCGTGGAGCAAGGTTTGACACTCCACAAGGGGAAGTGCGAGTTCTACACGAATGAAGTAGAGTTCTTCGGATACCGGTTCTCAGCTCGAGGACTGCAAGTGGACCCGGCCAAGGTGGAGGCCATACGGGCGGCAGCAGTACCCCAAAACCAGTCCGAGGTGAGGAGTTTTCTAGGAATGACCAATTACTGTGGCAGATTCATACCACACCTGGGCACTCTGTCGGAGCCTCTCAGAAATCTTACGAAGAAAGACGTCAGATGGCGATGGGCCAGTGCGGAGGCGAAGGCGTTCACAGACATCAAAGAGGCGCTGTTACAGGGGGCGACGGTCGCCTACTTCAAGCCAGGACAGCCAACGGAGCTTGTAGTCGATGCCAGCCCGGTGGGGCTGGGAGCGGTGTTGCTACAGCAAGATCAAGACAAAGAGTGGGTGCCGATTGCCTATGCCAGCCGGGCCCTAACACCTGTGGAGACAAGATACGCCCAGATTGAACGAGAGGCTCTGGCAATCAGGTGGGCATGCCAACATTTCGATATCTATCTATGTGGCCACCACTTCACTGTGGTTACCGATCACAAGCCACTCGTACCCCTGTTTAGTGGCACGGCCAGGAGTGGGCCGCCAAGGATTGAGAGGTGGGCAGTCCAAATCCAACATTATACCTTTGACGTTGTCTACCGCCCAGGAGTCAATAACCCCGCCGACTACCTGTCCAGACATCTCATCGCAGATAGGGCGGAAGTTCCAGCAGAGGTCGACGAGAGCTCCGAATCGTTCGTGAAACAGATTGTGGATGCAGCGTGTCCACGGGCACTGTCTGTGGAGGAAATTATACAAGCCACCAAGGACGATGCTTGCCTCCAAGCGGTCAAGGAAACCTTGCACAACCACCAGTGGAAAACTTTCCTCCAAGGGTCAAGCAGTCTGACTAATGAGGAGCGGGAGGCAAGGCTCGGCCTATGGAGGTGTCGAGAGGAACTGAGTGAAGGGTGCGAGGGAGTGATACTCCGGGGTGCGCGTCTGGTGATACCTTCCCGGCTCTGGAGGCGGACGGTGGACCTCGCCCATCAAGGACACCAAGGGATTGAGAAGACCAAAGCCCGTATTAGATCCAAGGTGTGGTTCCTGGGTGTCGATCAGATGGTAGAAGACAAAGTAAGGGGTTGCCATGCATGTCTGATAACGGGAGCAGAACCTCCGATCCTCCCAATAATCACCGAAGCACCCAGCACCAGGCCCTGGACCAACATTAGCATGGATTTTGGGAGCTTCCCGGACGGGAGGCACACGATCGTCATGATGGACAGTTACTCCAAATTCCCAGTGGTGGAAGTGGTGCAATCAACGGCCTTTGAGGGGTTGAAGCCGGTATTGTAAAAAACATTTGCGCTGTTGGGAATGCCCGAGGAAGTACGCACTGATAACGGACCACCCTTCCAGGGGCAGGAATTCCGAGAGTACATGAGCCTCCACAACATCCGTCATCGCAAGATAACGCCTCAGTGGCCCCTGGCGAACGGGGATGTAGAGAGGTTCATGAGAACGGTGAACAAGGCCCTGCGGATCGGCCTGGACCAAGAAGAAGATCTCGAAGGGTGCCTACATAGATTCCTGAGGGCATACCGTCAGACCCCGCACTCCACCACGGGGTGTGCTCCCAGTGATCTGCTGATGCAGCGAGCGGTGAGAGACTTGGTGCCCACAAGCCAGCGATGGGTGCCCGCGGTCCTGGACGGCACCCGAACACAAGCCAAGCGAAAGCAAAACAATGACAGAGCCTGCCAGCATCGGCGAGCCAGGGATTGCCATCTTCGCAGAGGAGATCAAGTGGTTGTGAAGGACCGCTACCCAGGCTCCAAGTTCCGAACCCCCTTCGAAAAGGAACCGTGGGAGGTGATTCAAGTGCAGGGGTCCATGATCACGGCAAAGAGAGGGGACCGTCAAATAGCCAGAAACGCATTGTGGTTCAAGAAAGTGGTGGGACCGACCCCGGCCGGGGTGGAAGAAACGGAACACCACACAGAGGTGGGCTCGCCTCTGGAGGAAGGTTGTGACCGTGTACCGATGACAGAGGAGTCCCGGGTCGAGGAGGAGGTACCTCCTGGCATAGCACTGCCCATCGACGTAACCCCGGGAGTAGAGGAGGGCGTCAACCACAGAGGAGGCCGCCCTTACAGGCTACGAAAGAATCCCCAGCCGAGCACCAGGTTGAAGGACTATCTGTGCTGAAGTGACTTCATGAAGGGTGTTGGTGATGGGACATTCTGCACAGGCCAGTTTGTTATTTTTGTTTGTTATGTTGCATTTTTTATTTTAGTTCATTGTTTGACAACCCGTTAGTTGGATGGGATGTAGTGAGCCACCCGGCTCCTGTAACAATATGTTGCCACTTCAACTCCCTGGGCCGGGCGCGGACCGGGGAGTATAAATAAATGGTGACGTCAGCGCTCGTGGCGGACGGCACGGATCGGAGCTGGTGTGTGGCCGTGTCTCTGTTTGTAGGGCACTGCAGGCCCTAGGCTTTACCCCCCCCAGCTCTTAGAGTCACCGAGGGCGCTTCCCCCCCCCCACCCTTACACCATCACAAGTACCACAGACACGAGGTGCACAGGGAGAGAGTGTGAACACTAGAGTGTGCATGCAGAGAGGACAGACCATGTAGTGTACAACGGTATTGTCACTGCTCAGGCTCCACGGAGTAGGCACAGGCTCCATGGAGTAGGCACGACTATTGCTTTCAATAAAATCCTGCATACCGGCGCACGGTACTACTGTGGAGCGTCTCAGGGACTCACTGCAGCCTTCGCATGACTAAGACTTCGTGCCTCGGGGGCGCTGCTACCACGAAAATTGTATGTTTGGCATGCTGTCCTGGCAGCAGATATCTTAGTGACCGAACCAGGTCCTCTGTATTCTTTAAAAAAAATATTATTTAAATACCATGATCAACATGACTGCATACAAATCGGTTTCCTTTTAAATATTATCAAGGCGCCATGTTTAATAAACACTTGCGTTCCATAAATTGAAGCACTGTTAGCAATGGCCACTGGGTGTCGCATATCCTCAATGATGGAGAAGTGCATGAAAGTGACAACAACTCACCTAAGATCCCCGCTACTAGACCCGTTGATAAAACTGCTATGAAACCATTTTGTCCAATAGGCCTTTATTCATGTGTTGCTTCCATGGTGATCTATGTTTGTTAGAGCTGGAAATTACGCTATTCTAAAGTCCCAGATCACAAAACAAGCAAGAAAAAATGAAATTACGCGTGTTGCAGACAAACACACTGATGCCTATGCCCAGCAGGATGGAGGCTCTGGCGTAACCTCCAGAGCTGCCGATTTCGGACCTGGAGAACCGGGTTTGAGTCTCGGCCTCAGTAAAACTGTGCCTTTAAAAAAAAAAACGCGGATGGCACAGGAAGTGACTACGCCAGGAGGAGGCAATAGGGAGGAACAGAAGAGGAGGGACAGGGTTGGATGTGTGTGGCTTAAGGGCCAGAGAAGCCAAACTTGAAGCTGGGGACCAGGTTCGAGTCTCGCCGTCAGCCCTGCCTGACAATTGAATGTGTAGGTCTGTAATGCAACTGGGGGTGGCAGGGTTGATTAAGTAGCGGCAAAGGTGAAACACCAAAGAAAGGCAAGGCAAATGAAGGGGAGTTTCATGAAGCCCATTCACGAAGTAAACAAAGCACTTAATGGGAGCAGAGTCAGGCCACAACAAAAAAACGGCGGGAGGAGGGCCCATCGCGTGTTGTGAAGGAGCATTGCGGCTGACCAAAGGAAACCATTAGTGAAATCGCCATGGGGCAGGAACAGACACAGAAAGGAGGGACCAACATGTATAAACACCAATAAGAAGCCAAAATTTCTGAATGCCACACATAACAACCAATGGCAATCGGTGGGTGTGCTGAAAGCCCTCCGAAGAGATACAACAGGTCTTGCAGACAGCGCAAGTGCTGTCGAGGCTTGACCTAATGACAAAATTAAGCAATAATACTGTCACAAAACTTTCAGCATTGTGCCACATAACTTGCCTTTTTTTTGACACATAATCTAGTCAACCCTGTCGCATAATTTAGTCCTCCCATGCTGCATAATTCCAGTGGCCTTGCATATAACAACTGGGCAACTTTGGAGATGTCAAGTATGACAAGTATGAGTAGCAGGATTTCTATGTGACCCAAGTGCTGCTGTACATCTTGTTTGGGTAGAAAAGTCCATTTTGTTCTTCAGCAGAAGTTCTTCCTTATGTGTCACTCAGACATTACAGTACACTGGGCAGTCCAGGGCGCAAGACTTTGCATTTGAAACCAGGTATTTTCAATGTTCATTGGTCCACGCCATGAATACGTTTAGACCTGTATGAACCAGACTACTAGGGCATCAATGAATTAGAAATGGAGCAGGTTTCAGAAATCTGGAGGAAAACCACAGTTCACGTCAACTCAGTGAGAATGACACAAACAGCACCGTGGCAGGGGAAGAGCAGTTCCTTGATGCAATTTTCACATTTCCAAGATGGCAGTAGTCAGTGCTGTAATTGTTGAAAAAGCCCATATCTCCACAAGATTCTGTGCACAGAGGCAGATCTGTATCCAGAGAGGGGAAGAGGACCACCTTGAATCTACTTGTAATAAGGAGTGCACCACTTCACTAGGCTTCTTGAGCTACCCTTCTTTCACCAACCGTGGCACATACAACGGGGAAGTCTCTCTCGCAGATGATTCTTCCCTCAGGGTTGGGGCTGGTCAGCCTTACTTTAATCTTGGTAGGGTCTCTCAATGTGGCATCAGTCATAGCAGAATTCTCAGTTTCGAGGACATCTGTGTGGGGTAAATGAAGATGCATGGAAGCCAGTAGTTTAGGTGAAACAGGATCTAGGTTTATTCACAAGATAGGAGTCTCAGGTTACAGGGAAAGTAGGTATGAAGGAAGCCTCACCAGGAGCAGCATCCTTGCTGCTCAGCCCACGCATTCAGCTGACCAATCTCTCAAACCATGCACACACCAGCATTCTAATTACATCACAGTCACTCCGTCTGGGCAGCAGGGGACATAACTCTAAGAGGAGAATGCATGGCAAGGATGAAGATACCACAGTCTGCCTCCTTTTGCTCAGGTGCTAGTAGCAGGAGGTTTTTCTTCCTCAGTCCTGGAATATGGTCCCTATTCCTTCAGGAAGACCCCAAATCAGCCTGTCTCTGGTCCAGTCCATTATTTTTTTTCTGGTGTACAGAGACCCTTGCTGTCAAAAGGTGGACCTCCTTACCTGGCTCACAGGACTGCATTTACGCAGAAACAATGGTGGTTGCTGGCCAAACCTGACTGGCCAGCTAAATTCCAATTTACACTCTAGTGCTTCTTACTGTTCCAAATGCCGCAGAGTCACCCTGGTTTCCTTGGTGATGGCAGAGAGCCCATAATGTCTACTGCTTTTGTGTATCATATATTTATAGCCCGCAACCAAAGGCGGGTGCAGGTGCATGATCCTCCATTGTTTGAGGAATGGAGAGGTTTCACTCCTTACCGAGATCTAATGGAACCCAGCAGATTAATCGTTTTGTGCAAATGTGCAGATTTGGATCTGTGTGTGTAAGAAATTGGGTTATTACTTGAGAGAAGTAGAAGCCCCACTCAAACAATAAACACAATCCTTGTCAGAGTGACGCACAAAAGTCACTAAATTAATGTGTGCTCATCCCGCTGGTAGCTTGGCACAAAAGCAGTCAGGTTAACTTAGAGGCAATGTATAAAGTATTTATACAGCACACCAACAGTAATAAAGTGGTAACACAACACAAGAAAAATCCTAAACCAAAATAAATAAAATGATACCAAAGTGACAAAAATCCAATAAGGGGAACTGGAGATATGAGTTTTTAAAGTTTCAGGTGAAAATAGTGGCAAATATCATGATGCGCCAACAGCGGTTATCTGGTCATACTGGAAAGGGACAAAGTCACCAGTTTAGGCTGATTGCGATGGAGCGTGGGCTGGGTACAGGACAGAGGTCAACCTGCTGGGACTTGTAACTTTTTGTCCAAGGAGCAGCACTGCAAGGTCCTGCGTGGGTCTGCTCTGCGCTGTGTCGGTTCGAGTGAGGCCGCCAATCAGGAATTACGAGGTGCTGCAATGTGAGGTGCTATGTCAGTCTGCGCCACACTGCGTCGGATTCAGTGAGATCTTCAGTTATGTAGGGAGGAGTGCACTCTGACTGCAGCGAAGAGTCCAGGACCTGGAGAATAGAGGTTTCCGTTGGCCTCTCACATAGGCCTGCGGATTGGACCAGGTCAAGTCCAGTTGGGTCTGATCAGCTTGAAAGCATGGCAGGCCTCTGGGAGCTTGGTGTGTCCCTGCACCTCAAACTGGAATCAGCCTTCTGGGGAGACTGGGATTAAGGCACGCTGGTCCAATCTTCCTTCTTCAGACTGCAGGGCAGTCCTCATTCTGAATCTTCCACAGGTCCAGGAGTGATCTGATGAAAGGTTCTGAAGGTTCCATTTTTATATCTGGTTGCAGCCTGTGTGTGGAGAATTTCCTGGCCTACCCCCAAAACTGGTTCTGATCAGTTCTTCCCTTTCCTCTGGTCCTGGCTCCAAACTGTCTAGGGTGTCAAAGGAAAGGGCAGGCCAGATGCCAAGTTCCTTTGTGCTGCAGGGAAAGTCCTTTGAAGTGTAATAAGGACAGGGGGCACTCCTCCCTAGCCATACTGTCAGGGAGATCCTGTTCCCCTCACACCTAGATTTCCTCTGTCTCACTTTCTCTGGGAGCAATACACAGCCTACAACAGCAGAGCCTTACCAATCATGTGCCTCAGGACACTAGCAGCAAGGCACAGCTGGTTTGGGCAGAAAAATGCCAACTTTCTAAAAGTGGTATTTTCAAAATCGTAACTTAAAATCTGACTTTACCATTAAATAGGATTTTTAACCCCTTAACCGCGGCGGCAATTCCGCCGCAGTGCGGCGGTTTAGCGGAGTGGGCGGGGCCGCGTCGGCCAACGGACGTGCGCAGCACTACGGAGGTAGTGCTCGCGACGGCCGTTGGCCGACAGAAGCAGCGAAGGGGTTAAATCATAATTCATTTGAGTGTAAATATAATTTCCCTATCTACCTGTAATCTAAAGTTTGCATTCATTAAGTATAATAAGGTAACTCAGTGTTAGTCTATGGTAGAGATAGCTTGAAAAGAGAGAGAAACTATTTTGGGAGCTTTTCACTCCCAGGACATGTAAAACTTAAATGCACATTTCGTACTTTTTAAGTACCATATACCCTGCCCTGTGAGCCTTTAGGGCCTACCATAGGGGTGATTTATAAGTGGTAAAGAAGGTTTAAGCATTGCAAAAGGTTTATTTTCCAAAGTTGAAATGGCAGTTTAAAAATGCACTACAGGCTGCAGTGGCAGGCCTGAGACATGTTTTGAAAGGCTACTGTAGTGGGTGGCACAATGAGTGCTGCAACCCACTAGTAGCATTTAATTTACATGCCCAGGGTACATGTAATACCATTTACTAGAGACTTACAAGTACATTAAATGTACCTATCAGGTATAGGGAAATGTTTCCATGTTTTCAAGGGCAAGCCCAAGTACTTTACCCCGTTTAGCAGGGGAAAAGTGTGTAAGAGCCCTAAAAACCAATAAAAATGGGTTCAGCAAAGGTAGGTAAAGGAAGGCAAAAAGTTTGGGGTGACCGTGCAGAAAGGGCCAGGTCCAACAATGTGTAACACATGACATGGGATAATTTATACTGTGTGCCTTAGTGGCTAGCATATGAAACCACAATGTACACATGTGAATGACTGTTGTGTATGTGTCTATGCCGATACATCATAATGTTGTGGTATTTTAACTGACAAAGCTATAGAATATTAGGTTAGTCTTTTATGTGATGCTTTTACATGCTGCCATTGGCATCTCAGGATGTGAATTCTTGCTTGGCAATAGTAAACCACTCATTATCGGTGAAGCGCATTTGGCAGATAACTTTGGCATACCTCACAACAGGGAAACCCAGGCTGCAATTAGACCCCTTCATTCTGCGGAGCTGGGAGACCTGAGCTTGGATAGAGCCCATGTTGTAGTTATATCTGTATGACCAGACATAGGGGCATATTATCAAGGGCTCATCGCCACTTTAGCAGCACTTTTTTGACGCTAAAGTGGCGATATTTTTATCGCCCTATTAGCAAGCTGTCGCTAACAGGCGTTAGCGACAGCTTTCCGGCAATAGCACCCGTTTTTTCTATCGCTAATGACATGCAAGGTAGGCGTTCCGTCTCTAAATCCAGCAAAAACTCCCGCTAACCGCACTTCGCCCTATTAGCAAGGATAGGCTGGACCCGCGAAGCGATAAAAAAAAGTTGCGCTAAGGCCCGTTAGCTGCAGGAATTTAAGACCAGAAAATAGCTGGTCTTAAAAATGGGAATAAGTCTTGGGCCCACATCCATGCATGATTTTGGTGCTGGACAGCGCTGCAAGCAATGTTGCAGCGCTGCCCTGCGACAAAAATAAAGTGCAGGAATGTGCACCATCAATAAGATAGTGCGCATTCCTGGGCCCCAATCATGAAAAGTGTTTCTGCGCTGCGACAAGACAGCGTTGCAACACTTCTCATTACGCCCTCCTTGCAACAGCATGGATGCGCTGTACTCACTGTACAGCGCTCCATGACACAAGTAATGACAGATATGTCAGGAATCCTGACGTATCTGTCTGCGCTAAAGTCACGCATTACTGCAGTCGTGTCACAACCATGACGCAACTCCAGCAATGCATGGGGCCAGCCTATCCCTGTGGCACTGCCTCACCCTCATGCCTGCCATCAGGCAGGCGGAAGGTACTGACGCAGTGCTGTTCATGAGGGGTGCCCGAATGTCGGCGCAGTAGGAGATACATCGGTGGTGGTTGGGCGCTGCGGTGTCATCGTATGGAAGCATTGGTGGAGTGTTGGTGCGGAGGGAGTTGACATGATGTTCTTCGGTGGCCTTGATCCAGCTGCGAGAGGGTGCGATGATGGCGGTGGCGTCCGGTGGGCAAGGTGAAGACGTGATGTTACCAATGATGGTCGGTCCAGGAAAGTCCGGTGTTGTGGCTGCACTTGAAGTTCACGCTGGCGGACGTGACGTGCTCGACCATGTGTCCTGCTATGTGGCTTGTTGCGGTGACTTGCTGCTTGCGTCTGATGTAGGGGACCTTCCCCATGAGGGGGTGGTGTCCTGGTCACTGGGGTTCTCCAGGTGGAACTTGAGGTCACCGAGTAGGATGTCGTTGGTGGATGGGAGATCCTGGGTTGCAATGAGGTCTAAAATGGTATTGGAGAATGGGGGCCATGGCCCGGGGGCCTGCACATGAGGGTGCCGCAGAGGATGCACCTGTGCCTGGTCCGGATCTTGGAGTTGACGTGGTCCATGGTCACCCTTGGGTCATTAGAGTGCGTGGTCAGTCGGAGTGTGCTTCTGTAGGTGATGGCAATGCCTCCTCCCTGACGGTTGGGGTGCTCCTTGCGGGTGATACTGCAGCCGTCAGTGATGGTGATGGCAATGTCCGGTCCGGAGCAGAGGTTGGTCCTGCCAGGCGAGGTGGTGTCCAGGGTTGATGGCGAGGAGACTGCTGGCGTTGTATCGGTGGAGTGTCCAAGAGGAATGCTCCTTGGTGCTGAGCGCGGTCCAGGGGCAGACGGACGCAAACGGCGTAGCCTATGGGTTGCCTTTGGCACGGGAGACGACCATTACAACGCAGGCAGTACATCGTTAACAACGCAACTCTGACAACGCAGGTGCCTTAACATTGCATTTGAATACAACGCATTGTGAGGTCAGTAATGGGGTAATTTCAACTTTTTCAGGTGTGCATGGGTATTGGATGTAAAAAATGAAAAATGGGCTGTTTTTTGGGGTAAAATATGAAGAATGGGGTGTTTTTGGGGCTAAAATATGAAAAATGGGGTGTTTTATGGGGTAAAATATGAAAAATGGGGTGTTTTTTGGGGTAAATTTTTGAATTTTTGTGTGTATTTTTTGGGGTCAAATTTCTAACTCCTGGGTGTGTTTTGTGCCAAAATAAAGAGAAATTTGGGGGGTGCATTTGTCTCAAATGTGATCTTTTGGGTGTCTTCTGGGGGTTCAGAAATGAATTCCAGGGTTCACGGTTGGGTCTGTAGTGCAAAGGTTATTCTTGGGTCGCACTCACTGTAGTGGGAACAGTGATCGTCATGTCTCAGCTATGCAACACCTACTCTACTGTTGCAATGTGCCTAGTATTAGTATGTATTAGAATGGAATGCGATGTCATGGCATGCATCGCAACTACGTATGTGCCTTTGGCACACGAGTGGTACACCCGCTGTGCATGGGCGCACAGCGGCCACCATTGAGAAGTGTGGAGGGGGGTGTCTGGACAGCTGTGAGGTGGTAAACCCCGTAATGAACACTGGATGGTGCGTGGCCGCGGGGATGTGTGTGTGAGCGTGTGTAGTTAAGAATTTATTGAGGGAAGTCTCACCTCTAAGCCGTGTCCCGTGTCTACATAGCTCCTGCTCTCCTGCGTCTGCTTCCAGGAAAAGGAAGTAGGCAGCCAGGCTCCCTCGCATGAGTCATTCACAACGCTCCAATGCGGCGGTGGTATTGTAATTTGGCAACAGGACAAGTCATGCAGCCAGGGGCCGGAGGGGTGGGCATGTTCTCCATGCAGGCTGCAATGCAGCCTGCATTGCGAACAGAGAAGTGCGCATGTCTGCATTGGGCGGCCTGAGTGGGCCGACCAAACAGTCATTGCGCACTTGAGTGTGCATGCCAATCCGCACATTCCCTGCTAAGTGTTTGGAGCAGTCCTACCCACCCGCCCAACCCCTGAGGATACATAGCATGATTACATCCGTTATTTATCCCTTGTTTGTCCCTTTTTTAACTGTTTCATTGGCTTCTCTGAGCCCACACTACACGCTTTCAGCCGCTGCTGCCCCTGCGGCCCCGCGCCCCTGTCCTCGCACATTCCCGCCTCCCAGCTGATCGTTCCTCCGCCCTCCCCTACTTAATGGCGGACGCTGCGCAATTGCGCAGCAGACAGGCGCTGCTGGCACGCAGAAGGCGCACCTAAGACAAGCCCGTCTGCGCACGTCTGCAACCCAACCGCAACCAGCGCCAGTAAGCCTGGATCACGGGCCACCCACTGCTACTGCACAGCCACCCTCCATGCACTCAAAACCCGGGAAAGTCAGAGACTGACAACAGGCCTTGGCAAACACGACCCACGGCCAGTTCTCCTGCCTCCACTGCCGTTGGAGCTTAACCACCACCCCGGATTCCAACACAGCCGATAGCAGCACCGGCTACACCCTAGGATGCATCCCCCTCAACGGGTGCTCCGTGCACATACACGCCGTGGAAATCTGGAACCTACTCAACTCTCTCTCGCCTGACATCGCCTTCTTCATGGAGACCTGGACCAACGCCTCCTCCGCCCCTGACATCAAGACCGCCATCCCGGACGGATACAAGATCCAGAGGAAGGACCGCACCAACCACCCGGGAGGGTGCCTCGCCATTGCACACAAGAGCACCCTCCGCCTCACCACTCCCAGCGGAACCTTCCCCTCCGCCAGACACCTGCACTTCCAGATCCAGACCAGCCACAACTCCACACTCCGAGGAACCCTCGTCTACAGACACCCCGGGCCCCGGACACACCAGCCAGCCCACCATCTCCACCTGGACGCCAGTCACAGCCGAAGACACAGCCTCAACCATGAAAGGCATGCACTCATGGGCCCCCACCAACCCATGCCCTCCCACATCTACGTCAGAGCCGCGGCTGCCATCACACACGAACTGCAATGCACCATCAACACCACCTTCATTAATCCTTTTTTTTGGTGCATCTTTTATGTTGGAGGTGGCCAGATAGGCTAAGTCAGAAATTGCGGGTTAGCGTGCCTTTTTCTATCGCTAAGGGCTTATCGCTGGATTCCACCCGCTATCGCCGGTTCCATTAACGCCGTCGCATTAATGTTAGCGACGGTTTTCGCTGCTGATCCCTGCAGCTATCACCTGTTGGCAAAACGTTGCTAATACGTCGCTAACAGGGCAATAACTTGCAGGGATCGACGGCGATAGAAAAACTAGCGCTAACCTAGGTTAGCGATAGTTATCGCCATTTCTTGCTAATATGCCCCATACTGTGATAGCCAGCAACACACAACAGGCCAAGACATTCTTGCACTCCACTTCTGGGGTGTACAAAAGCCTTCCACTTGTCAGACCAAGATATCGAGAGTGGTATTTCAGGACTCCGGATATGAGACATGGATTCTAGTGGGTTCATCCTTACTAGTGTACATGCTTAATGTGTTTGTGGTCAAGTGATGCTAGTAGAAAAACATTTGAAGTATTAGACAGTTGTGCAACGTGTTCCTTGCATACAGCATATTATGTCCGGCGATTGCATTGCCCCCGCTTTACATGGTGATCAAAAGAAGATGGGTATTAGTAGTTTTCAGAAAGTAAAATAGGTAATGTTCAGGCTACAAACATACATTACGTCTCTGACTACTTTTTCCTACGGGGGAATTGAGGTATCAGCAAGTCTACACCAGCCGTTATAAAAATATTGAAGGAGATGGCTTACTATGTTATTTAGTAGGACAAGTCAGATAGCAACGAAGATTCTCCAATGTGTACACTGTGACCTAACAACAATTTGCTGTCTTAGCGGGGGAGAGTTCTGGGAAGTCATTAGCTAGTGAGACCAGAAGGGTTTTAAAGTATCCCCAGTCGAATTTAGCTAATTACACAATACTCAAACATCAGACACAGGCTCTTGTCCCAAAAAAATAAAAAGGGCAGTATGGAGGACAGGTTATGCTGCAAAGAGGAAAAGTTATAAAAAGAGGAAAATGTGAACTCTAAGTCTGGTGTGTACCTTCCACTTGCAGGTGGAGCTGCTGTCGGGCACCAAAAAACACCCATCTCTGAAGGCCGGGTGATGGCAAGTATATCGTCCTCCCCAGCCTGGTAGCATGTAAATGAATCACGCCACACACAGAGCTCAGTATTACACGTCTTTTTTCTCTAGAGTGTAACTGTTAACTGATTTGCAGTGCAGCATTAATTTTACTAACCACACCCAATCACTTACGTCACTGGACTACAGAGTCCGTTAGGCCCCACAGAGGGTCCTGCGCTTGATAATTGTTGTGGCTTAAATTCTCATTATGCATCCTTTCCCTTAGTTACCTGTTTCTGCTGCTCAGCCAGTATGGATGTGATGTTGTGGAATGCTGGAGTGCTTGGTGAGGTAATGGAATGCTGGAGTGCCTGGTGTGGTTGACAGAGTGTGTTGGCGGAGCAGCAGGGAGACTGCTCCTGGTGGGGCTGAACTTCCTATCTACTATTTACCATCTGAATATCCTGTAACTAAGACTTAATAAACCTGCTCATGTAACCTACTCTACGACTACATTTGGACCTCGTTTGTTTTACAACAATGGCGACGATTTGGTGAATGAACCTATGTGCTGTAGATGATGGAGTGTATCTGAACCTGGTGAAGAAACTGAAGTAAAGAAACCTGGAGCTAGAAGAAAAAGGAACGCCCTGGTTAGCCCCACCAGTGTCCCTTACCATCTAAATATCCTGTAACTAAGACTTAATAAACCTACTCATGTAACCTTCTCTACAACTACATTTGGACCTTGTTTGTTTTACAACAATAATACTCAAGGCACTTCATTTCCCCCTGTGTTAAATAAAATGTAAAAATAAAACTAGCATAGATATATATATACATCATAGTTCCTCAATGAGTCGTCAAGACGCTCTAACCCTCTTCCAGATCTCATGGTGTGAGGCTGAGGAAACGCAGGAGAAACAACCGCAGCAGTCATGGTGTTCTAGACACTGATGCAATTCTAGGGCTCTCCTGGCCCTCTAATGACAAAGTCTCACTCCGGATGTCTGGCACCGACAGACTCCAAGGCAAGTGCTTGAAATGTGAGGAATCCCTCGTAATGGACTTTCCAGGATCGTTAGCACTCACCATGTGTCCCCTACTAGTCACAACTTGTAATGGATCGGCATCGAATGGAGCAATCGATTTGCATTTCCGCCTCTGCTTGACAAAGACACGGTCCCCTTTCTGGAATGTAATGTCCCTAGCACATCACGCTTGTCTGTATAAGTCTTCATTCTGGGCTTGTGAGAGGATTCAGTGAATCGAACTTTCTGAGCATCAATTGTTTTTTCAGTAGTCCACTGGGGCATTTGGTACCCATGGCTCTTCCGAACATCAGGATGGCCAGACTTTCGCCGGTTGCAGAATGGGGGTAGATCTAGAGGCATGAAAAGTAGGATGAAGAACGGACTGGAGCTCAAGTCCCTCTAGCACAGCGCGCTGGGCAGTCTTCTTAGGAGTGCTCATAAAATGTTCAACAAAGCCATTATCCTCTGTCCATAAAGGTGTGCTTTTCTAATGCTTGATATTCAAATGAGCAAAAAAGTCCTTGAATTCCCAACCATTGAATGGTGGGCTATTGTCAGATTTTAAAATAGATGGAACACCCCAGGTTGCAAATATGCCTTCTAGTCTTCCAATTACTCGATTATGAGTGATTGACGAGAGGAAACCGTGAATACTCATCTACAAGAACCACGAGGTAATGGCCATTTTCAAGGGGTCCAAAGATGTCAACTACAATTTTCTCCCAGACGTGTCTTGGAAGATCTGACATGTTCAAAGGATGCTGTGTTCTTTTAGGAGATAAACTGTTACCCAAATGACAAGCCTGGAGCTCTCTCTCAACTCGCTCATCAAGATGAGGGAACCAAACACGATCTTGAATGGCTCGCTTGTGTGGCGACAATTCCACGATGTCCCTCGTGCTACTTCAATGACTTGCTGTCATAGACTTTGAGGAATGATAATTCTTGATTCCTGCAAGATAATCCCTTCATGTGTAACGGACAGTTCCTCATGCATATTCTTGAATTCCTGATATTCACTGTCGTTATCAAGAGGTCGAGCACGTGTTCTCCAGGATTGACGCATAATAATGTCTTTGAGGATGAGTATATTCCTGTCTGAATTGGTAGCAGCACTTATTTGCTCCACGGACACAGCTGCAGGAGTGCTGAATCTCACTATAAAGTTAACATAGGCCTCTGCCACTTTAGAAGGGGTACCCTGGCACTGCATGGGCACTCGAGAAAAGTAGTTGGCAGGGTTTTGATCTTTTCCCGGCCTGTGCACAGTGGGGTAGTCATACTCTTGCAGTCTCAGTCCCCACCTCTCAATGCAAGGGGGAATCTTGGCCTTTGGATTGCCAAAGATAGTAAGCAATGCTTGCTGATCAGTAACAAGTGTAAAATGTTTCCCTTACAGAAATACATTAAAGTGTTCGCAAGCCCACAGAACAGACAGCTAGGCTTTCTCAGATTGCAAGTAAGCTGATTCAGTCTGTGACAAACTTCCGCTAGCATAAGGTACAATACGCCTTCGTGCGTTTGCATGTCCACTATACTGGGCAAGAATCACGTCCAAGCCTGCTGGGCTGGCATCCACAACAATCTCTGTTTGCAATTTTGTATCAAAGTAAGCCATCTCTGTAGCATTTTCAATTGCATGCTTAATTGTCTTGAAGCTGTGATCACACTCCAGTGACCACTGAAATGAAACATTCCGTTTTGTTAACTCTCAATGGGCCACTCACAGTGGCAAAGTCACGAATGTACCTGGAACAGTAGCTGGCATTTCTAAGAAAAGAACGCACCATTTGTCCATATTGTGGAGGGGAGGTAGATGACAAAGTTTGAACCTTGGCTGGATCTGGAGTCATTCCCCCTTTTGAGAAAATGTGCCTGAAGATTTTTAGTTTTGTTTTGTGAAGTTCTCACTGTTCAGCATTCAACGTAATACTTGCATCAGCAAGTAGATTGCACACTTGTGTAAGGGCTCTATCATGTTCCTTTTGTGTGGCCCTAAATACTGGTATATTATCACTGTAATTGCAATCATTCTGTGACAGGCTGTATAATGCGCAAAATGACATCTTGGAAAAATTTGGCAGCTGAAGACACTCCGAAACTCCATCTTTTGTATCTGAACAAACCAGCATGATTGGAAAAGGTAGTAATGTATCTGCAACCTTCTTCCAGTTCGAGCTGATGATATCCTTTGTTTGGAACAAGACACGAAAAGACTTTGACACCATTCAACTTAGTAATCATATTGGCAATGTGCGGAACTGGGTGTCGTTCTCTTTTAATTGCTTTGTTTGCTTGATGCATGTCAACACAGATTTGCACTGACTCTCCACTGTCCTTTTTAGTTACCACACCTATCGGCAATACCTGTGATGTTGGACCAGTAGAGAGCTCAATTATATCATATCTTAGCAAAGCCTCGATTTCTTTTTCAACAGCCTCTTCTGGATTAAAGGCAATTGCACTATGTCGTTGAGCAACAGGACGCGAATGTTATCATTAATGTGGAGCTGCACTTTCATTGTCTTAGGTGTTCCTAATCCATGAAACAATGACAGAAACTGATTCAATATGGCGTGATGAGAATTGACATTTAATTCACAGAAATTAGTCCCATGTTAGCAGCAGTGCTGAAGCTGAGCAAACATGCACTCGACGAAGTGCCCTGAAGGACATGGGTTGGGGCTTGTATCTTCGTCTTTTTATGTTTCATAGTCACTATGAATGAACTTTTACTTTGCAGTGGTGTTGAGGCTGCCCACTTGTGTGAGACGAGCACCGGAGATAGTTCATGGTACTTTTTGGCTGGAATGATATTTATTGACGCACCACTGTCTATGTTAAACGGTATGTAGAAATCATTAACCTTCAATATTATTTTGGGACAATGTCCAAATAAATGTTGTGATTTCACTTGTCAATTCTTTTTTGACTTGTATTCTTTCTTGCAAGAAATCAGACTTACATGTGCACATCTTTCAGTAGTCAGCATCAACATCGCACACCCATCTTCTTCTCTGTCGCTCGACATTGACTTTGAAGAACTTATCGGCAAAGAATTCGATGACAATCAGCCTCTTTCAGTTTCTACTTGCCTCAACTGATGCTGCCATTTACTTCGGTGGGCGTTACTGGAATGCTTCTGGAACTTTCTGGTAGCCATCTTGTCTTCATGACGTAACGCACTCACTTTTTCTCTCGCTTTGCAGACTGTTACAAAATGGTTCTCTTTACCACAGCCTTTACATATCTGCCCAATGGCAAGACATTTACCTTCATGTGGAAAGGAAAATGCACATCGAAAACACAGCATCTTCATCTTCAGAGACAGCACTTTGTGGCCTTATACCTTGTGTTTTGTTCTGTTTTTTCATAATCAACGCCGATTCACTCTGGGCTCCTCCAGCCTCCATGTTAGTGGCCTGTTTGTCAACACATTTGTTGGCTCTGGCTGCCATGAGCAGACGCTCCAGACTGAGCATTTCTCTCAGCATTCGGCATCTGAAGAAATCGGACAGGCAACCATCTATGACTATGAGACAAATGGCTTCTTCATCATTGAATTAATTGAACTTACAGTCTTTGATGAGCATTTCAAGTCTTTCAACAAATTTATCCATCGTTTCACCATCTCTCTGTCTCGTCTGACTGAAGATGTACCTTTCATAGTCAACGTTCTGCAACAGATTGAATTTGGTGTTCAGCATTTCTTTAATTTGACGGTGCAAAGTTTCTTCACCTCTGGGTATTTCCTTATCACTTCTTTCACTCCATCACCTGCTAAGTTTTTGAGATATTTGATCTTTTTGTCATCTGCTTGTTCCAGTGCATCAATGAAGTCATCAAGAGCTTCGAACCAGACTGTCCATCTGGCACCAATATTCTGCTTCTTGGCAATATCAAAAACGAACTGTGGTTTTAGGAAGGCAGCAGCACCGTAGCGGGTACTCTCTTCGGCAGCCATGGATAAGCTGTGAGATTGCATTCTACCGACTGCCATTCATGGCCCCTTCTGTTGGCTCAGCAGGATTCAACAGCCTCACAAGCACAGCCCCTCTGCTTGCATCTGGGTCACTGCGCCTGGCAGTGATGTCGGACGACTCCCTTTACTCTAGATGTTTGGTAAGTAGATGATTGTTTCTTGTTTCTGAAGCGTGCCTCAGTTAGCGTTCCTTCTCACTTTCTTACACCTGGTTGACCTCCGCCTCTGAGCGCTTCTTTGCCTTTTATTGACTTCTGATCGCAGCTTTATTTTGCACTTTGCGTCGCCGTTTGTTCCGCTTTCTGAACCTGGCTGCTACTGCCTTTATCATTAGCATACTGGATGATGATGGCTCTGTGTTAAGTTGTGGCAATGCACTTCTTATCTTGGTTGTAGTAGTAATTTTCTGATTGAGGATAAATAAAACTTTCCGTGGGGCCTTCACTTTCTTCGAAGGCCTCATACTGGCTGGAGTTGCTCTTTGACTTCACACACGCCACCTGCCGATTCTTCACTTCAACTCAGGCGCACGTGTCATACTCAAGCAGTTTGCTGGACCTCAGAAAACTCTCTGGGAGAGCACTCTCGACTCTTCGGGTGTCGTGGTTTACGTATCCCCTATCTCGTCGTCAGTTGTAGAGTCCTACCCAGCGTCCTACCCTGTAGCATGTAAATGAATCACACGACACACAGAGCTTGGTATTACACGTCTATATTCTCTAGAGTGTTACAATTAACTGACTCGTCCTGTGTCATTAATTTTATTAACCACACCCACTCACTTTTGTCACTAGACTACAGAGTCCGTTAGGGACAATAAGGGTCTCCCGCTCTATAATAATACACAAGACACTACATCAAGTGGGATCTCCCACTGCCAAAACTTCACACTAGCATAGCTGAGTTGGGTGAGCTCATTTTGATGGGTGTGTCCAATGCAAATAAGGTACACCCACTTCTACCACCATCCTCAAATATAAAATCAGTATTATAATACCGGCGGTGGCACGGTGTACACAGTCCCAAAGTAGATTTTGTTCTTAAGGGCACAAGGTCAACTAGCGGGTTTCCCTGAGATTTGCTGATGTGTGATGGAGGCCCCAACGTGTGGCCCTCTACGGTGAATATCTCTCATCCCTTCATGCTCAGCAGAAAACTTGTTTTGCCTGGTAGCCCTGCAAAGCTTTGGTGAAAATGGCTACTCAGCCCACTTTGCTGCTTCTTTGGCTGGTGACAGATTTTGTCATGTACTCCAGTCAACCCAGACTATATTCCATCCCAGCACAGATATTTACCTCCTGCCAGGATTAACAATAGTCATTATGTGATCAGTCTTTATGGGCTCAAATAACCTATGTTTGGGCAACAAAGAGTCAGAGCCACAGGCTCTACTGGGTCCAAATATCTTACATTCTTCCATATTATGGCTATAATCAAGACATGGCACAATTCGAATCATCAGTGGAAGATATGACACTTGTTTGAAAGAGAAATGGAGAGTAAGAAGGCATGTGGAGTGGAAATTATGTGAAACCAGAAATCAGAAACATAAATTCAAATAGGGACATGCCCAGTCTTGTTGGGATGCGGTGCACACAGGGAGTGAAGCAATTATATGGAGAAACCTTCATGTAACAGAAAAAAAAAAACAGCTCTGTGGAATGCGCTCACTATGCCCTTATAATACAGTCCCATCCCAAGATGTCTTGCTCATTTATTTTATTTTATTCAATCTTTTTCTTGCAAACTTGCTCATCACAGAAGAACTTACATCATGGCATATTGAATCATATCGCACATACAGAACATTTGAATGACAGAAAGCTGAACAACAAGCAGTAAACCATTGGATCCGCGAAGGACCTTTACGGCCCATCTGTAATATCGAACCTCACCACCCGCCCCCCTCTCGCCCCTAAACGGGTGAAACCAGGGCCGGTTCTAGGGCGGTGCGACCGGTGCCACCGCACCGGGTGCTGACTTTGCATGGGGGCGTCTTTTTGCTAGTTTATATTGTTTTTAAAAGCACCCCCTGCAGAGTTCCTGACTTCCAGCAATTTTCAGCCAATAATAAAAATGTCAAGCCTACTCCAGTAATGATGCTCTTCCTGGAGAGAGAAGGAAGTTTTGTCTAGTGGAAGCTTTGTCTGGGGGATGTTTTGATTCATCATAAGGTAGTGCAGAGGGTCAATATACCTGCTGCAAAGAATGTGTACCATGCAAATCACAAAGTGAACATACCGTAAATAGGGGGGTTACTGTTTCGTCAGAGACTTCCTTTAGTTACTTCCAGTTTATAAGTTAAAATACTAATAAAAAACAGTGAGCTATTAACTGTCATCAAAGAACTGAAATGCAGACTTCAAGTATAGATTAGAGCATATTGATTTTTTCCCCAGACTTTCAATATCCTAATGTTGTACAAAGTGTTGATTCGGGTAGAAATCAATTCCAATTATTAAAGATAATCCCCAACCATGGTCTTACGTTTTAAATTCTGAGTTTGTGCTTCTCCAGACCAAGCCCCCCCTAAACTATACTGCCTACCAGTATGGATGACATATAAATCCTACCACTCTGTCTTATGTAACGTTTCCTATACATTGATTTACACGCATATGATTGAGTAATGTGTGCAATGTAAAGTGCTCTGACACCCTTCACTTTTATGAGTGACACTATAAAACTAATTAAATGCACCTGAGTGAGAGTGGTTATGGAGACTGTTAAGAGGTGGTGGTAGTGCAGGAATCCGTTGCGCAGGTGGTCATTGGGGGGGGGGCGCCAAAAAACATTGTCGCACTGGGCTCCATCAGTGCTAAAGCCGGCCCTGGGTGAAGCCCGCGTCTAATAGGTCTCGTCAGAACCCCCTGTATGTCTTCCATGCTCCCCAAATCTTCTCCCACTTCTTCGGACAGCCTCTTGCTCATTTATTGACCAATGGCTTGCCAAAATATACACACACCATTGTTTTGATGGTATATTTAATGTTCCAACATTTCACCCTCATTATTACTATGAATGTGAGAAACATGAAAAGAGACAGTCCAATCCATTAAAAAACAAGCATTGGCATAGCCAATAGGTCTCGCCTTTGGAACCTTGTAAGTATTTAGCCCTGCAGCACATTATCCTGGGTGCTACAACATTTACAGATGCAGTATTTTTTCATTCCAGGTTGATTTAGTCCCATTAATATTGGATCCGGCAGAGGATGCTAGCGGGTGTCTGCACTTAGAAGCCACTCACCACGCTATAGTGTGGCACAGCCCTGCACTTCCGTCTCTGGTTTTAAACAGCGGCGCGTACTGCGTGCCCCTTGCCCTCGCCCCTACGGACGTCAGTGGTTCCTCAGGGGGAGTCACAGCAAAACATTTGCATAATCTGTGCCTAATACACCTTGCAGGGTATCACTCTCCAGCTTGTCATTAGAAAGGGTAAAGTGAAAACAGACGTTAAGTACCCACGCTATTAAGCCATCAAATCAAAGAACAGAGGGAAATATGTCATATTTTGTATTAAAAAAAAGTGCAGTAGAATGTTTTGAGCAGCGCTCGTGTTGAACATGGTGTAAATTATTTGCAAAGTGAAAGAACTGTCGGTTCTTGCACTGTTTGCTGCAAACCATGGGAGGTGAAAAGTACATGTTGCAATCACTCAATAAACAAGCATTGGCATAGCCAATAGGTCTCGCTTTTGGGACCTTATAAGTATTTAGTTATGCAGCACAATATCCTTGGTGCAACAACATCAACTGTTGCATGGCTAAACACTTATAAGGTCCCAAAGGCGAGACCTATTGGCTATGCCAATGCTTGTTGTTGAAGGTGCTGTTGTGCACAAGACCAATATGTAAAGAGGGCTTTGGGTCAGCATATTACTTGTGATTTGTTGACTTTGTTTATCTGCCGCTTCATGACGCACGCCGCACTCGTGTAGTGATGCATGCACAAACATATGTCAGCATGCTGGAGTCAAAGCCAGAATGCCTTTGTCATGTGGTTGCTCGAGTGTGGCTAGCAGATGCAATTAAAGGTGATGCTCTGACGGGTGACTCGCGGCGTCTATGACCTGTTGGTTCCTCCCTCTTCCTGGCTGGGTGAAGGAAGGGGGGTGCATCGGCGCTCCCTGCAGCCCGCTGCATGCCTCGAGCTGATTAGCATAATGAGTGGACTGGCTCTTCGCACCTGGTCATCGGTGTGTCTGGGGCCGGCCATATGGTGCCCGCAGTGCAAGCAAACGGCTCTATGGCCAGGAGGCGTGCGCTGGGAGAGGGCTCTTTGAGTGGATACTCCTACTCATAGGCAAAACTGCCCTCCCCCTCTACCCGAGTCGCATCAGCTTAAGGGAGGCTCTCCCACCCCATGAAAACGACCAACATCCCACATACTAAACTACACCACAAAAGTACTGCTTCTCCTTGTCGGCTTTTATTTATTGGACATAGTAAGGTCAAGAAAGGGCTATTAAAAACAAGAAATGTGTGCTAAAAATAAAATATGCGTTTCAATGCCCCGATGCAATGGATTGCTGCAACTGTTAAATTTGTTGCGGGGTGGGAGTTTGTTTGAAGAAGGTAATTTACAGTCGGTGCAAGAAGAATATGACATCACCGCTAGCCTTACAGTGTCAGGAGTGGTCTGGCGGAAGACGCGCAGAGATACAAAGTTCGTCTTGAATCTGATTATCCGTGTTATATGCGAATTTTAACTGATGAACAGTGATAACATTTCTACACAGCATTATATCCATATGTAAACAGTCAGGCGTCCCCACGTCACTCTCTCTCTCTCCAATGGAAAATACTGTTGATGCACTCGGGCTGCAGCGGGGAATCCCTGACGCCACACTTTGACTTGCAAGTTTTCGCGTGCCCGATGCTGTGTCTGGAATATTTTATAGCTAGAAGAAAAACAGGAGACTGCTGTGCGTGCTGCTGCGAGCGACTACAATAATAAACAAGTGGGAGGGGTGGGGGAGTGCGGCCGAGAGCAGGGACATAGATTCATAACTCTTATGTTGCTTTTTGAGGGCCAATCACAAAATGCCAGGGAGGGACGGATACTTTCACGTAGTGAGAAATCCCCACGTTTTCACGCCCGATGCTGTGTCTGGAATATTTTATAGCTAGAAGAAAAACAGGAGACTGCTGTGCGTGCTGCTGCGAGCGACTACAATAATAAACAAGTGGGAGGGGTGGGGGAAGTGCGGACGAGAGCAGGGACATGCAGTGTTTACCTTGCGGGAGCGAGCGCGATAATTGCTAACACATGGCGCCGCTGCTCGCTCCCGCAAGGGAAACGCCAAACGTGCACGCGTTGCAATACAAAGCAATGCAAAACGTGCACGTTTTTGCCCAAAAAGCTGATCGATTCCAAAAGGTCCCCTCCTATCCAGCGCATGCGCGCTGTGTAGGCGAGACCTAAAAACACTAGATGTGCTAAATCTATCATTACAACAACTGTGTGTGCGTATCTTGGAAAACTAATAGCTGCAAATTAGATGTCAAACACAGATGACTGTCACGTGGGTAAAGACTACTAGACAAAAGTCAGTTTAAGCATTTCATAAATGGCTAGTAAAGGCACATCAACAAATGTGGCAAATGTTTGTTTTCACAAGGTTTCCTGAAAACCCATAGTGGTGATTATTTATTTTATGATAGAAGTTTTATTTCGCACGTAAAACACCAATTCAAAGAGCTTATGTAGAAGCACTGTATTACGGGCGTAATGTGCAAACAGAAATGTTGAAACATCAGCAAGCATTGGCACAGCCAACAGGTCTTGCCTATGAAGCCTATTGGCTTTGGCAATTATGTTTAGCCTTGCTCTGCAGCAGTAAGACTGCTTTCAGCATTACTGAAAATAAAAATTTAATTTTTTAGGCGTGCACGAAAATGGACACGTGCACCTACTCAAATGGGATAAGCATTTTTTTTCTCTTTATTTACGAATCCGAAAAGGATTAGTAAATACAAAGGGGGAGATTTTCATACCTTTTGCGCTGGTTTAGCGCTACTATTTTCTTTCCAGCGCAAAACTTGTTTTGCGCTGGAAAGAACCCTGTAAGCAGCGCGAAGCACTGCTTTGCGTTACTTTGCGCCGAGGGGGCGTTACATGGGTGGTACATAGGCGTTCCCATGCAACCACCCATGCCTTTTGACGCAAAACCATATTTACAAAGATTTGTAAACATGGTTTTGCGCCAAAAGTTAATGCCCCTTCAAAGGAGGCGCTAACAGGTGAAATGCTTACATTTGTCCGTGCTTTTCCGACTTTTCATGCGTGCTGCACTGTGCAGCACGTATGTAAAGTGGGAAAAGCTTTGTATCGTGCCTAGCATAGTATTTTGTACAGGAATGGTACCCTTCCTGTACAAAACCTATGCTACACTCATGCACACAGCCTAGCGCTGCGGCGCTAAGGTGTGTGCATGGCGCACAGCAGCTGAAATCAGCGCCGGTGCAAGGGAAAGGGGAGGAGAGAGCCATATCTCTGAAGATATGGCGCTCTCCTGCTTCCTCCCGGTCGCGCATCGCAGCGCAGCCTCGCGGGGTGGCTGCGCTGCATTGCGTGACTTTTTAAAAAATCTCTCCCAAAGTTTTGCGAAATGCAGTGCTTAATTTGTAAAAAAAACAAAATAAGTGCCATGGCTCTAGTGAGGAGGCCACTTTCGCTTGCACTGCCCATTGCCACTGTCAATTACAGTAACAGCATAACTAGTAGGCCACACTCCTACAGGTGTGACAATTCTGACATTTTCAGGACCCCAAAGTTAAAAGAATGGCTTTGGCAGCAGGTATTAGTCATTCTTAATATATAGTGAATTAATAAACAAAAGTTGTTGTGCTCATCTCAGAAATAAAAAAAACAGCACCACAATGGGGCTCAGAGGTACCGGAGCTGACAATTAAGTGCCGGTACCAAGCACCGGAAACCACTGTCTCAAATTAAGTACTGGAGAAATGTGCTTTTTTGATACAGTGTTAATGCGTTTAAAAAAACAAACAAACAGGGGAGTTTATTGGGGATGAGGCAACATGGTAGAGAAGGAAGCAGGAGGTGGGAGAGAAGGACAAGTGAGAGACAGCTATGGGGAAGCACATGGATGACAGAGGGCGAGTGATGGGGAAGCAGACAGACAGCTGTGGGTGTGAGGGCAGGGTTGGGACACACACAGACAATGAAGGGTGGGCAGACGGAGATAGGGAAACAAACTGAAAAACAGAGGGTGGCCAGATGACGAAGGGAAAGCAAAGTGACAACAGAGGGAGTTAGGCAAGCAACAATGGCTACAGAAGGTGGACTGGTGGGGAGGAAGCAAGAATGCCAATTAAGAGAATGAGGGTGAGTGGTGAAATAAATGTATGTGGAACCAGAAGCATACGAGGGTGGTGGAAAACACATGCATTCTCATACAGTGCTTAATCAAAAATACAAAATAAAGTAGTACCTGAAAAGGGAGCAATGAAAGGTCACAAGTAATGGGTCCATGCACCAGCTGAGGGACAAACACCACAAGAGGAAGGAAAGCCCATGGAAGCTCACGAACAAAAATCAAGATAATGAGGGTGACAATAAGGCCAATCAATGGTAAGTAATGGTGGGCTCTAATGCCACTATAAGCTAACAAGACGTCTCGCAACAGACAGCACATGTACTGTCTTAGGCAAGACCTAAAAAGGACAACTGATATCAGAAGGAAAGTATAAAGAGGGATATAGACAAAAATGTGCAAAGAAGTAGTCTAAAAATATCATTTTTCACAAGACAGGATAAAGAGAGACATATTCAAATTTACGAAGAGGTAGAGCTTAAAAACACAGGCCCAGATTTACTAAGACTTTGCCTTGTCCTTGCATCATGCAAGGCGATGCAAGGCAGTGTAAAGAATTAAGTAAGATTTACATAGCCACACAAGGGGTGATTTGCGCCGCCTTGAGTTACTTTGTAAAGAAATGTAACGCAACACAGCAGCTTGAGCTGTGTTGTATTATATTTCATAGTGGCAGGCATTCCATGGGTGGAGTATGGGCGTTCCCATGCATCCACCTGTGGAAACTGACATAATCTCAGATTTACTGAAATTAGTAGACTTGGGATTGCGGCAAAATGGTATGCAACCCTGACCACGGCGTAAGGAGGAGGAATAATTTTATTTCCTCATGTTATTTCCTCTTACTATGCGTGATGCATTCTGCATCTCGCATAGAAAGACAGAATTGCCTCTAAGTATTGTTTTTGTGCAGGAAGGTACCTCTTCCTGCACAAAGACAATTCTGTCCATAACACAGGTACCCTTGCACCGTGGAGCAAGGGTGCCTGCATTGGCGCTAGGCAACCTCAAGTGCGCCAGTGCTGGTGGAGAGCTGAAGAGTACCATATTGTAGCCTTATAGCCCGCCATAGCGGGCTATACCGGCTATTAAAGGCCCGCTCCAGCGTTAAAGGCCCGAGCCGAAGGCGAGGGCCTTTAATAAGGGAGCAGGACTTTAATAGCCGGTATAGCCCAGCTACGAAGGGCTATAAGGCTATTAGAACATTCTGCCACTAGAGGGCAGAATGTTCTAACAAATAAAACAAAGGCTTCAGGGAGCACGAGGGAATTGAAATCCCCTCAGGCTCCCTGAAGCCTTTGTTCACAGCCACGGCTGTGAACAAAGAAACATTGGAATGTTGGAGCTCCGGGCTTATACCAGCCATTATAAGCTCAGAGCTACTCCATTGTTTTCAATGGAGCTCCCAACATTCCAATGTTCTAATTTAGCCTTATAGCCCGCCGTTGCGGGCTATATCGGCTATTAAAGGCCAGCTCCAGCGTTAAAGGTCCGAGCCGAGGGCGAGGGACTTTAACAAGGGAGCGGGACTTTAATAGCCGGTATAGCCCAGCTACGAAGGGCTATAAGGCTATTAGAACATTCTGCCACTAGAGGGCAGAATGTTCTAACAAATAAAACAAAGGCCTCTCGGCGTTCGAGGGGTGTGAATCCCTCGGACTCCGAGAGGCCTTTAGAAAACAACATTGGAATGTTGCTTTGCGGGCCTTTACCGGCCCGTAGAAGCACGGAGCACTCCATTGTCTTCAATGGAGTGCTCCACATTCCAATGTTCTAATAGTAGATATGGCGCTCTTCAGCTCTCTCTCAATCATGCAACACAGCACAGCAACTTTGCTGACTGCCATGGATTGTGTAAACGTTTAGTAAATATGCCCTACAGTTTTCAGCTTGGGAGAGTATGAAATGAAAAATAGGAGTATGGTGGAAAACAGTGGTAGCTATGTAGGAAGGAGAGGTAGGGTGGTAGCAAATCCATTTACTGAGGAGAAGGATTTTAAACTCAGATTAAAACATGCTAATGGAGAGATTGGTGCTGGTAGCGGGTGTGTTTTGCAAAGCAGGGAGCTAATACAGCGGAGAGCTGGAGCAGCCTGGATTCCTTACAGGAAGCAATTCTCAAACAGCTGCTAGTAACTGAGCTGTTGCATGATGAGGTGAAGTTAGCTAAATTAGTGGCAAATGGAAAACCTTCTACAGGTAACAGGGCTAATTCACAACTGGGATTTAGTGAGCAACATACAGTTTGATTGAATCAGAGCGCTGTGGGTGAGGCTACGGACACAATCAAAAGATAATCTAGTACTTAAGAGGTTAATTGAGTAACATTGAGTCTAGCCAAAAGAGGCCCAAGCTGTGGCGCTGCATACACAGAGAATTCCCTATGGAAATATTATGCCCACCAAATCTGCTATGACACATGTTATCATGGGACAATGATGTTAGAACAGTCAACTTGAAAAATGATTTTTATCCTGAGTTTGGTATCTGTCATTATAGTTGTTTTAATTCGCTTTGATATAGTCTGAAATAAAACTTACCTTCTGAGCGACCAGGGTTAGAAACCACAAATAAGTTAAAAGCGTTATTGGCTTTAAATGTGGGAATGGAACAATATATTTTTTCATTTATCGCGCCAATTCTTTTTCACATTATCTTTGGCTTTTCTGACTTTAATTTGTTCCAAGTTCATGGTTAATTAATGTCATGGAGATGTATGATGCAGCAAACTCCTTCATTCAAAACACTGGCTCCAAGATCCATAATGACACCATTCCTGATCATCCCACCTATAAAAATTAAAACTTTGATTGAGTGGGAGATCCTTCTCTGTACAGTTCTGCAGGTTCTGAAACAAAGTTCGCAATAGAATAAGCAGTATCCCCAAACAAATAGAGTTCTGAATAGCAATAAAGACCTTGCTGTTTCCTGGTAAATACCAAATTGACTAAACCCAGAGAACTACATGGTGGTCTATTCTAGTCGAGAGCACATCTCTCACTGTCTGTCCACTATACTCGCCTCATAACACTGCGCTGCAACGTGAGTCCACTAAGCATGTTTATGCGCAGCAGTGCTCTATGCATCATGCCTACGCCAAATCTCCAAATCTGAAGTATCACCCAAAACGCAGCAAACAGACCCAACCACAATTCACAAATTTACAACCTTGCTGTTCAAAGGTTACACTGAAATCCGATGCAATTTGGAACGCACCGTAAACTCACCAAGAATATGAAGCGCAATATAAATGATAGAAACTGTGTAGCTACTTACTCGACCACTCACAACGCACTTTGGGTCTTGCAAAGAGAAAGGAAGTACTATACAAATACCAATACAATGCAACATAGAGTTTAGCCTTTGGGTGTTTATCCGGGTTTTGCCAATAGTATCATCATGAACTTCAGCACTGCATATTCTGAAACTTGACTGCATAAAGAAACTAATTAAGTACCTTCGGATCTGGCAAGTCCATGCTGACTGAGGATTTAATTGCTTAGTTTTCAACTATAATATAGTTTGCCAATAGGTCTTGCCTTAGATACTGTAAAGAAGTTGGGTTGATAGTTGACTTGGATATGGGCCCTGGTCAAGCAGCAATCACAATCCTTGACAGGGTGAGGCATGAGCCAACCGTAAATTAACCTGTGCTCAAGTCTCTAGTAGCTTGGCACATAGCAGACAGGCTTAACTTAGAGGCAATTTGTAAAGTATTTGTGCAACACTTCAAACTTTAATAAAGTGAAAACACCACACAAAGAGGATCCCACACCTAGTTAAAACAAAAGAGCTTTCTTTAATCAATACAGCAAGACCAAAACTACAAAAATCCAATTAGTAGAACTGTCGATATGCAATTTTAAAGATTTTAATGAAAATAGTGCCAAAAAGCACAAAGCGCCAACTGTGGACAACTGGTCGCGCAGGACCAGTACAAAGTCACAAGTTAAGGCCGACAGTGATGGAGCGTGGGTCGGCTACAGGAATCCAGGTTGGCCCGCTGAACAAAATACCTTCAGTCCTGGTTTACGGAGTGTGACAAGTATCTGCGAAGTAGATGCGTTGCGCAGCCGAAGCGATGCATTGAGTCCAAAATACGGCGAGGCTGCGATGCGAGGGACTGTGTCGTTATCAAGGATCCTGTCAATGGGGCTAGCGATGCAGAGTCATGGCGGTGCGTCAGTTCCGAGAGGCTGCGAGGCTGTGATACGGAGTCGGTCATCTTCGACGAGGCTGCCGTTGACGAGGTATGCAAGGACCTGTGCCGAGGATGCGCCGTATAGTGCCGATTCCAATGAGACTGTGGGAGCGATGCAGGTTTTTGCGACGGGTCCAATCCACACAGAAGTGGTGATGTGTCGGTTCTGCTCAGGTTTGCGCCGCACGGCAGAGGAGATGCGTCGGTTCCGTTGGATTCACAGAGGCAGGCAGAGAGCCATAAGCCCACTTCCAAGGCTCCAGGACGGGGGACACCACTTGGCAGGGCAGACTCACAGATGTCACGTTCCAGGTGCAGGTGCAAGGTTGTTGAAAGCCTGTTGTGTTCCTGAGGCTTCAGATCAGGAGGCCAGCCAACAAGCCCTTAGCATCACTTTAGGTTCTGGTATCAAGAGATGATGGTCCAGTCCTTATCTCCCAGGCAAGAGGGCAGCAGGTTAGCACAGCAGGACAGCTGTCTTTTAAAGCAGCAGTTTATCAGAGTGGAAGTCTTTTCAGCAGCACAGCATTCCTTCTTCCTGGCAGAGTATTCACAGGTCCAAAAGTGTACTGAACAGTTATTGCCTGAGGTCCAGTATTTATACCCAGTTTTGTCTTTGAAGTAGGGAGAAGCTTCTAGAGGCATGCCTTTGAAGCGCAAAAGTGCCCTGCCATCCTTGCTCTGGCTCCAGACTAACTACAGGGGGTATGCAGCCCTTTGTGTGGAGGCAGGACACAGCCTAATCAAGTATAAGTGGGGCTAGGTCCAGCACCTCCCTCCCATCCTGCCAATGATGGCCCATCCAGTCACACCTAACTCCCCATTGTGTGTGGCTATCTAGGAGGAATACACAAAGCCCAACTGTCAATTACACCCAGTCATGTGACCCAGAGATGGGCTATAGGCACTAAATGGCTAAGGCAGGAAAATTGTAACTTTCTAAAAGTGGCATTTTCCAAATTGTAATTTAAAATCTGACCATACATAGGATTTTTCATTACAATTCCAGAGACACCAAACATGAACTGGTTACCTGTTCCCATTTGAAAACTACACTATAAAATGTAATAAGGTAACTCCAATGTTATCCTATTGGAGAGGCAAGCTTTCAGTAGTGAAAAATGAATGTAAGAGTTTTTTACTACCAGGACATGTAAAGCTTAAATGTACATGTCCAACTTTTTAAATACACTGCACCCTGCTCTCTGAGCTGTCCAGGGCCTACCTTAGGGGTGACTTACATGTATTAAAAAGGTAGATTTGGGCCTGGCAAAAGGGTTTATTTTGCCAGGCCGAAATGGCAGTATAAAAGCAACACCCACACATATTGCAATGATAGGCAAGAGACATGGTTAAAGTGCTACTTAAGTGGGTGGCACAATCAGTGCTGCAGGCCCACTAGTAGCATTTAATTTACAGGCCCTGGGCACAGGTAGTGCCACTTTACAAGTAAATTAAAGAAGCCAATTGGGTATAAACCAGTCTTGTCATGTTTTAGGGAGAGAGCACAGGCACTTTAGCACTGGTTAGCAGTGGTAAAGGGTGCAGAGTACTAATGCCAGCAAAGATTAAGTCAGCAAAACAGGAGTTCTGAAGGCAAAAAGTTAGGGGAAACCACGCCAAGGATGCCAGGTCTAACAGAAACCCATTGGCTGTGCCAGTGGTTTTTATCCATGATGTAGAGCATCCCCAATAGGTGTGGGGAAGTAACACGTAGGGGGGTGGGGAGGAGAAGCAATGGGCGAGAGTGTAACATGGAGTTGGGTGAGGAGAAGCAAATGGACAAAAGGAAAGCAACACCAAGTGCAGGGGGAGTGAAGTGTACGAGGGAAACAGCTGGAAAAAACATGCACTCGCATGGAGTGCTTAACCTTAAATAAAAAAGTAGTGCTCGAAAGCAAGAAGTTGAAGCATTGAAGCCACCCAATCAAAAGTGATAGCACAGAGGCAATGCTTCATGGGAGGGACAAGCCCAAGATTGATAAGCCGGTACACAAGTAAGAAGTAGGCAAATGAGAGTGACAGTAAAGCCAAACAATGCTAAGCAATGGGTGGGCTTCAAGCCCCTGTATGTTTTTGGTAGGCCCGCGATATGTCTTACAATGGACAGCGCATGCACTGTCTACTAGGCAATACCTAAAAATGGGAACTTATCGTTCCACTGGTCAGAAACCCACTCTCCAAGATATAGTGATTGTGATCTACATTATGTATGCAAACATGGGAAAATCCACTGTCCACAAGATATTACATCTCACCTACATAATGGATGCCAATGTAGGAGAAACTCCTCTACAAGAGGTAGTGATTCTCTTCTACATTATGTCTGCATATACGGGACAAACCAACTCCCGGGAGCAGTATTTCTCACAGCATTTTGATGACGATATGAAAAAGAAACCTCTCCATGAGCTAGTGATTCTCATCTGCATTACATATGCAACTATGGGACAAACACACTCCCTGAGAGCAGTGATTATCACCTGCATGATAATGCAGATGCTGGAGAAACCCCTCACCAATAGCTGGAGATTTTCACCCACATTGTGATACAGATGTGGGAAAGAGTCACTCTTTATAATTTGGTAATTCTCACCTACATTTTATATACACATGTGGAAAAAAGCCCATTCTTCAAGAGCAGTGGTTCTCATCTTAAAATATGAATAAATATGTTTGAAAAATCCATCTCTAAGAGCTGTGAGTCTCGTCTGCATTAGGAGAGCAGATGCAGGAGAAGAGCTTGGAAGTCTCACCTCCTTGATTTAACCAGATGTGGTAGAAACCCCTCTCTGAGCTAGTGATTCCCATGTACAAGAGGTTTTGAGTTTCACCTCTGTTATAGATGTAGATATTGAAGACACCTACTTCCTAGAGCAAATCAAGAGCTCACTTGTATTATGGATGCACATCTGGGAGACACCCCTCACTAAATGCCTGTGAAAGTCTCAACTTCACCAAGGATGCAAACGTTGGAGACTGCTGTTTCCCAGAAGCCAGTCTATTTGCTGTGAATCATGTCTTCCAGCGTAAAGTGGAAGGAAAAAACTGTGTCAGGTTATTTCTGTTGCTTTTCTACTAGGAGATGTTCATTTTATAGAAGCTGGTGATTGTGTTGCAGTGATTGGTTTTGCTGTGCTATATGATATAATATATTGACGATTTGCATATTGGGAGATGCTCTCTTTTTGGAAGTCAGCAGATGTGCTGCTCTGGCAGGTGTGAGTTGTTTTCAAGTATTTCATCAAAACATCGAGTAGAAAATAATGTGAGCCCTAAATATCTGAGAGGAAAACTATTGTGAAGGTAAATATATACAGGTAAGAATAGGTTTACTATACTTACCTTCACATATATGTACCGTGATATAGCCATCTTCAAGGTATGTAGATATGGAGTTAAGAACTGTGGGCCCGATTCACAGAGGTAAACTGAGACTTAAGTCTTAAGTTTACTACTTTTTGGTATTGACAAAAGAATTTACCTTTGTGAAACCCCAAAAATAGTAAACCTAGACGTAAGTCTAAGTTTACCTTTGTAAATCGGGCCCTGTAAATCTATACTTATCTACATGCACTTATCCTGTCACTATTTTAGTCCATAATCTTTAGGCCTTGATATCTTGGTTCCCAATATTTTTCTTTCAAATGTTCTGACATACAACCTTGAGCATGGCCACTGTATTGCTCCTGTTGTATGTATGCCAAAATGATAGTCGTCTCCGTGTGTTGGCTTTAGTAAGAGATAGGAGACGACACTACATTTTTTGCAAAAACAAGCTGTACATGTTACAAACATAGCTGCCAAGTTTTAAGATTGCTTATTTGTGACATTTCCACGATTTTAGGGCACCTATGAGTGACAATAAGTGACCAAATGTGTGACACTTAAAAGTGGCATTTTCTCGCGAGTAAAAGCTCACAACATTTAAAAACATTATAGATGAACTGTAAGGTACAAGTAGGATGTTAATTCAAGGGGGAGAGAAGTCATCCTTTAATCGTCTTTTTGTTTTCATAATGCATTTCTAAAATATTTTTTTTTTACATATAAAAAACCAGAAGCTTTCTAGTTGCAAGCCTGGCAACTTCGCTGTGTGTACCACACATGTATTTTCTGTGTGGAATTGTGCATCTGAAATATAAAGAAAAACATGCCTCTGGTTATCAGTGTAACTAATTGGAAGGGCGGCCAATTAGGTTAATGCACATGCTGCAGAGATCAGACAAGCAAACTTCAGTACAGAGAGAGAGAGGATGTGTGCGACTCACCTGACTAGACTTGCGGTCCAGAAGTGCCTGGGGAGTGTTTGTGCCAGGCTGAGCTTTTGGCTTCAGAGTGTCTTCCAACAACTTTGGGCGGGCTGGACAGGGCTGCTGCAGCAGCAGACAGGCTGTGCACTTGACGTAGGCTAAGACCAGTAAAATCTGGGGGGAGGGTCGGGAGAGTAGAGAGCGGAAAGAGACAGTGACTCCTCTCCCTGTTGCCTATAAACCTCCTGACCTCTTGCGCTGTGCCCGCTAGAGCCTGCTGCCAGCTTTGACTAGTGAGTCAGTGTCCACGGATCAGGGGTCAACAGTAGCTCATTGGATCTGCACGTTTGACCAGTGACCTGCAGCGGTGTGCCGGAAAACAACGTAAGACACCAGAACCATGTGAGCCTGGGCCCGGTGCTTGCTGTTGTTTATGTTAAGCCCACTCCCTCTCCATCTCTCTCTCGCTCTCTGAAAGGGCTGCCCTGCCCGGCACCAGATCTACAGCGGTCTCCTAGAGTGAGAGACCACCAGAGAACAGATTTATTGTTTCCTCCAGAAGCAATGTATCAACATGAAGACTCGAGAACACCATGGCAACCACTGCGCCCAGGATGCCAGGCTAAAAAGCTAACACTTGCCTGAGGCAGGCAGAGCAGCACGGCACAACACGTGCCAAAGCTTGCCCGGGCTTCTTTTATTCAACAGTATCTATTATATTAGTCCGGTGATGCGCACACCAGCACTAAAACGTGTTAGTCTAACACCTGATGCGTGGGACTTGGTAGAGCCGTACTGGAGACCAGGCTATGCTAAATACAGGGCAGAGTTTGTGTAATAGGTTTGAAATGGATGCCCTATGTTGATGACATATATCTGGATTCTCGAGGAGCAGCTTTGAGGTTTTATGTGGCTAGTGCTTAAAAATATACATGGGCTCTGTGCAACGAGTCTACATAGAATCAAGGTGATGGATTTGAAAACTAGTCTGCATCTACAAAAACTGAGAAATTCCTGCAGATCCTGGAAAAATGGCTTTGCTCTTCTACCTGCGTGTCAGAAGGAAGGGGGAAAATAGTCTGAAGATATAAAAGTACTCCATTTGATTCTGTAAGGGATGAATGCCAACGCCTGTTGCAGCTCAAAGATCTTTCCACGCATCTGGCTTTACAGGGGCTTAAAAAGATGGGAGACTGATATATAATCATTTCCCTTAAACCTTTGTATTTATTTCCACCGCAAGGTGACATGATTTATCTCTGTGTATTTTACGAGTCTTGTTTTACTATTTTCAATTTAAAAAAGGATTGTAAACACTGCCTTCAGTTAAAGTTCACGCTATAATCGTGCGGGACAGGCAAGCACGGATGGGGGGAGGAGGTGGGGTGACGACAGAGAAGGGGATGGGGCAGCAGCACGGTAAAGGGGTGGGTGGTAGAACTAAAGAAGCAACGCAGGGAAAAAAGAAATATTGCCACAATCACAGTCCAAGAACCAGACGGACACTAATCAGGAGGAATCAATCTGTGCTTGGTCCTTGCACCAGAGAAAAAACAGGAAGTGATGTCTGGCACACACCAGCCAATTAGGAAGCAGCAAAAAGAGTGCCAATGAAGCCAACAAATGGTATGCAATTGGCGGGCTCCAAGGCCTTTTTTGTAAACAATAGTGTAGGAAAGTAGGATCTGCTTCATATGGTTACCCCCACTTTTTGCTTGATGTTACACTGTTTTGACTAGTCTGACTGGGATCCTGCTAATCAGGACCCCAGTCTATCTGCTTTCTCCCTACAATGTTATGCCATGTACTTAGGTACACTCCAGAATGGATACTGGGGTACCCTTGCCAGTCCCTAGTATATGGTACACATGTACCCAGGGCATAGGTACCCCAGAGGCCTCCCCAGGGCTGAAGCATGTATTATGCCACCCATGGGAGGTCATGCAAAATGGAACTACAGGCCTGCCATTGCAGCCTGTGTAAGATGGTGCATGCACCACTTACTTTAGATATAGGTTTACTATATCTATAGGTCACTACACTTAAAACCTATCAGTCACCCCTCTAGCAGGCCTTGACAATCCTGAAGGCAGGGTGCTGGGTTTTACGTCAGAGGGTGCCCCTGCATGAGCAGATCACCCCTGCAGCCTTCGGAGACCATTCTCCCGGGTTGTCGGTGACGCAGCCAGACATATAGGTAGAGGTGCATTATATGCTCGCGTAAAATGCTATCTTGAAAACGGCTGCAACAAAACATGTCATGTTTGGTATCAAACACCTTGGAATCATACCTACACACCGGTAACTGGTGTGGGAGGTAAGATTCCACCCTTCTGAAGTGAGCTTCGGGGGTCCCTGGTCTTCCCGGTACCAGCCTTCTCGACCCGGGCAACACAAAATGGTTGCTGCCGACAAGAGACACATTTCTGCCCTCCTGCTGCTGAGCCAAGCTCGAGCAGGGGAAGGCAGCACAATAGACATCCTGTCACAGGGAGGTGTGACCACCTCCCAGACAGGATTTAGTGTATTGGGGCTGTGTGGGTGCACTTCAAAAGTGCCTGAAAGTCTGCATCTGGGGCACACTTGGTGTCCCTGTGCATAGTCCAATTCAAACCAGTCCTGAGAGCCAGCCGTTGGCTCCTGCTCTGGCGCGAAACTGAACAAAGGACATGGGAGTAACCTCCCCACTGTCCTGACCCTCCCCTGGGAGGGTCCCCTGAATCTGTCCAACCCTCTCCTGTGGGTACAAAAGGGCTTACCTGGCTATAGGACCCTAGATTCGACGTGGACAAGATTCTGAACAAGAAACCACTGACCTTCTACCTTCTGGACACTCTGGACTTCGACTGGGCCCGACTTCGTCTCCCTCTCCGTCCAAAGCATCATCTGTGCCCGTGCCCCATACAGGCTCCATGCAGGACCTGTGGAGCATCAAGGACAACTGAAGTTATCTCCCTTGGGGTGAAGGAGTCACTCCCCTGCATTCGCAGGCACCGTAACGCAACTGACCAGTCTGCTGATCCTAAGCTCCTGCAGACTCCGAAGGATCCAGCAACATAGGAGGTGGGTTCCTACATTCCTTGAGGTCGAGCTACCCTCACACCAAGTCTGAGGCCAGTATCCCTCGTGGGGACCGCATAACCCGAACCCTTGTGCACAGCGTACTTTTGCAAGTGCATATGCTTGTTGGTGTTTCCCGAACAAGTGCATTTGGCTACGAGTAGCCCCAACCTCTGCGCACATTTCGTACAAAGGACTTTGGCCTCCTTGCATTCTGTGCCCTGCAAGCTGTTACTTTGTGAAACTGCTAGAGGTCACTCCTGTGTCTCCAGCCTGTGGGTCCATTTGAGGGACAACCCTGCTTTTCTTGGGCTCCCCTGGTTGCTCCAGGCCTGCCCTGACTCCCCTTGCTGTGGTGAGTCACCTGGTCCTTGCTGGGCCAGACCGTAACCTTCTTTGACCTTTATCGTGGGTTGCCGCTGCCAAGGCTTGTTGGTGCTCCCGCCGGACACCGACCCCTCAGCACTCGACATCCTTCGTGGAACAGCTCGTATCGGCTCCTGGTCATCCTCAACGTCTCCTGGTCCCTGCAGCTGTAGAGTCAAGGTCTCCATCATCACACCTGAAGCACCCGACATCGGTGGGCATTCGTCTACCGAGCCCCTGGTCACCCCTGAGTGACCCAGACTCTGGCCCCTCTGCTTTCAGGTTCCTTCCATCACGAATCCACCTGTGGGTTCCACCGGACACTTTTCTTCTTTCCAGCAGTGGCATTTCTTTGAAGACTCCTATTGAGATTGACGACGGTTTCCAATGCCAATTCAGCCCTATGCACCCGGCTTCCCTGGGATAGGTAACTCTGGTACTTCGGTATCCACGGTTGGGGTGGCTCTCCAACGTTCTAGGTTCCAAAGGCTTTCTTCGTAATCCTCTAGGAAGGGTCCTTAAACTTTAAAACTACAACCGTGACTCTCCCATTGAATTGTACGTAGCACGCGGTCGTGTTCACACACTGCACCCGTCCTCCGTGGGGTCCCTACTTACTCACCTTGGGTGGTTCCTTGGGGTCCCAGCGATTCTACAACCCCTAGACACTGTCTTGACTCGAGTCATGGTTCTTATACCACTATTTAGGATATGGTTTGGTCTCCCCCTGGAGCCCACTGTGTATTAGTGCTACTTACGATTGTTTCTGTGCTACAGTATTGTGTGCTTTGGGTTTATCTGCGTGTAGCAGATACTGTGAAGTATTTAAGGTGTGTTATAATAATAAATACATATTTTTATAACGACTGTGTGGTTCTCCTTTCATTTAACCAATACAATAAGGTTGCATTCTGGTAAAACAAGCTGCTTAACATTCCTTCAAGACTAAGCCTGAAGGCTGCCCTCCACAGCTACCACTTGAATAGTTTTCTAAGGTTATCCTTGGCCTCTTAAATCACCATAAGGGTTGTTTGGACGGGTGCAAGGTGCCCACTTTAATTAGTGGACATCATACACCAGGCCAACTTCTCACATTGGTGTGCAGCGGCTGGGATTCAAGCCTGCATTGTTTTACCAGATAAATCTTTGTATTGATTAACTGAAAACCACTAAGTACTAGGTACATATAATACTAGCTTAGAATAAGTAAGTTCTACTGAACTTAGGGTCGGGTAAGTCAAGGGTCTAGCACACCCTTTCTCCAACCCCAGAGAGTTTAGTTCCCACTAGGTTAGGTAGGTGCAACACCTCACCACACTTAGTATGTCTTCTAAAGGAGATACCAGTGGATCTCTGCCCTCTAGATACAGTGAGCTTTCATTCCAAGAATTGAAAGCCCTGTGTGCCTCTAGAAAGCTGAAGACAAGGAGAAGTGCTAACACTCAACGTCTGATAGAGACGTTACTTCTTGATGACCTTAGGAAGACCCCTGGGTCAGATGAACAGGAGAGAGTGGGTGGGACAGGGAATGAGGACAGGTCAGGAGGTGACACCTTTTATGACCTAGACTCAAACCCTGACCAGGAGGAACAAGATGGTTCCCACCTGGACAACTCAGATCTTCAGGGAGATGAGTGGGTGGGACAGGGAATGAAGACAGGTCAGGAGGTGACACCTTTTATGACTTAGATTCAAACCCTGGCCAGGAGGGCCAAGATGGGTCCCACCTGGATAGCTCAGATCTCCCAGGAGTCAGTGGAGAAGGCCAAGAAGGCCCCCTCTTCACCCCTCCTGGAAGAGTGCAGAGTTTACCAAGGAGATCTAGATCTCCCTCTGCAGAGTCTAATCACTCAGGACAGTCTGTAGGGACCTCTGTATATAGCAAGAGGGACCACTCTTTTGATAGAGAAAACCAATTTCTGGAACTTGAGAAAGCTAAGCTTAGGATCAGGCAACAGCAATTGGCACTGGACAAAGAGTCCCTGAAAGTCCAGAGAGCTAGAAAAAAGTTGGAACTAGAGTCCCATGGTAGCAGCAACAGTGTCCCTAGAATTAAGGAACATTCCTTTGATAATAGGAACCTGAGCAAGATTGTCCCTCCCTACCATGTTGGGGATGACATCCATAAATGGATAACTGCTTTAGAGAGGGCCTGTAAAGTTCAGAGGGCCCCTCAAGAGCAGTGGGCAGCTATCTTGTGGCTCTCCTTTGCTGACAAAGGTAGAGATAAGCTCCTCACTGTTAGAGAAGAGGATGCTGACAATTATTCAGTTCTGAAGAGTACTCTCATTGATGGGTTTGGCTTAACCACTGAACAGTACAGGATTAAGTTCAGAGACACCCAGAAGAGACAGAATCAGGACTGGGTAGATTTTGTGGATAGTGCCATTAAGGCTCTGGAAGGCTGGTTGCTTGGCAGCAAAGTGAATGATTTCAAGGGATTGTACAGTTTGATTATGAGGGAGCAGATCCTTAATAATTGCCAAAATCAGTTGTTGCATCAATACCTGGTTGACTCTGATCTGACTTCTCCCCAAGAATTGGGAAAGAAGGCAGATAGGTGGGTCAGAACCAGGGTGAAGCAGAGAAACCAGAACCATGGTGGTGACCAAAAGAAGCAACATGCTAAAACCTCAGATAAGGGTGGGGACAAGGGTAAAGATGACAAGTCTTCATCAGGGCCCCAAAAACCTGCATCGGGGGGTCACAATCTAACAAGGGAAAAGGCAAAAGAAACCTTGGTGTTACTTATGTAAAGAAAAGATCCATTGGACAAAAGATGCCAATTGTCCAAAGGCCAAGGATTCAACTCCAACCACCACTGCCCCTAAGGCAACTGCTCCCCCTAGTACAGTTTCAAGTGGTGGTACAGGGAACAAGGGATTAGTAGGGTTAACCTTGGGCTCTGAGATGGGTTCTGGCTTAGTCAGAACTCCAGCTCAGGCTGTACTTGTCTGTGATGGTGGCATGGATATTGCCACCTTATTTGTCAGTCCCAGTAACCTGGGCAAATACAGGCATCAGCCTTTGATTAATGGTAAGGAGGCCATGGCATACAGGGAGACAGGGGCAAGTGTCACTATGGTGACAAAAGATCTTGTGGACCCGAACCAGATCATACTTGGTGAGATGTACCAAGTGACCAATGCTAACAATGTCAGGACTGATCATTCCTTGGCAGTTGTTAATTTCAGCTGGGGAGGGGTAACTGGCCCTAAGAAAGTTGTGGTTAGCTCAGACCTTCCAGTGGAATGCTTGTTGGGCAATGATTTGGAGACTTCAGCCTGGGCTGAGGTGGAACTTAGGACTCATGCAGCAATGCTGGGCATCTCTGCAGATGTGTTTGCTGTGACCAGGTCACAGGCCAAACTGACTTCTACTGAACAGGCCCTGGATTCTGAAAAAATGCACCAGGTGCCTTCCAAGAGAAGGAGCAGGAGGGGTAAGGCTGTGTCTTCCCCCCAGGCTCAGAGAGAGGATCAGTCTCTTGATGGAGATGATCTCAGTCCCTGTGAAGGAACTGTCTCAGATGAACTAGAACCTGATCAGGTTGAGTTCTTGGGGACAGGGGGCCCTTCCAGGGCAGATCTGAGCCAGGAGCAACAAACCTGCCCCTCTCGAAGGAGAGGTTGTTTCCAATCAGTTGCCTCTTAGCTGTGGGGTTCCTCAGGGCTCCTCCCTGAGCCCCACGCTATTTAATGTTTATATGAGACCCCTGGCAGAGATTGTCCATCCATTTGGCATACAAATCATCATCTATGCAGATGACACTCAGCTCGTGGTGGCACTAAACCACCCGAGCGGTCATCTAGCACCCTAGGCTGTTGCCTAGAGGATGTTGCCAGGTGGATGGAACTCTCATGCCTTAAACTCAATGGAGACAAGACGGAGCTCATGCTCCTGGGCAACTCCCCCTTATTCAACTCTGCCTTGCTTTGGCCCAACTGCCTTGGGCCTGCCCCAGTCCCGAAAGACCAGATTAAGAGTCTGGGCATATGGCTCGACCGTTCCCTCACTTTTAATCATCAAGCAGCGAGACTTTCAGCCACTTGTTTTGGCTTACTTAGGATGCTGCATAAGATCCTTCCCCTCCTCCCTTTCCAAGCTAGAAGGATTATGGTCCAGGCCCTTATCCTTTCCCGCCTGGACTATGGGAACGTCCTCTATCTGGGAGCTCCACAATATACCATCAGTAAGCTCCAGATTATCCAAAATTGTGCTGCCCGCCTGCTTCTACAGATCCCTCGCCGACAGTCTGCAAAACCAGCCCTAGAGACCCTGCATTGGCTGCCGATCAGGGAAAGGATTCAGTTCAAAGCCATGTGTTTGGCCCACAAAGCCTTTTGGAAGAACGGCCCAGCTGTTATTCAATCCCTGATCACTCCATACCAACCTAGGAGAAACCTCCGCTCAACGGCAGCCTTTCTCTCCTTACCCCCCAAAATAACGAAAGCTAGATGTGGCGGTCGGTCTTTTGCCTACAACGCTGCTATTCTCTGGAACACTCTTCCACTTCATTTTCGAAATGAGCCCAATCTGTTGGCCTTCCGAAAGCTTCTAAAAACATGGCTTTTTAGGAACTGTATCTAACTCTTACCTGCTCGGCCCTCGGCTGTGCCGTCTGTAGCGCTGGGAGGCCTCAGGGTAGCCATCGCGCTTTATAAATATCACTTCATTCATTCATTCATTCTTGAACCCCTCAGACAGCAAGCTGCTTCTGAGGCTGCTGGGAGTGTCAGTGGATCCCACAGGATCTACTGGGATAAGGGACTCCTGTACTCAGAGGGTAGAGACCCCAAGCCTGGTGCCATCAGGAGGTTGGTCATACCTCTGAAGTTTAGGGGCTTCCTACTCACCTTAGCACATGACATTCCCTTGGCAGGACACCTAGGCCAAAGTAAGACTTGGGACAGACTTGTCCCTCACTTTCACTGGCCTCACATGTCAGAGGACACAAAGGAGTTTTGTCGCTCCTGTACCACCTGTCAAGCCAGTGGTAAGTCAGGTGGTACCACAAAGCCCCCCCTCATACCACTATCTGTGGTGGGGGTTCTCTTTGAAAGGGTTGGGATTGATATCATTGGTCCCATGAACCCTCCTACTGCATCTGGGCACAGTTACATACTAGTGGTGGTGGACCATGCCACTAGGTATCCAGAAGCAATACCCCTTAGAACCACCACAGCTCCTGTGGTGGCCAGGGCCCTCCTGGGAATTTTTTCCAGAGTAGGTTTCCCTAAGGAGGTCTTAACTGACAGAGGTACAAACTTCATGTCAAGTTACATTACTGCTATGTGGAAGGAGTGTGGAGTGAACTACAAATTCACCACACCATATCACCCCTAATGCAATGGGTTAGTTGAAAGATTCAACAAAACCCTCAAGGGCATGATCATGGGCCTCCCAGAAAAGCTTAGGCGAAATTGGGATGGCCTGTTGCCCTGCCTTCTCTTTGCCTACAGAGAGATCCCACAGAAGGGGGTTGGCTACAGCCCTTTTGAACTTCTGTTTGGGCATCCAGTTAGGGGTCCCTTGTGTTTGGTGAAGGAGGGATGGGAGTTACCTCTTAAATCTCCCAAACAAGACATAGTGGACTATGTACTTGGTCTCTGCTCCAGGATGGCTGAGTACATAAAGAAGGCCAGCAAAAACCTTGAGGCAAGTCAAGAATTGCAAAAAGCTTGGCATGACCAAAAGGCCGTGTTGACTGTTTATCAGCCAGGACAGAAAGTATGGGTGTTGGAGCCTGTGGCCCCAGCAGCCCTCCAAGATAAGTGGAGTTGCCCCCATACCATTGTTGAACAGAAGGGAGAGGTTACCTATCTGGTAGACCTTGGAACTCCCAGGAGCCCCCATAGGGTGCTCCATGTAAACAGGCTCAAACCCTATGTGGACAGGGCAGACATGGGCTTGCTCATGGCTACTGATGAGGGACAGGAGGAAGAGAGTGACCCACTCCCTGACCTCCTCTCACAGAACCCTGATGATGGCTCAGTAGATGGAGCGATACCAAAGGGGATGATGGACGGAGCGTTAGAGCAAATCAAACACTCACCCCCAGTCAACTGATCTGGGTTTAATCCATCATCATTCTTTAGCTCACTCCACCACCCCAGTTCAGACATGGCCATATGCAAATCAGTCTGACCCTGTGCCTCATGGGAACAGTCCAGCCCGAACTGCCAAGCCATGTCTTCCCTGGACCGGAAACAAGCATCCTGGGACCGGTTTCGGGTTCATAACCCTCATCAGCCAGGCTATCTTGAATCCAGTGGCAAAGTGAGCAAGGGACCCACGTCTGGGCATACCCTGCCAACTTAGGGCGAACAAAGCGATACCAAAGGGGATGATGGACGGAGCGTTAGAGCAAATCAAACACTCACCCCCAGTCAACTGATCTGGGTTTAATCCATCATCATTCTTTAGCTCACTCCACCACCCCAGTTCAGACATGGCCATATGCAAATCAGTCTGACCCTGTGCCTCATGGGAACAGTCCAGCCCGAACTGCCAAGCCATGTCTTCCCTGGACCGGAAACAAGCATCCTGGGACCGGTTTCGATGGAGTAGCCTTGGCAGGCAGCCTCACTGAGCAACAGCAGATTGATGGCAGGAAGGTCCTCAATCAATACAGACATATGTTTTCTTTGACTCCTTTTCAGACCACCTGGTGTACCCATGAAGTGGACACAGGTGAGAGTCTACCTGTTAAAAATAAGATTTACAGGCAGCCTGACCATGTCAGAGATTGCATCAGGACTGAGGTCCAGAAGATGTTGGAATTGGGAGTGATTGAACCCTCAGATAGCCCTTGGGCTAGTCCAGTGGTCCTGGTACACAAACCTCATACCCAGGGTGGTAAGAGAGAAATGAGGTTTTGTGTGGACTACAGGGGGCTCAATGCAGTCACTAGGACTGGTGCTCACCCTATTCCTAGGGCAGATGAGCTCATTGACACTTTGGCCTCAGCCAAGTTCTTGAGCACATTTGACCTCACTGCTGGATATTGGCAAATCAGATTAGTGAGGATGCCAAACCCAAAACAGCATTTTTAACCCCTAGTGGGCATTATCAATTTATTGTCATGCCCTTTGGTTTGAGAAATGCACCTGCCACATTCCAAAGGCTGGTGAATAAAGTCCTTACAGGCCTGGAAGCCTATAGTGCAGCATATCTTGATGATATAGCTGTCTTTAGCCCCACCTGGGAGGATCACCTGCTCCACCTGAAGAATGTTTTGGTGGCTCTGCAGAAAGCAGGTCTCACTATCAAGGCCACCAAGGGCCAGATAGGGCAGAGTAAGGTTGTGTACCTGGGCCACCTTGTGGGTGGAAGCCAGGTTCAACCATTGCAGAGCAAAATCCAGACCATCATGGACTGGGTTGCTCCCACTACCCAGAATCAAGTCAGGGCTGTCTTGGGCCTGACTGGGTACTACAGAAGATTTGTGAAAGGATATGGGTCTATAGTGACTCCCTTGAATGATCTTACTTCAAAAAGAATGCCCAAGAAAGTTCAGTGGCCAGTTAGCTGTCAGAAGGCATTTGATGATATCAAGCAGGCCATGTGCACTGCTCCCATTCTGCAAAGTCCTGACTATTCCAAACAATTAATTGTCCAAACAGATGCATCTGTGTTGGGGGTAGTGGCTGTGTTGTCACAACTTAATGCAGAGGGTCAGGATCAACCAGTAGCTTTTATTAGCAGAAGGTTGACCCCCAGAAAGAAACGTTGGTCAGCCATTAAGAGGGAAGCCTTTGCTGTGGTTTGGGCTCTGAAGAAGCTGAGACCATACTTGTTTGGCACTCACTTCATTGTTCAGACAGACCATAAGCCCCTCTTATGGCTAAAACAGATGAAGGGTGAAACCCCCAAACTTTTGAGGTGGTCCATTTCCCTACAGGGGATGGACTATACAGTGGAACATAGACCTGGGAGTAACCATGCCAATGCAGATGGACTCTCCAGATATTTCCACTTAGAACATGAATACTCAACTAGGCAAGGTTAGTCTCATTTCCTTACGTTTGGGGGGGAGGGGTGTTGTGTAGGAAAGTAGGATCTGCTTCTTATGGTTACCCCCACTTTTTGCTTGATGTTACACTGTTTTGACTAGTCTGACTGGGATCCTGCTAATCAGGACCCCAGTCTATCTGCTTTCTCCCTAAAATGTTATGCCATGTACTTAGGTACACTCCATATTGGATACTGGGGTACCCTTGTCAGTCCCTAGTACATGGTACACATGTACCCAGGGCATAGGTACCCCAGAGGCCTCCCCTGGGCTGAAGCATGTATTATGCCACCCATGGGAGGTCATACAAAATGGAACTACAGGCCTACCATTGCAGCCTGTGTAAGATGGTGCATGCACCACTTACTTTAGCTATAGGTTTACTATATCTATAGGTCACTACACTTAAAACCTATCAGTCACCCCTCTAGCAGTCCTTGACAATCCTGAAGGCAGGGTGCTGGGTTTTACGTGAGAGGGTGCCCCTATATGAGCAGAGCACCCCTGCAGCGTTCAGAGACCATTCTCCCAGGTTGTCGGTGACGCAGCCAGTCATATAGGTAGAGGTGCATTATATGCTCGCTTAAAATTCTATCTCGAAAACGGCTGCAACAAAACATGTCGTGTTTGGTATCAAACACCATGAAATCATACCTCCACACCGGTAACCGGTGTGGGGGTATAATTCCACCCTTCTGAAGTGAGCTTCGGGAGGTCCCTGGTCTTCCCGGTACCAGCCTTCTCGACATGGCAAGCAAAAAATGGTTGCTGCCGACAAGAGACACATTTCTGCCCTCCTGCTGCTGAGCCAAGCTCGAGCAGGGGAAGGCAGCACAATAGGCATCCTGTCACAGGGAGGTGTGACCACCTCCCAGGCAGGATTTAGTGTATTGGGACTGGGTGGGTGCACTTCCAAAGGGCCTGAAAGTCTGCATCTGGGGCACACTTGATGTCCCTGTGCATAGTCCAGTTCAAACCAGTCCTGGGAGCCGTTGGCTGCCGCTCTGGCGCGAAACTGAACAAGAGGCATGGGAGTAACCTCCCCACTGTCCTGACCCTCCCCTGGGAGGGTCCCCTGAATTTGTCCAACCCTCTCCCATGGGTACAAAAGGGCTTACCTGGCTGTAGGACCGTAGATTCGACGTGGACAAGATTCTGAACAAGAAACCACTGACCTTCGACCGTCTGGACACTGGACTTCGCTGGACTTCGACTGGGCCCGACTTCGTCTCCCTCTCCGTCCAAAGCATCATCTGTGCCCGTGGCCTATACAGACTCCGTGCAGGACCTGATGAGCATCAAGGACAACTGAAGTTATCTCTCTTGGGGTGAACGAGTCACTCTCCTGCATTCACAGGCACCATAACGCAACTGACCGGTCTGCTGATCCTGAGCTCTGGCGGACTACGAAGGCTTCAGCAACACAGGAGGTGGGTTCCTGAGTTCCTTGAGGTCGAGCTGCCCTCACACCGTCTGAGGCCAGTATCCCTTGTGGGGACCGCATAACCTGAACCCCTGTGCACCGCGTACTTTTGCAAGTGCATATGCTTGTTGGTGTTTCCCGAACAAGTGCATTGGGCTACGAGTAGCCCCAAACTCTGCGCACATTTCGTACAAAGGACTTTGGCCTCCTCGCACTCTGTGCCCTGCAAGCTGTTACTCTGTGAAACTGCTAGAGGTCCCCTCGTGACTCCTGTGCCTCCGGCCTGTGGGTCCATTTGAGGGACAACACAGCTTTTCTTGGGCTCCCTTGGTTGCTCCAGGCCTGCCTGGACTCCCCTTGCTGTGGTGAGTCCCCTGGTCCTTGCTGGGCCAGACCGTAACCTTCTTTGACCTTCTTCGTGGGTTGCCGCTGCCAAGGCTTGGTGGTGCTCTCACCGATCACCGACCCCTCAGTACTCGACATCCTTCGTGGAACAGCTTGTATCCGGCTCCTGGTTGTCCTCGACTTCTCCTGGTCCCTGCAGCTGTAGAGTCAAGGTCTCCATCATCACACCTGAAGCACCCGACATCAGTGGGCATTCATCTACCAAGCCCCTGGTCACCCCTGAGTGACCCAGACTCTGTCCCCTCTGCTTTCAGGTTCCTTCCATCACGAATCCACCTGTGGGTTCCACCAGACACTTTTCTTCTTTCCAGCAGTGGCATTTCTTTTAAGACTCCCACTGAGATCGACGACTGTTTCTGACACCACTTCAGCCCTATGCACCTGGCTTCCCTGGGATAGGTAACTCTGGTACTTTGGTATCCACGGGTGGGGTGGCTCTCCAACCTTCTAGGTTCCAAAGGGTTTCTTCGTAATCCTCTAGGAAGGGTCCTTAAACTTTAAAACTACAACTGCGACTCTCCCATTGAATTGTACGTAGCATGCAGTCGTGTTCACACACTGCACCCGTCCTCTGTGGGGTCCCTACTTACTCACCTTGGGTGGTTCCTTGGGGTCCCAGCGATTCTACAACCTCTAGACACTGTCTTGACTCGAGTCCTGGTTCTTATACCACTATTTTAGTATATGGTTTGGTCTCCCCCTGGAGCCCACTGTGTATTAGTGCTACTTACGATTATTTCTGTGCTACAGTATTGTGTGCTTTGGGTTTATCTGCGTGTAGCAGATACTGTGAAGTATTTAAGGTGTGTTATAATAATAAATACATATTTTTATAACGACTGTGTGGTTCTTTCATTTAACCATTAGAATAAGGTTGCATTCTGGTAAAACAAGCTGCTTACATTCCTTCAAGACTAAGCCTGAAGGCTGCTCTCCACAGCTACCACTTGGATAGCTTTTTAAGGTTATCCCTGACCTCTTAAATCACCATAAGGGTTGTTTGGACTGGTGCAAGGTGCCCACTTTAATTAGTGGACATCATATACCAGGCAAGCTTCTCACAAATAGTGTCTCGCAAGCGAGAGCGCATGGCTCACTCAGGCTCGACCCGAAGTATAGGAAATCTCTTGGTGTACCAAAATCAGGTCTGGCAAAACGTTTTTTTACAAAAGTTTGGAATTGCCCACATTGAGCTTCTAAGAGAAAACTGTTTGCTACTTGAGATTTATTACACTTATCACATTTGATTTTATAATTATACAAATATATTGTTTGATCAAGCCATTTGATACAAATAGGTACAATATTATATTCAATAAATAAAAAAATATTCAAATGCTATTTTACAAAACATCCTCTGATATAGTTTCCTCTTGCTCATCAGAGGCTTGCAGTTCTGATAAAAAAAGAACTTCTGAACAGATCACAGAAAAAATATCCAATGTATTCCTTTGCAACATTTTTTGTAAAGAGTGCAGACAGCGGCAAGAATTTCAATGGAAAGCCTCTATGCATTACAGCAAAATGTACAGACATGCAGGAAAACATTGAAAACTGTGGGAGGCTAAATATAGTCAACTAAGAATATGTCACCTCATTAATTAAGATCCTCCTCCCTTTTGATGCCCATGACAGTAGGTCCTCTATAAGTAGCCTAAAAATGTCAGTGTAGCACCAAGACTATTCACCCGTACAACACTCCTATATCCTATATCGTGATTTCACTCAGCTAAGTGAATTTTCTGTTTCAACAGAGTTAAATGTAGAACATGTACTACATTTATAAAGAGAAGAATGATAAAAAGTTTCATGCTAGTGAGGAGAAGGCCCTTGTCCTACGTACTGCTGATTAGACAACGACAGGCTCTGGCTTGCCAGTTTTAGCCGGTCTCCCAAGCAGTGATTTCAGCTTTTCCGACTAAAATCAGTCATATGCTCGTTCTGGACCTTGATGACATACAGTATAATTATAGTCCGAATCATTGGCTCTGCTGCCATGGCATATCCTAAGTACAGCAAGCATATGTGGCTTGGTCAGTAGTTGTCTATCATTTGCTCCACAATATAATTGAAGGGTTTAATTTTCCTGTGCAAGAAATGATCTTCTTGAGATGTCAGATTGGTATGCCACGGCAAAAACTCTAGGCTATCTTTAGCTTTCTGACAGAAGAGTAGAAAAGGATCATCAGCCACACACGTTTTGGTTCACATGATTTATCTCCACATGCCTGGATAAATTTAGGGGATAATTTCTGCGATCACAAATTTGTTAGTCTTCCCTTTAAAAGATATTTATCCTCATCCATGAACTAACAAAGCTTTACAGGGCAATGATTACTTTTTTCCACCTCTCTTGTTTTTTGTGAAAGAAAATATAATTGCATTGATTTGTGCAAGTCTCAAGCTAGGCATTGACTTTGTGGTATGAGATACTTAGTTAATGAGGTGCTCTTCAGATGTTGGCAAACAGAGCATTTGTTATACATGTCTGTACCTCAAAAGACAACGCACCCTGCTACAGTCCTTCTCAGGGGTCTTAAACTCTGGAACTCTCTCTGTCACCTCGCTCCAGGCCACCTCATCTAATACTAGGACTATCATTTCTATCAATAAATGACATTGTTCTGATATCTTAATCAATATGTTTTACAGAGTATTTTAACTACTTCTAGCATGTTAACTTGGCATTGCTGTTATTCAAGCCAGTTGGTTATTCAGCAAATAATTTCCTTATAGTTTTTTTGTTTTAATCTGCTTTGTTTAGCTTTATTTTTTTCTTTTAATGTCTGGTTTGCCTTGTTCATGCTACATTGCAAAATAAATATTTGGGTCCAGGTGTACGTTGGTATTTACATCTATGCTATTCACTCTGTCAAAGCACTTACGTCAGACAGACTGTTACCCACCTAGGCTTTAAGAAGATCCATTACTTTCTCTGACCAATACTGGTAACAATTGAATTTTTTTCACAAATCGCAATTGGACTTCAATAGGCATAAGATGTCCTGGGGAATTACATACTAAGAAACAAGCCAGTTATACATAACACTAAGCCTAAAGTTATGTTTTTGGACAAGCAGAGCAAGGCCACGAAAATCATGGTCTATGAAAGCAGGGTCTTTGAAAAATGTCTTTGAGCACATTTGCCTGGGAGTGACTATCAATTCAGGTGTCTCCTGGGAACAACATCTATAACTTCTTAACTCAGAAATCCAGCAGTAACACATGCCCTTCTGAACTATAGTGATAAATTTGGTGGCTATCATTTTCTTTCTCTTGTATCATATTCATTGCCAAAATAGTACCCATCATGCATTCATTGCTGCAGTCTTGGGTCATTTTCTTCCACCAAGGCCCCGATTATGAGTAGTGCAGATTTAGGTGCGACTATACCGGGCAGCTCAAATTTACAATTGCAGCCAATATCTATTTATTTAAACCTTGTTTTTTCTCAGCAAAATTCAGCACAGAATTCCCAGTTCTATGGAGAGTAACGCTCTCATGTACCACCAGGTCTGAATTGGGTTCGGGGCAGGCTTTCGGGATAGAGGTGATTAGGGTGGCAAAGGAAAGGAGAGGATGTGGCCTGGCAAATGGGAGCACTACATGCGCTACCCGTAATTTAGACATAGGTCGGGTAGCAGCCAAAGCCCGTGGCTGTGCTGCACTTGCAGCCGAAGCCTGAATTGATTTTGCCAGCTGGGTTTTTCAGCCAGTAAGATCTGAACTGGTATTCACGGAGCTGGAAAATCTGGGTGCAGCAACACTGGGCCTTATGTGATCAGAGAGAACAGTATTCCACCTGGGAATACCACTCCACCTGATTTGTAGTCAAGGATTTAGGATTTTCACAATCAAAAATAGGGTTTTGATATTTGTTGTGGGGATAAGAAAGTTAAATCTGGTAAACAAAGGCAGTTTGGAATGCCTAATTGAAAGCATTGGTTAATTAACTAACTGCTTATGATTTGAAAAGAATTGAGCCATAGAAGCCAAACTGCATCTCACTGATGAGGCTCAACAAGGCCGAAACCAGTCTGGAGTTGCTTGTGAATCCCTTCAGAAGGGACGTGACCAGGCAGTTTGGGCACAACTATTCATTTTGGAGCAGGACCAAGACTGATCTGCATTTGTTTTCTCCCCTTCTGAAGTAGCAGAGTGGACAAAAAAGTGATGGCATTGAATGAGGCCCTTTCTGTTATCAGTTGATGGGACTTATGTTAGAGTTCCATGCTGAAACTCCTTTTCTTGGTTAAATGAAATTAGAATCAAACAAACCTGGTGGTTGTATGACAGCTACAGCCAGGGACAGATCTTGTCATGCTATCTGTCTGAAATATTGCCTATAGTTGCAGAAAACAACTCATGAAGTTAAAAGTTTCCGATTTTTGAATTAATGGGTGCACAAAACAAAATATTGCAGTGTTTCTGTTTGTTTTATGCAAAGGTAACAGAAGCAATCTACATTAGCTACAGTAAACACAGTTCTCCTTAAAGCTGCAAAATCTTGGGCCTTATTTAGCGTTCATTGGTAACTAAAAGTCCTCCTTTTTTAATTTGTAAAGAGACACCCTCAAAAATATGAAAAAAATCTTTTATGATATGGACGTCTCGGTGGCAAGAAACTGGGGAAGGCAGACTTCACAAATAGACCATTGCTAGGAAGAAAATATGGACTGGTGCATGATGGATGAAAGAAATGTATACAAAAGCAGGGAGTGCCTTCAGAAATTCGAAAAATATGGGGAAAATGAACACAAAAACATGGACTGTACTGAATGAAGGGAAATATTAAAGAGAATATTAAGGATTATAGAGCCATAACATATATTGATATGGATTAAGGGTAAAGAAAACTGAAAAATTTAAAAAGAACTATATAAATTACTGATACCCATAGAAGGATGCGTATATATACATTCCCTGGACATGTAAGCCTCTAGTTAAGAATTATGTTACTAACGCGTGTCGATATTTAATGCGTTATCACATTATGTATAAAAACAATAAATTGATTAAAAAATACTCATTTTTAGGAGCAAATGCTACATACATAGGAAAATTTACCAGATAATTTTCCTCCATCCATGGTGATTGTGCAATGTAGGAGATTCGCCCGAGAGATAATTCCTCCAATTTAGCATGTCCTTCAGAGTTAGAAGTATTTTCTGTTACCGCCAAACTATAATACAGACTCGTAGTCTCCAGAAAAAAAAAAGGTTTGACCATTTTCCTCCTTTGCGAATGTCTTTCTACTGGAGCAAAACCATCATACAAATTCCCCATTGTATGCCTGCCATAGTGCTTCAACAGCAAGCGCCCTGTTGCAAGTGGACCAGAAGCGGATCACGCTTTTCCATGGTCATGCATTTAGCCAGAAAAGCAAAACACTTTAATCAGCCTTCTCCTACTGTGTCCCCAATATTTGGAACTCTCTTTCAGACAATAATTGTCTCTCTGCTTGTCTGTCTGACTTTCTGGAAAGCCATGAAAATCCAACTGGTCAAACACAATTTCTCACTGTTTTCGTACTGATGTCTTGTTATTGTTCTCCAAGGTTCCTTGCGCAGTTCACTTGTACTCTTGTAGCTAGGTTCTATCTCTAGAAATATGTATAAATAGATAAACTCAAATGTGTATGGGTAGCCCAGCAGTGGCATAGCTTCAGTGGGGGTGTTAAGGTTCTGACAACTCTAAATAAATGTATTCTTGGCCTGGTAGTTGGGTCAGGGGGCCCTGAGTTGGTTGTGTCTGTGTCAGGTTTCCTTGTCATGCACCAAGAACAAAAGACAATAGAGTGACCTTTGATGTAAAACAGAAGAGAGAGCGAGATAGAGACAGATATATATCTGGTGTCTGAATTTGAAAATGTGAAACCAGATAACCTGGAATGCATACTGCTTCTCTGCTTGTCCAAACTGTGTGATCCTTGGAAAACATGTTATGTCACAGAGACTCCTTTGTCTTTATTATCACATATGAGAGCACTTTTAAGTACTTGAGTTCAGGATGTGCACTGTACACACACCTCATATGTTTGTTTTAATAGACTATTATGTTGCTTCTTCTATTATTTGAATCTAGGCCAGATTTAGGGTGTACATGACTAATGACTGACATCTTAATTCACTAATGGCATTTTAATGGGGGCGGGGCAAGCCATTAATGTTACTAAGTTTATGTCGAAAAACTATCACTTTTAATAAATGTGCGCCTATGGAGTGATATAATTTGATGTACTATGGGGAAATGCTTCAGCATGTTAAATAAATACACATTTTCTGAATTTTGAGGAGACTGTATCATATTTGTACATTTTGATGTTGCACGATATACATGGAAAATGTTTTCATCGCTTGGCTCGTGCATGGACTCTTAGAGCCAAGGCAGACCCTTGGCTCGGCTCTGACTCGGCTGACCCTAATATTTATTTGCTGGTGCGCCAACCTCTCTCTAATTGCAACTTGGACTTGGTACATGGGGCAGTCAGTCACTTCATAAAATGATTTATAAAAGGTGAGTAATGGCACCATGGAGCCCTATAGGCACCGATTTGACAACTCTACCATCAAGTCTTCTTCGTAGCTGAGAACAAGAAGAGTGCATGCAGTGAAAATACATTTAAAATAAGTGATCCTTAGGGCAGAGACTCCTGGCCTTTGTGTTGTACATGACTGTTGCCATGAGTTCCAAGGGAGAACTACCTGGTCCAGGTGGTATGGGCAGGGGCATGGCTTTATAGGGGTGTTGGTGGTGTGGCATCCCCCAAAGGCATTCTTGGCTTGGTAGTTGGATCTGGGGGTCCTGAGTCGGGTCTACTATGTCTGTGTCAATTTTTCTTGACGTTCACATTTCGCTAAAAGCTTATAGCTTGTTCATTTTTTGGAGCTAAAATTTTTTGTTTTTTAGTGAGGGGTTTACCAAAAAAATTGTAATTCTGCATTCATGGAAGTACTCCTTGAATGGGTGGAAATATGCTACTTTTTGGAATTCACAACCATTGGCAGTAGTAGGCTTGGAAAGCTGCGTCAGTATCAGGTTTTCAGGCATACAATTGGCAATCAAACACCCAAGAGGTGATGGTGTGAAAGCTTGCAGATAGTCAGTCTCTCCGGGTAGTGACTGTTTTTCGCCCACTGGCCCACTCTAGACAGAGGCCCACCTAAAGCAAATCAATACTGACCTTCTTCCTCATGGAAACAGGCCATCTTGAACCTTGGTCATTTCACCTCTACCCTCAGCCCACTGCTTTTTCAACTGGGAAATCTCACTGACTATGCTACGCCCTTGGAGCCCCGAAAGATCAAAGGTAAAGGTATGTCTTCATTCAGCCATTCTGCTGACTATGGCATTTACTAAAAAGAGGAACAAAATATAATTAAAGTACTTTATCACTAAGTCAGTATTTACTGTTTTGCCTAGTTAGGGCAAAATTGTTGTTTAACCTTTCTCTAAAACCCCTTAGGAAAAGTTATCTTGGCTTATAATGAATACTGACCTGTGCAGTACTCTCCAAGGGTAAGCAGAACATTACTGACAATAACACTTTGCTTTCTGACTGATGATAATTTGTTGTGAAAGTAACTGTATTTTCTGCGTCTCCAGACTGTTTCCTTGCAGCTTTGTGACTTACATATGGTATTGATCTATTCATTTGGCATTTAAACCCACAGGCACAAAATCACTTTAGTTATTTACATGATACAGTTTATTATGTTATTGGAGATAGTCAGGCTGCATAACCTGCATCTATAGCTGCACATATTTTAAGTGGGTGTTTTTGGTAGGTTTTCTAAATTGGAGCATCTTTGTTTAATTGTTATGAATACCTTAGCGCCCTTAGAGACTATTTGTATTTCTAAGGTGGAGCTGTCACTGGAGAGTTGATTTCGGATTCTTTGTGAGCTTGCATAGTTAAATAGATTCAATTTTTAATGAAAAGATCTCCTGAGCAACCCTCTGTGTCCGAAAGAATTTTCAAAAGTCAGTCTGAAGTTAGTATTTCTTCTTTTCTTTGTATTCCTTCGTCTTCAAAGCTCTTAGCCAACACGTGTTTCGTCACATGGTACATCAACCTTTGACTTCATCAGGGCTCTTCATGTGTGACGTTGTGCTAAGGTGCTTGAGCTAAAGTATACAAATGGCTGCATGGATTGATTAATTGCTTTCTTTAAGCAATGCAGGTAATAGTCCTGCACATGTTTGATGTGCAAAATACACCACCTGAAAATCAACGCTACGGCGTTCTGTGTTACCTTTGAGATTGAGTGTCGCTTTTGGCTGCCCAGTGTAATGTAAACTGCCATGTTACACTTTTGACTTCAGTAATGCCCACCCTACAATGGCCATTGGCTCCATATTTTTTGGGCATGGTGATGTGCCTGCTCTCGGGATATGATTTGTCCTAGCGGCTTTGGGACAGATGCATCATTGCCCTGCTCGCAAATGTGGTCGCAAATTATGCACTGACTTTTTGCAACCAGGAATTTATTTTCCAAACTGATCTATGTACCAATCGGCTGGTTCGCAAAACGAGGAATCGAAGGGGGTCACAGAACCACCTGCCTAATTAATATTCATTAGGCAGGTTGCAAATTGCAACTCCCTCCAATTTACCATTTTCAAAGGGATGATGGCCTGCAAGAGACAGCAGACCTCCTTTTCTATGAAAGTATTTCAAAATGGACATTTTTTTTTTTTAAAGCAGCCCAAGTTTCTTGAAGGAAATGGAGCTGCCCCCATGATTCTCAAAGGGGTAACCGAATGAAAGGAGCCCCTTCCCCGTGCAACTCAGTTATGACACCAACTTGGTAGTCGGTAACATGTCAATGGCTTGCAACTGGATTTAGAGTTGCAAACCATTAATACACAGTTTACCGATTCACAATTTGGAAGGGACGCCCCAAGCATGCTCCTTGCAAATTTCTACATTAATCATTTCTAAGCTGGGGGGGCGCTAGAGAGCCCGGAGCAAAATGGCCGCACTTTAGTGCTGCTCTGCTGGTCAAGCCTACAATCCGTCTACAATCCTGCTTCATTGGCGCCAACCACGGCGGTGAGACATCTATCCTGACTCCCGAGGCACAGAGGAACACTTTGGGGTTGCTGATCAGGCTGGTCAGTGCCCTACGACATATTTGTCCAACTTTTCGGCAATCGGCGCAAGATGGCTGCCCTGAAGCGCACTGGCCACTGAGCCCCCTGCTCAGATTCTCTCTGCTGCTGTGCCCCACATCTGAGACGTCTGCCTCTGTAGGGCGGACTTGCCGGGCGGCGGTTCGTTGGTGGCGTGCTGGAGAGCGCCTGCGCTACTGTCCCGCTTGCTGGATTCGCGAGACGGGAGACCGCCATTGCGGGAGCTGCTGACGTGAGGTGAGGTGCCTGCGTTGCGACCCCCTGGCTCCGCTCTGGCCGCTGCCGCGGCACGTAATATCGTGGGTCCAGTATATGGCATGGACCGACGAGCATAAATTCTGCGTGAAGCGCTGGTCCCTACTGCAGGCTCTCACGACACTGTCTTGTGCGCGGCCAGGATCCGCATGTACGGTCCACCCTGCATCGCTGTCTGTGCTGTGGTGGCGGAGCGCAGTTGCTACTGTCGGCGCCATTTGCTCGGCGGGAGGTGGAGCGCTGGAGAGCCGGACCGCGCTGATCATATCGGATCTGTGGGGGTGCCCCTGCTGAGTTGGCGGCGGACTTCTATGGGGAAATACTAATTGCTGGAATATGTCATTAACTGCCAGACTGCCCCCGAGTTCAGCGTTGTGATCCTCCTAACTCTCCTAAACTATCTAACTGGGCAGCCTGCTTTGGGGCCTTGGGACTGTGCGGTACAACTGGCGGTCTGCTGGTGGTTCCCCCGCCTGATCTCGTCTGCCTCATCTTGACGGCCCTGGGAGTGTGCTGGGCCGCTACGCCTCAGAGACCTGCTTGATCTTCTATTTTGATGTGATATACGACCTGCGACACAGCGATCACCAGTGTACAGCTCTGCGGTGTTGATGACTGTGACCCCCGGAGTCTGGTGTGCACCCTCGGAATCCCTTGCGCTGTGTGCGGCCGGTCCGATAGTGTGAAGGCGCTGTAACTGGATTTGCTGCAAATCGCCTATATAAAACGTCCTGTCCGGCTGGGCAGTGGTTTCGCTTCCTTGCCTTTCTGTTCGACTATGGTGCCCTAGCTGCTACATACCTTCCGTCTGTGGGTTATGCTGCATGGCCTGACAGGATCCGCAAGTCCCCCGTCTGGTATAGAGAATAACGCTAACAAAGGCCTACACTAGTCGTCGTAGACTATCTCTGTGCATGCTGTAGGTAGTGGGGTCAACGCTATCGCGCAATCCCCTGACTGACAATATCAGCGCTGGACTGCAACCAAGATGGGGAGGACGGACAAGCAGCAGAGCAAGTTGCAGTTCGAGACCAAAAAGCACACGAGAACCCAAACCCCTAACGCCTCAGATACGGAACCGGATCTTGATGCGGGGCCGCCTACCAAGCTGGAACGCCTGATGTTGAGTATGCAGCAGAGCTTACAGTCCATAGATGCAAAGATTGATCACCTTAACCTGCGTATGGACAGCATGGCGGCTAAAATAGATCAGCATGGTACGCAGATGGCGGAGGCTGAGCAGCGTATCTCGACCACGGAAGATCGCGTGGAGGCTGTCAGCTCCTCCTGCGCCAGCATGGAGAAGCTGCTGGAGGTGATCAGAGCGAAGAATGAGGACATTGAGGCTCGGTCCCGTAGAAACAACCTTCGCATTACAGGCATTTCAGAATCCACCAACACCGGGCCCATGGAATCCTTTGTCGAGACGCTGCTTGTATCTCTCCTGGGCGCTGACCAGTTCTCTAAGGTGCTCATAGTGGAAAGGGCCCATCGCTCCTTGGCTGCCCGTCCTGTGCCTGGGGCTCCACCCCGACCCATCATAGCCCGACTATTGAATTATCGGGATCGGGATACAGCGCTCCGTTTGGCCAGAGAGAAAGGCGGCCTGGACTATCAGGGGATGAAGGTGGAACTCTTTCCCGATTTTACAGTAGCTGTGCAGCAGGCGCGTCGAGAATTTCAAACTGTCAAAAAAACTGCAATCTCTGCATATCCAATATGCGATGCTATACCCTGCTCGGCTGAGGATCCAACATGCGGGAAAAGCGCGTATTGTCACAACGCCCAAAGAAGCACTTCAATATATACGGCAGATTGAGCGGCAGGAATCACTGCGCGACAAAGGCGCAGATTCGGACACTGAGGGCTGAGCACGTGAGATCCAAAATGTTTGCGGTACCTAGCGACATTCTCCCTAATGGCTTAATATGTTATCTTGAATAGTAGGGTCAGTTATTGTTAGTGTATCACGTGTATATTAGCCTGCATATGATCTTCTGTGTATCAACTGCTATGCTCCGCTTGCTCTATGCTGGGGGTAGAATGTTTAAATTTTTGATAGTACAAGTTGCTAACTTTACAATGTTGGTTCTCTGAAGGTGTTATGTACGAGGGCCCTTCGACTGTTCACAAGCCGATGGCTGGTTAGCCTATCTCTTCTGGTCTTGACCCACCCTGTTAACTCGGGGGCCGATGGCTACTAGTGACCCACAGTATGGGTATTCCCCACAAAGTTCTTTCCTCTGTTCAGGTGCCCTTTGGCGCCTTAGTAATGTCGTTTTCTGTTTTTTCTCATTGTATTTACAAGAATTTACAGATGCAAATGTATATATGCTGTTTTGTTTTGAACCAGGGTAATCACAGCATGGTCCTTATGCTGAAGTGGGTGGGGGGATTGTTGGGGAACACTGTTACATTGCTAGAACTTTGGACACCTCACATTGGCGGAACAGACGTTACACTAAACTCTTTTATTTAGACAATGGCACAGATACGATCCACACTATCGACAGACATGACTGACCCCAAAACACCCACAATATCGTGGATAAGCTGGAATGTTAGGGGCTTAACCACCCTAAAAAGTGCGACAGGTGTTGTCATACCTAGATCGACATCACATCCAGGTTGCTCTATTGCAGGAGACACACCTTAATAAACATGCGGCCTCAACCATAGCTACCAGATGGGCGGGGGTGCGACTGACTGCGTCTTACTCCTCCTATGCGCGGGAGTGATGATTCTTATAAAGAAGGGCGTCCCTTTTGTGCCAATACATGTAGAGGAGGACGAGGACGGGAGATATATCATAGTGCAGGGTACATTACACGGTGCGAAGATGGTGATAGTGAACTTATATGGTCCCAATGTAGATGACCCTGCTTTTTATGACACATTGTGGGGCAAGCTATATAAATTGTCTTCGTCACCCATTATCTGTGGGGGCGATTTTAATGCTGTTCTCGATCCTGAATTAGACAGAGTGTCGACGGTTGACCCCCTCCCAAGAAAGCCACTAAGTCAGTGCATGATGGTATGGTATCCCTGGGGCTTACGGACATTTGGAGAGTGAGGCATCCGGGCATCCGGGAAGGTACATGCCACTCATATGCGCGCCAGGCGTGGTCACGCATAGACTACTGGCTGGTCACGCAAGACATCGGTGCATGGACTGTACAGATTAAGCATTTACCACGGACATTATCGGACCACTCCCCGGTGCTCCTCAGCATGTCGTTGCCCTCTCACATCCCCTCCCAATTCCAATGGCGACTGCAGCCGACATCTCTTTTAGACCAGGTTTTTGTGAGGGTGTGCGTGAAGCTATTGCTGACTACTTCTTACACAACACTGGGTCTGTCCAAACAGTTGCAACGCTCTGGGAAGCTTTTAAAGTGACCATTAGGGGAGCCTGTATAGGTCTACAAGCCGGAGTGCTGAAGTCATTGCGTCGCACTATGGCCTCACTTGAGCAAGAACTGCGTGTGCTTGAACGTGGATACGAACAGGCATCAGATCCAGCCAAGCTGGCACTTATTAAAACAAAAATCACAGAGTATAATGACGTGGCGGATCAAGAATTCAGACATATGTCACGCCGGGGCATTGCTCGATATTATGGAGAAGCTGGCAGGCCGGGCAGAGCACTGGCTACCCGTATTCTTGAACCCCGCCATAAAACTTATCTAATCAACGCCGTCACCGTAGATGATATCACGCATTATGATGCACCTAATATACTTAAAACCTTTGCAAATTATTATGAGGGGATGTATGCCCATCGCCAGGCAGCGGATGAGGCAGAACTTGCGCAATATTTGGATGATATCGCGTTGGTGTGGCTCTCGCGGGGACAGCAGGAGTTCCTAATGCATCCTCTTACCCTGGATGAAATACGGGACGCTATTACTGCACTACCTAACGGAAAATCAGCGGGTACCGATGGGTTGCCAGCAGAGTTTTATAAACAATATATAGATCTGCTTGCCCCTTGCCTTCTCCAGTTATTTGAGGAGGCATACGAGACTCAATGTTTGCCGCCGACCCTACGTGAAGCACTTGTGATTACGCTGCTAAAACCTGATAAACCGCCGGATCGGTGTGATTCATATAGACCGCTATCATTAATCAATACGGACACTAAAATTTTAGCGAAGGTAGTAGCAACAAGATTGAAGTTACTTCTCCCTGTCATGGTCCTCCCTGATCAATCTGGGTTCGTCCCAACTCGCTCAACAGCGCATAATTTGAGAACACTCTTTGCTGCGATGCATGTGCTTGAGCCTACCTTGCCGGCAGTTGCAGTGCTACTAGATGCTGCAAAAGCATTTGATTCAATCTCCTGGTCTTATATGTTTGCAATTCTACATCGCATGGGAGTGCCCTTTATTTTTACTAACTGGATCAAACTACTCTATACTAACCCACTAGCTCGTGTGAGGGTTAACGGTCAGCTTTCAGAGATTTTTACTATTCAACGCGGCACACGGCAGGGGTGTCCGCTATCACCTTTACTATTTGCACTCATACTTGAACCATTGGCTTGTATTTTAAGGCAGCGCTATGCACAGGCAGCGCTGCGTTTTCACCAGCGCCCCTTGGCTGTTTCCATGTATGCTGACGACATGGTGTTGTACGTTCGTGAACCCGCTACGCACCTTGCACAACTCCTTAGGGAATACATACGGTTTGAATGGTTCTCTGGGCTGGGAATCAATTGGTCCAAATCGATCATACTGCCCCTCACAGATAGCACACACCACATTGATCTAGATTATCCCTTAACATGGTGCACTGACACTGTGAAATACTTAGGAATATGGCTCCACAGGGACCCACAAGTGGTCATACAATCCAATTATGGCACGGCTATCACGCGTCTAGAGGGGCAAGTAAATCGCTGGATTAAATTACCCTTATCCTTTGCAGATCGTATAGCACTCATGAAGATGGTGATCCTTCCGCGCTTTTTATATTTATTTTTAAATATCCCGGTAAATTTAACACGACATTTTTTCGATAAGCTCCGTTCCCTCTTGATAACATTAGCCTGGGGAGGAAAAAATCTCGTCTCAAATGGGAAACACTCACACTTCCTTACGAGCAGGGAGGGTTCACAGCACCAGACCTTCATCTCTACTATCTTTGTGCGCAGGCTCATTACGCCTATTATTGGCAACAGGACCCAGCTTATATACCCCATGTGGCGGTGGAGGCAGGTGCGGTACACCCTATACCACTTAAAGCTATGATAGTCAACAAGCACACGGTATTTGACAAAGGGGAATTTGACACTGTACGAACCACATCTAGGGCCTGGCAAGAGTTAGGGAAGCGGGCACAAAAACTGCCACTGTATGCTCCAGGCATGCCATTATTGCATCACTCAGAACTTTCTGTTACGCAAGAAGCTGGTACGATAAGGACCCTTCATGACATGGCTCTTTTGACAATGGAGGATGCGTTTCCTGGGGGTCAATTTATCGCGTCTGAAAATATAGCCACTAGGGGCAATGCCACTACCATGCAGCTGTTTGTTTACACTAGACTGCGTTCCGCTATGCGTACACTTTATCCACAGTTCCCTGCAGAACCGCAGACACTTGAAGGGTTGCAACTTATATACACTACCACATCCAGAGCCAGGTTAGTTACGAGACTATATCAGGCCTCACAGAGGGATACGGCCGCAATTGATAAGACTGCGTTGGCTAAATGGAATGACATTCTCCCTGAACCGCTTTCTGAAAACGAGTGGATGGACTGTTGCCGTCTGACAGGACACTTAACAGCAAATGGGAACCTGCGACTGGTGCATTTTAAATATTTACACCAGTTGTATTATACTCCGGCACAGCTATACAGGTATGGGTTGAGAGACACTGATCATTGCAAGCGCTGTGATGCCCCGGACGCCAATTTCTACCACTTAGCCTGGGAGTGTCCAAAGGTGCAGGAATACTGGAGATTAGTCACACACATTCTGCATCAGATGGTGGAGCTGCCCATAGCATGTACTCCACAGCTATGCTTGGTGGGCGCTGTAGCTAATATCAAAGCACCACATAGAAAATTTGTAGCTATATCCTTGCTACTCGCTAAACGTAGAATCTCTATGGGTTGGGGAGGAAGATCTGCACCTTCCACTAAACTATGGCTGCAGGACTTGGCATACTGTCGGGATCAGCTCACATGTTACGCTGAGGAGTTGCCCATGGCATCGAAGCCTCGTGATGTTTGGGGTCCACTCACTGCTTATCTGCTCACAGTCACCACTGTATAATACCCGATTTTTTTGTGTAATAATGTTCAGCCTATCCTATCGTACGATGCACTTTAACCTGTTGTCATGTCAATGTATATCTGTCATGCCGGATTGTGTACTGTTAAGTTCTGCCAACTGACTTCTACATTATGTGTAACCTTTGCCAAAGCTCTGATTTGAATATCTGTACTTCGTTTTTTTTTTTATTTTTGTTTTTGAAAATGTATAAATAAATAAAAAAAAAAAAAAAAAAATCATTTCTAAGCTCATTTAGTGACCCAGACAAATTTTTTTAATCACTAAATGTGTTTAGTACTTTAGAAAATGAGTTTAGCAATTGCAAACCCTCCAATTTAGAGAATCGAAGGGTCTGCGACCACAAAAACCCTTTGCACACCACGCTCTTATTTCCTTGTTTTGCATCTCTCAAAACTGGGTTCTAATCCCAGCTGCAGATCTTGGCCATAGACTGTGTGATTATGGGCAAGTGTCCTCATCTTTTTTGTGTATCTTCCCTACATGGTTGCAACAGGATCCCATAACCTTACGGTTGTATTTGCAATACCTTGTTTATGTTGGTCCTGCTATTTGACAAAGCGCTCTGTAAATGAGTCCAGATGCTGCTTGCCGCTAGGTTTGCTTTCTGAAGCTGGTAAATGGTTCTATGGGTGGGGGGAGTGCATATTACAACCCACACCCCAGAGAACTTTTTAAAAAAGAATTGTAAAAAATGTGCACATTATGCAGGCCAGCATAAATTTGCTGCAGAGCATTGCCACTATTGAAGCTGAGCCAGTTCATGATCAGACATTGTTTCCTGAGGTGGCGGTGTGTAGTTATTCTAGACCTACTTAATTTTAAAGACATTTTGGATGTTGTTGTCCTGGCCGGCATCTAGGGGGAAGACATAGCGTAAATAGGGTTAATAAGTCATTAGAGTCCATAAAGGGATTGCATGCTTTTGGATACACGTTAATATTACAGCAAAGTAGCCAAGTTATTATTTCATGTTTAAATTGTGTTTAATCTAATGTGAGTTGTTATCTGGAAAATCATCTCCTAGTTCTTGAATAGCCCTACTGGAGCATATAGAGCTTTAGTTGGCCTACCAAGAGTGGGTATAAGGTGAACCTGTCCATTTGTTATCTAATCTGGAAGGGAAGAAGTTGATTATGTGGAATAAATGTACCCCTGTATGTTGTATTGTTGCATTTTAAAGTGCCTCATACCCCTGATGAGTCCTCAAAGCACTTTCTGATCATCAAGTAGGAGGCTACTCTTTTTGTTGTACATGGTTGGTAGGGTAAGGGTTTATCCAATGGCCTTTGCAGAAAAAACATGTGGTGTTATGAATGATGTTCTGAGGGGTTCTTCAATCGTGCCATGCTGAACATATGGATGCACTTAAGCATGGGGAGAAGCAAAGAGATATAACAGCGACTTAAAGTCTTGCGTATCTATGCTTCCCATCTTCCGGTGGTTGGGTGCAAATGCTATCCCAGTGCTGGTACGTGGCTGCAGGTGTGTGTTGTCTGATCTATGTGGGAAGCTTTAGGTCTCTTGAATCAGGTCAGAACGGTTTCATCAGGACCTTTGTGGTAAAGTTATTAGCTGTGAAACTAGGAAACCTCAGGTCTAGCCCAAACTCCCTTACTTGACTTAATTGTAAGATCCTGGAAAAATCAGATTATCTCTGTACTTTGGACCTTTAATCTGCTAGAAACAGGTGTACATTAACTGTTTTGTGGTGCATAAGATTCGATGTATGCTCATTTTGCTATTGATAGTGTCCTCTTCTAGAGGTGGGCACTCCAGTGACGTCTTGAGCCTGACTTCAGCCAAATAATTGGTTCTGGCCCGCCCTGAGGTCATCTTGGACCTTTGAGCCAAAATTGAGCCAAGCTGTGCATGAGTGACGGACACCAGCATATGGTGTAAATGAGGATAAGAGGGGAGAGAGAATAGAGAAGAATGAGTGCATGGTCGAGGAAGAGAGACAGGGTAATGGAAGAAGAACAATAGCTGGGAAGAGGGGGATACAGGTGACAGCCTGGTGAAGGAAACATCAGAGAGAAAGGAGAGGAAATTTGTCGTAAAGCGCTGTGAGAAATGGAAGAGGAAGAGCAGAGGGGCGGAAAGATGTGCCATGGAACGGGGTGAGCTAAGCTGGTGTATAAACCAGATAGGGTAGGGGCATAGTCAGTAGTGTGACGTGACTGACTGTAACTGCCTGCACTACCAGTCTGTCAGGGGCACCAACTCGTCACAGCATGCACGCTTCTGCCAATGGTTCAGTCCGATGCTGCCTCCCTCACGCTCCTTGCACCCCTCTAACTCCACCTCCCTCTCACCCTGACCTGTACTAGTATGACAACGGGGATTTTCGTGCATTGTCTCTTACAGTCAAGCCAACCCCCTGGCGTGGCTCTGGCTTGCCTCTTGTCTTAAATTCTCTGGCTTGTGCACCTCTGTTTATTAAGAAAAAGAGAGGGACCCTTTGTCACCCAAAGGACTGGGGTTCAGACAGAATTTATAAAAATGACGTCCTCTGGGAATGTTTTGTATCTACACCTAATTTTAAAAAAGCTCTCTCATACCATCCAGTCCAGTCTCATACATTCAACATGCAGTCCAAAAGGTCACTGCTGAACCAGGTGTTTGCAACGTATTGGCACAAAAAAACCTACAATTAATACAATTATGATTGCAGTTTATTAGAAAAAGTTAATACAGAGTTAAAAATATTTTTGTCCACAAATCACACAAAGAAAAAATCATCACATTAGTGCAATTCTTAACACAATAAAAAGCAATTTAAGAAACAGTTTAAAAAAAAAAAAAGGACACACACAACACGAGAGTTAAAACAGACAGTAATCTTTGTCATAAATCGCCATAGCCCATAACAGTAATTATACAAATAACCCTGATGTCTTGTAGTTCATTAACATCTAAGGTAATGTTCGTTCGGATGGGTTTATGGCAAGAAAAAAGCGTCGACGCGTTTCGAAGGCCTATTTATATTGCACCTTCTTTTTCAAGACAGTGGCGTTATGTACTCCCGTTGTCTAATAATATTTTTGGGCTGTTCTATGGTGTGCCAAAATATTATTTGAACAATGTTAATCCAAAAGGCACTGTGGTCAGCTACCGTAGCTTGATCCGCTCCCGATTTGTTCTAGTATCCTTTCTTTTGATAAGACATCTAATGCTGTGCGTTTATTCGGTCCCAGCTTAAGGATCCAACCTGCAGCATAAAACCTAGTTAAAACTGAAGGTAAAAACAATTGTCATAGGCCTGCTGCAGAACTCCCTTTCTTCTAACAAGGGCCAATGTACATCAATTAGAACACTTTCTTTTGACCACGTTTCTCTTGGGGTCCTTGCTGTTCTATGCTCCCAAATTCATACTTTTGTTCAGCTTTTAGCATGAAGAACCGGCGGCACTCAGATACGTCCGTCCTGGTAATTTGTTTTCGGTCTGTTCCATATATACATTTCCTTACAAAACCTCCTTAGATCTGATAGATAAAAGCAGGTTTATATCATTAAACTTTTTTTCTTCTGTGCTTCATTTCATTTACAGCATACCACAGTTTTGCCCTTCATATTAATAGAGATGAGAACAACGCACCATCAGTATCCGAGCCGGAGCTGCGGGCTGGCTGCAGTGTGCACATTCTCCGTTGGCTACATTCTATGGTAAGGGCTGTGCAGGCTGTGTTTCATATTCTGTTAGGTGGTGCACTCCTGAATTGAGGGTACATGGACAGATCATACAAAGTGAGCATTGGCAGTGCTAAGTTAAAATGTCATGGGCCTCCTCACAAAGGAAAATGTACATGTTTTTCTTTACAACTGTGTTTTATTGGTTTTGTCAAATAGAAACAAAGAACAACCAAACAGTGCAAGAGTCTCAGTTTCATATTAACTACTATCAGATATCAAGAGGTACAGACGTCTGCCGGGGTGGGTTACACCCTACATGTCAGGTAATGCATTGACAAAGAAGACAATACAATGGTCTATACACATTATACCGTGAACCAAGCTAACAAGCCACGCTTCAGTCGATAGCCGCAGCATATGGTCACCATGAACACATGAATGCACATTCCGATCAAGAAAGTTACCCCTCATCCTCTGAGCTGGTATCAGAACTCAAGTCTCCATCATAATTGAACTTATCAAGTAGTTGTCCCCAGGCCATTATTATCTTCCGCCGCCCCCTCATCAGTGTGTGACAGGAGCATGTGATGTTCCTCCACCACCCCTCATTTAAGTTGGTCCCTCAGCCACTGAGCTACCAGCGGCGCCCTGGTACCCAACCAGGTAAATTTATATGTTAGGAAATCTAGACATGTAAATTTACTCGTACACTGTGGTGTAAATGTACTCCTTTTGGCTACTGACCATTTCAGAGTGTAAATTTACCCCGAAAGAGTAGACTTACATGTATTCACCCCCTGAAATCGGGGGTTGGAGCCACATTTGCTCTGGGTGTTTGAGCTCTGGGTGTCTGGAACATACTGCTTCACCAGGTGTGCACGGATCTGAGTCCGGACAGGGCCGTGATCGCAAGCAACCTATATGTGCTCGGTTCCCCACCAAATAGTGTAGAAGTCTGGTGGGAAGTGCTTCCGGCTATGAGCAGAGCTGTCAGTGCTGTCCCTTTTAAAGTACAGCAATCCTCCTAACAGGGCCGGCTTGGCAATAGCGGGCACCGGGCGTTACCCCGGTAGGCCGCTAGGGTTGGGGCCGGTTTTGGGCCCCTGGGGGGCCGTTTTTGTTACCAGGGGTCGGCAATATCGGCCCCCTGTAACAAAATCGGCCGAAACCGGCCCTCGCAAACTGCTCGGCTGCACTCCCCCTCACCCCAGGGGGGCCGGCTGAGCAGTTTGCCAAGGCCGGTTTCTGTTCCCAGTCCGGCCCTGCCTCCTAACAAGCGAGGGGCGAGCCGCATTAAACGCTTTGGAGTACTGTAGGACTCCTGTAGCTTTACAGTTCATGTCAAGTCTGCATCGCCACTGTAAATGTACACATTTTGTGTTCCTCACCACGGCTGTTGCACCTTGAGTGGTGCACTATCAACACTTCTCACGTCACTCTTGTGCTCAAGTAGCAGTGACTGCTAAAGCCATTATTGAGACACACTATGCTTAAATGTGAAGACGCTGAGAACTTTTCAATTGAAAGGATGCCAATTCTGCAGAACATAATACTACCAGCCCAGTAAACATATATGAGCCCGGCTCAGGAGTACTCGTGCTGCTCTGTTAAACATGAAGCACCATTTTTGAGAAAGGTGGGTACAAGCAAAAAAAAAAGTCAAGCAACACACCTAATTCCACTCAAACCACATACATCCACTCCATAACACAAGTGTAAAAGACATTGCCATCTGCAACGCCAATAGCTCTAACTCAAAAAAATGCGAAACCTAATGCATTTCAAATGCTTGATGTTTCGGGAACCATGTGCTTTTATGGACATTCAATTTATCGCCTTCGGTTTTCCATTCTCAGGTGCACTCTTTCACACGCCATACAGGAAATGCACAAAAAAGAAAACATCTTTAAGTACATTGCCAAATCTCTGTGGAAGAAAAGGGTACACGTTGTACAGGTTGGTGCTTTTGCCAGGGTCATAGTTGTGTCTAAAGTAGACGTGTAAGGTGATACAATTTTCCTTTTAAAAATGAGGGTGCCAAAGTGGGTCTAGCTGGTCTTAAAATAATTCGCACCCAACTTCACCTTGTGCGTTTATGTGTGATCTCTTTCTTCCCACGTTATTGAAACAAAAAATAGAAATTAAAGACCAAAACTATCATTATGTTGAGATTTCTCCCTCTCAAAAGACCCCCATTTTTGGTTATGAGTTGAACTGTAATTGATCTCAATTCAGCAACTCCAAGATATGCTGCACTATTGCACATCACAGTGCTTGCCAGAGCAGTGCTGAGGGATAAGCACCTGAAACCATGGCGAAGCCTTGACTCGGTCCTTGAAAGCGAACTCGGGGGCATATTAGCAAGAACGGCGTTAAAATTATCGCCGCTTTACTGCGATAATGGGCTTGATAATATGCCCTTGAGAATTCCAATAGAAGCCCAGGATCACAGCAGAACATGGGCTTCTATTGGTATTCTCAAGGGCATATTATCAAGCCCATTATCGCCGCTTTAGCGGCAGTTTCCTGCCACTAAAGCGGCGATACTTTTAACGCCGTTCTTGCTAATATGCCCCACAGTGTTTACTTTCACTCCTGAGCTTGGATTGCTCATGAGCATCCCCCTGAACTTTCGAAGGGGACATTTAAACTAGCATTTCCTGCATCACCTCACAGGGCCTTCTTACAAACAGTATAGGGCCCCGGGCAAAGTAGTACACTGGGCCCTTCCGACACAACCACTCAAAGGAATAAAAATGTTTAATGGAAAATTAGTGTTAAATTCTGGTCTGCATGGGGCCCTTATGCTTGTGGGGCCCCCGGGCAACTACCCAGCGTGCCCATGCGTTAAAACGGCACTGTCACCTCATATGAACAACACAGGACAGAAGGAAATAAAGGCAGTAATAACAAAGGAATGGAGTAACGCACAATGTCATGGCAAGCGTGCTGTGGGCCCACCTTCCCCTGGTTGTGAGGTAAAATACAGCCATAATTATGTTCAGTGGTCCCTTGTACCCCTGGGCCTCAGTGCCACTTCACCTGCGCGAATGTCTTCTTTACTCTTATTCGCCCATCCTCGTCCCATTCCTTTTGCTCTGGCACTGGTCAGACCCGCACAGTCTCAGCTTATGATACCCCATTTTATTTTGTACCACGAAGAGAAAATGTGGCACAATCACAATCAGTCTGATGGTGGAACATGAGCCCGACCCCTCGGCCCTTAGGGTGGCAGCGCCAAGGGCCATTCCACGTCCAGCAGCCACAAACAAGCGGACCCAAGCACTGCTGCCTGTAGATGGGGCTCTGTTGCCACAGATCCCTCCATAAAACTAGAAAGGCCCATTTATTAAAATCTGGACGTGCCCTACTGTGGGGGTCAGAGCCGAGTCAGGCTGAAGACAGAGCACCTTAAAGTATAGACAAAAAGCACTGTCCATGCTTCAATATGGCACAGGATTAATTCAGCAATTGTTTTTCAAGACACGTTTGATTATTATTTTCACCAGTTCAGCAAAAAGAACAACAGGTATGGAAATAAAAGCCATTTTCAAGTGTGTAGGTATAAACATCAGAGGCAAATCTATAACATCACAGTGCTATGACCAAATTGCGCCTTTACAGGTATACATAATAAAACATTAGGGGGTATGGGGAAATGTTCAAGGTGGAACGACAACACTGATAGATACAGGTTCAGTCCTCATCAGTGTCAGCAGATCCCTCCTGTTCCCTTGGGGCACCACAGGCCAAAGCAGATGAAGTGGGACTGTGTAGTAAAGGGCCATCCTACTACGGACTGTGATACCCTGTGTCTCCATGGCACCCCAGCAGTGAGTGTTCATCCACAAATCATGCCCCCAGGTGGTCTATATTCTGCGCACTCCAGGGCGACCCCACGCCTGACACTCAACGAAGAATACCCACTGGGCCCTGACACTTGCCACACGTGGCCGCTGCCTCCTGGCACCCCCTTGTGTAGGGTACCGCCGAGCAGGGACCAGCCCTCTGCCCTAGATGGCAGTCCCTCCATGGGCCGCTGGATAGTCGGGTGCTAGTCCTCTCCAGCGATGCTCTGTCAGTGCCAGCAGGGCACCGGGACCTCAACCTCAGCCCCCAGGTGCCAGTGCGAGGTGAGCGTTCGGCGCTCCCAACCTCGGGGATCCGACCCCCTCCTTACCGGGGTCTTCCCTCTGCAACAGCAACAGGTCCCTGCGTCTGAAGAGCTCCACTCCAGGATGCTCTGATCAATTCAGGAATGAGAACAATTTAAAGAAAGAAAAGAAAACAAGATTCTGACCCCGTCAGAGCCCATCTAAGGATGAGCACTAAAAAGTAATAGGAAGTGCATTGAGAGCCAGTCCATTTTCAGGGATCATATAAAGTACGTTAAGGGAGTGTGGGTAAACTCCATTTTCAAGAGATTATGTTTAAAAAAAGAGTTTTTATATAGGGTGCTGGGTGAGGAGAGATGAGACTCCTCATCAAGAAAGACTTGGGACTAGGAAGCATAGCAACACCATTGGCAACGCCCCCCTCCAACAAATTATGCATGCTGACAATAAACACACAACACGTTACTTGTTTGGGTAAAATTGCTGCAGGTTTATTACATACACCGTTATGTAACAAGGTGGGTTATCTTACGGGCGATCCAAGGGCAGGCAACCATCTGGGCCGCCTGCCCGCCTGATGAGCCAAGCAGCACTGGACGAACCCCATCTGTGCTGCCACTTCTGGTGATCCTTCTCCCTGATCACCTGACCCATGGTCCCTTCCTACTCACGCCCCCTTTCAGGGCGGAGCGTAGCATAGCAAACCCCCAGTTGTTCAGGCCCACAACCGCCCGAAGGACTAACGGGGCGCCGACACGGTTTTCCAGTCACCTCCCATGAGGCTCTTAGGATTTGGCTCTAGCACCCCCTTTGGTGCTGCGCAGGGAGGGGTACCCTTCTGTCCCCCTTTGCTTCCAGATCGCCCTGTAACTCCGCCTGCAACGAAAACACAACATTACAACATTCTCTGCCTCCCATCAGCCCATAACCACGCCGGGTAAGCGGTAGGGTGGGAGACGGCGTGTCCAGGGCGAAAAGAGGAAGACCAGTGGTGGGGGGGAGGCTATATACCCTCCCCCTGTCCTCGCGCTCCCCGGAAGTGACGCTGCCTCTCGCGTCACCCCCGGGCTGAGGGACTCCTCCCCCGAGTCCCTGCCCCCCGAGAGAGGGGGGGGGGGTGCCCAGATGTTGCTAGAGGGCTGCCCTCCTTAGTGGCCCCCTGCGGGGGCCTCGGACAGCCGCATAGCAACACCATTGGCAACGCCCCCTCCAACAAATTATGCATGCTGACAATAAACACACAACACGTTACTTGTTTGGGTAAAATTGCTGCAGGTTTATTACATACACCGTTATGTAACAAGGTGGGTTATCTTACGGGCGATCCAAGGGCAGGCAACCATCTGGGCCGCCTGCCCGCCTGATGAGCCAAGCAGCACTGGACGAACCCCATCTGTGCTGCCACTTCTGGTGATCCTTCTCCCTGATCACCTGACCCATGGTCCCTTCCTACTCACGCCCCCTTTCAGGGCGGAGCGTAGCATAGCAAACCCCCAGTTGTTCAGGCCCACAACCGCCCGAAGGACTAACGGGGCGCCGACACGGTTTTCCAGTCACCTCCCATGAGGCTCTTAGGATTTGGCTCTAGCACCCCCTTTGGTGCTGCGCAGGGAGGGGTACCCTTCTGTCCCCCTTTGCTTCCAGATCGCCCTGTAACTCCGCCACAGCTCTGGAGGTGGCCCCCGTCACCGCCAGGGCCCCCACCCAGCCCCTATGGTCCTACCTGCAACCTCTCATTTCCAAGGCCTCCCGCAGGTCTAACAGGAAGAGGTCCATCCCCACTGGCGATAGGTGAATCCCATCCGCCGCAAAGTAACCTTTCACCTTTTCTTGAATCAGCTCATGTCTGATGAATCCCAGGCCCCTCTGCTCAGTGAACTTGCGCATTGCCCCGTTCACTCGCTTACGGGAGTGCTCCACTGCCTCCCCAGACTTCGCCCCTTGCCATACTCTGCGTGGAATCATCTCTGACCAACATACCTCACATTGCCCCATGCGTTTGACGATTTCACCCAAGTCACTTTTCATGGCCTGCAAGAGTAGCCTTCTCCCCATGGCAATGAGGTCATTTCCCCCCAGGTGTATCACCAATATTCTCGGCATGGCCCCCTGGGCGGCTAGTCTCTGTTCCAATCTGTTCCTGAGGGTGCTCCATCTCATTCCAGGGAAACCCATCCACTCAAACTGTGTCTTTGAAAATCCCCGCGTCCAATTCCGGCGCGCCGCCCACTGGGCCACCCTGGTGATGAAAGAATGCCCGATCACCCATACCTGGAAACCTAGTAGAGTAAAGGACACCATTTACATACTCTGTACTTTTAATGTTCAATTTCACACAAGAATTATGACATGTGGTACACTCAAAATCACTGCACACTGTGAATACAAACAAATTGCTTCAAGGGCGGACGTACCGTTTGTAGCATTCAGACTCCCAACGCCCCACCTTTTTACCCCCTCTGGCTCCATTCCTGCTTTGAACGCCGCCGTGGCCGCCCCTATTCTGAAGGAATGGCTGGTGTATTTTTCCCTTGCTGGGCGAGGCCCGCCCGAGTTAAGCTAGTCCTCATCAATCGTTCCATCTGGTACTTCGTCAGGGGACCCTGATCAGCATGGATCAGCAGATACCCGGGGGCGTTGGGGCGTAGCGCCAAGTACTCCCTGACCTTGGCGACCGGGCAGTACCTGTGGTCCCCCAGCGGCCTTAACTCCACATCTACCCCCCGCCCTGCCTGGTCCGTTTTGGACCTCCTGAGGTGGATGGACAGGGTGCCCATCAGGCTGACATCCTTGATGCTTAAGGCATTGCCCGACCGGTCCGACTTGGACCTGGCCACCAGTTCACTTATCCGAAATGCGCCAAAAACGCTAGGCAGAAGGCGGCCGCAAAGAGCGACGCCTCGTACTGCGAGTAGGTGACCCCTTCTAATACGTCCAGCATGCCCTTGAGGGTGTCAAATTCGATGGGGGCCCTGTTGTCTGGTACTCTGGGTTCCTCTCTAGCCCAACCCTTGAGGGCCGCCCTGATAATGAAGGACTTGGTGGGGTCGCTCCCCCCGTGAGTTTGGCGTCGTGGCTCACTGCCGCCAGGTGGCCGCAAACCCAGGAATGGCTCTTCCCCTGTTCCTTAGCCCACACTACGAATGCCTGCACTGTGCCCTCCCTCGGGAGCGGGGAAAGTCCCAGGGATTGAGACACTTTCTTGAAGGTGGCCAGGTGGGCCCTGTATCGTGTCCTGGTACCTGGGGCCAATGAGCATTCACCCAGTGCTCTCAATCGTTGCTCCACTGTAGGATTCTCCAGAGGTGCGCCGGGAAGGGGGTCATCTCCGCTCTCGCTTGCGGCCAGGCCTCCCGGAAACGGAGCCACTGAAAACGAGAAAGAGCGTCAGCTGCCACGTTCTTGACCCCCTCGATGTGCCTCGCCCTGAATTCAACATTGCAGCGCAGACATGCCCTGACTAACTCTCTGAGAAGACAGAGGACCAACGGGCACTTGGCTGTTTGCCCATTGATGGCCTGCACCACTCCCATGTTGTCAGACCAGAATAGCACCTTTCTGTCTGAAAGCGACCCCGGCCACAGGTGTAGTGCAATGACGATTGGGAATAGCTCCAGGACCGAGATGTTGGCTGTGATGTTGCGCCTGCGCCAGGCGTTGGGCCACTCCTGGGCGCACCATTCTGCCCCCAAGATTGCCCCAAAGCCCTCCCTGCCTGATGCGTCCGTGAAGAGGCAGAGCTCAGGACTGTCTGCCCACGGTGCCCTCCAAATCACCGTCCCATTGAACTGTGTGAGGAACTCGCACCACATGGCAAGGTCTTCCTTCAAGCCCTTTGCCAGCCTAACCAGGTGGTGTTTCCTTTTGACGTTAGCTGTTGCCCTAGCTAACCTCCTGGCGAAGACTCTCCCCGCGGGGATAACTCTGACTGCAAAATTGAGCTTTCCCAGGAGGCATTGTATGGCACCCAGGGGGGCTTTGTCTTTCCCCAGCAATGCTTGAATGTCCTGACGCAGCGCCTGTACCTTTTCTGCAGGGAGCCTGGACTCGCCCTTAACAGTGTCCAGTTCGATACCTAAAAAAGTCAAGACTTGCGCCGGACCCTCAGTCTTGCCAGGTGCTAACGGAACCCCTAGGTGCCTGGCCATGTCCTGGAAGCACTGCAAGCCTCTGCTGCACTCACGCGTGCCCGCCCCCCCGATGAACAAGAAGTCATCCAGGTAGTGCGTCACCCCTTCCACCTTGAACCTGTGCCCGAGCACCCACTGCAGGAAAGAGCTAAAAGCCTCAAAGTAGGCACAGGACACGGAGCATCCCATGGGCATGCATTTATCGAAGAAGAATTCTCCCTGCCACTTGAACCCCAGGAGATGCTGGCTATCCGGGTGGACCGGCAGCAGGCGGAAAGCAGCCTCTATGTCTGATTTTGCCAACCAGGCCCCCTTGCCCGCCCTCCTGACCATGTCCACCGCCAGGTCCAGGGAGCAGTAAGACACCGAGCACGTTCCCTCTTCTAACCAGAAGTTCACTGAGTCACCTTCTGGGTAAGACAGGTGCTGGATCAACCTGAAGGCCCCTGGCTCTTTCTTGGGTACTACCCCCAGAGGGGATACCACAAAGTTCGTGAGTGGTGGCTGATTGAAGGGGCCCGCCACCCTACCCAGGGCCGATTCCTTATTAATCTTCCCCTGCACAACTTCCGGTTGCTCCCTGGCCGATTTGAGGTTGCCCGCGTCCCTGCTTGCTAATGGGCCCCGGTAAGGTATTCTGAATCCTTCCATGAACCCCTCCGCTAGGAGCAGTCTATCCTTGGTGTTCGGATACTCGCGGATGAGGGGAGGAGGTTTGCAATGATGATGGGGGACGGACCCTTGGCCATGTGTGGGTTGGAAGATCTGCCCCTGGCAGGCGACCTGGGGACAACACTGCTGGGAGGGGGAGGGGGGGGCGGAAAGGGAGGGCAGGACGGCGGAAAGTGTCTATTTATCTTGCCTTCCCGGCGGGGGTGCGGGGCCCTCCCGCTTGTTACAAGAGGAGGCAGGATGTGTGGCCCCGCATTTGCTACAGGTATGGGAGAACCTGCATGCTTTGCCCCAGGAGCAGGACCCTGCGTTATATAACCTGCAGGTTCCATTGTACACTGTTTTACCTCCATTCTTTCGGCCACCTCCTCGGCCACCCCGAAAAGACTTGTTGGACTGACCCTTCGACTCCTGCTTCTGACCCTTGGGCTTGTCACCCCCACTGTTGTTTGTGTTGGTCTTGTCCTTCCCTTCAACTGTGCCCTTTCCCATGTGCTTAACCCAGAGCCTCACCTCCATTTGGTCCCACTCCAGTTCTGGACACATGGCCATCTTTTTCGAAATTCGCAGTCATAGTGGTACCATCCCATCCCCCCGCTTGTCCCAGCCTCGTTGGTGATGATGCTGGCATACTGAAACAACCCCGGCCCCTGTTCTGGGAATTTTTCCATTATCACTGCAGCCAGGATGGCGAAAGCTTGTCCCCATGTTACAATGTTCTTCTCCGGCCAAGCTTGGAATCGTACCTTTTTATCCTCCTCCTTACCCCCATCTTTCTTGTGTCAACGCCCTCCGCCCCGTGCATGAGCAGGGTAAATATATCTATGAACTCTCGCCTCCAGATCCCCTCTTTGGCCGCTGTGGGAACCTCCCACCCCAATGAGCACCGCCCCGAGACCATAGGCGCCATTGTGACTAGTGGCTTGGACACCCCGGCAGCGTTGGGCAGCTCTGGGGAACGTGTGGGAGCGCTGACTGCCTGAGGTGCGGCGGGCGGGATCACCACCGGGAGTGGTACCGTGCTGGCGGGGGGACTTGCTGTAGACGGAGTGGCACCCACCGCCGGGTGCTGCCCCAATGGTTCTGCTGGGCTGCTGGTTGACGCTTTGTCGCCCTGGGGAAGAGCTTCGCTTGCCGTGCTGGCGCCCCCTCCCCAAACCTGCGTGATGGACGGGACCCCAAGCGCACCCCCCGGAGGAGCCGGCACCGCCCCTCCACCCCCACTGTTCGAGCTGGCCCCCGCAATGCCTGCTCTGACCTCGGCCATAAAGCTCCTCAAAGAGTCTGTGAGCTTACCCAAGTCCTCGGTTGTTGCGTAGCTCGCAGGGAGCGGGATGCTGGCTGGGGGAATGGCTGGCCCAGGTGCCGGGGGCGGAGGGAGGGGCAGCGGGGTGGCAGGGATCCGGGGGGTGGTCATGGCCCGACTCCTGGTTGGCAGCGGGTCTGCCGGAAAGTCCTTTACTGTGGGCCTGCGTGTCCTCTTGGACCTAGTGGGGCCTGCCTCTTCGATGTGCTCCTGCTCTGTGGTCAAGGACGCACTGGCGAATCCAGAGTCCTCCGGGTTATTGGCCTTCAGAAGTTCTGTGGCCCAAGCCAATCCCTTGGTCTTGGCCATGGCGAGGAAAGCTGCGATCTGCGCTTCTTGTGAGGTGCCTGGCTGGGTTTCGTCGACTTGGGACATCTGCGAGAATAGACGGGGGGAACCCTGGCTATCCATCCTGCCTCCTGCGACTGACGGCTCAATCTGGAAGAAAATTTAATATTTTAAGACACTCTGCCCAACTCTGGTTGCCAGGCCTGACCTGCCTCCATGCAGATGCGCAGCCACTGCGTCCCCCCCTCGGTATCGTACTTACTTCAACCCGGTGGGCTATCAATCTTTTGGTGGCGACGCTCGGATGGGTGACGCACTGGACTCTGTGAGTGGAGATGAAGGTAGAGGTGAGTAACTCTCCCCTGGGCCCCCCCGTGCCCCTGTCCTCTGGGCCCCGGCACCCTCCCCAGCCCCGTGGAGCGGGGAAGCACCCACTTCCGCAGCCGCTTAGCCATGATCAATGGTCCGCCGTCCTACTAGTTGTACCTAACTTACGCTGCTGCTTGCTCCTCCTGGGTCCCCCCATGCACCCATACCTGCTACGTGATCGTTTCCCCCTGGGCAATCGCTTCCTGGCTGCGCCGAACGTCAAACTTCTGTCCTGCTTGTGGAAACAAAATTGGGTGAGGAGTGTTCGGTCGCCTTGCTGACCTTCCCTGTTGTCAGTGCCAGTGCCAACTCCCTAGGGGCACCCAACCCCTCAGGCCCTCCTGTTGAGGACTCCCTCCCAAAACGCCCCCTCGTGCCCCTGGTGGTCCAGATCTTTGTTACCTTTATCCCACGTCGTCCGACTGCGCGGGCCGCTTGTCCCTAGTGTGTGGGCAGTGCCTCGGGGGGGGGCGAGCGTGCCGCTGAAAAACAAAGGGCGCGGAGTGAGGCATAGAAGGCAAGCACTACACAATACTAAGCGGGGAGGGGTGGCCCATCGGTGTTACAGCCGCAGGCCCCCGCACAGTTTGGTGCCCTAGGGAAGCTCCCCCCGTTGGGTTGTCGCGTCCCCGCAGGGCCCCATGTGCAGGCGCAGGGGACGCCATCAACCGCGCGCTAACCAATTGCGCCACTGGAGCTCACTCCTTTCACATCTCCCCGGATGAGCCATCTAGAGCTGCCCGTGCTGTGGCCCCCCCGCATCTACTGGAAGGGCCCGGGGGGGGGTGCACCCCCCCAGCACGCGCCTGCCGGGCACACCGGGCGGAGCGGCGGAGCCACACGGGGACTCGCTGGGCCACGCCACCTCCCGTGGGGCAGCAGTAGAACCGCGCAGGGTGTCCGGCAGACCTGCTGCCCTGGGAACCAGAGGGGAGACTGGTGCAGGACCCACTGCCCTGGTGAGCTGGTGCAGCGCCCCCTGCCCTGGAGTCATGTGGGACAGGGCAGCGCTCACCGCCCTGGAAATCGTGCCCCTGGAGGAGAACAAGCAGCGCTCAGGGCCCTGCGCAACGGAGACTGGGCAGCACTGGCAGGATCGGAGCCTTGTCCTGCAGGAACCCATGGCAGGTAAGGCGCAGGGGTTGACCCTGATCAATGCTCCCGGGTGGTGGCGGTGGGGGGGGGCAATTGAGTGTGAGGCAGGCGAGGCCAGGCGCAAGCGCTTGTCAGTGGCCCTGCCCCACAGGCCCTCGCGGTGAAAGCACCGCCCGAGCCGCCTCATGGAGCGCCATGGCCGGAGGCCCTCCTGACACTGATGAAGACTCCCCCCGGCGCCGATGGCACTGCTGCCCCCCGCCGCCTCCCCTCAGCGGCCCGCCGGAGCAGGCCGGGACTGCCCCCCCTAGTGGGAGAGTGGCGTGGTACCGCCCTAAATCGATGTCCCCGAATTAGAGGCAGCAGCCTCGAAGACAGTGGCGGGGTGCTCCGCCGACAGCGGCGAAGCATGGGCTGTCGGCGGGGTGCGTGGGCTCGATGGGATTGATATCCCTGCAGCGCTGGGGACAGCCGGGCGCCTCGGAGGCGAGCGCTTCTCCCAGTGCTGTTGTTGGAGACCCCCCCGTGCCCCGGGGTCGGCCCCCAGCATGCCGCGCACCACCTGCCTCGCCAACTGGCCCTCGACGGCCCCGTGAGCTGGGAGGGGGAGGCTGTGCATCTCGGCGTGGCCCGCCAGGCCAGGCGCCCGGGAGACAAATGCCGGTGGTCGGCAGCCCGCGGGCCCGGTGAGGCCCGGACCCCGTGCTCCGCGTGGCCAGCAGTCGGAGGCCCCCTCCCGCCCCCCTTCCAGCGGGGAGCCCAAAGGGGGAGGGGAAGATGCACGAAATTTTTCCGGCCCGTGGAAAGGCCGTGCGACCCCGCCAGTGGTAACTGGGCGGGGACCGCGGACCGAGCACGCTGTGTCGTGCCCAGGGACAACCAGACCCTGCGGCCCCAAGCGCCCCATCGTTGCCTGAGCCCTCGAGGAGCTGTCCTCCCCCCCCTAGAGCGGGTGCCGAAGCCGGGATGGCCTGGCGCCTTGCATAGGGGGACTGGGGGGGAGGATTAGACTCACCGGGAGTGCTCAGAGGGCGACGGGCAGCAAGACGGGCAGCAAGACGGGCAGCAAGGCGGGCAGCGGTCCAGGGAGACGGCGTGTCCAGGGCGAAAAGAGGAAGACCAGTGGTGGGGGAGGCTATATACCCTCCCCCTGTCCTCGCGCTCCCCGGAAGTGACGCTGCCTCTCGCGTCACCCCCGGGCTGAGGGACTCCTCCCCGAGTCCCTGCCCCCGAGAGAGGGGGGGTGCCCAGATGTTGCTAGAGGGCTGCCCTCCTTAGTGGCCCCCTGCGGGGGCCTCGGACAGCCGCAGATGAGGAGGTAATGAAATCAGTGCCCTTTAACACGCATTAAGATCTTGAAGAAAGTTTAGTAACGAGCTACAGAAAAGCAGTATTTTAATTATTATACAATTGCTTCAGACCCTTTCTGTCTTGAAGAATAAGTTTTCACTTGTTTATTTTCTGATCACATCATTTTAGATTCACAGATGCACAATGTCAACATATCTTTGCTGTGATAGGGAGGGTGAAAAGGGAAGGAATAAGAATGGTTCTATGTGTTTTCCACAGCTCTTATACTTTCGGAAAGACAAAGCATGGGCTGTGGGAGCAGGACCAAAATGTGCAATTATTTATGTGTTTGCTGAAGGGGAAAGAGAACTTGCCTAGAGCCCTCAAATATCTGTTATACCGCCTAGCCTTTTCTCTCTACAAAGATAGTTCTGAAAGATTCTCTTTTTAATAATTCATGCTGATGAATGTTAGCACTTATACACACACATTGGGAAAGGAAAGGGGATTCGGCGGGATCAATCTGTCCCTAAATGCTGCTTATATCTCCGCATATGGGAAACCCACCTGGTTTATAATACTGTCCTCACACACTAGATAGTGTCATGCTTCATCATATGGCCTCATCAACATCAAGACGCAGACCAAAGTAAACTGATGGAGCAAATTTTTTTTTTCTTTTTAAGAAACCACAACAATTGAGTGGATTGAATCAAACCCTCTATCTCAACTGGGATCGGGATCCTCTCAACACAAAAAGAGTGACTAAAACTACCTAGGTGGATGTTCAACTAATCTTTATTCCTAACTTCCCCTGGCAGGATTAAAATCAATATATAGGGGATTTACAGGGTTATCAGTATCTGTACCCCCTAATAAAAAATCGTGTTATTCTATCAACATGTTTCGGCCTTCTCTGAGCCACCTCTGCGGTCTACCGGCCTTCCTCAGGATTAGGATCCCTTCTTCTTCTTTGAGCTTATTATTGCCCTCCCCTACATACAGTACCTTATTTGTCAGGTATTATTGCGGGGATATATTGGTGGTTATTTCCTCTCCCTTTTCCTTCGCTTTTCCTCTTATCATGGCAATATCCATAGTTTCATTTCATCGTTCTGAAACCAGGATAGTGGTGGGAACGTCTCCCTTAGTCACACTTTCGTCAGGGTAGCTCCATTAGCATTTTGCCATCTGCTACCCTCCATAGAATGTTAACACTTAGCAAGAACTTGTTAAGTCTGGATCTTTGCTGCAGCTGCCAAAATGACCTATTGATTTGCAAGACATACCTTAAAATACCTTCAATGTGGGGCCATAATGCCATTATACCAATAGAGCAAGCAGATCTCAAAGCTAATAGTTCCGCAATGGATAATTCTGCTATATTACAGATAGATCTTTTCTATGAAGAAAATTAACAACTTTGGGACTTCGCAAAAACCTACTGTGGTTGGTTATTACTCTTCATACTTCAGGTTGGTCCCAGGTGTTATTGCGTGGAGACAATGTTCTCTCTTCAAACATCTTAACAAAAAATGGTTTAAAACAAGACTGTTTACCTCTTTTGTTTCCTCTCTTTAAACATGATTTACTATGTTTATGTTTATGTTTATTGGTTTTGTAAAGTGCATAGCTGCCCGCGGGCTTCCCAGCGCTGAAAGAATTGACAGAGGTTGCAGAGAGGATTACGAGAAGAGCCATGTTTTGAGCTTTTTTCTGAATGCCAGTTCATCAGTTATCATGCGCGTTTCCCTCGGCAAGGAGTTCCATAGTCCCGGGACCAGATACGAGAAGGATCTACCTCCCCATCTGGCTCTCTTTATCCTATTCTGTTTCATGAGTAGATCTGAGGAGGATCTGAGGTGTCTACCTGGGACATATGGTGTGACAAGTTTTTTAACTGAATTCGGGCCTTTATCATTCATGGCTCTATGAGCGATGCATAGTGATTTGAACTCTATTCTGGACTTTATTGGGAGCCAGTGTAGTGTCTTCAGGGCTGCCTTAGCTGAACGCTGTCTAGGGATGTGGAGTAGAATCCTAGCTGCTGCATTTTGTGCCACCTGTAGTCTGTTTATGACGTATTTGGGTGCGCCCAGATACAAGGAATTGCCATAGTCCAGCCGTGATATAACTAGGGCCTGTACCACTGTCCTCCGGGTGGTTTCAGGAATGAGTGGTAGGATCTTCCGAAGCATTCGCAGTGCTCCGAAGCATGAGCCTGCTATTTTCCTGGCTTGAGTCTCCATGGACAAATTTTTGTCCAACCAAATTCCAAGATTCTTTACCTCTGTCTTAGGTACCGGGGGCTCTCCTAGTTCTGGAGGCCAGCTAATCGTGTTTCTTGGAACCTCCTTGTTCCCCAGGAACATGAGCTCTGTTGTGCCTCCGTTCAATTTGAGGCACCCCTTGTTCATCCAATCTGCAACTTGCATCATGCATGGAGTCAAGTTGTGGTGGCTTGATTGGGGACCTTCCATCACAGATAGAATGAGCTGGGTGTCATCCGCGTATAACACTATTGACAATCCAAATTGTTGCACTATCTCTGCTAGTGGTAGCATATATAGATTGAAAAGTGTCGGGCTTAGTGCGGAGCCCTGTGGGACTCCACACGACAGTTGGAGGATATCAGAGTAATGCTCGCCTTCCATTAGCTGGAAGGATCTGTTTTCTAGGAAAGAGGTTATCCACTTTAGGGCAGAGCCTGTGACACCGGTTTCCTTTAGCCTGCGTATCATGGTTTTATGATTCACCGTATCAAAGGCGGCGCTGAGGTCCAGGAGCAGAATAGCTGCTGAACTTCCCTGGTCTAGGATTTCCTTGCTCTTTCATTATCTGGCATCCTTAATGAGGTGATCTATCTTTACTCTTACTATTATATGCTGATGGTATATGCTTAATCTAACCCTGAAGGGTTTTAAAAATGCTTAGATCCCCTGCAATTAGAAGACACAGAGCTTTGTCTTCAGATAAATAAAAGAGTAGTACTCTAATATTTAAAGGAACGAATGAACAAAAGAGAGTAAATTTTGCTGCCTTTTGGGAAGTGAATGCCTGGAAATTCTTAAAACATATCCTTATCTTAGAACAATTTTGCATCTAACTGAACAACAATTATCACACCTCCCATCTGTCTAGAAAATCAAATTTGCGCTCAAATGGAATACGGACCTTTTATAATGCATTTGGTCATAGACATTTTAAACATTTGATTGCAATCTATTGCTCAGAGTCTTACATACGAATTTCTATCAACAGTTGCTCATTTATGGACTCGACGGAAGGGTCAGTGTTACAGGAACTGTGTTCATTGGATTCTCTGGTGGCTACACAAGCAATACAATTGGGATTTGGGCTGAACAGTGTTTATCTGACAGGCTTGGCAGCCGCTGTACAATGGGGTTTCCTGCTGCTAAACTTTGCAGAAACCTCATTGAGGGAACCGCATCACACTGAAATATTTGATTGGAAACATATGGATAGCATATTTGGGAAACGCTATGCTTATACATTAAAGCTTTTTGGCTTATCACAGTCCCTACTTGAGTCTCTCACATTGGCTCAGATTAAGTCCCAATTAAAGTTACTTTCTACGGTGGTTAGTATGTAATTGGATAATTAATTCTGTCCTCAATTGGGAAATATGTATATGACCCCAATGGACCTTGCAAAAAAACCACAACCGTACCTGACCATGAATTTATTAGATCATGGGATCCGTTGCATATTTCTATTGCTAAGAGTGAATGGTTCACCACTAAGAACTATCACAGGTGCATGGGGAAATGTGCCTTTTTAAGTTCGTATCTGCAAACTTTTTAATAATATTGGAAAAGACTTTAATCATGTTATTTTTATTTGCCTCGCTCTATACACTTCATGTCGATTATTTTTGGAATTGCTTTTCTTAAGGTTTGTCATATCTTCAGCAAAAAAGGCGCAATTATTAACTACATCTCCTTCAAAATAAGTTCCAAAAAGTTTTGCCATTGTACTGAAATTTGTTTTGATGTAATAGCCTTCTTAGTATTTGTGGATCTCCATGGAGGTCCAAAACAAATAAACTTAAACTTAGACCTAGCTCTTGCAGTATTCATAGAGTGGACTTTGAGTCCTCCCCTTCCAACAAAACTCTGAGGAGCCTGTTTCAGCCATTGGCTTGAGAATTTGTCAATCATATAATGGCTAAACCCTGTGGAATATTTATTTCTCACCTAATTCTGTTCGGGTTTAAGTATATCCTTCTGTGTGAACTCAGGTGCTTGCACTGAACTGCATGAGGGAACCGATAGCCCTCCCTGGCCACTTCTGCAGGCTCCCTCCAATGTGTCTTACTCTTTTCCTCTTGTGTTCCTCCTCTCTGCTCCCCCACCCCTCCCTTCTTCCCCTATGCCCCTCACCTTCCCACCACTGTCCCATATCTCCTTCCCACCTCTCTCTACCATGCACTCTTTATTCCCTCTCCTGCCCATCCCTCAACAGGGCTTTATCAATGACAAAAGAGCCTTCCACACACTCTTTTTTAAATTTTTTGCCTGGCTTGAATGTGCTTACGTTGCATGCATGAGCACGTTAAAGTCAAATCTACTGGCTTTGCAAATGCTGGTTTCTAATGTTGTAGAATTGAGCGGGCAGACAGAAAGCTTGAAAATACTCACAGACTCCTGATTCCTGCCTTCCAATTCTAAGAATAGTTCTTATTATTGCTAATTCAAATGCACTTAGTTTGATCTTGTAAACTGTAGACCTAGGTTCTAATCCTGGTTTTGCCTTGTGCCTAGAAATGGTGTGATTGCTGGCAAGTCATTGTATCTGCTTGTACCTGAAATTTCAAATATGTGTTATATGAGATATTTGTATAATGTAAGAAGTAACTTTTCTATGTGCTGTATCTTTTACATTTGGGTGCTCCCACCCCTCTCATTTTCTACATACAGAACCTCAAGTAGGAGATACTGCTGCAGACACATAAATGCTCTTTGTGAAGCTCAAGTTAGAGTTACACTGTACTCATTACCTAAAATAAAATGCAATAAACCTTGAAGATAGAAACACATTTGTAAAGCTGGGGGAATGAAGATGTTTTTCTGGCCTAGGTGGAATTGTGACAGTTCTTTGGAATACTGTGGGTATGTCCCAGTCCTGGGATGCCACTGCATGATGCAAGTTATGCCCTGTTAAAGTCTCAGTACTCGCATTTTCAGGTCAGTTTGGCAGTATATTGTTTGAGCTCTGTGACTGTCTCAGCACAGTATATCAATGTAGTGTGTAGCTCATACCAGAGGTACAGTGTCAAAGATACACGCCTCTTCTTGTCGGCCAGTATTGGAGTTTCCAAGATAGCTTTGTCAATATACCTCAATATTTATATATGATGGAACCATCTGTTACACTGCTGGAGCCCACATGTGCAGATCTTCCAAGGAAATGCACTTCTAATATGACATGCAACATCCAACTCTAATCTGGTACTGAGGAGGATGCATCTCAGCCAAGGGACCTTAGAACTACCAGCTGAAACTCTTGGTATTCCTATGCAGATACCCTCCCTACAACGGCCCTTGTTAAAAGTCAGACGCTCTGGGGGAGATACCACTCCACATGATCACAAGTGGCTCGCTGTTCCTGCAACACAATTTTCCTGATGCTGGAACACAGTTACCATTTTTACCGGCCAGTGAAATTGTTGAAGGATTGGGCAGGGCCTTTGGGAAGCCTCATCACCGCCCAACCGACTATTATGGCTTGTGTGGATCATGGATGGCTCCCACCAGCCTTGCTCCAGCGTCACCTGTGCTGGACGCTCTCCACACTCTTAGCCTAGCATCCTCCGAACCACAGCGAGCCCAGGGGCGTAACACAGGCCCCTGCATCCCCCGCGGTGCGGGGGGGGCCCCAGCTGCAGCGGGCCCCCTCAGCACAGTACTCAGATCTGAGCGCTCCGGATAAAATCCGGAGCGGGGGCCCCTCGGTGTACATTGCAGGGGGCCCCTTAAACTTTCGTTACGCCACTGAGCGAGCCCACTGATCCTATTTGCCACCTGCTCAAAGTAGCTAGGAAAGGTAAGTGGTAAATGGTCAGTTATTCAATCCAGAATGGAGTTCCAGGAGCATATTTTTATCAAGTAAAATCAGGTAAGCATTTTATACTCAGGATTGCCGGATTTAGGTGTGGGGAAACCAGCTGCAAACTTTATCTTTAGCTTCATGGTATCCCTAAATCCAGCTTGATCATAACTGGGGGCTTCAGGTTGAAAGGAGTCAGGTGCAAAGACCTGCACTCAGCAGCCCTGTACTATTCCAATATTAAATATTTCCCAGGTCAATCACTAAAAATTCACCTCTTCGCACATCCATTCTTCTTAGATTCCTTCTGGTCCCTACATCCTCTCTCTTTCTCTTTCTGGATCTCTCTCATTCTTGCCCCTCCCTTCTCCATGCCACTCTTATCTTTCTCTTTACATATATTACAGACATGCAGTTGTACCTCTGTGTCTAAGGTAACACACTAACTTCATAGGAAATCCCATTTTTGCACCCTTATTAACTTTGACTCCACCCCATTGACCAACTTCCACCAGACTCAGGGAGCAGCATTCTGGGTTCAAGACTTGAACGTGCCAGTTTTGGTAAAGATTGGCTAAGTGGTTCAAATGTTATAAGTGGGGGCCATAAAATGTTACTTTTCAAAATAATGGAATTGGCCGATTGCAACTTTCTGTGCAAATAGCTCCAAAACCGCTGAACAAAAATCTAAAAACTGTAATGGCACAGCCGCCTTTCTGTCATTTGGTACTGGTTTCTGTTTTGATGAGTTTTCATTCAGCCACTCTGGAAATGCATGCCAAACACTAAGGGGGAGATTTAATAAGATTTTGCGCCGTGTTTGCGTCATAAAAGTGATGCAAAACAGCGCAAAATCTTTTTTGCCTAATCAACTTTCCAGCGCAAAAATGTTTAGCGCTGGAAATAACGTAAAAGTAATGCGAAGCAGCGCATTGCGCTGCTTCGCATTACTTTGCGCCGTGGGGGCGTGCCAAGGGTGGTGCATGGGCGTTCCCATGCAACCACCCAAGGTTTCTCACGCTAAACCCAATTTACTGAAAACAGTAGATTGAGTTTAGCGTGAGAAAACTGCGCCCTTTGCAACTAGGCGCAAGGAAGGAGAAATGCTTTCATTTCTCCTTCCTTTTCCGACTTTGCATGCGTGCTGCATTGTGCAGCACGCATGCAAAGTGGGAATAGCTTTCCCTTGTGCCTAGCATAGTATTTTGTACAGGAAGGGTACCCTTCCTGTACAAAACCTATGCTGGACTCATGCACACAACTTAGCGCTGCGGCGCTAAGGTGTGTGCATGGCGCACGGCTGCTGAAATCAGCGCCGGTGCAAGAGAAAGGGGAGGAGAGAGCCATATCTTTGAAGATATGGTGCTCCCCTGCTCCCTCCCTGTCACGCAGCGCAGCCTCGCGGAGGGCTGCGCTGCGTTGCGCGACTTTTTGGTAAATCTCCCCCACCCTCCCAATGTTTGCGAACAATCAGAGGAAACAAAAAAAACAGCTTCAGAGCAGGCCAAACAGACGCAACGTGAGGCAGAGCAAGGACTGTCTACTTTTGCAAATCTCTTTTCAGCCTGTCTTAATGGCCAGGGATAGAGCCCCTAAATAAGTCATTCACCCTATAGGGGGGGAGGAGTGAAACACAATTTGACACTGAAATCGCTGTTGTCATCTTATCCACCTTTGCCGTGAAGAGTGCTAGCCCCTCCCCCCATATTGTTTAAGAGCCCAATTCACGAAGGTACTTAGGTGTTGTAAAGTTACGAGTGCAGAGTCTCTGCACTTGTGGCGGGAGGGAGACATCCATTACCACGCGGGCATTGCATCGCAATGCCTTTACATCGCGGGTATTACAACGCAAGTCGTTACAACGACTTGCGCTGGATGGCGCTCTAACCTAAGGAATAGTATGATTTACTATTCCAACACCTTCCCTACTGTACGTAGACTGGTGTTGGAATAGTAAATGATACTATTCCTAAGTCCAGCGCCCTCCAGCGCAAGTCGTTGTAACGACTTGCGTTGTAAAAACTGCGCTGTAACGTACCGCGATCATTTTGATCGCGTTGTAACGTCACATATTCGTGGCGGGATCTCCACACTGCAGTGCTCAGGGCAGAGATTCCACCACGAGTGCTGAGATTTCGCCCTCGTAACTTTACTACACGTAAGTACCCTCGTGAATCGCCCCCCTTGGGAGCAGAGTATTGTTTCAACGGCCCTTGCCTTGTCTAGTCCACACCTGGCTGTTTACCATGTAGGCCATTACTTACTCTGGAATTTGGACAGATAGTAGCCAGCGCCAGGACACCCTCGGGTAACCGTGCGCTCAAGAAATGCAATTAACATAACATAACTAGATGATTAGTCTCATTACCCTCTTTTCCATGTCCTTGCCCAAGGGCAAAGTGGGAATTTGTCCAACATCCCATGTCAAGTAGGTAGGGGGACAGCGTGTTTGTCTTCTTCCCCACCTTGTCTGAATGTCGGTAGGTATCTTTCACAAGTGAGTGATGCTTGTCAGCCTTTTCCCTTGCACTGTTAAGTTCAGAGAGGTGTTTCATTCATGCTCGTCTTCCTGAACAGCTGGTGTTGTATTTTGGGGCCCAGTCCCATCCCTTTGCCAATGAGCGAGGGATGGCATTGCAAAATAAACTGTAAACAAAAGGCAGAGGTAGCAGTTAGCAGACTCATAGGGGGCCACAGATGACTAGGCCAGCTCGCAGCTGGTCAGTACCATCTTTACAAAACAAATGATGGCACTGGGGCACCTGCGGGCTTCCCCCACAACTTTTTTAAACGCCTCCCTACCTTGCTCTTGCTCCAGGCAGGAGGAAAGCTAAGACCCCACCAGTGGCGGCTCGCCGAGGGGCGGTGGGGGAGGGGTAGGGTGGGGGGGGTAGTGAACTCGGACATACGACGGACAGAACTCAGATGGAGTTTTGTCCGTCGTAAGTCCGAGTCCACTACCCCCCACCCCGCCCCTCCCCCGCCCCACAGCCCCACACCACTCCCTCGGCGAGCCGCCATTGGACCCCACACTTGGGCAAGGAGAGGTGGAGTGGAATACACGCCATTCTGCCTTTGGTAAATATGAGCGTGATTGCACCTAAGCCCCCAGGACTGACCTAGGTGGGAGGAACAATATACCCCTTTGTGCTTGAGAAAGACAGGATGCGAGCATGCATACAAACTACCCTGCCTTTGGGAAAGAGGTCACAAAAAAGTCAGCCACGGCTCTTGGGCAAAGCTGTGGGGACAACACTGTTATGTTAATTGGAGCTTCTAAAGCGCATATCACCAACTGGTCTCTAAGCGCTGTGAGAGAAGGCACCATAGCGGCTCTACTGAGTAGTGCGCCCTAGCTTAGGCCAAATTTGTGCCCCAGGCTTCTATGAAGAGGATGGTTTTTAATTTTTTCCTAAAAGGGAGAAGTGCTGGTTCTTTGCGGAGGCCTTCTGGCAACTTATTCCAGAGCTGGGGGATCAATGTAGAGAAAGCTCTGCCCCCTTGGAGGAGCTCAAGAAGCGAGCACAGGATAATAACCCAGCATCTGAAGATCGCAGGGAGCGCCCTGGTACATAAGTTACCAAGCGTTCTTTAATATATGCTGGGGCCTGTCCATAGATTGCTTTATGGGCTATACATAGCCCCTTGAATCTAGATCTCTGCTTCACTGGGAGCCAATGTAGCTGCTGTAGTAACACGGTAGCGTGGGCCCTCCTAGGAAGCCTGAAAATCAGTCTGGCAGCATCGTTCATGACTACCTGGAGTTTTGTTAGCTCCTTCTCTGGAAGGCCAACATACAGTGAATTCCCGTAGTCTAAACGAGAGATAATCAGTGCAGTCACTGCCATGCGAAGTGCGGTAAACGACAGAAGGGGGGCAAGTTTGCGTAACAGTCTTAACAGCCCCACACATGTTCCCACCACAGCAGAAACTTGGTGGGACATGGAAAGTTTGGCATCCAATTTTATCCCTAGGCTCTTTACAACTGAGGCTGGCTTTGGAGTAGGGCCCAGCTCTTGAGGCCAGAATTGGTCACTCAAGGGTTTGTATCTGTGGTGACAGCCAAAACCTCAGTTTTATCGGGGTTTATTTTGAGGGAATTGGCTGTCATCCAGTTTATTGTAAACTTCAAAATGTTCTGTATTCGAACATGGGCTGAGGGGAGTTAGCAATCTGGATGATAATTTGGGTATCATCTGCATAGTTAAAAACTTGGCACTCCATACCGGATAGAGCTGCCACTAGGGGGTAGAGGTAGGCATTAAAGAGAAGGGGAGACAGTGCCGATCCCTGAGGGACGCCGCACGTCAGCCCACCAGAATCAGAAACCTGATCAGCAAGTTGGATCCTTTGCGATCGGTCTGATAAATAAGAAGTGAGCCATTGGAGTGCTACCCCTGGACTCCTAGTTCCCCCATCCGCGACAAGAGTAGGCCATGGTTGACCGTATCAAATGCCGTGGACAGGTCCAGCAGAACCAAGGCACATGGTTTTTTGTATCTGCCATCAGCCTAAGTTCATCCAGGACTGCCAACATCACTAGCTCTGTACTGTGGTGAGCCCTAAAACCAGCCTGTTTTGTATGAAGTAGCCGATTGCTCTCTAGGTGGTGAGTGAGGGTTTTCAGCACATGTTGCTCCAGCACCTTTGCCAAGAAAGGGAGCTGAGAGATAGGCCTAAAGTTTTTAAGATTTGCTGCATCAGCCCCAGGTTTTTTCAATAGAGGTCTAACTCTAGCCTCTTTAAAACTGGTTGGGACAAGGCCGGTTTTAAGGGATCGGTTTAATAAATTGAGGACCTCCTTTTCCACAGCAGGAAGTGCCAAGCGAAACACCATAGGTGGACAAGGGTCCGCAGGTGAACCTGATTTGGTCCATGCCATGAGGAGGCACAGAGAGTCGTGATCTAATTCAGGGAAGGTTAAAAGAGGTGTAACATAGGCAGGAGGCGTAGGAGCCGCCACAGAAGGGATCTGGACAGCAGGGGTTTGATGGATGACTGCCAATAGGTCATTAACTTTGTGCAAAAAATAAGTCTGAAATTTATTGCAATCTGTAAGGCAGCCTAAAGGACTCTGTTCAGGTGACTGTCTTAGCTCAGTTATAATCCGAAAGGTCTCCTTCTGTTTATTCTCGGCGGCCAAGATCCTGGATTCATAGAATTCCACCTTCGTGGCTATGATGGCTTTTTTATAGGTGGCAAACTTAGCTTTGTATTCGGCGAGTGCGCCTGGATCGTATGTTTTACGCCAGGCTCTCTCAAACCGACGTAGCATTTGTTTTTCCTCCCTGAGTGCCGCATTAAACCAGGGCGCCCCTTTGCCCTTGTGCCTCACTCTCTCTCTACGAGCAGGAGCAACTTTGTCAATAGCATTCCTCATCCTAAATGCGAGGGACTCACTTTCCTGGTCAAGGGTGCCCTGCACTAAGTTTTCTGAAGCTGAATTACGCAGGATTGTAACTAGGACATCTTTTTTTATTTTCTTCCACCCACGTAAGACTTTCCATTCTGGGGGGGGTGAGGGGGTTTTACCGGCAAGGGGAATTACGCACCTGATCAAGAAGTGGTCGGACCAAACGCAGGGACTGATATCTACTAAACTGGTAGAGGGGTCAGTCGTCCAAACTAGATCAAGGGTGTGACCTTTTCCATGGGTGGGGGCCTTAATAAGTTGTCTAAGTTCCAAGGTGGTCAGAGCCTCTTCCAATTGTATGGCATGGGTATCTCTAGGTACAAGGTTCCAATGTAGGTTAAAGTCTCCTATTACCATAACATTTTGGTACCGAGAACGAAGGTCACTCACTAACTCTATAAAGCGCTCAAGGAATTTAGTAGAGGTTTGAGGGGGGCGATAGACCACCACTAGGACTAGGCAGGATGTCTTGAAGAGAATCTTAGCTCCCAAAATGTCTGCGCATATAATAATACCCAATAATGACCCTCCGTCCTCGAGCAAGTCAGTGAGAAAACAGAGGACATTTCCTCAGCCCCACCACCATTAGGCAAGGTGGGCCAATTCACAAAGAATATTACTGGCAACATTGGGTAGGTGTGGGATTTAATACACCTCCCCTGCCCTTGAGCAGTTGGGGGGTGATGGAAAACAAGACTACCGCCCATAACCATTGCATTTTCAACAAATTGTAACTTCACTGAATACATTTGTTTTCTCAATAAACTTGTAATTTAGTTGAAACTGCTCAAGTCACATGACATGGCTTTTTTAACTTTTCTAATGTTCACAGACATCAATAGAGGTTAAAAAGAATATGTTACCACTTACATTGTGCAAAGGACGGAAAGGGAGGCATGCACCACGACGCCCACATGCAGGATTGGGAAAAGTAACCCAACTCCACAGAGCGTGGGCAACACTGGGGATTAATAGAGCAAATGTCCCATCCGCCCCAACCAGTGGGCAACATGGGAAGGATTAAAAACAATCTCACCAGTTTACCAAAAACCACTTGGGCTGGGCCGAGGTGGAATTTAGAGTACCCTTATAGTTGCATCAAATGCCATTATCCTCCTAAAAAAAAAGTGCTATTACTCCCCTTATAATTCATTGCAAACATAATTACATCTGCGCTGTTTCACTGTGGAAAGACCATAGATTGATAAATCCAGGTTTTTTTTCACTTCTCCAGAGGACTTGCACCCAACATGTTTTTTTCTAAAGACAACAAAACCTACATCCCTGTGGTTCCTGACACTGAGTCTGGCTCTGATGTTAAGATGGTGGGAGAGGAAGTAGAAGACTGAGGGCCTCATTTACAAGGTTCCTGCGCCACTGGAACATCACTTTTAATCGCGCTCCGGCGGCGCACATTGCAGTGCCATATCTACAAGGCCACTTAAAGCCACTGCATGTCTTTTCATGACCTTGTATGGTGAGAGGCAATGCAGTGCCAGTCGCTGCGTTGCCTCACGCTACGAAGGGGAGGCATGCCATGGGTGTTACGGTTGGTGTTCCCACGTAACACCCATGGCATTTGACACATTCTCAGATTTACAACGTTCTGTAAACCTAGGAATGTGTCAAAAGCCTACGCTTCCCAGGGGAGGCGCAACGAGGAGAAATAACTTTATTTCTCCTGTTTTTTTTCCTCTTTCTATGTGTGCAGCATTCAGCAACACACATAGATGGAGGAAATCGCCTGCATTGATTGTTTTTGTGCAGGAAGGTGACCCTTCCTGCACAAAAAGAATCATTCCCACAATGCAGACACCCTTGCACCATGCTGCAAGTGTACCTGCATTGGTGCATGGCAGCCAATTGAGCGCCAGCGCAGGGAAAGAGGACAGGAAGGCGCCGTATCTGATAGATACGGCTCATTCCTGCCCTTTCTGTTTGCTGTAGGGCAGCGCATCAAGAAGGCTTGCGGCACTGCCCTACGCCAAAATATTGTAAACGAGGCCTATTGTTTGAATTGTTTCTCAGGTGTATGAGGGCACACACTAGCCCCATCCTTGGGCATTACATTTACAACCACTCCTGCCTTTGAGCAAGGCAGTTGGGGGACAAATTACCCCCACATTTAGGCAAGACAGTAACAGCACTCAACTGCTTCTACTTCCAGGAGGATTTATAAAATATCCCCCCCCAGCTGCTTTATTAAATCCCTGAAATGTTGAAGAGCATGAGGAGAAATTTGAAGAAAACTGAGCCAGAGGATTGAGGGGTGTAAAAGAAACAACTCACCAAACCTTGAGTTCCTTTTTTAAATATCTCTCGATGTTCTAGGTAAAAGCCTTCTGCAGTAGAAGTTCCGCTAGAAAAACGGTGTTTACAACCAAATATTTAGCTAAATCTAAACACATGATCTTCCTTCACCCACACAAAATACATTGTCAACCCTCTGAAGCTGCCTCACTGTAGCACATGTCACTGTATGAAAAGCAATAACTAAATAAACAAAAACATTAAGGACAGCAGTGCCTAAGGGTGAGACCTGTCATGGCAATCATTTATTTATTTACTTTTATTCATTTATTTGAAAAGTTTTATAAAGCGCGAACATGACCTGTACGGGTATCAGAGCGCTGTAAATGTAAATTAAATGTAAATCCAGTACTTGTATAGTGCACGAATCACCCCCGAAGGGGTATCTCGGCGCTGGGGGCCGTTGGGAAGATTAAGCGAGCTATTGCCCAGAGTCGCATGGTGTTGGGCAGACCCCTGCCGCTGAAGCCAGGGATCGAACCGTGATCCCCAGCGTCAGTCGCCCTGGCCGCGGCGCCACACCTCTCCCTGTACAATGGAGCAGAAGCGAAAGGAGGTAGAGGCATGAATACAACACCACAGATGATACGTTGATGCTTAGGTTTGCAATTTTGGGCAAGTTGCTAAACATGATTTAAAACTTTCCAGAAACATCCGTTCTGATATTAACAACATAGACAGTCATTTTTCAGCATAATATGTACTTTTCCGGGATTAGTCGGGAAAAGTCAGTGGAATCATTGTTTCTGCTAGGTTTTCCACTACTACCTCAGCAGCAATAAACTGCTGGAGGCATCAGAGTCCTGTCCAGAATTTAAATGGAAGTGTAGGGTATGACCGGCACAGCTATCTTTAAATTCCAAACCTCTCTGCAATGGTATGGAATAGAAAAAAAGTCTATTAGCGCAATTATCGAACATTTGGCGCCCTTCTGCACAATTACTACCATGTTTGCCATGAAGGGGGTTAATGTGTTCGTCTGCTTTTGCTGGGAAATGTACTGCCTTAATATGTAATTACATGTCAGAAATGAGCCTTTGGCTGTCATTCTTTGTGGTTGCGGCAGATCTTGACAGTCTGACTGTCTATATGTGCGTATGTCTACCTGCTCTGTGAAAATATTGTGCTGTGTACAATTCTATTATTAATTTCAACGTAGGCTGGAAACTCACAAAAGACATTTCGAAAAGGAGCAGATCACGGTGGTTCAATAAAACATGGTTATCGTCCCTTCAAGAGGATGTTGAGCTCATCTGTAGCAAATTGAATAAAGCTTGATGTTTCAAGTACTTCCATAAAAAAGGCACCATAAGGTATCACTCAGTGTCACTGAAATATTATGGCACCATAAGCTTAATGCAAGGGTTTGAACTCCAAGTGCACACCAACTTCTCTGCAAATAAAAGCCCAAAGGCACAAAACAACTGCAAAGTAATCCAAGAATAGCACCAAACAGCTATATTTGGATCATCATGGTTTTTATACATCAAGGCTTGAGGTTGAATGTGACACCAAGTGAGTGTTATAGGCAGTCGGGGCCTGAGATGGCGATTGAATTAAAAACTGGTGCTTTCACTTGACAATAGTGTTTAGTGTAGGGTGACCAGGCGCCCCAGATTTGCCGGGACAGTCCCGGGTTTTCACCAGCTGTCCTGGCAGATTTTGGCCATTTTGGCTCATGTCCCGGTTTTTAGAGGGCGGTCGACTGAAACCAGTTAGAGGCACTTTTTGGGTGTTCTAAAGCAGTGCTATTAAGCAGCTGTTATAAGTAAGCAAATTAATTAACGGATAGGATACTGGTTTTAGAAATTACATTTTATTTATTTTCTTAGTGCCTCTTCTGTGTTTCTATGTTGATAACAGCTGCCATTCTGCGCCGCTCTGTTGATGTAAAACTGTAGTAATTTTTCTATTTTTGCAAAATGTCCCGGTTTTTGGTTCTCAAGATCTAGTCACCCTAGTTTAGTGAGATATATTTTCAAATCACTAGAACTGGGAGGGCTGATTCTGACTTCATCGACCAAGTCTCACGGCTAAACTCTGACCCGGTTGCACAAGTTACTGTGGTGCATTCCTGTCTACTTGATTTAAAGTCAAAAGGGGAACTAGTTAGGAATGCCCATTATGGCCTTTACATTTCAACCTTGGATTGGAACTACTGGCGGCACCTATAAGACAATCCTTGATATAAAAGGCATTGTTCCCTGTGCAAGTGAACAAGAAAATCATGCTCTATGCTGAGTGACACTGTGTACAACTCACCCTGGTAGATCCCTGTTTTTCCATACTTATAATAATGTTGCTGGTATTTAACTTTTCACCATTCTCTGCTTAGACTGAAAACAAGACCAAGGGTGAAGTATTTCTTATTCGTTCTATCCCAAAAATATGAAATATCTTGAAATAGTGATAAATTGAAGTTTTGAAGGCATGGTAAGAGATAACTTGACACTTCTACTTGACAAGACTTATGCTGACTTCACCCAGTGTTTGTGACTAAATGTATCACTTTGGGCCAGAGTTCAAGCAATAAAAATGGTTATTGCTCATTGGTGCAGTCGCATCTGTAGGTTGCCGCCTCTACAGTCACTCAAGCTTTCTTTTTTATTCAATGAAATCTGTTTATTGAAACAAGGCTCATCATACAGGGCAGGACAGAAAGAAACACAGTTGTACATATAATATGAAGTGACACCAACATATACATAGTTTGAGCAATAATCATTGGAGTCAATGCATCGCTGGCACTGTCATGACCGGGAAATATACAGTGAATAAATATAATATTATGTATGGCATAATAAAGTTACACAGCCTCTGCTCCCCCTCTAAGCAGGACACTCTCCCAGCTCCCTTGTAGTTTCTCCAGGCCCCCCATACCTTGTCCCATTCCTGGGGCAACCACAACTCCGATATATCACCTCCTCTGCCCTCGGATTCCAATCAAGGTCCGACTCCCAATGTATGATACTTGGGGGAGTTAATGCGCCCCATTTCCTTTCAATATTGCGTTTTCTGGCCCCGGATGCAATCGCCAGCCATAACTTCTGGTATCTAGGCCAGTTCTCCTTCCCCTCCACCATCATTAGTAGCCATTTAGCATTGAGGGGCACCTGTAAAGACGTGACCCGGGACATCACCCCCACCACCCGGAGCCAGAATCCCTGAATCACCGGACAGTCCCATACGATATGAAATTAGGTACCCTCCTGAGCACAGCCTCTAGCACAAAGTGGCATAGCAGTCTTCCCAATTTTATGCAGGAGGGTCAGTGAATAATACGTCCTATGCAGAATCTTAAGTTGGAACAACCTGAACCTGGCTCTAACAGCTATCTTGCGTGATCCCTAAGGAGCCTCCGTCCAGTCCTTGTCATCTATTTTGCCCAAATCATCAGTCCAGGTGTGTCTTAGGGCACCCAATAGATCAGGGGAGTTGTTAACTAACTTCCGGTAAATAATGGAGATTCCTTTTTCGAGTATAGGTTCAGTGAGCAAAGCATCTGGCAAGTCGTCACCTTTGAGGACATGCACCCGCAGCGCATGTCCCAGTTGAAAGTATCGATAATGCTCAGTCTCTACCATCTCGTACTCTCAACAGAGGACCTCGAACTTTATCAGAGACCGATCTCTCCACACATCGCCCAGATGTTCTATGCCTATTGTCGCCCAACAAGAAGAGCCCAAAAGGGTGCCCACCTCATGTAGCACATCACAATTCCATGAAGGAGTCAGAGCTGTGAGACTGTCCTTCCAACCCAGGCAGTCCAGGGTCTCCTTCCAGATTCGGACAACCGTCCTCGTGTGTGATGGCAATCGCTTTTTCAATCTTTTACAGTAGAGGATCGCATCATGCCCACCACTGCCCATCACTTCTCTGTCAACCCGATAGGCCGATTCCTGCCTATTGGAAAAAACCCACTCATTGAACACCAGCAACTGTGATGCCCAATAGTACCTCTCAACATCTGGGATTGTGAGCCCTCCATCATATATCCCTCTCTATAGTTTGCCTAGTGCAATGCGGACGCACTGCCGTTCCATAAGAGCAGATGGAGTTCTTTGTCTATCGTACTGAAGAACTCCACTGGATCCGATTAGAGTGTATTTTGTGGCACGTATAGAAAACGTGGGAGGGCCATCATTTTATAGAGCGCGGCCTGGCCCATTAGAGACAAAGGCAGGGGTACGCCAATGTTCCACGTCATTGTGGAGTCACTCCAGTTGGGGGAACAAGTTCCTCCGAATAAACATGTGCGGATCACGGGTGATGTAGATCCTGAGGGACTGGAAGCCCTCGGCCACCACCGGTGCCGTGCCTTCAGGGGGGAGCTGCGGCAATGATCCTGTCAAGGGAAAAATTATGGATTTGGACCAGTTAATACGGTAGCCGGAGTAATTACCGAAGAGATCACAGATATTCAATATTATGGCCACTGAAAAATAGGGTCTCATAACTTACAGTAGGACATCGTTGCGTACAGGGAAATGTGTTCTTCCCAGCCGCCGTTGGCTCTGATCCTCCATATCAGTGGGTCCTTCCGAAACTAGGCCGACAGTGGCTCAAGCGCCAGGGAAAAGATCATGGGCGAGAGAGGGCACCCCTGTTGGGTTCCCATCCGCAACTCAAAACTGTGGGGCATCGTGCCGTTGACCCGCACCCTGGCCATAGGGGCCCGATAGAGGAGTTTCCACAGAATTTCGGTCCAAAGCCTAACCTGGCCAAAACAGCAAATAGGTAAGGCCATTCGATACTATTGAATGCAATTTTTGGCGTCCAGAGCCATCAACAGCCCCTGATCTGCGCTCACAGGCTAGTCATGTGAAGTATGTCATAGAGTCTCCTCAAATTAAGGTGAGTACTCCGGTGCTGCATAAAGCCAGATTGATCCTGATGTATGATGGTAGTAATGACTTTACGTAAGGGCGTCGCCAGAGTCTTAGCCAACACCTTGGCCTCCACATTTTTTTTGATAATCAATTTTATTGACATTTAAGAGAAACCACAACAACAATACATCGCCCGCCAATGTCAGCACAGTATCTCGTGAAATCATAGCAAAAGAGACATGCCAAAGACCCAAACCCCCCCGTACAGCCTCAGTGACCCATATAAATTTGTCCCCAAACCCTAGGCACCCGCAACGGTTATGAGATGAGGTTGAACCATTTACCCCAAATTTTCTGAAATAATTCAGGGCAGCCTCGGGCCTCAAAGAGAGGTTCCTCCTGAGACCCGCACCAATCCACCCCTCGTCTCCATCTCCGCACCGTGGGGTGCTTGGTCTGAGACCAGAGTGCTGCAATGTCCCTCTTGGCCACCGCCACTGCGGTTCCAAGGAAACGTTTATCGGCCCGTGAGCCGTCCAGGCCAACGAACACCCCTAGAAGCAGGCGCAGCGGGTCATGAGGGACCTCCCACCCCAGGGCCAGCGAGAGCTCCAATTCCACTCCCGTCCAGAATGCTGCAAGGGCAGGGCACTGCCAGATCATGTGGTAGAAGTCAGCAGGGGAGTGGTCGCAGCGCGTGCAATTCGGGGTAGGCCGCAGTCGTGCCTTGTACAGCCGCTCAGGGGTGAGATATGCCATGTGCAGGTAATATAGTTGCACCAGACGCAGTTTGGAGGAGGTCGTAAGGGTCCATAAGAGCGTCGCGCCAATCCTCGTCTTCCAAGGGGCCCAGCCAACCCTCCCAGCGGGTGCGCAGTGAGTCCAGGGATGCGGGCCGTTATTCACCAGGGAGCGATAAATCCTCGATACCCCTCCTCTGCCCAGGTCTCCCATCATCACCTGCGCCTCAAGCGGACTGAATTCAGGGAAGGAAGTGGGGGACGGGATGTGCACATTGAGGGCGTGCCGGAGTTGTAAGTACCGGTAAAACTGGGAGGGGAGGAGGGAGTAACGTTGCTGCAGATCCGTAAAGGTCCTGATGTGGTCCCCTGTCCAGACGTCCCCGAGAAGTGAAATCCCAAGGCGGTCCCATTGGTCGAAGTCCCGAAGAGAGGAAGTCTCCCGTAGCCAAGTTCCATGCCATAATGGCGTGTGGTGGGTGAGTTTCCCGTTCCATTTCGTGTGGCACAGGGCGGTACGCCAGGCCAGCAGGACGGCCCTGGTGATGGGGGGAAGGGCTTGGGGTATAGGAGCCCCGTACAAATATGCCTGGAGTTGTGGGAAGTCCATAGATCGGAGCTCAACCCGATATGCCTGGTCGGACCAGCCGCCGGTAAACCAATCGTGGACCACAATAAGTCTAGTGGCCAGGTAGTAGAGGTGAAAATTGGTCACCCCCATGCCGCCATCATACGGAGGAATCCAGCAGTGAGCCAGCGCCATCCGTGAGCGTCCGCCCCCCCATAAAAACCGGGTAAGCAGGCCGTCCAGTTCCCGGAACCAGCTCCCCGGGAGGTGAAGGGTTATGTTTTGGAGAATGTAGAGGAAGCGGGGGAGAACCATCATTTTAAAAAGGGCACTGCGGCCTAGGGGATTAAGAGGGAGAGACTGCCATCGTTTAAGGTCCGCCTTGGTCTTATTGACCAGGGGCGTAAGGTTAAGGGCCCATTCGAGTTCTGGGAGCAGGGTCACCCAGATCCCCAGGTACTTAAAAGACTGCCTCCGCAAGGGAATGGTGGTTTGCCAATTGAAGCAGGATCGGGACGGGTGAAGGCGAACCAACGTGGATTTTGCCGGGTTAAGGCGGAGGCCCGAGACCCGTTCAAAGGCAAGGAGAACAGCCAGGCATTGTGGGCCGGAGACCTCCAGATCTGCCAGGAAGAGGAGGACGTCATCCGCGTAGAGAGCGATTTTGTCCACTCGAGTAGGGTCCCACTCCCACCCCCAAATGAGAGGATCGCCACGAACGAGCATGGCCAGAGGCTCCATCGCCAAGGCAAACAGGAGCGGCGAGAGCGGGCATCCCTGACGGGTGCCCCTCCGGATGGGGAACGCCTCGGAGAGCACGCCGTTAACCAAAACCTGTGCTGTGGGGTTGGAGTATAAGACGTGGACGAAGCTCCTGAAGGGGAGACCGAATCCCATCATCTCCAGCACCTCCTCCAGATATCGCCAGTCAACGGTGTCAAATGCCTTCTCAAAATCAATGAGAAGCAGAGCCAGGTACGGGGTGAGTGACCGGCGATGGGCGAGGGCGAGATGGAGGCGGTGTATGCAGTGCCGAGTACTACGGGCGGGCATAAAACCACATTGGTCCGGGTGGACCAGGTCGTGCAGAAGAGGGCGGAGGCGTTGCGCCAAAACCGTAGCGAAAATCTTCACCTCAGTGTTGATGAGGGAGATGGGCCGATAATCCGCACAGGCGAGGGAGGGCGGTTGTGTCTTGGGGAGCACCACAATAGTGGCCACATCCATCTCCGCACGGAAGGATCCCGCGTCCACCACATGGCGGAACAGCTCTACCAGTTGCGGGACCAGCAAGTCCTGATAGGCCGCATAGTACTCCTGGGGATAGCCATCAGGGCCAGGGGTCTTGCCGGAGTGTAGGAGAGTAATGGCCTTGTGCACCTCTTCCGAGGTAAAGGGGAGATCCAGCGTCTCCGAGACAGCTCGGGGCAGACTGGGCAGCTGAACGGAGGCCTCGGAAAGCAGCGCGGCCACAGAAGCCCCTGGAGGTTGGGCTTCATAGAGGCGAGCGTAGTAACCCGCAAATGCCTGGGCAATGGCCCGGGAGGTGAGGTGATGGGTACCAGCCCCATCTCGGATCTCAGAGATTATGCGACTGGTTCTGGGATAGGAGACGAGATTGTGGAGGAGCTTCCCATTCTTGTCCCCCCAGCCATAAACGCGCGCCACCGAGGATCGCCAAAGCGTTCTAGCGGATTCTAGGGAGATATGGCAAATCTCCTCGCGGAGGAGAGCGAGTTGTCGGGAGGGGGTTGCATCATCAGGAGTGGTTTGAGCCACTTCCAACTGAGCCGCCTGGGCCTCCAGTTGTAGCAAGTGGGCATTCTGGGCCGCGCGCCTTGCGTGGACCAAACCCCGTGCCACGCCGCGCATCGTAGCCTTACCGGCCTCCCAGACTGTGCCCGGGGAGGGGACCGAGCCCTTATTGATGGCTAGGTATTGTTCTAGTTCCTGCCGAAGGCCCTCCACAAAATCAGCGTCCTGCAAAACCCAGGCGTTCATCCGCCAGACCGTGTGGGTGCCCTCAGTGGGCCGCCCGAGACGGAGAGAGACGGGAGAGTGGTCGGAGATACCGCGGGGAAGAATGGCCACCCCAGTCACCAGCTGGCAATCAAGGGCGGGCAGCAGAAGTAAGTCTATGCGGGAGTGGGTGTGGTGTGCCGCCAAGGTATGGGTATACTGGTCCATGCGTGGGTTCCACACCCTCCATACATCACAGAGACCCAGAGCAGCGGACCAATCAGAGAGGCGCTTAGCGGAGGTGAGACGAGACGCAGAGGGAGTACCCGTTGAGTCGCGCAGCGGCTGCAGAACGGCATTGAAGTCGCCCCCGACGACCTTCAGACCCTGGGAAAAGGTCGAAATCAGCACCGTGAGGCGCTTGAGGATGGTGGGTTGTATAGTGGGAGGGATGTATGTGCATAGGAGATTAAGAGGGTATCCCTCGACCCTACCCGCAATGGCCACGGAGCACCCCTGGACATCAGTCTCCACCCTCGTCAGCTGAAAGGGAAAACCTCTGCGCATCAATATGGCCACCCCCCGGGATCCCCGTGCATATCCGGAGTGCCAGACCCTGTCGAACCCATACCGGGCAAGGAAGGTGCAGTGAGTCCCCATGAGATGTGTCTCCTGCAGGAAGAGAATGTCGGGTGTTTGGCGCTGGGCACTGCGGAGAACCGCTGTTCGTTTTATACGGTCTAAGAGACCATTCACATTCCAAGACAGGACGTGGAGAGGTCTAGGAAGGGTGGACATTAGGGTACTGGTCAATGGGCATGTGTGCCAGAGTGGAGGGAGCCAATGCCCCAGGGGGGGCGACCCCTCGGGGTACAGGCAAAAGGACTGGATCCAGGAGCGAATTAGTGGTATGAACAGTGGTGGGTGCGCGCATTGTGCTGGCAGGCAAAACGGAGAACACCGGCCCGCCCCAAGTGGGGCCCGAGAGTGAGGTCCCTGTGGTCCGGCAAAGCTCGGGTCAATGTCGGTGACGTGCGTGCTGACAAGGCTGACAAAGAGAACAAGAGATGGCGGCTTGTAAGCGGCCGAAAACAATAAACCATCGGGAGACAACGGTCTACCCACCCTCCCATACCCCCCAACACCCCCCACCCTACACTTCCAAACGTGAAGCATCTGTCGCCCTGAAAAGGAAAACCCCTAAAACAACAATGCAGAAGGTCAAGGAATCAAGCTAAAACGCTTAATAGGACGTGAGCGTGTCCAAGAGGGTCCCCAAGAAGTGAACACAAAGTACTCGGGGTACCCAACAAATCAGCGAGTCAAGCGGAGTCTCGGCGGAGGTGGACCCCCCCAAACATACGGATGCATCAAGGTCAACAGCTGTGGTTAACAATACAGAACAGACTTGGACCCCACTCCGCTGGGCCTCGGGAGTCAGCCAGCAGCATCTTCTGCGGACCTGTGCAGCATGGGGCTCCGGGACAGGTCCGCATCAGACGCGGAGGGCCGCAGCGCTGCGGGTGGGTCCGGGAGGTGGCTCAGGTCCGCCAAGGATCCGGGCAGGCTGGGGGGTCCCAGGCTCCGGGGAGGCGTGGGGGGGGCCTCCGAGACTCCGCCGCCGGGGACAGCGAGGCTCCCCCGCGCCGATCGTTCTTCCTGCGGGAGCGAGTGCGGCGTCTCTGAGGCTTAGGAAGGGATGGTTGGGAGCGCCGTGGGCCGCTGCGGCCGGGGGAGGAGGCAGGGTGAGCACGAAGACGGCGCTCCTCTGTGAGCCAGGTCCAGGCCTCCCGGGGGTTATCAAAGAAAAGGGTCTTGTCCTGGAAGACGCCCCGGAGGCGGGCCGGGAAGAGGAGGCCATACCGGAGACCCAGGCCCCGAAGTTTTGCTTCACGTCGTCGTAGGTGCGCCGCTGGGCCTGCACCTCCCTGGTGTAGTCGGGGAACACCATGATTTTGTTGTTTTGAAAAGTCAGGGGACCCTGCGACCTCGCCGCCTTGAGGATAGCGTCTCTGTTTCGGAAATTGAGGATCCTCATGATGATGGGCCGCGGCGGGGAGCCAGGGATCGGTGGGCGCGTTCGACCGCAAACCAAGGGGAGAGGAGCTCCTTGGGGATCCAGGAGCGCACCCAGGTCTCCATGAATATGTCCGCTCGGCCTTGTTCGACCCCTTCAGGAAATCCAACCAGGCGCAGGTTGTTCCTCCGTGACCTATTTTCAGCGTCCTCGGCCCGGCGATGGAGTTCGGAAGTCTGGCCCTGAAGCTGAGCCACCTGGGTCTTGAGTTAGCTTATATCGTCCTCCGCTGTAGAAATGCGCGACTCCGCTTCCGTAATCCGGGCCGTGGCGTTGCGGAGGTCCTGGCGAAGGAGAGCCACGTCAACCCGCACCTCCCCAATTTTGCTTTCGACTGAGGCCTGGGAGGCTCCAATGGCTTGCAGGATGGTGGACAAGTCCCCTCCAGCGAGCGTGGGGGACGCAGCTGCCCCCCCTGCAGGATCCCGTTCGCCGGTGGTGAAGCGGTCCATCGTGGTCTGGGTTGGCGGGACGGCCGCCTGCGTGGTGCGGACTCTACCCATCCCCACCGGTGGAGAAAGTCGTCGGGACGGACCAGGGGATGAGGCCCCGGCAGGGGTCCAGCGGCCAGAGGAGATCAGCACCCAGACCGCCGCTACTCAGGTCCGGGCGCCCCCAGGCAGGGCCCCGACCAGCCCCCCCTCCAGGGCCGCAGGCCGGGACAGCCGGGAGGGTAGGGGGATGCCAGAGGGCAGGGAGGACGCCGACTCAAGATGTAGGCCGCCGGGGCCGGAGAGGCCAGGAGGGCCAAAGCGCCCCACAAGCCGGCACCCACCGAGAGGCACCTCCAAGAGCGATCCGGGCGTCGGGATGGGGGGGAACAGCAAGAAGGAGGGGGGGGCCCAGGTGTCGCCACCACCGCGCCGCCTGCCACCCGACACGGTGGCCGAACCCCAACTCCACGCACCAGCAGTCGGGCGCCCAAGTTCACCAGGGAGTCCAGACGCCCCCGGGGGCCAACCCCTCCAGCGGCCAAAGGAGATCGCCGTCCCTGCAGCGGCCCAGAGCGATCAGTGGGGGAAATGGAGCGAGCCGGGTGCGGGAGAGGCCAGGCGAGTCCCACTCACCCCACAGGCGGCCGGCACAGGGGGGCGAAGTATGGCGCATGGGGGGGGCCGGAGCGGCGACACCACCACTCCGCCCGCCACCCGACACAGTGGCCGATCCCCAGGCCCCTCCGACGGTCCAGGGCCACCACCAGGGACACAGCGCTCCCGGATGCCCCGCAACCAAGAGGAGATCGCCGCCCCCAAAGCCGGTCCGCTGCAGCAGGGGAGATGGAGCAAGACAGCCAGAGGAGGCGAAGCCGGGCGAGACCAGTGCACCCCTCCAGTCCGCCAGCACAGGGACACCCCCGGAGAGGAAGTGCGACGCGGGGGGCGGGAGTGCCGATGACCCCACGCCGCCCACCACCCGACACAGTGGCCGATCCCCGGACCCACTCACCGGCGGTCCACAGCCTGCAATCACCCACAAGGCTCAGGCGCCCCCACCGATCCGGCGCTGCAGGCGGAGGTCCGAGCCGGTGCAGTAATCTCTGCCGTACTTCAGCAGGCTTGAAGAAGGATGTCAGCAGCCCCAGCAGGCCTCAGGGGGGCACAAGGGCCGCACCAGCGCCGGGCCGTAAGGAGAGCACCAGAGGCCCCCCAAGGAGAACACCGTTCCTCGCGCCACTGCCCGGCAGTGGCAGTCGATTCCCCAGACACAGCAGGCCGGGCCGCGTCCACCCGGAAGTCGGGCCGCACACCACTCTCCGCGCCGGGGTGCCCACCGGGGTGTCCTCTCTCCAGGAGGCATCCGCAGCGCGGACGTGCCAGCGGGAGCAGGCGGGCACCACCACCAGCGCTGTCGAGGGATCCGGACCCCCCAGAAGGCGCCAAGCCTGCAGATGAAGGGCCGCCGGGGCCGCCATTTTAAGATGACCGGGCCGGTGGAAGAAGACGGCGGCCCTCAGCGGCATGAGCACCGATCCGCCCGCAAGAGGGATCGGAAGACGGCCGGCAGCAATAGGAAGCCCAGCGGGTATGCGGAGGAGGTGAGCAGCAGCTGTGGACGGGCGGATGCAAGGCGGATGACGGAGGGGGTCCAGAGCACTCTTAGAGTGCGTCCGCCATCTTGACGCCTCAGGCCACGCCTCACGGCCTCCACATTTAGTAAAGAGATGGCCCTGTAGGAACCGCAGTCAGTCGGGGTTTTCCTTTTTTGTGTATGACCACAATCATAGCCATACGTTGGCCATCTGGTGGTCAGCCATGGGTCAACGCTGTCTGAAACATAGTCAGCATAGGCTTAGCTATTTTGTCCGCCAGCCCCTTGAACAGATCAATGGGCAGGCCATTAGGCCCAACAGCTTTGCCAGACTGTACGCCCCGAATGGCGGTTGCCAATTCGTGCTCCGTCAGGTCTGCTTCCAAGGCCTCCACTGCGTCACTCGCAAGTGTTGGCAGGGATATATCTTGAAACAGTTACTCACAGTCAGCTCCCATCCTAGTATTCGATGAGGTGTAGAGTTCCTGGTTGTAAGTTGCAAAAGTATCAGCTATTGCCTCGCCTGCAGTCTGTAGAACTCCCTCCCCATCAAGGACTCCAGCACCCACGAGCGGTCTCAGTCTCTCTTTTCAAGCCAAGCAAGGAGTTTGCTGGCCTTGTCGCCTACATCATATAACCGGCATCGCATTGCCAGTGCTGGGGGAGTGCTCTGTGTTGTCTGCCAAGATCCGCAGGTACGAAGACGTAACCGGTGGCACAGGTCAGACCCCCTCTCAGTCACCACTCTAGATTCGATAGCCATTATATCCCTCTCTTTAACCTCACAGTCTTTTTGGTGTCTTTCTTCTTACCTCCTATGAGAGCCTGGGTCTGTCCCCAGATGACTGCTTTGAACGCTTCCCATAAAACAATGGTGGATGTTACTGTCCCCTGGTTCTCCTGAAAGTATAGCTCAGTGGCTGTGTTTAGCTTTTCTTTAATGTCCCTGTTTTGGAGAAGCCAAGGATCTAGTCTGGGGACCGAAAAGGCGTTCAACATCGGCCCTTTTAGCAAAGTTCCCACTGGTGAATGGTTGGAGATCCCTCGGGCATAGTATGTTGCAATTGTGGGTTATGTGCCCTCCACAGATCCACCAGAGCCATCGCCATCACAAAGGCCTGCAGTTGTCCCGCATCAACCCTTGTGGGTGCAGTACTCATTCTATCTACCTCAGGGTTCCGGATAGCATTAAAATCCACCCCGCCAAATATAAGGGTGCCTCTGGTCATTTCCATAAGTAGTGTACTAAGTTAAGGGATGGTCGAGGCGTGAAGTCCCAGTGGTACATAAAGGGAACAGAGGTTTAAGGTAAGTCCCTCCCAGGTTCCTGAAATAGCCACATCACAACCCTGGGTGTCATGCCATGTGTAGAATGGGGTGAAGTGAAAAGTTTTCTTGAAGGGCATGCCTTTGCCCCTTAAGTACGTGGAGTAACCTGCGTGGGCCAGCAGTTTATAGCCAAATCGCTCTAAAGCCATCTAATGATTACACCAGAGGTTTTGTGCAGAAGTACGAGGTCAAGGGAATGTCTCCACACATATTGGAGCACTAATGTGTGCTTTATTTTATTCCCCAGGCCATTGACATACCATGTCTAAGTATTCAGGTGTTTTTGTGGTTTCCCTGCCATTGATGTAGCTGTGCAGTGTGTATGGGGTCTTGAGCAGCCAGAGCCATGAGATTATGTCCAGACCATGAGCCCAATCTATGTTGTAACCTCTCATCCTGCAACCCCCTGACCAACAACAATCTGTTTAGATTAGCAAATAAAATGAAGAACAAATTTGAATAGAGCAAACCCAGTAACTCCCCCTTAACTTCCCCCTTCTTGCATTCCTGCACAGTGAGATCAAAACTACCCACCACCCCAACATGCAGAGTGCCTGTCGCCCCAACATTTGCATGTAACAATAAGGGTGCATCGCACCGCCAACGTGATCTGGTCCAGGATATTGGTGTCAAGTATTACATTCCCCTAAAATTGGTCCTAAACAATTTTCTAACAGTGCCCTGGTGTCCCCTGTCTTTACGGGTCAAGAACCCCCCGCCAAAAGATCTGCATATACCAACAACATCTCTGACTGACAGGCACCACAGCTTACCCAGTACCACTGAGCGATATAACGGTGCCAAGTCCATTTAGCTACAGAAAATATTGTTCATGTCTCTGCGAAGGGACTTCAGGATTTCAGGTCATCAGAACAACCAGGCCGTTTGGTCTCTGTCTCTCTTTCCACAGGGCTGGCTCTCCACTGACCCGCGACTCTACAGCCAGTCCCACGCTTCCTCTAGAGAAGTGAAGTGCAATGATTTCCCATCCACCACCACACAGAGTTTGGCTTGTTACAACATCATATATTTGATGCTCTGTCCTCGAAATGCCCTCTTGACTGATCAAAGCTCCGTCTCATACGTTGCACCTGAAGGGTGAAATCAGGAAGGAATCAGATAATCGTGTTCTCAAAATGGAGATCACTGTGCCTTCAAACTTTCTTAAAGGATTTATATGCACCTATTAAATCGTTCAGCTGGGCAGGCTCTAACCTGACCCTGAAAGGTCCAAATCTATATGCTGCCAATACTTCCAGTGTCTCCACTTTCCTTACATGGACATGTATGCTTTCATATAACTGATTTATCTATTCTACAAGGAAATGGCCAAGCCTCTGTGGCTGGAAAAGAGGATACACCACTGGGTGACTGTAGATGTTTGGAAATTTCCTGTAATTCAAACAGTGTTGGGATGGTGTCTGTTAACCCAATTATGCACTCATATTACCCATAGGAAGCACTTGTCATAAATGGCTGGGACTACATATAAATGTACAATTATGGAAGAATGCCCAAATCCTTATCAGTACAAATGGACCTGTTCCGCACTAAACATGGCAAGGTATAAAAACCTTCCTATTTATCAAAAAGAGAGGGGGGGACGGTGGGAGCTGATTGTTAGGTCCAGTGACCCTTGCTCCCGATTGGTAACTGGTATATAAAGGGGGGTCACTGTTCCTTAAGAGGAGAGTTCAAAGTGGAGAAAGAAAAAGGAAAAGGTGTCCTGTGCTACTCTATGTGTGGGGACAGTGTGTCCTCATCATGATGCCCTCACACACCCCGAAGGATGTCATGCTTCATCATTGGGCTTTTTGCTCCTTGTCGGGCCGGCGCTGCAATGCCCTACAGCTGAATGGGAGAACCTTCCCATCGACCCTCACTGATCTCATGAGGCCATAATTATAGAAACAAGGGAGACGCTACTCCTTTCCATCAACCTGGCGGCACTGAAAAATGTAGGCCGCTAGTGATACTTTATTTAAACTCACTTTGGTCCTGAAGAAGCGCTTTGGATCTCCTCCAGAGGCCACAGATAGCGCGAAACATGTCGACCACTAGAGACACCCACTAAGGACTCATATCTAGCTACTGAGGGACATAATATCCCACTAGCAGCACCACACACCTTTTACTAATGACAGAGGGACCACTTTAATAAATAATAGCCACTCTCCCTCCAGTCATTTTTTAACACACTAGTTGACACCTCACTTCCACTCACACGCATGCACCTAACGGCTTGTTTCATCAAAAGATCTCCGAAAAAGAGACCCTTCGGGGGACCCGTAGGGCATTGCAGCGCCAGCCCGACGAGGAGCAAAAAGCCCAATGATGAAGCATGACATCCTTCGGGGTGTGTGAGGGCATCATGATGAGGACACACTGTCCCTACACATAGAGTAGCACAGGACACCTTTTCCTTTTTCTTTCTCCACTTTGAACTCTCCTCTTAAGGAACAGTGACCCCCCTTTATATACAAGGTATAAAAACCTACAATGCAAATGTCAGAGCAAGCTGTAACAACAGTGGCAGTATATCTAGCTGACACACTGCTTGCAAAGCTGCCTAGGGCCTGCTCCGTGCATTCTACAGCATTCTCCTGTTCTTACCTACACAAAGACCTGGGTACAGTACAGAGGAGTGATATCAGACCTATTGATACTCTAGCTGACAAACTTTTCTCCGAACCACAACCTAGGTATTTATTTGTAGACCCCGCCCTTACAATCTATGAGAGTGATTGGTTCGATTTGTTGCTGCTCCTCAACAAAGGGCTGAAGGTCCTGAGTCTAGTGGAGGAGGCTGGTTACCTGATTACAGATGAGTTATCCTTTGAAGAGACATGTCCTCTGCTCCACATTGAAGTCAAGAAGGAATAGAAATGGATCCATGTCAGGTTGAAGTTCCTGATCCTGGGAATGTTCCGGGAGAAGCTCTGACTTTATGCTTTGTCCTTTTTGCAGTTTCTTTTCTCGGATTTGATTATGTTACTACTGTGGGGGTTATGGAGAGCATCAGAGATATTAACTCATGCAAGCCAGGGACAGTGAGCATTCAAGTTTACTGCATTCAAAGCGATGCCTTATTCTTTAAAGATGAAGCATCAGAGGAGGGGGATCCTGTATTGTTCTCTAAGAATGTTGCTGATTTTGTTGTATGTCTTCAAATCATTGATTATTCATACATTGAGGAAACCTTCCAGGAGGGTCAGGTGAGAATCTAGGCTGTTGACAAGCAGGATGTTGCCTCCACTAAAGTAAGAGACGAACAGTGTTTTGACAGTTATGGAAGAAATGCATTTACACTCAAGAGTAAGGTTGACAAGCAGACTGTCAATCAATCAATCAGTGGGTCTTGTAAAGCGTGGCTTGTCACCCCGGGGGGTCTCCAGGCGCTGGCGGGTAGTGCGAGCCTCGGTCGGCTGGTGATGGCAGTCTAAAAGCCAAGTCTTGAGCTGCTTCCTGAAGTCCTTCAGAGATGGGGAGGTGCGCAAGTGTAGGGGGAAGTCGTTCCAGGACTTGGCGGCGAGGTAGGAGAAGGAGCGCCCTCCAGAGTGGCTATGATGGGCGGGGAATGTGGGCAAGGGTGGAGGATCGGGATTCTCTGGTCGGTTGGTGGAATGTCAGGCGGTTGTTGATGTAGGGGGGTCCGGACTTGTGGAGGGCTTTGTAGGTGTGCGTGAGGAGCTTGAAGAGGTATCTTTCCTGGATGGGCAGCCAGTGGAGAGCTCTGAGGTGAGGGGTGATGCTGGTTCCTTTGAGGAAGTTAAGGATGAGTTTAGCCGCCGAGTTCTGGGGTCTGGAGGTGGTTCAGGAGCTGTTTGGTGGATCCGGCGTAGAGTGCGCTACCGTAGGCGTAAGACTGTGTCTTAAAAGTGAAGTGTTTTCTGAATCTTTGGTTGGAATCAACGTGAGATCACAGAGTATGTCCAAAGCAGGTACGTGGCTTTGTCACGGTTCACTGCTGAGGGCCAACATTGACTGTGCACTTACCCGCTGGTGTTGTTAATGCGCACAGACTCAATCACTAGGGGCTTAAGCTTCAGATACGCGTTTGACATCTACTCTTGGATGGTGCAGAGCAGTCTTTCAGGTGTTCGACGCCAGTACCGGGAGAAACCTTCAAGCTCACTGGAGAACATTACAAGCATACCTGACTATGTGACACATTTTTTGGGTAAAGCGAGATTAAGCAATTCGCCCAGAATTACAAGCTATTGAGCCAATGCCAGGATTCACATTGGTTCCCCAGGTTGGCAACTTCAGCTATTAGGATAAATCTCCTTCCGATATCAATAAGGGTGAGCAGCCTCTGTGTTTTGGGTGGTCACTCATCGATTTATTTACCCCCGGATTGACTGGAAGCCAAACCCCCCGTTGAGGAATGCATAACGCGAACCCTGAAAACAACATGCAGAGCGCGTACGCACCTCTTTCCGCCGCTGACAGAATCTAGCAGAACATTCTTTTAGAGCATTTTTTCATTGAAACTCACACATTGAAACGAAGTGCTGCGCTTAGCAGCTCCAAACCCGTAGCGACCTGTCACGTTGCGTGGTGTAAGCAAATTCTCGCACAGAATGTGTGATCTGTCTAGTAATTAAAACGCGCATTTAAAACTTGAGAATTAAACCGACAGAAATACTATTACTTGGCCTTAAAAAAGCTTCATGAGACTGATCCATGTGGGATTAGATGAGACCCGTGAGGATGAATCATTCAAAACCGTTTTGCCACGCGCACTTTGATTTACAGAGGTGAACCTTATCGCCACTTCCTGATCATGCCCGCCTATTTGGGTCATTTTTGGGTCATTTTATTTGGGTCATTTTTAGCTTTCTGCTGAAAACGTCATCCACACCAATGGAAATTAATGGTAAAATGAAATTATCCCAATTGCTTCTACATTTCCCTTTTATCTGTTGGCAAATGTCATGTAGCATACTGCACCCCAGCAGGCCCCCACGCCTCAGAAAGCCCTACCGGGCTCAACATAAGCAAAGGGGTAACCCATTCGGAGGGCAGCTCACATCGCCACTGGTATAAGACCACAAGGCATATTTACAAGCCCATTGCACCGCCGGAGAGTCTCTTTTTTTGATGCTCCGGCGGCACAATGTGCTGGCCCATATTTACAAGGCCACGCAAAGCCACCCTGCGTGGCTTTTCATAGCCATATAAATATGACCCCCTTTCATGCATTACTCTGCGTGAATGGAGCGTTCCATGGGTGTTGCTGTGGGTGTTCCCACGCAACACCCATGGATTCTGACGCATTCCGTAAACTTGGGAATGCGTCAGATTCTAACGCCTCCCCAGGGATGTCTTAAAAGTGGCGCAAATGAGGAGAAATATCTTTATCTTTTCTCGTTTTATTCTCTTTCTATGTGCGCTGCATTCTGCAGCACACATAGAAGGAGCAAAATGCCATCAATGATTGTTTGTGTGCAGGTAGGTGTCCCTTCTACACAAAAACAATCATCCCCGCAACGCAGGCACCCTTGCACGGGTGCCTGCATTGGCGTTAGGCAGCCTATTGTGTGCCAGCACAGAGGAAAACGTCATACTGTTGAAAATACGACGCATCCCTGCACTTTCCTAATGACGCAGCTCACCGCAGATGGCATGCAGTGTCGCACTGCGTCATTATCTTGTAAATGTGCACCTGCGTGCAATAGTATGTGTGATCCACTCCTGAATTTCAGACGCACAGTTTCGAGGCACAGAGTTCTGTCCCGCATTGCTCACCTTCAGCTGGACCAGGCCTAAATTAGCATGGCACATTTCAAGTTACATGGGCTCAGTTCCTCTGTCCTTTGGCTTTAACAAATTGCCGACCTGCATTATGCACTTATTTCAAGTTTTTCAAGGAGAGACAACTTGATGAAAATACAGGCACACAAAAAATGGCACTGACTGTGTCTTAGTGCAACTGGCAAAGCAGGAGTTTGTTTTCCGAAAACACAAAAATAAATATTAGTAGCCAGCACATGGAGGCCATTTGCGGTTTTCCTTACTTAGGACCTCTACGCCTTGCATAGCAGCCTCAGGAGGAGAACATAAAGCATGGTTGCTCTGCCCGAAGTATATTTAGTAAAAAACAGTGGTCCCAAGACTTTTGGGACCACTGTTCTTTACGTATAAGCTTATCTAAGGTCCCAGGCGACACTCGGGGTCCGTTGTAACCTATAACCTAAATATATTTAGGACATGGTGAGTGTCATTGTGGCCTGGCAGATGGTCCAACAGGTCAGGAGTTTATGTCAGCAAAGCCAGCAGAAATCCAAAGATTCTATGACTTTAAATGGAATGGGGAATCACAAGTTTGGTGGGGAGCTAGTTCCTTTAATTAAGTACATATCAATTGCCTGCCCAAACCAAAGTCAGCCTACAGCACCTTGTCTACAATTGCCACTTTTATAATAATGCACTTTCAACATTGTATAAAATATGTGACAACACAATACCTGTAATACAATGAGATTCCAAGAAAAAGAAATCGCCACAAACAAATATACACGCCTATATAACTGCAGATATGAAAACACAGACATACACAAGAGAATTCCTAAAATTGTCACAACTTTTCTCCAATCTGGGCCCCTCTTTGGTTTCCATTTATGAGGGCACATTAACATTGTAACAATCCACTTTGCTCACATTTGGCGTGCTCAACACATGCCCATTCTCAAGAATATTCTCCTTCTTTCTCGTGCCTTTTATTCTGCATGATTTGAAGAATGCCTACCGACCCATCTCCAAATGCACAGCCTACAAATCACCCTCCAATCTCAAGGCTTCCCTTGAGTATTTCCACATTCTGGCACCGCCATGGTTCTAAATTATGCCTGGCTCAATACCCTTTGGTGACACAACCAGTGGCACGCAAGTAACATAGCGCCTTAAACTAGCTCATGCAACCTGTTCCTAGAGAACATCCCATTAAATAAAGCCAGCTTGAAGGATTCTTTGATAGTATGGTTCAATTTTCCATAAGCACATTGACATGTGGCTACATAAAGCTGTTTACAACAGCACTACTATCCTGTAATTAAAAAATACCTGCATCACTTTCACAGTACCCTGGATACTATTGTCTCTCAAAACATACAGTATCACTTCCTCAGCAAATATCTTCTTAAATAATAGAACAACAATATCCGTCATATTCTCAACAGAAAGAGCCATTGCCAATTTGTTACAATAAACATTTGATATCCTTTTATTTTAACTTCACCTCCAAACACCCAATAATGTTCAATGCAAGCTTTTCCCCTTGTGCATAACACCCATATTTTATCACTGTAAGAGCATGAAATATAATTTAATGAACTATTTGCTAGAAGACTATGCAACTCAGGCTTCCAGCATGCCGGTCACACATCCTTTAGGCAATGATTTTTCCCAAGTGAGCTTTATGTACACTACTCGGAGCCAGATAACACCATTACCTTTCACCAATATGCTGATGATACACAACTCTACTTGAAGTCTGTTCTGCTTCAGACATCCAGCACCTCAAACACTCCCTGCACATCACCCAAACCTGAAGGTTCAGCTCTTACCTGAAGCTCAACCCAAACACAAGACAGAACCCTGATATTTTCAAAGAACAACAAATAAGAAACAGTAAAAACAAAGGTTTGTACTGTTTCTTTTTTGTTGTTCTTTGCAAATATCAGGGTTCTGTCATGTGTTTGGGTTGAGCTTCAATGACATGAAGCTCGATGGCTTCGAACCCCCACTTTCACTCAGATTAACCTGGACACCAACCTCACGCTCAAGCAACATATTACCAAAAAAACAAAGACGGACTGGTTGCAGCTTTCTCTTATGAAGAAAGTGACATCGTTTGGTCCAAAAAGCGACTTCAGAACTGCTGTTCAAGCCCTTTTGTTCCTTCATCTGGATGGTGGTAACGCCCTGCTCCATGACCTCCCAGACTCCATTCCGGCACCTTTAAGAGCATCCTGCACACCACAACATGTCTCATCGAGGGCTTGAATAAATATGATTACATCTTCCCCATCCTGGTGAAAGTCCATTGGCTCCCCCTGCCGGAAACACCATATTCAAAACCAGCTACATCATTTGCAAAGCCATTAGAACCACCACCCGGCTTATCTTGCAGACAGGCCCACCATCTCTGGTGGTCCTCGGCACTCCCGTAACAAAGACACCATCAGACTGCAGACTAAGAAGTGTAACATAGGAAAAACAAGACAGCAGGCCTTCTATGCACCCAGGATCTGGAACAACACCCCCATGTTTATCAGGGATGCCCTAATTTAGTAGAGTTGAAGACGCACCTTTTTAAAGAACACATCACAATGCATTAACAGTCCACAAACCAGCTACCTCTCCTCTCACTCATTGAGTTTATGCTAGACTTCGACCACGTACAGTGCTTCACTGCTTTTTGGCTAGGTTTGTGCTATAAAAATAACACAGGCCTCATTTACAAGAAAGTGCCGCAGCGCGGCACCTCAAGCCCTTTGGCTGCGCCTGCTGCGGCACTTTCCAAGCACAGGTATGTGTCATATCTACAAGGATATGATGGTTCCCTTTTCTCCCCTGCGGTGGCGCACAATTTGCTGCCATGCGCCGACGCAGGCACCCTTGCACCATGGTGTAAGGATGCCTGCGTCACGGGGATGATAGTTTATGTGCAGGAAGGTACCCCTTCCTGCACATAAACAATCTGAAATGGCGTTTTTCAACTTCTATGTGTGCTGCATTAGCACACATAGAACTTGCAAAACTGAATTTTTTTTAATGATTGTTTATGTGCAGGTAGGGACACCTTCCTGCACATAAAAAATCATCAGAGGGGATTTCGAAAGAGGAAAAAACTAGGCAAAATTAATACATTTCTCCTCGTTGCACCTCCCTACGCCTCCCCTGGTGAGGCATAGCATTTCCAGGTTTACGATTTCTCGTAAATCTGGAAATGTGTCAGGTTCCATGGGCGTTGCGTGGGAACACCCACAGCAACACCCATGGAACGCCCTTTTCACGCAAAGTGCTGCGTGTAAAGGGGCCGTATTTACAAGGATAGGAAAAGCCACGCAGGGTGGCTTTTCCCGTCCTTGTAAATATGGGGTAGCAAACTGCGCCGCCGGTGCTTCACAAAAAGTGACGCACCGGCGGCGCTAGGGGCTTGTAAATAAGCCACCACGTGCATACATACAAATGTTAGCAATACAAAGCGGAGCATAATTATCAAAGGTGACTCAATTTCATTAATCAGAATATTTTAACATGTTGAACAATACTCTCCCTTGTCACACTTCAATAATGTATGAGTTGAATTGAACTGTTTTATTGCATAAGATTAATTAAAATTATGACAAATGTAGGAATAATTAACCAATTAAAATATATCTTTATCAAATGCCATGGTTTAACCGTCCTATTCTTATAAAAAAAGACAAATATTGGACAAACCAAACTTGACAAAAAAGAGAATTTAATAGTAATATTCAATTAAATTTGCGTACAAAGAACAAGTATGTATTTTCACGATCATTCAAGCATGGAAATAACATATGTTAAAAAAGCCAGCATGCTAAAATCTGTTTTATAAATTATAGTCCAAAAATATTTGTTAGCAACTCTGTAATACTAAAATGGCTCGAATACATTGGCAACCAAGGTGAGATAACTGTCAGAGTTTTAAAAATAAGGTGTACAAATTTAGCAGTACGGCACAGCTGTGTAATATTGCTTGCTTGAATTTAAACAATATTTCAGGGCTTCACAGCACCTAAAAACCCGTTGCGTAAAAATATTTGTTTTAAAAGCATTTATCTTTCCACCTTCACCCTAGGGCAGTGACATAAAAGGTGCAAAATAGATTCATTTCTGTAATTGCAAAGTCTGCAATTTGAAATCTCATTGACTTGTTTACACCAGATCTAGATTAATTTATTGGAAATAGCATAAAACATAATCAAATAATATTCAGTATGCCTGTGTTAGTTGAAGGTTCCTTCAAGTAGTATTGCATTGTGAGACTATTATAAGATTCAATTAGCAAGTCAGCCATTTCGGAATTGCTTGTACACAGTGAAGACCGCAGCCCCAGATGATAACATCAGCTGTGTTTTTTCATACTAGCTTTAAAGTAGGGGTTGGATGTATTATTTGCCCAGATGGTTCCCATGTGTAAGAAATTGGGTTACTAGCTGTGAAGGATGTGTGTCCTTCACAAGTGATAAGTGTGCAACCTTCACTTTACTGGGAACCAGGTTTCCCATTGAAGCACTTGACTCACGCAAGGAAGCAAAGTAGAGCAGTCAAAGGCCAACTAAGGGGAGGTGGTGTGAGCTATTAATCGCAGCTCAATGGTACGCAACAACCACACTCAATAAGTTACTGTCCAGTCAGTGTGTTTTCTTTTGAAAAGTATTAGTATTTTTATAACACACACACACTACTAAACACTATGCATTACATTACAAGTATAGATGAAAGTACCTTTGGTGAGTGACATCCTCCTATCAAGTTACACCCCTATAGGTCCTTAACTCTATAACCTCAATGCCAGCCCCCTATACTAGATGCATCATCACAATATAAGGGAGTGGCATTAGAAATAAGGCAGACCTTCTGGCTTGTCTGGGTGTCACCACATCAGAAAAAGCAGCCACATGTTTCACTCAACTATGCACCACCATTATAATCACTGGGAACAATACCAATGTTCAAAAGCCTTCATTATAATGGACAACTTTGCATAATTTACATTTTAAATAAAGCACGGAAATTCAAAATATGAATCTCTGAGTCTTTCTTACACTTTTATCAGATTGCTATTGCAGTTATATGACCAACCTCAAGGAATTCCCACACTCCAGAACCCAAGAGCAAAAGCTCCAGGTCCAGGAGTTTTTTTTTAAAATAAGGGCAAACCTCCCCTGTGGTCAGGGATTTACTCCCATGGGAGAGGTAAGGTGATTTTTCAGAATCAGATTGGATAACCCACATTGAAGTGGTCCCCTCAGCACAAGAAGCACACAATGTAAATCATATGGCCACAAACATCTGGACAATCACGTCTACAGACAAACGACTAGAGGGACAATGGCTAAAAGAAATGCAAGTCTCGAAATCCCTGAAGAAACTGAGATCAGACTTGGCCCCCAGCCCAAACGGCCTCTCAAATGCCCTATTTAAGTACGATCAAGCTTTTTGGGCCTCATACTTCACTCCATTATTTAACCTGGCTTTCACCACCAATTTAATTCCCTCATCTTGGAGAGGCAGTGTCCTCCATCCCATCTTCGAGTCTGGCTCATGGACCAACCCAGCGAATTATAGACTGATCACTCTCATCAACGTTGAAGCTATTAATAGATCTTGAAGCATGGACATCACCTGAAAACATCATCCCGATCACACAGACGGGATTCAGGGCCAGCACGAGCACAATGACCAACCTTCTTGACCTCAGTATTTTAGATGAAAAAGCAAACTACAAAGCCTCCAATTTATATACTTGCTTTGTCGACTTAAAAGCAGCATTCTACAAGGTCCCGAGGGACCTTCTTTGGGTAAAGATGGCCAGATGGGGTGCACCCCAGAAACTACTTGAGGCCATAATTAACTTGTACTCAGATACCTGGGTGCGAGTCAAAATAGGCAAGGGCGACAGAAGAACCATAAAGATCTCCACACACATTGGCTTAAAGCAAGGATGTGTTCTCACCCCTTGCCTATTTAGCATATACACAGCAGACTTGGATGCACAATTATCAGAAGCATTGAGTGATCCACCAAAAGTTGCAAAGAGACCAGTGCATAGCCTACAATATGCAGGCGACATTGTCTTATGCAGCCAGACCCCAATCGGCCGGCAGCGTCTAATAACCAACCTACTCAAAATCACGGAATCGCTAGGCCTAACGTTAAATTATAGTAAAACAAAAGTCATTTGCTTCTCATCAAAAATCAGTCCGCATAACATAAAGTTGAAATGGAAAGCAGCAGGGAACAACCTAGACCTGGTCAGCTCCTATAAATACCTCGGGGTGGAATGGACTCAAGATTAAATTTCAAAAAGCATTTAGTACAAAGAAGGGCTTTAGCCAACAAGTTACACTTCGCTTTCAACCTACTTCAAAAAAAGATGGGGCGCTCGTCTCAAGTCATACCTGATACAAGTCATCGGGGCTAAATTTCTACCTTCGCACACCTATGGCTTGGAACTCCTAAAGGGAAAGGACACAACCAACCTAAACCAACTTCAGTCCGTCCTGTTTAAACGCATCTTTTGACTACCACGACACATGTCCCAAGCACAAGTGTGTCTGGAATTCGGGTTATTCCATCAACTCCCGGTAAGGATGGCTGATTTAACTAAGTGTGTTGGAAGATGAGAGTCGCACCACCCGAGTCAATGGCTGTCTTGTGCTGGTCTGAAATGGAGAACTAGCACACTCACAAAAATGGCTGGCCAACATCTCTCCACCAAGTGTTAAACACTCTTAACCTGTCTAAAGTCTGGGAGTCAAACATCAGCTTCACAGCGTTCAAATAAATTGCAAACAAAGCGGCCAAGTTACAATCCTGGACGCTTGACAAAGCAGAGATGGCTGGGAAAAAGCACGGCTGGACTGTCCTCCAAACCTACACCAACTGGGTCCCCCAGCCATACCTCACAAGTCACATCTCCCCGACTATCCAACACTTCTTTCTTTTATTTCGTATGGGAGCCTTTGCTTCAAAAGATCAGATCCCAGACTGGAAACAAAGCTGGCCGGACCTCCTTTGCCGATTATGTGGTCAATTAGAGGAAAGTTTATTACACTTTCTGTGCATTTGCCCCGCAGTCAATCAACTTAGATGGAAGCTATTATGTCCCGCTTTCTCGGTCTTCCAGATAAGATCTTGTCGTTCTGCTGTGACAACATTAATGAACAGTAATTTGATCCAGCTTTCCTGCAGGGCCGCCAAGTTCTTATTACAAGTTAACAAATTATTATCAGCACAACTAGGGCTCTTTGAGTCAGACACCACCTCTCGGCATACTACCATACATAACAAGATCCTGCCACTTTGTGGTGATGACATCACTGAATTAGAAACCTGAACCAACTATTCTGTAAGGCAGCCAAGTCCTATCACAAGCTAATTGACAGTAATCAGTGCACCAGGGGCCCTTTGACTAATAAACCACTGCCTGTCATGCAAACTCACGGGTCTGTCAACCTGCAGCTTGCTCAGAAACACTTGCACACACTTGGTATCTGTGATTATCGTGCGATTTTATAGTCCAAGGATTTTTTTTATACTTGCTGTCATTTCTTATACGGCACGATGTATTGAACAAAGTCAAGTTTTGTCTAGTATGCTTCATGAAATTTTAACTTTTGTATTGTTTCGGTATTGCAATGATTTTTGTTAATCTGCTAATAAAGATTTACTTACTTACTTCAAGAATACTCAATGGAGGTGCTGATAATCCTCTGGCTGCCCCCAAAACAATACATCTTTGTGCTTTGTAGGTGGTGCCCGTGCACTCTTTGGGGCACCACACGGAAATTATGCAAATTTCTTTCCCCTGGCTAGGGCTAATAGGGTGCTCCTCACGCATATCTAATAAGCAGCTTTCCCACTCGAAAGGCTTTCCTTCAGGTGGCGCCGCGCTCCGCTCCTTTTTAGGTCTCGCCTAGGCAGCGCACATGCGCTGTCTCTCCGAGACATCAAGTAATCTATATGAGGGGTGAAACTCCGCCTATTGCCGGGTAATTTGCACTGCCGCTTGGCATTAGTTAACTCAGGCATTTCATTTGTTATTGGGCTTATTATTGGCTGTTGATCCCATACGTAACTTCCGTTTGTTCCGGAAGCAGCACCGCCTAACTACAGTCTTGTTACGCTTACACAGCGTAAATGTTATTCGGAGAACTCTTTGTTAATTAATGCTTGTGTCAGTGCTCACTGCTCCATGCATGACTGTGTCGTCCCCCCACCACCACCCACCTTCGGTGTCGTCACCCCCCATTTGCAATGTAATCGCGGCACTCCGGTGTGCGGGCGGCAGATGTTTTTTACTGCCCAATAATTCTTGTAAAGACATATACTAGCTACATTTTCATCTTTTTATACCATGAACTACCCCATATCAGGAACGTCTATGTCTATTACCTTTCACGGAACGACATTATTTAACCCATTACCGTCAATACTGAATAAAGGGAACTTTTGGACCTTTTTCCATGAACGATCCTCCATACCTCTCACCTGATACCACTTTAGCAATTTGGAAGTGTTCCTCTCAGGTTTAAAAAATGCTCCCTCGTATCAACTCATCCTGCAGTCAGGACGGATTAGGATGACCTAGGTGGAGACGCATGGAATCTACCAACGACAAGTAAGTTACAAAACTGTTAAGATCTCATCTCTCTCACTACGTTATGTAATTTAGCCATCCCGCACTATTTCGCACACTTTTTCTGTACAGGACGCAACTAATTCCAGTCGCTCCCCGTTACAGAAGAGCAACATGTTTACCCCGCTAGTCAGCATATTGATGTGCCACACCTCCTATGTGCATAGCCGTTGTCACTCCCCAAATTAAAATTGAACAATCGGCACAGAGGGACACTCTTGAACGCTTGTGATTAACAGGAGCATACGATCCTTGGGAGGGTGTGTTTCTGCCACACCCCCTAAGCGCACAGCAGCCACTGCCCCCTCTAATTAAAACCGACACAGAGGGACCCATGCTAATGCCGTGGTTAAGTTAACACACTGCCTCTTTACTCCGTACTTTTTGCGGGCACATTTGAGCCTGGAACCTCATCTGAGAAACATTGTGGAAAATCTGGTTACTAGTTCCAGCATGACCTCCGAGGTCGGACATTTTCTTTGCACTGGTATTATCTTCCTTCGCCCAATAACCCCATCCAGTCCAGAGGGGTACTTTTCATTTGAAGTTAAAACTCAGCCTTACCGTTGGACACGGAGATTTTAGGATGCATTCTGGTGAAAATGTGTCCGTTTCATGTTTTTACGCTGCCTGTACAGACTAGCATCACCTATTCCTTACACTGATTATTTAATTGGAAAGCCGATGAGGTCATCGTTTACGGTAAAAAATCCATTTAGTATCTTTTAATGTACCTGCTTTTGTTTAATAAAATCTCATTCCACTGGTGTGCTGTCTCATTAGTGCATAGCGCACTACAGATTCCCCGTATTCACTTTCAAACACAGGCCTGCCTCCACAAAGAGGACGAGGAAGGTAATGTTAAAATGTTGCGAATCCAAGTACTTTAATTGTTGTCATGCCGCATGATGTGGCTATAAATATAACAATATTCTCGACGGGGGCTTCTCTCCATGCTCTCCATTCTCTCCATGCTCGGTAAGTGCCAAGGATCGTTTTTGTCACCCTGTTTGACCCAAAAAAGAGGGAAGCCGTGTATCTCCATTCCTCCTTCATCGGTGGTTTGCATCGCTCGCCGGTTTTTTGCCTCTTCCTCGGGAAGCCGGATCTTAAAGCTTCTGGCTGGCAGGGACACGTTACCAAGAGAGCTGTCTGGCAAGCAAATGCACCAGCGGTTCTTTCTAGGTACAAAATGTTCATGCTGGACATTTGAAACTTTGCACACAACTGATGTAATATACCATAAAAGGCACCTGGATCACACACTTTGCAGCAAATAATACAGCCAGGGAATGCTGCAAGTGCTTCACGTTTACAGTTTTGAGTTAAAGGCATAGCAATATCCCCATATATGTATGCATGTCTATAAATATGTAAATAGATTTGTATGTACTCACATTTCACAAGCGAATATTGGCTACTTTTCCAAACAAAAAACAAAAAACAAAAAAAAACTAAGGTAGGTAAAAGACATTGTCATTTACCACGCCAATAGCTGAAAATCTTGCCAATGAGAGACCTATTGCATTGCAAATGCTTGTTTATTAGGTGCCCCGGTCCGGAACCCATTTGCATGCTGCCTTGCTGGCTCCCCGCTCAGCCGTTTCTGTTTCTGATGCTGTTGTGGAACCCGGCAGATGGGTTTCTCTTCTGCCTGTCTCCACATTGGTGGGATTATTGTGCAGTGTGCGCCCCGCTCCCCACAGTCACGGGCAGCGAGAATGGCAAACCACTATGTGAGGGGGGGGGGGTGGTTGCAGGGCCGGCTTTAGCGCTAGTGGCGCCCTGTGCGACTATGTCTGTTGGCGCCTCCCCCAATGACCACCTCTGCCACGGATTCCCTCACTAGCACCCTTTAACAGTGCCCCTCAAGTCTCCATAACCACTGTCTCTAAGATTCATTTAGTTTTATAGCACCGCTCATACCAGTGTAAGGTGTCAGAGCACTTTACACCACACACACATTGCACAGAGACAATCATATGTGTGTAAATCAGTGTATAGGAAATGTTACATCAGACAGGACTACAAGGTGTAGTGTAGGAGTGACATGTCATCGATACTGGTAAGCAATATAGTTTGAGTCCTTATTCTGGAAAAGCACAAATTCAGAATTTAAAACGTAACATCATTGTTAGGGGTTCTCTTTCATAATAAGAATTGTTTTCTACCCAAATGAACACTTTTCACAAGATTAGGATGATAAAAGACTGGGCAAAAAACATATAGCTCTAACATATACCTTGCAGTTTGCAGCAGCTTTAGGGTGACAGTTAATAGCTCAATGTTCTATATTAGGATTTTGACTAATAAAGGACAAGTAACAAAAGGATCTCTCTTACAGAAGCAGTAACCCACTGACCTATTTACATTATATGCACTTTCTTATCTGCATGGTAAACGTTCCTAGCAGCAGGCATAGTACCACCATTGGCAACCTTCCCCACCCCTCCAACGTAACATGCATGCTAATAAATAAACACACAACACATTTCTTGTTTGGGTAAAATTGCTGCAGGTTTATTACATACACCGTTATGTAATATGGTGGGTTATCTTACGGGCGATCCAAGGGCAGGCAACCATCTGGGCCGCCTGCCCGCCTGATGAGCCAAGCAGCACTGGGGCGAACCCCATCTGTGCTGCCCCTTCTGGTGATCCTCCTCCCGGATCACGTGACACATGGTCCCTTATTACTCACGCCCCTTTCAGGGTGGAGCGTAGCATAGCAAACCCCCGGTTGTTCAGGCCCACAACCGCCCGAAGGACTAACGGGGCGCCGACACGGTTTTCCAGGAACCTCCCATGAAGCTCCTGGGATTTGGCTCTGGCACCCCCTATGGTGCCGCGCAGAGGTACCCTTCTGTACCCCTTTGCTTCCAGATCGCCCTGTAACTCCGCCTGCAACGAAAAAAGACAACATTACAACATTTCCAGCCTCCTGCCTGCCACGAACCACGCCGGGTAAGCGGTAGGGTGGGAGACGGCATGTCGGGCGCGCGAAAGAGGACGACAAGATGGTGGGGGAGGCCTATATACCCCTCCCCCTGTCCTCGCGCCCAGGAAGTGACGCCCGCCTAGCGCGCCGCGACAAGTCTGGGGGGACTCCTCCCTGAGTCAATCAATCAATCACAGAATTTGTAGAGCGCACTACTTACCCGCGAGGGTCTCAAGGCGCTGGGGAGAGAGAAGGGGGGGGTGCTGCTACTGGTCGAACAGCCAGGTCTTGAGTAGCCTCCTGAAGGTCAGCAGGTCTTGGGTCTGTCGTAGGCTTAGTGGAAGGGTGTTCCAGGTCTTGGCGGCGAGGTGTGAGAAGGATCTGCCGCCGGTGGTTGTTCTTCGAATGCGAGGGACGGTGGCGAGGGAGAGGTCGGCGGAGCGGAGCTGGCGGTTGGGGACGTAGAAGAAGAGTCGTCTGTTGAGGTAGGCTGGGCCAGTCTTGTGGTGTGCCTTGTGTGCGTGGATGAGGAGTTTGAAGGTGATCCTCCTGTTGACGGGGAGCCAGTGCAGGTTCCTCAGGTGGGGGGTGATGTGGCTGTGGCGTGGTACGTCGAGGATCAGGCGTGCGGAGGCGTTTTGTATGCGTTGCAGCCGCTTGATGAGCTTGGCCGGGGCTCCCGCGTAGAGGGCGTTCCCATAGTCAAGTCTGCTACTGACGAGGGCCTGGGTGACTGTTCTTCTTGTGTCTGTCGGGATCCACCTGTAGATCTAGCGAAGCATGCGGAGGGTGTTGAAGCAGGAGGAGGAGACTGCGTTGACTTGCTTGGCCATGGAGAGCGTTGTGTCGAGGATGATTCCCAGGTTGCGTGCGTGGTCGGTGGGTGTCGGGGCTGCTCCCAGCGTCGTTGGCCACCAGGAGTCGTCCCAGGCTGAGGGGTTGGAGCCGAGGATGAGGACCTCCGTCTTGTCCGTGTTCAGCTTTAGTCGGCTGATCTTCATCCAATCGGCGACGGCCTTCATTCCTTCATGGAGATTGGCTTTGGCGGCGAGGGGTCCTTGGAGAGGGAGAGGATCAGTTGAGTGTCGTCGGCGTAGGAGATAATGTTGAGGTCGTGCTGTCTGGCGATGCGTGCGAGCGGGGCCATGTAGATGTTGAACAATGTTGGGCTGAGGGAAGATCCCTGGGGTACGCCGCAGATGATCTCGGAGGCTTCGGATCGGAAAGGTGGGAGGCGGACTCTCTGGGTTCTGCTGTCGAGGAAGGAGGTGGTCCATTCCAGGGCCTTGTCTCGGATCCCTGCGTCGTGGAGGCGTGCGCGTAGAGTGCGGTGGCAGACAGTGTCGAAGGCGGCGGAGAGGTCCAGCAGGATGAGGGCTGCGGTCTCACCGTTGTCCAGCAGGGTCCTGATGTCGTCGGTGGCGGCGATGAGGGCAGTCTCAGTGCTGTGGTTGCTGCGGAACCCCGATTGGGATGGGTCCAGGATGCTGTTTTCTTCGAGGTATCGGGTTAGCTGTTTGTTGACGACCTTCTCGATGACCTTGGCTGGGAACGGAAGCAGGGAGATGGGCCGGAAGTTCTTGAGGTCTCTTGGGTCCGCCTTGGGTTTTTTGAGTAGGGCGTTGATCTCTGCGTGTTTCCAGCTCTCTGGGAAGGTCGCGGTCTCGAAGGAGAGATTGATAACGTTGCACAGGTGGGGTGCGATGGAGCTGCTGGCTTTGTTGAAGATGTGGTGCGGGAAAGGGTCTGACGGGGAGCCGGAGTGTATTGTGTCCATGGTCTTGATGGTGTCATCGATGTTCACGCTGGCCCAGGCTGGCAAGGGGTCATGGTCGATGGTGTGCGGCGGGTCTGGTGTATCTATCTTGGTGGGGGCTGTCTGGGTGTTGAAGCTGTCGTGGATGTCGGCGATCTTGCGGTGGAAGAAGGTGGCGAGGGAATCGCACAGGGCTTGCGACGGCGGGATGTCGTTGGTGTTGGAGCTGGGGTTGGAGAGTTCCTTCACGATGTTGAAGAGCTCCTTGCTGTTGTGTGCGTTGTTGTCGAGGCGGTCTTTGAAGGAGATTCTCTTGGCGGACCTGATGAGGTGGTGGTGGTTACGGATGGCGTCTTTATGGGCTGCGTGGCTGTCCGGTGTCTTATCACTGTGCCATTTCTTCTCAAGTTTCCGGGGTGAACCAGCTGGCTCTTTTGGTGGTGTCGCTGTAGGTGAGTTTTTTCAGCGGGGCGAGGGTGTTGGCACAGTCGTCTATCCATCGTCTGAGGTTGCAGGCAGCGTCGTCGGTGTTAGATGGGTCGGAGGGAGGGCTGAGAGCGAGGTTTGCCCGTAGTTGGTATTCGGTGACTTTGCTCCAGCAGCGGCGTGGGATCTGTTGGGTGCGGTGGTGTGTGGTGGGTTTCTGGAAGGTGAAGTGGATGCAGCGGTGGTCGGTCCAGAGGAGTTCCGTGGTGTGGCTGAAGGAGACGTGGGAGCTTGAGGAGAAGACGGGGTCGAGCGTGTGGCCGGCGGAATGTGTCGGTGTTGTGACGAGCTGTCTCAGTCCGAGGTTGGCGAGGTTGTCGATCAGGGTGGTGGAGTTGCTGTCGTTGTTGTTCTCCAGGTGAAAGTTCAGGTCTCCGAGGAGGATGTAGTCGGTAGAAGTCAGGGCGTGCGTGCTGATGAAGTCGGCGATGGAGTCGCTGAACTGGGGTCGGGGCCCAGGGGGTCTGTAGACAAGGGTGCCTCTGAGGGTGGTGTTGGGGTCCGTGTGGATCTGGAAGTGCATGTGTTCGGCGGTGCAGAGAACGTCGTCGGTGCTGGTCGAGACCCTGATGGAGTTCTTGTGGACGATGGCGATTCCTCCTCCTACTCCGTTGACGCGGTCTCTGCGGGTGATCTTATAGCCATCTGGGATGGCTATGGCGATGTCGGGTGCGGAGGAGTCGTTCATCCAGGTCTCTGTCAGGAAGGCGACGTCTGGTGATGATGAGTCGAGCAGGTCCCAGAGCTCGACGGCGTGTTTGCGTGCGGAGCGGGTGTTCAGTAGGATGCATCGGAGGTGGTTGAGGTCCTTCTTGGCAGGCGCTTCGGTGGCTCTGAGGCTAGTGTAGCTGCAGTTCCGGCAGGTGAAGGGGCCATGAGTGCGTTTCGGGGCGGCCTTGAAGCAGTTGTGTCTCCGTCCGGGGTTGAGAGCGTGGAGTGTGGTGGCATCGTAACGGCGTCGGTCCTTGAGGCTGGAGCGGGGGGCGCGCGGCCCAGGGGTTCTAGCGCTGGGCGCGGTCCAGGGGCGGACGGGCGCAGACGGGCTTGCCTTAGGCGCGCCTTTGGCGCGCCGGCGGCGCGCCCGCTGAGCGCATCCGCTGCGCGGCCGCACAGCGGCCGCCATATATGGGGAGCTGGGAGGGAGGAGCAGCTGGGAGGCGGGAGGCAGGGGCAGCGAATGGGCAGTCAGGGGCGGGGCCGCAGGAGCGCAGCGGCGGGGGGTACAGAAGGCAAAGTTGGGCACAGCAAAAATGGGGGCAGGAGGGAAACAGAAGGCAAAAGGGACACAATCAATGGGGGCACGAGGGGAAATAGAAGGCAAAGAGGACACAATCAATGGGGGCACGAGGGGAAACAGAAGGCAAAAAGGACACAATCAATGGGGGCACGAGGGGAAACAGAAGGCAAAGAGGATACAATCAATGGGGGCACGAGGGGAAACAGAAGGCAAAGAGGACACAATCAATGGGGGCACGAGGGGAAACAGAAGGCAAAGAGGACACAATCAATGGGGGCACGAGGGGAAACAGAAGGCAAAAGGACACAATCAATGGGGGCACGAGGGGAACAGAGGCGAAACGGGCACAGAGGCAGCAGCGGAGGGGCGAGCTTACCAGCAGGTGCAGCGAGCAGGACAACACAGGCGGAGCTGTGTGGCGGGGGAGCGACCTACCTGGCAAGGTCAAGAGTCCCTGCCCCTAAGGGGGTGTGGGGTGCCCCGATGGTACTAGAGGGCTGCCCTCTTTAGTGGCCCCCTGCGGGGGCCTCGGACAGCCGCATAGTACCACCATTGGCAACCTTCCCCACCCTCCAACGTAACATGCATGCTAATAAATAAACACACAACACATTTCTTGTTTGGGTAAAATTGCTGCAGGTTTATTACATACACCGTTATGTAATATGGTGGGTTATCTTACGGGCGATCCAAGGGCAGGCAACCATCTGGGCCGCCTGCCCGCCTGATGAGCCAAGCAGCACTGGGGCGAACCCCATCTGTGCTGCCCCTTCTGGTGATCCTCCTCCCGGATCACGTGACACATGGTCCCTTATTACTCACGCCCCTTTCAGGGCGGAGCATAGCATAGCAAACCCCCGGTTGTTCAGGCCCACAACCGCCCGAAGGACTAACGGGGCGCCGACACGGTTTTCCAGGAAGCTCCTGGGATTTGGCTCTAGCACCCCCTATGGTGCCGCGCAGAGGTACCCTTCTGTACCCCTTTGCTTCCAGATCGCCCTGTAACTCTGCCACATCTCTGGAGGTGGCCCCCGTCGCCGCCAGAGCCCCCCACCAAAACAGCTATAGTCTTACCCGCAACCTCTCCTGTCTAGAGCCTCCTGCAAATCTAGATGAAAGAGAACCATCCCTACTGGTTATAGATGACCCCATCTATATCCCAATTGCCCTTGACGTTAGCCTGGTTCAGCTAGTGTCTGATGAAACAAAAGGCCCTTTTGGCCTGTGAAGTTGTGCCAAGAACTATTCACCCCATGCGGGAAAGTTCCACTGCGTCACATGACTCAGCCCCGCGCCAACTCTGGGCGGGACGGTTTCAGACACCCTGGCTCACAATGCCCCATCTATTTGCTGCTCTTACCTAGCTGCCGTCCTACTAGCACGGTGTGTGCCTGAACACCTGTGTCCCACATCTATGGGACTGCAGCCCACTTGTTGGGTGACCACTCCCATAACCCGCCTGCCTACATTGGCTATTAGGGCGAGAAGGGTTGACCTTAACATTTGAACAGTCCCTTCGCTTCGAAATCATGCCGCACAGGAATGTTCATAACTAGAAGTATGTGACAAAGAGCAAGGGTGCCATCCTGCCCTTGCCATGCATCCCTTATTCCTTATGGGAATTTCGCCCGCTCAGCTCCCTCAGTGGTGGAACCCCCTAGGCATACCAGCTTAGAGAATCTGTCTGATTTACTACAGTGCGCACTGTCTGCAATGTGGTGCCTAACACTAAGGATTGCTAAGTCCTACTTTACCCCCATCCTAGGATACTCCCAGATAGGGGGGGTGGGGGGGGGAGTTCACACCGCACACCCTGAGCTGCCCCAGCGATGGAAAATTACCCGCTCTGTTAAATTTACATTTTTGTTGAACACTGGACGTGCCAAACGTTCTTACTGCATAGTAGCCTTTTGTGCTCGACACCCTGTTTTCCCATTTATTGGAACCGCAGCACGCTATGTTGGTTGACAGTGTCCACACCCAGCGTGGCTAATATAGCTGACCGTGTGGGGCTTTTGAGCTTAACTGCAGCAACAGGTCACCTCCCCTTGGTTCTGGGATGCATTTACTTCGCCTTGTTGACCAGACAATTGCACAGACCCTTCTGATTGCTAAACCCCGGTCAACACCTTATTGGTGTTAAATCTGGTTTGAACCATATATGTATTGTCCCACTATTGGCGATACCTCACCCTTTCATGTAGTGACAACTTACGCAGGACACCCCGCTTGCTTAACTGCCGTCGGATCACAGATGCCAGTACCTGCTACCCATCTCTGACCCTGGCTGCTTAAACTCGCAAAAGTGTCGGACTCCCAGACTCCCCGTTCTCTGTTCAGCTGCAGTACACCATCAGTGGATCCGCTGGGAGATACCACAAACCGCATTGGTCATGCGAACCCTAAGAAGCACCCAATTCTCACCTGTGTGTACCTCTAAAGGAGATTGACTCCACCCAGCTGTAAGGCCAGAAACACACATATATCAAACCTATTTACTGGTTTCTGCCACTTGGCACCTTTCTGGTTGCAGCTCTGTCTTTTGTGAAGCGTGTGTGCCCCCGGGGCATGCTGTCGCTGAATAACCGGTGTATTTTACCCACTCCCTGATACTGTGCGACGCTAACTGCCCTTGTTTGGGTTGAAGGAATGCTGGATGATTCCTAAGGACTGTGAACTTAATACTCGACCCCGTTTGCCCCAAGATTTTTGGGACAACCCAAGGAGTAATCATGCCCTTCAAGGCACATCTCCCCAGCGTTGGCTATCAACGTATTTGGGACACCAGTCGCAGAAGAAGCCCCTTCCAGTCTCTGGTTCTAGCCCATAGAAGGATAACCCAGGGGGCAGATCAGTCTGTGTGAACCTGAGTCGAACATTATGTGCAAATACCTGCCGTTTCCTGAATATTGGGAATGTCAAATGGTCTATAATACCCTGTCGCCATTTGGCTCTAACGCAGTGTTTACCAAACTTTTTTGCACCGCAGCACACTTGTTAGACGACAACTACCACAACCGCCTGCTGCCCTGGCTAAAGCGCGGGTGAATATGTCTTAACTGAAGCGACCTGTGGCCTGCCCTTGTTTGCAGAGGGCACTTTTTAGCTGCATCGACCAGACATAGCAAGAGGAGACGAGCTTGCGAGCCCCACTCCCACACAACTAAAATTAAACATAGTCCATCAGGGGCCGAGGCGTTGCCTTCGCAGCACTTCTCTTTTCGTTGTAATTTCCCAGAGTAAGTGTAAAATTGTACTGTCCCACCATTGGGCTGGTAACCGACGGCAAAGAAAGGCAGAACCTGGGCATAAGATCCCCGTTTCCTAGAGTAAAACCATAATTATCCTGCACCATTATCAAATGTGCCACAAGCACCCAATGCGCTATCCACCTGTTGCTATGCAGATGTCATCCGATTCAATGGCATAGGCGACATATCAACCCATTCTGCCTTTGTGGTCAACAAAATACCATATGCCGGGATTTCACCACTAATCCTATGATGCTGAACCTGAATTTGTAAGGCGCACGTGAGGTTCGGCGATCGTCCCAATGCTAGATGCCATGTATCCAACTTATCAATATCGTCCCACTTAATGAGGGCACTACGAGGACTCGTGGAATGGAATAGAGGTCTAAAGCATTAGTGCCAATTAAGGACCGCCAGGAAACCTCCGCATCATGCAAGAACAAGCCAATGGGGCCATTTCCCCGAAAATCGGCCACAAACCAATAACCCCCATAATCCCGCAATCCAGACATACACCCGGGGGGCAAACAGGCGACTCTGGTAAAGGTGAAAGAACGTGCGAATTCCCTCCACTTCTGCTGAGGGGGGTGGAGGGGGCAGAGAAACGATGACCAACTGAGTGGTCACTCGCGACACCAATTGGGTGATAGCCTGCAGACCCATCCGTCATCTGTACTGAGGGGTGCTGTGTCGCCATGCTGGCGTCCCTCACCCAGCATATGTATCCCATACCGACTTTGCTAAGGTATCCCAGCGTGCCAAAAGGTTAAAATAATGTATTTGGATATGAGGATGGAGCAATGCTCCAATATGTAGTACATTTACTACAAAAGGAGCACTACAGCTACAACAAGCCCATCTATTGGCTTAGTCAATGCTTCTATTTGCATCAGATAAATAAGCCACAATTATAGCACAGTTGCCTAGCCAACCAAGAGCTAGCCGTCCCCATCCAAAGCTGCCAAGGTTTCAGCTTGCAATGTGTGACATGTTCATCATTTCAGTGCAACTATGAGTGACATTTAAAGGTCTATGACTGACACTTTCTTGCGAGCAAAATCAAACAATGAAGATGAGGGAGACATATCGATATCAGTAATAACCCCCATTAGACCAGCGAGAAACTCCAAGACCACCAAGGTTTAGGCTGCCTTTGTGTGCATTACCGGGCTTAGAGGCGCCTTGAGCGATTTACACATGTTACATAACCCCTGGTGGCACAAGGACCTTGTCGGCCAAGCAGCGAAGTCTTCACTCAATGCAATAAAACGAAACCGATTGCTCCAGCGCACGGCCCCCACAGCGCCCCCCAGGCGCCAACGGGACAAGCCGAAGTTTGTACCGAGCATCCCAACTCCAAGGAAAGGCACCCCAACCAACCAATCCGCTGCGCAGGTCGCTCACAAAGACACCACTGTAAGGACCCCACCTTAAAGGCCCCTACATGAACCTTGGGTGCACCCTGTGAATAATGTAGGCTGAAAAAGACTGCACGTCGCTCATACACCGTTATTTCATGCAGAACGAACACCGGTAGGCCTGGAGCGATACCTCGGAGTTTACAGCTGCCGGTCCGCGGTGACATCAAACACCTAACCTGTGTGCTATTAAAATTCAATCTTTTGCCCAAACACAGTGGTATAATCCTGTGACAACCAATGGCTATGAACAGTGAGCCCTATATATTTACCAAGTTCCTTTACCATCACCGTTTCTGACTACCATAGTGGGAGATTGCCAGCCCCAATCCCACACAGGGAAATTAAACATAGTCCATCAGGGGCCAAGGCCTTGCCTTTGTCCTCTGTGGTGTGAGCTGGGCACCTGCACACTACAAGCCATGTGGACCTGAAAGGAGTGGAAAGCAAGCTGAGCACCAGCTGGAGTCTTTATAATAATAACTGCAGCTACCCTTGATCTATTCTGCTCCTTTCAGCCTCATCGCACAGTTAGCCTGTGGAGGAAACTGAGGCAGCTCAGAACGACAGGGACCATCCGCCTGGCTGATGGCTGGAAGTTGTGCGAGAGCTCACCGGCGACCCACCCACCGAGCCGCACCCAAGCTGTCTTGGGGCCGCCCGGCTCCAGAACTACGCGACGCGGCTCCGACCGCAACGCACCTCCAAACCAGCACCCCAGGGGCAAAAGACAACCCCCACTCAGAGCCCCAAACTCCGAAGTGCCTAGAAGCTGAGGTCTAATACCGCCAGGTCGGGGCACAGCGGAAAGCAACCCAGAGCAACCGAAGCTGCAACCGAGTCACGGCATGTTCATGCTGAGCAGGAGAGGCACGCGGTGTCGCCAACCCGGGGACAAATACACACCCGCCATATCACATATGGGCTCCTAGGATTTTAAAGCCCCACCAATGACAACCTACATTCAAATTGCACACACAGCTGAAAGACCGGGCCTCGCCGAGAGCGCCCCTCCCCCAAGTGTGCGAAATGCAAATGGCGGCCACCTGAAACTGACGTAGGGGCCCCACCCAAATGATATACCCCCACAGGACAACATCCGCCGGAAAATGCGTTACACCGCGGGCTGGCAATTTATCCGCATCCCGGCCCTGTGGAATGGCGCCCCGTAAAATAACCCGGGCTGCATCAGCTGGCCGAAGTTTCGGCCCGACAGGGCTGCTCGCAACTCAACGCGCTGTTCACCCGCTGCCTCAACACCACTCGGCCGCGCAGGAGGCACCCCCCAAGCACCACACTAAGAGCCGGGCCGCTTCTCCAGCACCACTCCTTCACGACCACGGGCCGGAACATCCGCCATGGCGTCCTCACCCCCCACGAGCCACTGCTCAAAGTATCAGGCAAGCCCTGCCGTGCCACCGACGGGCAAAGCCACCGAACGGCTCTGTGCTCTGAAAGTGGACAAAGCCCCTCCCTTTTAGTCAGTCAAAGCTGATAACCATTTTCTAAATGACATCCTTACGTGCCTGAGATTTACAGTTAGGCAGCATTATCTCACAATATTCCAGCATTTAACTCTGGGGTGGAAGGGTCAACGTCTATCACAAACTGTGCAATCTGCAATCGTATTGGTATGAAAGGGAAGCCAGGAAATGCATAGGATATTTTTTTAAAGGTGCAAAACACATACTAAAATTGTACACACCCGGACACACCTTTCCTTCCATTTCTTAATTGAAAAAGCGTTGGTCGACTTAAAATTAAAGGAAAGTGAGAAGGTCGAACCAAGACCCTTTATGCCATTATTTAAAATTCCCATGCGCACGAAACGTGAAAACACCAAGGAAGAGCCACTAAAAGCCAAGTAGAGCAAGGCGCTGCTCTTCCACCGGAGCCCCAAACCACCCAACAGGTCCAAGCCTAGATGGGCTGCAGCGGCGAGCTTGCACGTGGAGGCCCAGCCCTAATACAAGGGAGGGGCAGCAGCACTGCAGCAGCACCCTGCCACCTATTGGCGCAGGGGCACCAGGCCACCTTAACACCGGGCTCACCCAAAATCCGCCGGCAAGCAAGCAGACCCACTCATGCCAAGACCAGCATGGCCTTATACAAGAACAAGCTGGCGATAAAGGAGAATCAACAAAAACCGCGGGACAGTGCCACCTGATGGCGTAAACACCTCATAGCACTCTGGAAAACATGGTTAGACGCCACAAAGTAAGTGGCAGTGCCTTAACCATATATGTGTTGTAAAGGCCACTAGGACCTTTTCCCTCCTTGTCAAGGGGAGTGCTAACCTTCTCTCCTTTCATACAATAAAAGAACATACCGAACCACTCTAGCCTAACCTGCCGAAAAGGTCAGGGCAATGCCCATCTGAATGATATTGGTGAATAAATTGCATTACCAAGTGGTGGTAGCAGTTTGTGGCACCATCACAGAATAACTCATTTCAAAGTGACCAATATTCACCCTTATTTCGAAACCAGACTGTTCAGCCCCACCCAAGCCACCGCGTCCGATACATCATCAATCCGATGCGCAAATGGAAACAAACCCCGTCCGCACAATATTGCAGAGCAATCCTCTGCTCTGGACACATCGCCAGACAATCAACGTTCTCTGAATCAAAGTTAGCTCCTAGAACGGGACCGAACCAACGACACGAGGGATTCCACCTGGCCATCTGCCTGCCTCTGCTCCCTTGAGCCATATTCTCGGCTGAGGGTGGGATCAAATGTATGCTAGGTCATGCATCGACCCCACACCCTTGTCTTGTCGGATTCCCCCGGACAACAGGCATAAAGTATAGCTACATTACTTGAGCTGGAAGGGTGCGGGGCGCGAGGGCCTCCAAAACAGACTTTCTCCCCCGGGACGGACTCGACTGGCGCAGCCGAAATGCGCAACGGGACACAACTCCTGTGTCATTGCGGAATTCCCAATTTATTTTAATGTTGCGAGGCGCACCTCCCCGATTCCCGGACATAGGTGAATGCAAATCCCAATGAATCCCGTTGCCGAGGCACGAAACTGCCCTCCCAAAGCCAAGCGGTGCGATGACCAGGCGCCCGCGCCTCAAATGTACCAACCCTGCCCTGGAGCAACAGCTCCTGGGCTGCTCCGCTCTCACTATTACCCCATGCAAAGCCAGACCAGGCGTGCCCCAAAACGCCTGGGGCAGGACCAATAGGCCCAAATGGCGCCGCCCACAACCACACACCAAATGCTCGTGGTACAAACCACCGAGCCACACCACAGAGCCACGCTCTGAGTGAGCCCTTTCTTAAAATTCAAAATTCATAAACCTTGCCCTGCAGCTGCTCATATTGTTCCCCCACATATCGCCAGACCAGGCGTGCCCCAAAACGCCCGGGGCAGTATAAATTGGCATAAATGGCGCCGCCCGGAAATATAGGGGTCTTAAACCTTCACCTCGCTGTGCACCAATACTCACGGTATAAATCAATGAGTCAACTTAGGATACTGAAAATGCCCCAGTGGGCCCCGGACTCACCACGAGAAATCACAGACACTGCTCCCTGGCTAAACGGCGTGATGCGGCACAACACATCACAGGCGACACCTATGGACACAGCGTGTCCAGCAGGGAACAATGAGACGGCATGTCGGGCACGCGAAAGAGGACGACAAGATGGTGGGGGAGGCCTATATACCCCTCCCCCTGTCCTCGCGCCCAGGAAGTGACGCCCTCCTAGCGCGCCGCGAGAAGGCTGGGGGGACTCCTCCCTGAGTCCCTGCCCCTAAGGGGGTGTGGGGTGCCCCGATGGTACTAGAGGGCTGCCCTCTTTAGTGGCCCCCTGCGGGGGCCTCGGACAGCCGCATTTTAACCCTCTGCACTACCTTAGGATGAGTCAAAACACTAGACGAACCTCCAGTCTCTTTCCAGGAAGACGATTAATCACCGGAGTTATCTTGACATTTTAATTGATGTCTGAAAATTGCTGGAGGCCAGGAACGCGTCAGCAGGTGCTTTAAAAATGATAATATACATTTTCAAAAATGACGCCTTCACCCCAAGTCAACGCCCGGTGCGGTCGCACCGATCGCACCACCCAAGAGCCGGCCCTGTGTGGTTGTGTCCCCCTCCTTCTCTTTGCTTCTGGATCCCAAGGATAGGGTCCCATCACCCCATTATTAATGTGCTGTCCCTTAGAAAGATGAGGGTGCCTGAGGGCAAAACTGTGATTGGGGAAGGGGCCTCAGACACACCTGCCCCATCAAAAAATAAACAAAGCTGCACCGATCCCTAGGCCTTGGTATGTTGCTGACGTTAACACAAAGCTCCACACACTACGTCCTCAGCCGTGTCACCACTGGGGACTAGGTTGCATCTTGAGCCACCGATTTGTTCAATTTTGGGCTCATTTTGGCCTTGTGGCCTCCAGTGCAGTGCATTTTTGCAGGGTGCTGGGTTTAATGGCTTTCTGCGCAAGACATGTCCCCTGCTGCACTCCCCAGGCAGCCGTGTCTCCTGGCTCCTTGGTAGAGTCAAGGGCCAGTCCACAGAAGGTCCAGGGGAACCATCCAGGGTCTCCCAGCAGCAGTGGCAGCTGGTGACATTTGTTTATTTATTTGGAGTTTTGTATAGCTCGAACAAGACCCTTTTGGGTGACAGAGCGCTTTACAAACAGTGTGAAAAGAAAAGGGATATGACAGAGGTAAAATAACATTACATAAAAATACAGTATCTGCAGATATATACCCATGGGCTAATGGCATTTAGGAAATAGATGCACAAAATGGAGCACAAATCCAAGGTCTACAACATGTTAAGGCGAGGTAAGAGGTAGCGGGTAAATTGGAAGGAGGGAACAATCTGCGGGAGATGAGGCGAGTCCTCATTATGAGAGGAGCTTATTGGATAGAAAGAGTTTAACTTCTTTCTTGAAGGTGAATGAGGATGGGTTGCATCTGATTTCAGTAAGGATAGAGTTCCAAATTCTTGGGGCAATTCAGGAGAAGGATCAGAGATAGGTTTTCTTTTTTTTTAAATTTTTGAGGTTTAAGAAGTAAGGAGCGAGTCCTTTGGAGGGTCTGTTACCACCCGATAGGGTCAGTTTCTGGGCCAGGATGGAGGGGTGTTGTGGTATAATGGTTTGTGGGTTGTACAGGCAATTTTTGAGGTGGATCCTGGCTTCGAAGTGTAACCATTTAAATGATTAAAGGTCTGTGGTGATATGATCGTGTTTTTTGGAACCAGTGATTAGCCTAGCTGCAGCATTCAGTGTAGCCTTCAATGGTGCAGGTGAGGTTTTCAGGAGGCCCACTAGGGTAGTGCTGCAGTAATCTAATTTTGAAAGTACAAGAGCATGTACTGCAGTTGTGAGGTCTGCCGTGGGAAGGAAAGGTTTTAGTTTCCTAAGAATATGCAACTGATGGTTAGCTCCTCTAGTGATGGTGCTGATGTGTTTTTACATGGAAAGGTCTTTGTCCAGGGTTATACCTAGAGATTTGGCAGTCAATGAAATGTGGGGTGCAGTTTAAGGCAGTAAGAAGAGGGAGCCATTCTTTGACGTTAGGGGTGGAGGTGGGCAGTGCAATCAGTAAGAATTCAGTCTTAAGGGCATTGAGTCTGAGGTGGTTAAGAGTCAGCCAATGCTGTGTCTTTGTCAAGTTGTCATTGAGGGTGAAGATGTCATCAAGGGAGGTGATTTTTATGTAAAGTTGGCAGTCGACAGCATTCATGTGGTAGGAGATGTGGGAGAGTTTGAGAATTTCCGTTAGGGGCTCAATGTATAGGTTACACAGTGTTGGGGAGAGAATAGAGCCTTGGGGGACACCCAGTGACACTGGAGATGGATCAGAAAGAGTGTGCTTGATTAGAAGGTGCTGGGATTTCTTGTGAAGAAAAAAGGAGAACCAGTTCAGCACGGTGCCTGAGAGGCCCATCCGGTGTTCTAGAAGGTTTAGAAGGCTAGCATGATTGATGGTATTGAAAGCCGCTGACAAGTCCAAAAGTATCAGGAGGCAGGATTCATTCTGGTCGAGTGAGCGTAGGGCATCATTGACAATGTGAACCATGGCTGTTTTAGTGGTATGCCCCGAACAGATGCCAGATTGACAATGGTCGAGGAGTTGGAATTGCTCGATGTGCTTATGGAGCTGAGAGTGTACACTTTTTTCTAAGAGTTTGGCTAAAGTAGGGATGTTGGAGTTGGGGCGGTGACTGTTGGGGTCGGATTGGTCAGAGTTTGGCTTTTTTAGGATATGGGTTACCGGGACACTTTTTAGGCAGTCAAGTATGGAGCTTTGGGAGAGTGAAGCATTGATTATCCTAGTCCATAGTGCAAGTGCAAGGTGGATGGACTCCTTCAAGAGTTTGGAAGGGAGGGGATCGTAGAAGTGGTTGGAGAGTTTCAAGGCGGAAAGTAGATTTAGTAGACTGTTCTCATCGAGGGTTTTGAAGCAAGACCAGGTGGCGTTATTTTTGGGTGAGGTGGGGGGGGGTTCTGGCAAGATTGAGGATCAAGTGGGGGGTGGTGAGTGGTGGGCTCAAGAGGAAGAAGGTTAATAGTGATCTGGATCTCTTTAGAGATCTGTGTGGTTTTCTCAGCAAAGAAGGAGGCAAAGGTTTCCCAGTTAGGTAGTAGATTGTTGTTGGAGGAAGAGGGATCATTTTTGCGTGACTATTGTTTTTTGATGATTTCTAACAATTGTTTTGGTCGATTGGTAGTAGAGTCTAGTTGATTTTGGAAGAAGACTGCTTTGGAGTTCCTGATGGACCTATTGTATGCACTGCGTCTTAGTCGTAAGAGTTTGAGGTTGGCCAGGGAGGGGTAATGTCTCCATGATCTTTCTGCTAGTCTGAGGTGGCGTCGTTCTTCGTTAAGGTCATGGCTGAATTAGAGGTTGGATCTTTTAGACGGAATTCTTTTCAGTTGTTTGGGGGCAAGGGTATCCATGATTTTGGACATGGAGTTGAAGTAGTGAAACCCTGGGCCTTGTTCATGAGGGTAGAGGGAGTAGAATGTTGTTACAAATAGTCGGTATAGTGAGTGGATTAATGTTACGGGTGCCACAAACCCAGTATTTGGCTTTAGTAGGTTGTCCCTTAAAGGGAACTGCCTTCTTATTAAGGAAAAATGTATACAATGGTGGTCAGTACAGTCGCAAGGGAGAATGGAGTCCATTTGTAAGATGTTCTCTTTTGTTATGATTAGATCAAGGATGGCTCCTTTGATATGGGTCAGGCTGTTGCAGGCTTGTATAAGGTTGAGGTCCTGGAGGAAGGAGTTGAAACTGTTCACGAGCTGGTCATTGGTATTGTTCCAGTGAATGTTGAAATCGCCCAGGAAAATTTGATTGTTATGCTAATCATTGTTAGAGGAGATAATCTCCATGATCTGTTTAATGAAAGTGTGGTTTCCTCTGGGTGGGTGATAAAACATGTGGAGGGTGCACTTTGAGTTGGTAGTAAATATGTCAATCTTGAGGTATTATTGACAAAAAGGGAGACACAAGGGAAAATGGGCGTTTATCAAAAGCTCCAGCATACATGCCCAACTATCATAAACCAAAGAAGTAGTATGCAGTTCCTGAAAAAGTTAGTGTAAGTAACCGGCAGAGAGAGGCTACGAAAAGTTCAATCTAACCAGAAAGGGGACGGGGAATTCCTCCTTTCGGATAAAGTGCCCTCACACACCCAGCCTGCTGGGTGTCATGCTTCATCATTGGGCATGCTCCTCGTCGGGTCGGCGGTGCAATACCCGACGGGCACCCTCAGTGGGGGCTCTTTGGCGGAGATCTTTTTATCCTTGCCGTATGGTGCGTGTGTGTGAGGGGCTCTAAAGTGTAGAGGTGTAACAAGTGAAAAGGTGCATTAAAACAGGGGACGGTGGTCAGGGCCACTTCTTTAATAATCCTGCCTCCTACCCTGATTAAAAAGGTGTATCGCGGCTAGCTACAGTAATGTTGCAGCTAGTGGCAATAGTCAGGTCGTCAGGTCAACATGTTTCTTGCCTATCAGTCCCGTAATGGGATCAAGCGGCAATTCTTCAGGACCAAGGGATAAATAGAAAATTTTAAAACAGTGGTGCAAGATCTACACTGATGTTAGGTATGGTGGTGTAATAACCTCAAAATTACCAGTTCACAAGCACCATCGGCTGAAGGTCCGTAGGTGCTGTAGCCAATCTAGAAAAGAAAAACATTTGTGAAAACAACCGGTCACTTATTTAACAAAACATGAGCACAATTGGTGTCAATTCCAGTGCTGTTGATTATGATAGGCTCTGACCACATGCGATCTAGTTAGCCCCAAAGGTCGTGTGAGTCATACAGTGAACTCGAATCATTCCAGGTAAAAACAATTGAAAATTAAAATAGCAGCAGAGATAAAATAGGAATAGCTGTCAAGGAAAATGGTGCATGGACTCCCATTCTGGCCACTCACCTAATAAATAAGTAGAAATGGCCACATCGGTCATCGGCAGTAAAATGAGCGCGTTTAATCAACGCGTGGTTTCCTAGATGCAGGAATGTAGAGAAGCTCATTGTAATTGAGACATTCTTAACGAGTGAGAAAAACAGGCATGGTAGACCCTGAAAGACCCAGCGTTCAATAGTCATACAAGCGGTGTATCACCCCACAAATTATTCATAGTGAAGGATGAATTACCTACAAGAACTCATTATGCACCCAGTCGGGTATGGTAGCAGGTGCTGAGGTGGCGGTGGGGTATCCTCCACTGTAGGAGGTATCCCGTTTAGCCTAAACTCACCACCGCGTCCCTCCCAGAATTGGCAGGTGAAAGCCCAATGGTGCAAAGAGACTAGGTAATCACTAATACCTTGACAATATAAACTTGTTAGGGGTGGCGAGATGACCACAAGTTTGCTTGCTATCTGGCGTTGGTGGGTCTTACCTTGGTCAACGATTCCGTAACAACAAGGGATGGTTACTTACAGAGACTCGCGCCCACTCGGCGGAAAACCTAACCCAGACTGCCGAACCCGGAAGGATACTGTCAGCACGATTCTTGCTGCAGATAACTTGACTGAATAGGTGCGTCTGGGCGGCGTCACGCTCGTGGCGTGGTCACTAGAATGTAAGACACCCTCGTGTGAAAGGTATTACTGGCGGCCATCTTGGGTGAATACAAATTCTTAACTCCAAATTCTGCGCCATATTGGAAAGGTGTAAAAAATGAAGAAACGCTGCAATATGGAAAATAGTACATTCCAGCTGGTTTACAGGAATGGTGGTCATAGCAGAACTAGAAGCGCCATTATTAGGTGACGTTGAGGAGTGATAAATCACTCCCTACTAGTAATTACGAAATGCTGCGGAGACAAAGTATCGTAACAGTTGTGACAATCAAATTTAAGAGTTATTAATGGCGCTCCAAGGAATGTCTTCGTTCAGGCCATTTTTGTCAGAACACAATCGATGTACCCAGCGTTGTTCAATTTTAAACAGGGTCGAGGGGTTGATCACAGTATGAGCCTCCAACACCACCCACCTCAGAGTTTCACATGAGTGGTTGGCGCTAAGGAAATGAGTGTACAGTCGTGTGGTGGTTTTGCGACACCTGATGTTGCTTTTGTGCTCAGTAATCCGGGTTTTGACAGGTCTAGTTGTCATTCCCACATATCGAAGGCCACACGGGCAGGACAACAGATAAATACAGTTCGCTGTGTTACAGTTAGTGTGTCTCCTCATGTGCCAAGTGAAATTATCATTCAAGAATATCTCTTTAGTTTGTTTTGTCTGGGGGCACACTGAACAAGACCCACAGGGGTAATGACCCACAACAGGAGGTAAATCCCATAGGTTTCTCTGAGTTGGATTAGTCTTGGGCTTGGGTCTTGTATGTACTAATAGGTCTTTCAAATTGCTCGTTCTTTTGAATGCAAATCTCGGGGTTGGTAGTGTGAGATTACCTGTATTCAAAATCCCCCAATGTTTGCGTATGGCATTTCTAATCTGTGTGGACGCTGGGGTGTAGGACGTAACACGACTGGGTGCATAATGAGTTCTTGTAGGTAATTCATCCTTCACTATGAATAATTTGTGGGGTGATACACCGCTTGTATGACTATTGAACGCTGGGTCTTTCAGTGTCTACCATGCCTGTTTTTCTCACTCGTTAAGAATGTCTCAATTACAATGAGCTTCTCTACATTCCTGCATCTAGGAAACCACGCGTTGATTAAACGCGCTCATTTTACTGCCGATGACCGATGTGGCCATTTCTACTTATTTATTAGGTGAGTGGCCAGAATGGGAGTCCATGCACCATTTTCCTTGACAGCTATTCCTATTTTATCTCTGCTGCTATTTTAATTTTCAATTGTTTTTACCTGGAATGATTCGAGTTCACTGTATGACTCACACGACCTTTGGGGCTAACTAGATCGCATGTGGTCAGAGCCTATCATAATCAACAGCACTGGAATTGACACCAATTGTGCTCATGTTTTGTTAAATAAGTGACCGGTTGTTTTCACAAATGTTTTTCTTTTCTAGATTGGCTACAGCACCTACGGACCTTCAGCCGATGGTGCTTGTGAACTGGTAATTTTGAGGTTATTACACCACCATACCTAACATCAGTGTAGATCTTGCACCACTGTTTTAAAATTTTCTATTTATCCCTTGGTCCTGAAGAATTGCCGCTTGATCCCATTACGGGACTGATAGGCAAGAAACATGTTGACCTGACGACCTGACTATTGCCACTAGCTGCAACATTACTGTAGCTAGCCGCGATACACCTTTTTAATCAGGGTAGGAGGCAGGATTATTAAAGAAGTGGCCCTGACCACCGTCCCTGTTTTAATGCACCTTTTCACTTGTTACACCTCTACACTTTAGAGCCCCTCACACACACGCACCATACGGCAAGGATAAAAAGATCTCCGCCAAAGAGCCCCCACTGAGGGTGCCCGTCGGGTATTGCACCGCCGCCCCGACGAGGAGCATGCCCAATGATGAAGCATGACACCCAGCAGGCTGGGTGTGTGAGGGCACTTTATCCGAAAGGAGGAATTCCCCGTCCCCTTTCTGGTTAGATTGAACTTTTCGTAGCCTCTCTCTGCCGGTTACTTACACTAACTTTTTCAGGAACTGCATACTACTTCTTTGGTTTATGAATCTTGAGGTATTCACAGGATTCCAAAGGAGCAGTGTGTGACTGTTTCATCAAAAGAGATGATCTTTGAATGCAAGCTAGGCCACCACCAGGACGTTCTGGGTGGTCCAGTTTAATGAGGTCGTACCTGAGGAGGATTAGAGTGTCCAGAATAGGAGAAGAGGATTCATTTAGCCATGTTTCCGTGAGTAGGAGAATGTCAAGGCCCTGGTTAAGTATCAGAGCGGCTATGTCAACTGCGTGTTTCACGTCTGTGCGGCAGTTTAGTATGCATGTTTCAGGTTAGTGCTAGCGGTAGTCATGGGCGAATGTGAGATGGGAACCCGAGTAAGATTCATTTTGTTAATAAACCTGGTGCTGGGGGGTGATGTTCTGGAGGGGTGTGTGATAATAGTCTCAATTTTTGTTGAAGGTAAAGTGTGATGGACTGGGGCTGGGTTGTAGGTGTCAAGGAGGTAGAGTATATCCTTATTGGATAGTAGTCTGACTGACCTATTGGGTCGAGAGGAGTGGTTGAGGTTGGGAGTGGAACTCCAGCAATGGTGAGAAATCTCTGGGAGAGCAGGGGTAGGGACAGATTGGCAGTTGGAGATAAGGGTGTTGTTAGTCAGGAGGTGGGTGGGGTGCAAGGACCACTTGTGTTCGAGATTGGTGGTGATGAGAACTAGTTTGGCAATTTCAGCTCAGATTTAATAGTGTCGAGCATCGGGTCATTGGGGAGGTGTGTGGGAGGATCAAGGGTTTAGGAGGCAGCCAGGTCTCCTGGATGTCTTTCAGGATACCTGAGTGTCAGCAGCAGAGTCAAGGGCCTGTCCACAGAAGGTCCAGGGGCCCCATCCAGGGTCTCCCAGGAGCAGTAGCGGCTGGTGACATTTCAAAGTGGTGAGCGTAAAAGTTGGAGATGAGTGTTATGTCGTGAAGCGAGCCCGAGCAACATAAAGGGGATTCTCCCCCCACCCTGAGAACATTTTGAAAAAAGCATGTGGCAAATTGTCTTTATGGCTTTATTCTATAGATTATATCTGACAAAACCTGAGTGAATAAGTAAAGGCTGGGGGATGGAGAGGCGTGGTTCATTGCACAATGAAAAGTGTTTTCATCTCACAGTGGCTCTTTTTACCAGGCGTGTGGTAATGTTGTATGTGCTATGCTAACTGTAAGCATAGACTGGAAACCACAGCATTGTGTAGAGATTTGTCAGGAAGTAGCACTCTGAAGGTAGTTTAAAAACATAAAGGCCTTGTTTTTGGAGCAGGTGAGACCCGCCATCTGTTTAGAAGATTAATTCTCCCTGAAGCACCCCACTTTGCAGTTCCCTTTCAGGGCCTTCTTTTTGCCAGCCTGAAGTGAGCCGTCTAGGCTTTAGAAACTTGCTCGCTAGATTGTCATCTAGTTATCAGTTTGTATGAGAAAGAAAAGTGCTGTACACTGTTGGTGAGTTCACTGTTGTGGATTTAAAATGAGGCATGAACAGGGCAACTTGAGAGAGAGAGAAGAGAAAGCTGTGCACAACAGAGAGGGAGAGTAAACAAGAGAGGGTGCAGAGACAGAATATCGAGTAAAAAATATCGAATTGCACAAATATTGTGTCAAAAATATAGATTTTAGGTAAGTAATATTGATTTAAAAAATATCAGTGTTTAATATCGTTTGCAAAAATATAGTTAAAAATATTGATTTTTTAAAATTAATGTTATGTATTTTAGTATATTTTATATGTGTGTGTATGTTTTTAGTTCTGTAGTGGGTTGTGAGTTTATAGGGGAAAAGGGTGGAAGTAATTTAATTATATTACATTTATTGAATAATTTTTATTTATTAATATTTGTTTAATTGATATGTTATAGTGTTAAATGTGTAAATTTATGTATTATTAATTATTTAATAATTAGTTGTTAATTAATTTTAATTAGTAATTAATGATGGTAATTGCGTAATTAATTTTAGGTGTGTGTTGTGGTGTTTATGGGTGTAAATGGTGGGAAGGAATTTATTTTTTATTGATAAATTATTAATTAGTTGTTAATTAATTTAAAGAAATTAATTAGTAATTAATTATGGTAATTCTGTAATTAATTTTAGGTGTGTGTTGTGGTGTTTATAGGTGTAAATGATGGGAAGGTTGGGAAGTAATTTATTTTTTATTGATGAATTATGAATTAGTTGTTAATTCATTTAAATTAATTAATTCGTAATTAAGAATGGTAATTGTGTAATTAATTTTAGGTGTGTGGTGTGGATATTATAGTGTTAAAGAATGTGTACTCAATTAATGTTTATTTTTATTAATAATATTTTTTAAATTCATTATTAATTATGTTAATTATGGAAATACATTTAAATAAAAATGTTGAAGTCTTTTTTTTATTGGTGTGGTGTTATACATTTATGTTTTAAATAATGTATTTGTTAATATTTGCTCCTTTTAAATAAATATTGTTCATAAATGTATTTATTAATTTATTTGATATAATATTTGTACCTTTTTGTTATGTTATTATTATTATTATGTGTTCTTTTTATATGTTTAATATATTTAATCGTATACTTTTAAAATATTGTTTATTTATTTTTAAGATCATTTAATTTTTCCAATTTTTTAAATGTAATTAGTGATTTTTGTTTCTCTGCAATCCAACACTTTCCCTACTGTTGCACTCACTGCAGTGGGAATAGTAATTTTTAACCCCTTTGCTATCCAATACTTTCCCTACTGTTGCACTCACTGGAGTGGGAATAGTAATTTTTACACCTCTGCTATCCAATACTTTCCCTACTGTTGCACTCACTGGAGTGGGAATAGTAATTTTTACACCTCTGCTATCCAAAACTTTCCCTACTGTTGCACTCACTGGAGTGGGAATAGTAATTTTTACCCCTTCGCTATCCAGCACTTTCCCTACTGTTGCACTCACTGGAGTAGGAATAGTGATTTTTCCTCCTCCGCTATCCAGCACTTTCCCTACTGTTGCACTCACTGGAGTGGGATTAGTAATTTTTACCCCTCCGCTATCCAGCGCTTTCCCTACTGTTGCACTCACTGAAGTGGGAATAGTCATTTTTATCCCTCCGCTACCCAATACTTTCCCTACTGTTGCACTCACTGGAGTGGGAATAGTAATTTTTACCCCTTCACTATCCAGCACTTTCCCTACTGTTGCAATCACTGGAGTGGGAATAGTAATTTTTACTCCTCTGCTATCCAACACTTTCCCTACTGTTGCACTCACTGGAGTGGGAATAGTTATTTTTACCCCTTCGCTATCCAGCATTTTTCCTACTGTTGCACTCACTGGAGTAGGAATAGTAATTTTTACTCCTCCGCTATCCAGCACTTTCCCTACTGTTGCACTCACTGGAGTGGGAATAGTAATTTTTACCCCTCCGCTATCCAGCACTTTCCCTACTGGTGCACTCACTGGAGTGGGAATAGTATTTTTACCCCTTCGCTATCCAATACTTTCCCTACTGTTGCACTCACTGGAGTGGGAATAGTAATTTTTACCCCTTCAGCTATCCAGCACTTTCCCTACTGTTGCAAACACTGGAGTGGAAATAGTAATTTTTACCCCTCCGCTATCCAACACTTTCCCTACTGTTGCACTCACTGGAGTGGGAATAGTAATTTTTACCCCTTCACTATCCAGCACTTTCCCTACTGTTGCAATCACTGGAGTGGGAATAGTAATTGTTACCCCTTTGCTATCCAACACTTTCCCTACTGTTGCACTCTTTGGAGTGGGAATAGTAATTTTTGCTCCTCCGCTATCCAACACTTTCCCTACTGTTGCACTCACTGGAGTGGGAATAGTAATTTTTACCCCTCCGCTATCCAACACTTTCCCAACTGTTGCACTCAATGGAGTGGGAATAGTAAATTTAATTCTTCCGCTATCTAACATTTACCCTACTTTTGCACTCACTGTAGTGTGAATAGTAAATCTTACCCCTCCGCTATCCAACACTTTCCCTACTGTTGCACTCTTTGGAGTGGGAATAGTAAATTTTACCCCTCCGCTATCCAACACTTTCTCTACTGTTGCACTCACTGGAGTGGGAATAGTAAATTTCATTATTCCGCTATCCAACATTTTCCCTACTGTTGTATTTATTGTATTGCAAAATGTACATTTAATTTTTTTTTAATAGTTTAATGTTTTAATTCATTATAGAATGTTTTTTTTATTTTAAATTATTGATATATGTATATATTTTACTTTTTATATAATTTGAAAGTTTAAAAATAAAATAAAGATAATAGTTAATAAATTATTTTAAAGTAAATATATGTATAGATTATTATGTTTGTGTGTTTATATTTTTTTATTAAGTTTATTTTTTATATTTAGTTAAAATGTATATTAAATCTAATTTATTTTGTTAAAGTTAATATTAATATTTTATATATTTAATATATTATTTTATTTTATTTATATTTTTAAATAGATATTTTTTACATCTATATTTTTAACTTCGATATTTTTGATTCAATATTTTTGTACTTACCTGTTTAAGTATAGGGAGTCGATATTTTTGCATTCTATATTTTTTCTTCGATATTTTTGACATCGATTGTTTTGTAATCGATATTCTATCAGTGAACCCAAGAGAGAGAGAGAGAGGAGAAAGAGAGGGGGCACTGGAGTGAGAGTTTGTGTGTGTGTCGAAGGTGAAGGTGAGAGAATAAGAACACAAGAGTGAGAGGTATAGAAAGGGACAGGGGTTCTGTCCCTAAGAGTATTCAAGGTCCTGCCTTTTCTTTGCTGCTGTAGCCACTGAGATTGCAAGAGATGTCCTTGAAACAGAGAACTAGAAAAATGCTTAGAGCGCGCACTGCCCTCCTCCCCCTCCCGGGGAGACATTTGTGTCTCCGGTTACAGCTTTATTGAAGTGTACACTGACATGCAGAATGAGTAGTTGAACATAAATGTTGTTTTAGAGAGCAGTCTTGTCACCGAAAAGCTGGTATGCAGCCCTGGCAAAAGAATATATTCGTGAATGAAGGGGAAAGTGATGTTTATCTTCTGTCATGGTTAGCGTTGTAAGTAAGGCGGACTGCATACGTCACACACAGAGCAGCACATCAGCCTTATGTTGCTCCCGGGTCCCCTCAAAATAAGACACAAACAGTCCTAAGAAGCAATAGAGGAGGAGTGGGTGGAAGGGTGATGAAGGATGTGGCGCCTGACTTCGGAACTGGGGAACCAGATTCAAGTCTCGGCATCGACTCAACATCCTGTGATCCTGTGCAAATCACTTAACCTCCCTGTGTCTTCAAAATGAACGTATACTTGTGTAATGTAACTGGTGGTCACGTAAAGCACTAAAATACCTTTAGGTCGGGTTGTTTTTGCGCTATAAAAAATGGCAAAAAAGAAGAAATAGTACCTCACTCACGGCATGAGCAGCGGGTGGACACTCATTAAGGTAAATTAAGCTGTACTTGGTCCATTCACCACAAGAAGTGACGCCGACTCAGTCATTTCATTCAATTTACTTATTGATGGTAGTTTAAGCTGGCAAGTCCACCCAAGGCAATGATGTCCTTGGGTGCTGATTGCGGAAGCCAGCAGGGCAGACAGACACTAACTTCTCTCGCGTGCAATGCCGTGTTCGGGAGTCGGAACTAGAGGCCGTCCTCTCTGCTCATATTTCCTGTGCCACTGCCAATCCAGACGCTGCTCCCTCAATCTTTATATTAGTAAGCAGCATCGAGATTGGCTTGGGCAGGAGAAACAAACGCTCTTTAGGAGACTGGGAGGCTGCGGTCGTGATTCCCCCTGCTCCTAACAATGTGCAGATAGGAGAGGCCTAAAATTTGCATGTCGGGTTGGTCACAGGAAAGTACCCGTCCAACCTGACATGAGCACTCGAAGACTAGAAAGCCTTCTGTCAATCAATTAAGCCCCACCCTGCCCTCATACAGAAAGGCACCCAGTCTGCGATTTAAAAGCAACCAAGACTGAAAACAAACTGAATTTAATATTTATTTCATATGGGAGCAAAAAATACAGGTGGGCAATGCTCCAATAGAGTAACCGCCCCTGCCCAGCAGGCCAAATCCCCGGCTGTTCTTCAGGGCCATAAGGGTGCAATCATCACTGGCCCTGAAGAGATTCATCCTAGTTCTGGGGGTCAAGTGGAGTCCGAATCCCAAAGTCCATACTTGTAGGCCCATCAGGTGGCTTCTTCTTCCCGCTGGGTATTCTTTCACTGTCATCGTTCCCAGGCCCAGTGTATTCTCATCTGTCTTTCCTTTGTGAAGGAGTTTTTAAATGGGGGTGGCCCTTGGGCAATCCTATGTTGCCACTACATTACTCCAGCACATCCCAACCCTTCTGCACAGCATTCTAACACAATCCAATATGGAGATTTCAAGTTGTCTGTGGAACAAACTTTTCTAAGAGCTTCAGCTCTGCCCCTAGCTGACACAGCTGTCTGATCCCTTTCCACCAAAAGTTCAAAGGCAAGCCCATCTGTGTTGGCTCTGGAGGTCTAACCCTCCTCCTTTGTTTCTGTGGACCTGGGCTGTCCCAAGCTAATTAACAGATGTTGATTTCTTCCCCATTCCTTCCTTTCACAGGAACTGTGTCAAGCACTGTTAATTGCTCTAGTGTGTGGTGAAGCCTTTGATTTTGTCTTTGTATCTATCTGTGTAATTAACTTGACCCAGTAGGGAGGACAGAGGCTGTCCCAGGGAAATATAACAAGAGCCCCTTCTATGTCAGGTGATGACGCTGTCTTTGTCTGATAATCTAAAGATGAAGCGCCTCTGCAGGATTGGGGGCGGTGTTGTCCTCAAGAATGTATTAGGAAATGTGCCCCTTCAATAAAAAGCAAATTCATATTAAATCATATACAGGGAATAATTATGAAGCTCAGTTAAAAGCAGAAATCAGTTTTAGCATTTAAGGTAATAAATGCAGCATGAAAGTTCACATAAGGTCCCCTTCCATAGAATGCAATAAATAAATGTGAATCTGCACTCTAAGAATCAGGAAAGTACCACCCACCAACCTACTCTGGCTACCTCCCAAATGATCCCTCTTTTATAGGAAAATACACATTAAGAATCATACAGTCAGCATACGGTGAGCAAAACAATACATAGGCTCAGCAAATCACAATACAGAATAAAATGCACAATACCTAAAACCAGCCCCTAAATGATAATAATTAGTCTCCTTTAGACCTGTCATTGGATAGGACAGTACAAATGTAGTTACACATGAAACAATGACAGGCTTCTGAAATGAATGGGCTCACTGAGTTTTCAGTAGGAAGAGCCTTGAATGACAACATTTTTCAAAAGAACAACTTCCTCCAGAGCTCAACAAGAACAGCATATTATTGATAGAAAATATACCAAGCCACAAAGCATATCACGTTTCTGTGCACATTTTGCTGCATATGGAGACAGTGAGAAAAGAAAAAGTGGTCACGTTTTGAATTCAAGATGGAGTTGGGGCCTAGTTTGGCTAAGCTAAGGAAAACACAGTACTGTATGGAGCAGCAAGTTTGTTACATATTTATAAATTAGGAATTTGGTCTAACAGGCCACCTTTGTGCAGATAACAGGCTATGCAATACGGTAGTCTTACACATGCAGCCCGCACACATTATCATGAGCCTCTTACCCTAGCTGAGCAGCTCATGTGTTTGTGTGAGCCTCTTAATGTAGCTGCACATATACGCAGCAGAAACCTTATCTAAAAAGGTGGACACTGGTAGTTAGCACTCTCAGTCCATTTACCATGGATTTATTGAGAGTGATACTCAGGTAGTGAGACTTACTCATAGTAAAAGTCCAAAAACTGGGTAGTCAAACGTGAAAACTCCAGGGGCACTAAATGGACGTAACCCGTTTGCTGCACCATGTATGAGTTCCTTTTCAACCTTGTCTTTGAGAGACTAGCCAGGCACTTCCCTGATCCATGAATATTGCAAAACACTACCTCTTTCACCACCAATTTAGTTATTCATTTTGAAGTTTTCTATAACACATTTCATTCAGAAGTATGAGCACTATACAAATTAAAAACTGTTTTAAGATGTTCAAGAAAATACGGTGTTTGGACAAAATACCGAATAAAACATATTGTGATACATAAATATTGTGCCAAGAATATCGTGATGTCAAAAATATTGTTGTCGGGAACATTGAAGGTAAGAATATTCTTTTAAGTGTTTTTAATATCCTAAAAATATTGTTTGTGACAATATTGTTGTATATTATATTGTTTTTATGAGTTATTGTATAATTATTTTTGTAATTATTTTTTTTAGTTGTATGTTCATTGTTGTGTTACTATGTTTTGTAAATTTTTTTAGTTATTTTTAAAAATGCACACAGATTTTATTAAAAATTTGATTGATGCCATCACACATACTCTATACACTATAGGCACCAGGCGTCATCTGATCATGTGGTTCCACAAAAGCAATTAGATAACATACCGGGGTCTCCCTGACACCCCTCCAGCAAAAATGGGAGGACGATATTGAGCAACCGTTACCAGATTTGGATTGGACACAGGCACTTGAGTCACCCCAAGTCATTTCTCGAAATGCACAGTTTAACTGCATCCAATACACAGTCTTATACATGGCCTATCTGACCCCGACAAAACTGAACCGCATATTCCTCACAGCCAACCTTCGATGCCCTAGATGCCACTCTGACGCCGCAGACCTCCGGCACATGTTCTCCGAGTGTCCTACCCAAGCTACATATTGGCAAGTAGTCCACGATGCCCTGGCATCTGTCACAGAACACCTGCACCTGAGTACATAGGAGGCGACAACTCAGGAGATCTATAAGCGAGAAAAGAAACGTGTAGTTCCGACCCGCTTTGCAAACCTGCCTCTATTGCTTTCCAAGCATGTTCTCTCGCTGCACTGGAGGGCTTCCCATCCACCACTTCTGATAACATGGCAGACAGCTCTTCTCTGATGGGGAGAAGCTGAAAGCATGAATCTGCATCACGAGGAGGCCCGCCACCTCCGTAAATGACCCATAGCGGCAGCCTGGGACACTATGCTCACGCAGCTCCGTGGAGGAGATGCGGGAAGTGGGAAGTGGATGCCCCCTCTACCCCCCAGGATGCCAGGCTGCGAACCCCCCCACAACTAGTGCAATACATCAACATGCAGACCCCTTTCCCTGCAGAGTAGCTGCCGCAGACCCTCCCCGAACATTGTCCCTGATGCCAGTTACTATTCAGTTCAGCCATGGGCTAAAGCCTTCACTACAACAACCCCCTGTTGTCTTCCTGTCTGCTGCCAACCGCTCCCTGGCACCATTGTCACCTTAGCTTGCGCTGTTATGTAACCTTACCCCTACCTTACGTCACTGTTCAAAAGGTACACATACTCGAAGACGACACACTGGAGCAGCATTCTCCTCCAAACACTCAGCACAGACCGCTCAGTTAGCGTATGCTCTTCCCCTCCTGTGATTCTGACCCCTGATCCAATACTACTCTGTACTCCACAGCAAGCTTATCCCAAGACTGATGTGTCCATGCTGACAAGTAACAATGTGATGTTTACTTTATGATGTCTCTGTCATGTAATCTTGTATTAAAATGGAAAAACACCTCAATAAAAAGAGTTTGAAAAAAATGGGGGAATGTATTTGATTAATGTTTATAATTCATGTATATGTAATTATGTTATAGGGGAGGGGCAATACGTTTTTAGGAAAAAACGGTGGAAAGATTATTAAAATATGTGAATAATAATTTGATTGTATGTTAACATTTATATGATATATTTGTTAAAAAGTATGGTTTTTGCAAATTATTCAGATAATTTATAATTTTTGCATTTTTTAAAAGATAGTTTTTAATTTGAACATTTTCAACTTTTTTATGTTTACCATGAAATTTGGTTTGAATTTGTAAATATATACCTATGATTAAATTTACATTGCCAATATATGTTTATTTGTTAAAATGTAATCAGAATATATATATATATATATATATATATGATCAAGGTCACTTGTTGACCGAAACGCGTCAGATCGGAGGCTTGTGAGGAATAAAGAACTTTCATGCCAATTTACCCACTGGAGTTCGTGACTCTCTTTTCGCCGCGAGGAGGTTTGGAGAGCTTGGTGTTTCGAGATATATATATATATATATATATATATATATTATCTACTGGCGGTCACCAGTAGATAGTTATAGTTAGGACCTATTTTCCATAGGAAATTCACAACATTCTATTTCCAATAACTTTGGCGCCGGTCGACGAATCTTCGCGAAATTTTCAAAACTTATGGCCCGCTCCGGTCCGCTCCTATCCTGAAAGGGGGTGATTCGTCAAGTGGGGGCCGAGAAAAAAAGGGGGCCCCAAAACGTGTTTTCCCCATGCAATTTTCCATAGGAACCTTTAGTCGCAGCTACAGCCCGAACTGCTGAACGGAATTACACCAAATTTGGCAAAAAGGTAGCCCTTGGTTCAGAGTCGTGCCTTTTGGTTAAATGGTGTAAATCCGTTCAGTAGTTCCTGAGAAAATCAAAAGTAAAATCACATATATATCTGGGCGGAGCCTAACCACACATGTCATTGTGAGATCTGATTGGCTGTCAGCACTTCATCCTGGAATTACTGGCAGCCATCTTGGGACCAATATACATGATAGTACCCCATTGAAATGCATTGTAGTGAATCAAAGATTTTGAAGGTTACCAAAAGGAGAACTATAAAGGGTGATAACAGAATTAGTTACATTAGAATTCATTTGTTGATGGTACCATACTAATTTCAGGAATTGTGGTGTGTTCTAAGGTGATTTTACCCTGTGAAAAACCTTCTGCTGGGATATCATGAATCATGTTTGAGAGAACTAATTTCACATGCTTGTCCCATAGAGTTTTGGAAGGTGCTCCAGAAGCTAAAATGAGAGCATATTTTCTGTAAATTCACATTATCTTTCTCAGTCATGTGAGAATGAAGTCTGACATTCTCAGTAAAACATGTACATCCAACAAGGGCAGAGACTGTCAGTTGATTCCTTTGTGTTCTACTGCAGCTTCCCAGAGTGTTCTAAAGAACAACTAGAGTGCTAACAGCCTTACTTATGACAAAATCATGGCACACCTGAAGCCATCTTGATTGGAATAAACTGGTAACTCTTAAAACATTTAATTTAAAAAGGAACAAAATGAGGGGGTTCATTTTGTCATAGAAATTATGGTTAGTGCTGTAGAAAGAAAAATTAGGACATGTTTTAAGTGAGATCTCAACTATCTTCCTGTTATATTTCAACAGGAGCAGCCTGTCAGTTGATGCCTTTGTGTTCTACTGCTGCTTTCCAGAGTGTTCTAAAGAACAACTAGAGAGCTAACAGTCTTACTTATGGCAAAATTATGGCACACCTGAAGCCATCTTGATTGGAATAAACTGGTAACACTTAAAACATTTAATTTAAAAAGGAACAAAATGAGGGGGTTCATTTTGCCACAGAAATGAACAACATTCCCAGCACGACCCACTACACTACACAAGCACCACTGCACTACCCTAAACCCTAAAACACTACCCCCAGCACGACCCCCTTCACTACCTAAACACAACTGCACTACCCTAAACCCTAAAACACTACCTCCAGCACGACCCCCTACACTACACAAACACCACTGCACTAACATAAACCCTAAAACACTACCCCCAGCACAACCCCCTACACTACCCAAACACCACTGCACTACCCTAAACAATAAAACACTACACCCAGCACGACCTCCTACACTACCCAAACACCACTGCCATACCCTAAACCCTAAAACACTACCCCCAGCATGAACCCCTACACTACCCAAACACCACTGCACTACCCTAAACCCTAAAACACTACCCCCAGCACTACACCCTACACTACACAAACACCACTGCACTACCCTAAACCCTAAAACACTACCCCAGCACTACCCCCTACACTACCCAAACACCACTGCAGTAACATAAACCCTAAAACACTACCCCCAGCACGACTCCCTACACGACCCAAACACCACTGCACTACCCTAAACCCTAAATCTACCCCCAGCCCGACCCCCTACACTACCCAAACACCACTGCACTACCCTAAACCATAAAACACTACCCCCAGCATGACCCCCTATACTACACAAACACCACTGCACTACCCTAAACCCTAAAACACTACCACCAGCATGACCCCCTACACTACTCAAACACCACTGCACTACCTAAACCTAAAACACTATCCCAGCACGACCCCTACACCACCCAAACACCACTGCACTACCCTAAACCCAAAAACACTACCCCCAGCATGACCCCTACACTACCCAAACACCACTGCACGACCCTAAACCCTAAAACACGACCCTCTACACTACACAAACACCACTGCACTACCCTAAACCCTAAAACACTAGAACCCAGCACGACCCCCTTCAGTACACCAACACCACTGTACTACCCTAAACCCTAAAACACTACCCCCTACACTACACAAACACCACTGCACTACCCTAAACCTAAAACACTACCCCCAGCACGACCCCCTACACTACACAAACACCACTGCACTACCGTAAACCCAAAACACTACCCCAGCACTACCCCTATACTACCCAAACACCACTGCACTACCCTAAACCCTAAAACACTACCCCCAGCATGACCCCCTATACTACACAAACACCACTGCACTACCCTAAACCCTAAAACACTACCCCCTGCACGACCCCCTACACTACCCAAACACCACTGCACTACCCTAAACCCTAAAACACTACCCCCAGCATGACTCCCTACACTACACAAACACCACTGGACTACCCTAAACCCTAAAACACTACCCCCAGCATGACTCCCTACACTACCCAAACACCACTGCACTACACTAAACCCTAAATCTACCCCCAGCATGACCTCCCACACTACACAAACACCACTGCACTACCCTAACCCCTAAAACACTACCCCCAGCACGACCCCCTACACTACCCAAACACCACTGCACTACCTTAAACCCTAAAACACTAACCCCAGCATGACCCCTACACTACCCAAACACCACTGCACTACCCTATACCCTAAAACACGACCCCCTACACTACACAAACACGACTGCACTACCCTAAAACACTACCCACAGCATGACCCCTACACTACACAAACACCACTGCACTACCCTAAACCCTAAAACACTACCCCCAGCATGACCCCCTACACTACACAAACACCACTGCACTACCCTAAACCCCTACACTATACAAATACCACTGCACTACTCTAAACCCTAAAACACTACCCCCAGCACGACCCCCTCACAACACAAACACCACTGCACAACCCTAAACCCTAAAACACTACCCCCAGCATGAACCCCTACACTACCCAAACACCACTGCACTGCCCTAAACCCTAAAACACTACCCCAGCACTACCCCTACACTACCCAAACACCACTGCACTAACATAAACCCTAAAACACTACCCCAGCACTAACCCCTACACTACACAAACACCACTGCACTACCCTAAACCCTAAAACACTACCCCAGCACTACCCCTACACTACCCAAACACCACTGCACTAACATAAACCCTAAAACACTACCCCAGCACAACCCCCTACACTACACAAACACCACTGCACTACCCTAAACCCTAAAACACTACCCCCAGCACGACTCCCTACACTACCCAAACACCACTGCACTACCCTAAACCCTAAATCTACCCCCAGCACGACCCCCTACACTACCCAAACACCACTGCACTACCTAAACCATAAAACACTACCCCCAGCATGACCCCCTACACTACACAAACACCACTGCACTACCCTAAACCCTAAAACACTACCACCAGCATGACCCCCTACACTACTCAAACACCACTGCACTACCCTAAACCCTAAAACACTACCCCAGCATGACCCCCTACACTACCCATACACCACTGCACTACCCTAAACCCTAAAACACTACCCCCAGCACGACCCCCTTCACTACTGCACTACCCTAAACCTAAAACACTACCCCCAGCACGACCCCCTACTCTACCCAAACATCACTGCACTACCCTAAACCCTAAAACACTACCCCCAGCACGACCCCCTACACCACCCAAACACCACTGCACTACCCTAAACCCTAGAAAAGAAACCCCCACCCCATGCCCAATCCCCCTTACCTCTCACTCCTCGTGGTTCCTCTCTCCTCGTGGTTCCTGCTTCACGTCGTCTCTGAGGGGCGGTGCACGTCGTTGTGAGGAAACGGAACAGCCTCTGTTTCCTTACAACGACGTGGATCATCTACATGTTTTTTAGAATGCATGGTCATTTACCATACATACCTTTACAACAAAATTCGTTGTAAAGGCATGCGTGGTAAATGACCATGCGTTCTAAAAAAATGCGTAGTAATGACTTCGCGATGTACAACGCATGCGTGGTAATGCATGCGTTGTAATGGTATCGCTGAAGTAAAAATCGTTGTAACGGCTGCTTACCGATCGAAGCTGGCCCCTGTTCTTCAGTGAGACGTTTATTTGATTAATTAGGAGGAAGGAATGTGGTTTTTTTACCGAAAAGTGCATTCCCGGCTGTTGTATTGTGAAAGTGTCAGCGTGGCCTGGTTACACTTCCGGTGAGACAGTGAAAGAGTCTGTTTGGATCTAAAGGAGTTCTGTTGTTGGACGGGGCCGGCGCGAAACGTCATCAGAAAACATAGCTAATGGAAAGCGTCCTCCCTGAAGTGTGGAGCAGTGCCATGAGAGGTCAACGAGTGTGCGTCCCACCGCAGTATGACCGTACCGCGTGACCCATGTGCCGCCTCCAGGGTACGGGAGGCAGAAGCGGCATCGCAGGTCCTCTTGAAGACCGTTGTAGCACTAATTCTACATTTTGGTACTAGGGCATTTTAACTTCGTTGTTCCTGCCAGATACAAAGAGAAGATCCTGTGTTATTCAGTGCCCTCGTTACCTTTTTTGTGGGTTGTGGTGCTTGTCACTTCGCTGCCCCGCCGGTGCACACGACTGGGCACCCCACCTCGTGTGCCATCTGCAGGGCCTCTGCCCTCTGATCACTGGTTTTGGTTTCTGGAGTGGCAACATAAACAGTTGCTCCCAAAGGACTAGCCTGAACACTTAGGTGAATATCCCCTGCACCAGCATTCCACGGAAATTCTTTCCTAGCTCTCCCACGTCAACGAGGACGTCATAATAGCACGGCTCCGCTCGCGACACCGTATGACGAGATCGGGGCCATAAGAGGACCTCGTCGGCGTGCTGACGTCAGTTCCACCCATTTTTTCTGTGCCACCGAGGCAAACAGGCGGACCGAGACATTTTCACATGTATACATAGTATAATAAATATATATATATTCACTGAAAAAACCATAGGTTTCAGGCACGTTATAGTTAGAAATTAGCATTTAAAAAACCTTAGAAATTCACTGAAAAAACCATAGGTTTCAGGGGCGTTATAGTTAGTTGGACATTTCACTCGTACAAAACCATAGAAATTCCCCCGTTATAGTTAGTTCAGCAAACTATAACTCGCGCGCCCGCAATGCACTGCTGATGATGTCACATATTACATCACTCATGACATGGTCAGTGACATCACTCATGACATCACTGATGACATCTCAAATGACATCACTGATGACATCACTGATGACATCATCCTTGTGATAGAGTGGCAGACCTCCTCTCACCCTAATATAACCTTTGATACACACACTCAAAAATACAAACAGACATTTTCAAAACAATGGACATACCAATACCAGTTACAACACACCTATTCAGTAATTTCAAGATCTACACACACATCCACTCATTCACTAACAGTCCCTATACAGTCACTCATACATGTACTCACTCATCATATGTACTCATACACCTATACATCCTGTTACACACCGCCACTCATCCTTAGAGTTACTCACCCACATAGTCACACATGCAAACAAAGTATCAAACATCCATTTACTTGCATATACAGTTATACACACACTACCACACTTACTTCTACAGAAACTTACACATACTTACTCTCTTAAACAATCACTTATAGAAACATCTACTTATTTGTACAGGAACTCTTCCAATCTCTCACTCTTACATATACTCACTTATATACACCAATACTCACATATACTAGTTTAAAACATATATAGTTACTCATAAAGACACTATTGAGACAGTCATTCACTCACTAACACACCCATACACACACTCATCCACCTATACAGTCCTGCACACATTCTGTCTTCAACACATACAAACAGTGAGTCACTCATTCATGCATCTATGCACTAAGTAATACCCCCCACCGAACCATACAGACACTCAGACACTCATACTGATACTCAAAAAACCAACTAATAACCCATATAGACACTCATGTAGCTACTCACCAACCCATGCAGCCACTTATACACAAAGTGAGAGACTGATACAGATATTTTCATATTTAAACATTACTCACTACCCATGTATTCACTAAGATACACTTAATCAGTCAGTTATACAATCAATTTTACAAAAAAAATCATCCATTTAGACACTTATATACCCATTTATTCTTCCATCGACCTTGAGATATACATATATAAAACATATTTAATTTTCAGAAAAACACACATTCACTGGATGTTGTCATCAGTGATGTCATCAGTGATGTCATTTGAGATGTCATCAGTGATGTCATGAGTGATGTCACTGACCATGTCATAAGTGATGTAATATGTGACGTCATCAGCAGTGCATTGCGGGCGCGCGAGTTATAGTTAGCTGAACTAACTATAACGGGGGAATTTCTATGGTTTTGTACGAGTGAAATGTCCAACTAACTATAACGCCCCTGAAACCTATGGTTTTTCAGTGAATATATATATATATATATATATATATATATATATATATATATATATATATATGCCACAAACTCGCCTTGCAAATCTTCTCCTGAAGAAAAACGAGCGTAGACCTCAGGTTTGGTGCAAAAGTTTTTATTTGGACACACCACCAGCCGCCATGACGCGTTTCGGCAGATCCCTGCCTTGATCACATGACAGATATTTATATATATTTTACTTTAGAAATCAATAAGTATAATATGTATTAAATAATTTGTGTATAAATATGTAAGAATTATATTTTAAAATTTCATATTTTAATCTATTTTAATATTGTTTTTAATATGTTTAATATGTTTTATTTTTAACATGTAATTTATGTGTATTAAAACAGATAGATCTTCAAAAAATAATCATAATATTGATTTTTAAAATGTATTTTATTTTTATTTAATAGTTCCTTTTATTATTAATTAGGTTACAAATTGTTGTTAAAAGTTCAAAATTAGTTAATTGTGGAGATAATTTACATATTTGTGTGTGTAATCATAAATGGTTATATGTTCTATATACGTATATTAAAATTGATACATGCTATCTAAAATATAAAATATTAAATAATGTTTTCCATTTATTATTTTGATTATAGCTAAAGTTTGATTTTATGTACTACTTTTATTGTTTTACTAATATTTAGCTATATTAAATGTAATGTACAAATAATTTAATCTTATAAATTAGAGTTCATTATTTAATATGGTCATTTGTATCGTTAAATATATTGGAAATATTAATAGGTAAGAGTGTGTTATAAGTAATATTTTTTTTACTGGAGAACAAGTTTTGTAAGCAGTTTTACTATGGATTGTAAATGTAACCCCTTTAGTGTCCAACACCTTCCCCCAAATGGTTTAGACTGGAGTGGGAATATTAAATGTAACCCCTTTAGTGTCCACCACCTTCCTCATAATGGTTTAGTTTGGAGTGGGAATAGTAAATGTAACCACTTTAGTGTCCAACACCTTCCTTGAAATAATTTAGATTTGAGTGGGAATAGTAAATGTAACACCTTAAGTGTCCGAAACAAACTCAAAAAGGTTTAGATTGGATTGGAAGAGTAAATATATTGGATTGGAATAGTAAATATAACCCCTTTAGTGTTCAACACCTTCCCCAAAATGGTTTAAATTGGAGAGGGGATAGTAAATGTAACCCTTTTAGTGTCCCACACCCTTGATATTGTTTAACTTGGATGTGGATTAGTAAGTGTAACCCTTTAGTGTCCAAAGCCTTCCCAAAATGGTATGGATTACATTGGGAAGAGTAAATGTAACCCCTTTAGTGTCAAACACCTTCCTTGAAATGGTTTAGATTTGACTCGTAATAGGAAATGTAACCCCTTTGGTGTCCAAGACCTTCCTCAAAATGGTTTAGATTGGAGTGGGAATAGTAAATGCAACCCCTTTAGTGTCCAAACCCTTCCCAAAAATGGTATAGATTGGATTGGGAATAGTAAATGTAACCCCTTTAGTGTCCAACACCTTCCTTGTAATGGTTTAGATTTGAGAGGGAATAGTAAATGTAACCCCTTTAATGTCCAACACCTTCCTTAAAATGGGTTAGATTGGTGTGTAAATAGTAAATGTAGCCCCTTTAGTGCCAGGCACCTTCCCCCAAATGGTTTAGATTGTAGTGGGAATATTAAATGTAACCCCTTTAGTGTCCAACACATTCCCCAAGATGGTTTAGAGTGGGATGGGAATAGTAAATGTAACCCCTTTAGCGTCCAACACCTTCCTTGAAATGGTTTAGATTTGTGTGGGAGTAGTAGATGTAACCCCTTTAGTGTCCAAACCTTCCCCAAAATGGTATGGATTAGATAAGGAATAGTAAATGTAACCCCTTTATTGTCCAACACCTTCCTTGAAATGGTTTAGATTTGAGTGGGAATAGTAAATTTAACCCTTTAGTGTCTAACACCTTCCTTGAAATGGTTTAGATTGGAGTTAAAATACTAACTGTAACCCTTTTAGTGTCCAAACCCTTCCCCAAAATGGTATGGGTTGGACTGGGAATAGTAAATGTAACCCCTTTAGTGTCCAACACCTTCCTTGAAATGGTTGAAACAACTTCCCCAAAACGGTTTAAATTGGAGTAGGGAATAGTAAATGCAAATCCTTTAATGTCCAGAACCTTCCCAAAACGGTCTAGATTGGATTGGGAATTGTATATGTGACCCCTTTATTGTTCAACACCTTCCCCAAAGTGGTTTACATTGGAGTGGAAATAGTAAATATAGCCCTTTTAGTGCCCAGCACCTTCCCTGAAATGGTTTAAATTTGAGTGGGAATAATAAGTGTAAGCCCATTAGTGTCCAAAACCTTCCCCCAAAGGTTTTAGATTGGATTGGTAATAGTAAATGTAACCCCTTTAGTGTCCAACACCTTCCCCAAAATGGTTTAATTTGAAGTAGTTTACACAGGAGTTGGTATCGTAAATCATTTTCAAATACTAAATTAATATTTATATTTTTTATAAAAATGCAGGTACATAACACAGTTTGTAATTTTTATTTATATTTCTGAAATATTTATTAAATGTATATGTATACATTTTTTAATACATGTATGTATTTGCACATAAGAAAATAATGCTTACAATTAAACAATATTTGTTTACACTTTAAATATTAAATAAAACATGTAAATAATATTTGAATAATGAAGCACATTTCTACATTCTTCATTCATTTTTATTGTGGTACATTTATTTTTTGTACATTAATACAGTTGTTTCACACACATATTTAACACTTTTTATATATTTTTTAAAGCAAATTGTAAATAATAGTATATGTTTTATAGTTCTATTTATTTTATACTTCACATAAGTCTTTCATATTTTCATATCACTTTTATTGACATGTTTTACATTATTTACACATTTTTTGAATTTTTTAAAATTAAATCCCCATTGTTTTCTGTATGGAGTTAGTCTTTTTTTTTTCATTTAGCAGACATTTTGTTTACCGCTAACTTAACTTTTGTAGTCTACTTGTGTCAATTTTGGTTCATTTTCATGGAAGTGAGCCACAGGAAGGTGGCTACTGTTCGTCGGAGCAGGTAAGACCTTTGTTAAGATTTTTTATAGGGTTTTGAGGGTAGGGCATATGTAGAGAGTAGTAGTAAATGGTAGTTATAGTGTTGTTTTCATGTTTTTGCAAGGTTTATTTGTAGTTTTTGTTATTTTATTTACTAATGTTCTGTGTTAGACATAGGTAGAGTTTGTTTGTAGTGTACCATTATTTTATATAATGCTATGTTATTTTACGTGCTGTGTGTAGATTAATTGTGATGTTTATCTTACGTTTGAAGATACTAATTTTTGTGGGTGGGTATTGTATAATTTTTTACAGGTTTACGGATCCGAAGGAAATCATTTTGTTGTCCAGTTAACCAGTAATTGATTTCCTTTGATTTTCAAGTTTCCAAGAGTGTTTCTTTTTTAAAAACATTTTTCTTGTTTTTATTGTTCCTTAAGAGTTTGGATTGCTTTATTAGATTTTAATGGACCTGATTAATGTTTGCATTTTTGGGGGTGCTTTTTGAAATTATTTTTCCTTTTTGGTGAATTATATTTTTGACTACATGGATATGGAGGATGATCTGCAGCTACAGTACAGTAAGTTATATTCAAGTTATTTTTTGTTGGTGGAAAATATTATATTTTATTTTGTGTGTGTATTTGATGTGATTGGTACTTGTTATTTTACATTTTATGTGTTATATTTAATTGTTTACATTTGATTTTACTTTCAATTTTGAGTTTTGTGATTGGTGACTTAGGGGCCCATTACGATACCCGGCGTAAATAAATCCGCCAGGCATGGAAGCGGCAAAAATCCGCCCGCACACACCGCCTGAACACCGACCACGCCATTATGAGTACACAAACCGAAAACCGCCATCGGCGGAAAAATCACACAGAATACCGCCCGCCATCGTCCGAGTCGGAGTCAAACCGCCCGCCACGGACGGAAACACGCACGACAACACAAAACCGCCCGCCCACACGGCCGACACACCGCACGTGAAATTACGATCGCACCGCCATGAGCGCGGAAAAACAACAAATATACCGCCCGCCAGCGCAAACAACGCCGACGAGAATCGACACGGCAGAAGCCATGGCGCCAACGTACCTGCACAGAAACCATCCGCACACAAAACCAATAGCACACAACATGGCCAACAAGTCCACACAGCAAGGCACACACAAATACACAAGCACAGTACACATCCCGAAAACACCCCCGGACAAACAAAAAATACAAAGGCCAGAACCCCAGACACAACACACCTGAAAACAACAGACCATGAGGACACACCCACATAGGTGAGTACAAAAGCAGCACTCCCACAGACCACAACCCCTTGCTACATTGCAAACCAGAGAGGAGAGGAGAGGACACAGTGACACAGCAAGGACAGCAGCACACCACAGAAACGCACACATCACAACCACCACCACCACCACCAAACACCGGCACCACAAACCCCCTGCACATTACACAACACACACCGCACCAGCACCACAAACACCATGGCACCACAAAGGATGCCCAAGTTCACGCCCATGGAGCTGACGGTCATGGTCGACGAGATCATCAAGGTGTACCCACAAATCTATGGGAACATGGTCCAGCACACACCACTAGCCACCAGAAACAGAATGTGGAACCGGATCATAGACCAGGTCAATGCAGTCGGGACCCTGCCCAGGAACAGAGTCGAGATAAACAAACGTTGGAATGACGTAAAGAGCCTGGTCAAGAAGAAGGAGGGCAAAAACAGAGAGCTGGCTGCCGTCACTGGCGGAGGAATCCCGCGCTCTTTAAGACCTTCAAAGCGTGGGAGGAGAAGGTGCGAGTCGTAATCCATCCGGAGATCCTCGCCGGATTAGCAGAGGAGTGGAGGCTGGTAAGTACAAACTAATGTATACCAGCACACCGCTATGTACTCACATGCGCAACTACCATGCCACAGCTCCCAGGGACAAACACCCCCATGTCCAGCACACAATACACAACACATCACACACACATGCAACAGACACTACCACACACAGCCCAAACCGAACAACTGTAAGATGCGTGGGGACATGTGTACACTAAGCCAGCCACGTAACCACCAACAGGTCCCCAAATATGCCAGAAGCGCCACAACGAGCACCCACCACACCCATGTGTCCGCCACAGCTGCACTAACCGACAAGTAACAGGTAAGTGGCAGGAACACAAAGTGCAGTGGGTGGGACGGTGGACAGCCCAAGTACAACACACACCAGGCCCCAGTCCCACAGCACAGCAAGGAGGAGCATCCCCCACACCCCACAGCCACGTGTCAGCCACCGCAGTGCACAACGACAGCCGAAAGGCAGACATCACGGTCCACAGCAATCGGTGTCAGTGGGTGTACAGCCACCCCACGACCCACTACACCCCCCACCCCCACAGACCTGCAACATGGAGCACCCCCGCTTAGAGCCATGTGGCATTCAGTACAGTGCACGCACGAACAACTTGCAGGTGGGAAACTGGACAGGGCTGGATTACTGGAGGCATGAGGACCATAACACGACCAACACATGGGACATGTCACGTAGCAGACGAACACGCAGCACCGCCCACCGTCACGAACAAGTGAACAATGTGCACACGGACATGAACAACAGACTCACACCCCACATGACCCATCACAGACATAGCAACACCCAAGGAGCCACGTCTGCATGCACAAGCCACACTGAATATAGTCCCACACGGCAGCCACTGTGCAACTCATCACACACAACCGAAACACCATTGAAGTCCTGTCCATGTAGCCCCCACTGCCTGTCAACCCCACACCCCACAACTACGCCTATGTAAGACAAACAACACTAGACGCAACAGAGCGGAACAACATAAATGCACACGAACACCACTGAACCCATCAAACTCACAGACACACCATGCACATACAACATACCATCCATCCCATCCGTCAGCCCCAGTCTCATGAAAGGCATGTCATCCGCACAGCTGCCACACATACAGCAGTCACGCTAAGACACATGCCCATGACCAACCATGTGCCAGAAGTCAATTAAGCGCACGACACACTGTGAGCAACAACACACAACATGGGCCACACCCCCCGAGCACTGCAGTGATGCACATGGCACAGGGCAGCACGCACACCAAGGAGATGGGACAACTGCAATACGTTGGCTGGCACACAACTATCACTCACTCATAACGATGCGTCCAATGCCATGTCCAGTAACCACAACAGACAGCAAATATGCAGGGCATGTCAGGCATGCACACACCTCAGACCATGCACTGTCATGCTGCCACAACACATGTCACGTTCGGCACCCATGGCTCACAGCATGTACCCCAAAAGCATATCCCCTCCCAAATGCGAATCTGGGGCATGGCCCCCATGTTGCCATATGCGTTCCTAAGCGTTCCATTTGAACCCCAAAAGCATATCCCCTCCCAAATGCGAATCTGGGGCATGGCCCCCATGTTGCCATATGCGTTCCTAAAGCGTTCCATTTGAACCCCAAAAGCATATCCCCTCCCAAATGCGAATCTGGGGCATGGCCCCCATGTTGCCATATGCGTTCCTAAGCGTTCCATTTGAACCCCAAAAGCATATCCCCTCCCAAATGCGAATCTGGGGCATGGCCCCCATGTTGCCATATGCGTTCCTAAAGCGTTCCATTTGAACCCCAAAAGCATATCCCCTCCCAAATGCGAATCTGGGGCATGGCCCCCATGTTGCCATATGCGTTCCTAAGCGTTCCATTTGAACCCCAAAAGCATATCCCCTCCCAAATGCGAATCTGGGGCATGGCCCCCATGTTGCCATATGCGTTCCTAAGCGTTCCATATGAACTCCAAAAGCAAAGTACAAACCAGACCCAGGATGGGCCAGGAGCCCGCATACACCAGAGTCACAATGAGTAGGGGCACAGCAACACACCCATCGGCATGGCCAATCCGTCCCATGCCACATGTGCACAGCACACAGTCCCATTGCCTAGCACACACAACTACAGATGCCACAGCCACACACTCGCCTCCGGGAAACCCATGTACGAGATTGCACGAACTGCCAATGTCAGACGACTAATACATACTTCGCCAGGTGCAACACAATAACAAATCTCATTCTCTCCACAGGTGACGAACTGCCGGATGCTGGGGATGGAGACAGCAGCCAGCACAGCCAGCCCACAAGCCCCCAACGAGGACACACGGATCTGGAGGATCTGTCCTCCTCTTCGGACACGGACCACCAAGCTGGCCCATCTGGCGTGGCAGGGCCCAGCCGCTCCCCAGGACCCCTCCTACCCACCAACCCATCATCCAGGGATGCTGAACAGTCCCAGTCCCCTGCTGCCACTGTCGTTGCGGCCACACCCACGGTCATTGCGGCCACTACCACTGCCGCAACCGCCACCATCGCCGCACCGACCACCACCGCCTCCCACCACCACCACGTCTTCGCTGGCACCAGCCCCAGCGCAGGTGGTGGCCCGGCCGACTGGATCCACCCTGGGAGCCACAGCGAGGACCGTGGTGTGCAATGTGGCTAGTGGGCAGGCCGGTGGCAGCAGGACTGGTAGGAGGAGCAGGGTCAGGGAAACGCCAGCCTCCCTGGGAGCCATGCCCTGCCTCAAATGGCCAGAGTCCTTGGGGCCTATGAAGAGGCCCAAGGACAATGGGCCAGGTCTGCTACTGACACGCGGGAGGTGCTGGGGGTGCTGAGGTCCATGGACGCCCATATGGGCCAATTCGTGTCCCGTATGGACCAACTCGTGGACCTCATGGGCCAGCTGGTGGTGGCGGTGGGGTCACAGGCAAGGCCAGCAACACCACCTCCGCCACCACCTGCTAGGGCGCAGGCTCGGGCAGCAGTGTCCACTTCCCCTGCGTCCACAGCCAGTGAGCACACCTCACCCACCACCAGCAGGTCGCCACCACACACCCCCTCCCAAACGTGGAAGGGGCCGTCCGAAGAGGAAACAGATCTCCCGGGAGGACTTCGCACGCTCCAGTTGCAAGTGAGGCAGCCAGCCAGCCTTCCGCCAGCCTTCCTTGACCAGCCACTGCATTGACTTGCTCTACGATCCCACTCCACACAGCCAGCTGGATGGCATGTGTGTGTTGGACTATGGACATAGAACCAGTGGGTACACCCTGATCATCACGCAGCCATGACCGACAGCTCATTGTCACTGCACGCACCACTTTTGTCATCACCTTACACACAATCACATGTCACAGTTTGTAATAAATGCACCTTTTTCACTAACTGCTGTTTGTGCCCTGTGTTTTATTTGTACGGAATACAACGGCCACCTTGGGCGGAAAGGCACCTGATGCGTGGCATGGCAATGGAATCCGGAGGGCCTGTAGGGACCTAGGGGTGGGAGACAGAACAGGAGCACATTCAATGAGTGTGTCACACACCCATCACACAGTACATGTCAACAACTACAAGCAATGTACACACATCGCACAGAGCAATAGGGCACAATGCCACAGTCACCAACAGTGGCATACTACCCTGGCCATGGAGCGTTGACACACTGCACGCAGTGAACATACGGCCACCCTGACACAGCACACACACACCTGCACAGATACAGACACATCATCCGTCGTACATGGACACTCACCGTCAAGTGAAGTAGCGGGCGATGAGCTGCTGGCGCACATTCCCAGCTTCCTCCTCTCCGCTGTCCACCTCACTCGAGCTGTCCTGGTCTGCGGGCTGGGGCCCTGGTTGATCTCCGTCATCCACAATGAGGGGGATCTGCTTCCGAATGGCCAGATTGTGCAGCATGCAGCACGCCACCACTATCTGGCACACCTTCTGTGGGGAGTACGCCAGTGCACCCCCGGTGCGGTCCAGGCACCTGAACCTGGACTTGAGGAGGCCAAAGGTACGCTCGACCACACGTCTGGTCCTCCCATGTGCCTCATTGTATCGATCGTCTGCTGGGGTGCGAGGATTCCTCAATGGACTGAGCAGCCATGCCCCATTCGGATACGCAGAGTCACCTGGGTGTGAGGGACACAGAGAACCGTTGCAATTCCAACTGGACAGGGGACAGCATCGCACAACCAGCACGCTACACCACTCCACATACTCACCGACAATACAGGCACGATCCTGTTGCAGATTGGCCATCAGTCGTGGCAAGATGCTGTTGCGCATTATGTGTGCGTCATGGGCCGAGCCTGGAAACTTGGCACACACGTGGGTGATCACCATGTCCGCAAGGCACACCACTTGCACATTCAGGGAGTGCGTGTGCTTCCTGTTGCGGTACAGGTGCTCAGTGGCCTGTGGTGGAACAAGGCCAACATGAGTGCAGTCAATGGCTCCCACGGCGTGTGGGATTCTGCCAAGGGCATAGAATGCACCCTTCACTGCCGCCAATTCACGAGCCCTGGGGAATCTGATGTACCTGTTCCGGTACAGCATCATGGCTGCCAGTACATCCCTCAGCACCTTGCTGAACATGGGCTGGGACATCCCTCCTCCACTGCCCACTGTGTGCTGGAATGACCCAGTGGCGAAGAAATGCATGGCGGCCATCACCTTAGCCGTGGGGGTGACAGCAGTCGGATACACCCTGCGGGGACGGAGATGGGGCTCTAACATGGCACACAGTCGATGCAGAGTTGGCCTGTCCAGCCGAAACTTCCTGATTACCTCTGTATCGTCCATGTCCGCCAGCAATTGGTATGGGCGGTCAATGTTCGGTCTCCGCCTGGGTTAAATGGCAGAGGACACATGTCAAAGCAACACGGCACATAGCAATTTCGCATACACATCACTGACATGACTGAGCAAGCACATGAGCCACAGCCCAGCTGTCAAGCTGGGACGGCACGGCCACAATACACTTACACAGGTCTCCCAACAATGGCAATGGCAAGTGAGACATACCACTGCCATGTGCATGCACATGGGGATCTAGGCCCCAATGACTTGCGGGGCGTGCTGATGGGGACTGACTGCATATTCGTCAAGCGGCAACGCCACGGCAACATGAGTGTCTGCTGAGCATGGAACTGCTTCCGAGGCTGGATGAGTATGGCACACGGCGACGACGATGTGGGCACGGGCTGAGCGGCCAATACAAGTGGGACCTGTGGCACGAGGGGATATGAGACAGTAGTAGGTGTCAGCACTGCACCCTATGTACAGCACTGTACGGATCACAGCTCCCGAAACATTGACTGGTGTCCACATTGACAGCCCCATGCCAAGACGGCTGTGTGCTTGCAGTCACACGTCACAGGTGAGAGGTTACATTGCACGTGCCAGGTGGCAGACGTACATAGTGGGAGCTGGCATGTGTGTGCATGTGTCTCCTGTTCAGGATCCACCAGATGGGCGCTGACTCTGTACTGACCATTGGACACAGCATGTTCCGTGGAAGGCTTGTGTGTGTGGGATGGTGGCACTGGATGTGCCTCCGTTGGGTGGGGGGCCATGCACAGGGCGGGTACGTCGATGATTGCGCATTGTTGGTCACGGTGGGTGCACCAACTAAGATGTGTTGCCCTGTGTTCAATTCCTATGTCCGCATGATGATGGACTGTGGATGTGGGCAGACTACACATTGGTCGATGTGCTGTCTATATGCATGTGCCTTCACACCAGGCACAGCTGCCCCTGCACATGTGACCCCTGCTGGACTCGCTGCTGGGTCTGTGGAGCTGATGCACCTTCTGCGCGTGGGGCGGGCAGCTCTCCTCACTTCCCTCATTGCGCATGTCATGTCTTTGCCGCAGGTGACATGGATCATGGAGGGCCCACATGTACGCGTGGGTAGGCTACACATGATTGTTCACTGGTCGCCACCCCCAGTCAGTGTTTCGAATGGGAAGGTTGTCGTGCTGGTGGTATGTTCGATGTGGCGGATGGGCGGGCCTAGGTGCGGGCTTACATTCCGGACATGGGGGGTAGTTGGATTGGCGACTAGTTGCAGTACACACGGGACACGTCTCTTCCTTTCCACATCTGGGTCATCCCTTGTACTAACTGACAGTGATACAGTCATCTTCGCCCCAGCCCTCATGTCCTCCCCTCGCCCCCAATATGCATGCTCACCTGCGAGGCTAGCGCTTGCACAGGCAGCCCCAAGCTCGCACCAGAGAGGGCAAGGAGTGTATGTGTGGGTCCAGTTGCACGAGTGGGCTGTCTCAGGGTATGATGTGTGGCGGGACGCCGTCCACCTGCGTGGTGCCCCAAATGGAGACCCGGCCTGCATGGACTATGCATCACAGTCTTCGCCTTCCGGATCCGCCACCTGCGACACCCAGTGGCTGTGGCTGCCCTTGCGGCCAGGCCGCGTCCGTCTGTGGCTGTTGGCCCACACATTCACTCTTTGGCCTCTCTGGGGAGGGCTCGGGGGTGGTGGCGCACGCGCTTGCACTTAGTCGCAATGGCATGTGTCGTGGTTGGTATGATGGGCAATGGATGGGATGGTGCGAGCCACCTCCCGTGACGTCAGTGCTGCTCGTGCTGTGGTGCGTCCCCCTACACTTCCATTTGACTTGTGCCATGCTAGACGTTGAGGTTCTATTGCCTGCGTGATATGACCAGGAGGAGCGCGAGGAGACCTCTCACACACCATGCTCCACTGCCATCCCGTGCCCTGTATCGCCTGTGCGGATTGACTATGTTGGGGTTACACCTGGTCGACTGGGGCTGTGTGTGCCTTGTCAAGGGGCATGGCGGGCGCACAACAGGATCCAGCTTGTCCACAGAGGGTGGGCTGAGGTGCGCCTGGTACCGCTTTGTACGTGTGCCCGGCTGCTGTGCACACACGTGTTCACTCCCCCCGACAGGTGTCCTCTCACAATGCCCAGGGAAGCGGTGGTGTACTGTTCATGACCCCTCCCAACACGGCGTGCTCCAACTTGGCATGTGCGCATCTACCCGTCGCACCCACCCACCTGAGCACTGCGTCCATACGACTTCACACGACACATGTGTGTCTTCCACAGTAGTGCTACTCATTTGCGTTGACATCCAATACCAGTGGACTACATGGTCATGTCACGACTGCCGTGTACTTCACATACTCTCATCCTCTCTCATTCGTACTTGTGAAATGAGTCAGCGGAGACAGTTTTGGTTTCAAACATTATATTGAGTCTTCTGTCCTCTGTGATGCAGTATAGTGGACACTACTGGCAGCGGAATACATGTTGAGGATATACTGAGCATGATTACAAATGGGATAGGGTGTGGGGTTACATCTGCTTGGCCAAGGCTGTGCTAATGTACATTTACGTATAGCTGCGGAGCTGCGGACTTTGACACAGACGGTATACATGTAGCCTACCAGACCGCTCGGCATCATGGGCACAGTCCATCTCAGTTCCATGTGACAGGTTTGCTGCGGTTGTTCCTCATGCACGCGTGCATGTGAGATGACATCAGGGCATGTGCTTGCGTGCATGCAGCGGCGTGCCACTTGTTGTTGCACTGTGGTGGTTACTGGACATGTCACAGTCACTGGGGTCGTGTTGTTGTTGTATGCACTTGTCGTCCATGCAAAGGTCCTGGTATGGGATTCCCGGGGCGGGGGTGGGAGGGTGCAGCACCCACAGACTCCAGGCGACCTATTCATGTCCACTGAGCGGTGTGTGTGTCCATGTGCGCTGGATCCATGTCGTGTCCTGGTTGTTCATGCAGTTCCGTCCATGTGGGTGCGATGCACAGAGCCCATGCCACTGCCTCCCACGATGCATGCGGTGTTCCTGGATGTGATGGGGAACAGTGTGCATGTCCCGGTCATATCCGATGTCATGGCGATGTCGTTGATGGTGTGGTTACAGTTGCCGGTCGTTTGGTATGGCTGTTGTGGTGGTGACTGGCCAGTCCGTGCGGAAGCTGAGCATGGGTGCGGGGTTGGACTTCATAGGTCACTCGGGGAACCTGCGTTGTGGTCCGACGTATTTACAGGTTGTCAGGTATGCGATGCCGTCCAGCAGGGCTTCCATGTCATTGGTGGTGTACATGTTTGCCAGCCAATGAAGCGGATGGTGGCTGTCAAGGTGTTGTTCGTAGGTTGTCCCTTGGAGGACCATGATGGGGCATGCTGGGTGACATTCGATGTAGCTGTTCTCGATGATCCGTCGTGTGGAGGCACAGTGGTTCCATTTCAGTGCGCGTGCGATGTTGGCCACATACGCCATGCCCCCATAGGCAGAGCAGGCCCTGTCGTGTGCGTCCAGAGGGAGGAGTAGTGGTAGCAGGTCCGCCTTCAGACATGCCGGGTTGGAGAGGCATATCTTGACGGGATGCTGGTAGGGACACCTCCGACAGTAGAAGACGGGCATGACGCAGCTGAACAATGTGATGCGGTAAGTCAGTCGGTAACTTACGTTCAGCAGGGACAGGAGATCGCATCCCAATGTATGTATCGTGTTGGTTTGGTACAGCTTGAGCTGTTTGGCGTAGTTGGGTAGGTGTGTTGCGGTTGCCATTTCGCAGCGGTTCGTAGAGGTGGCGTGCTCCGGCTGTGTGTGCAGTCTGCAATGTGCACGCTCCGGGGTTGCTGTGAGCTCTGTGTAGTCATGGGGAGACAGGACTTGTGTTCTGTTGGCTTGTTTGGAGGACACGGGCCCTCTTCCCACATGCTTCTCAGACAGTTCAAGGTCAGTGCTGTGTGACTCCTTCCAATTAACTTGCATGTGGCCGACATGGGGGAGTGTTTTCTTCTTTCTTCCCCGTCCGTTGTGTGCTTCTGTGATATGCGCTATCTGCCCTGTGGTCGGTCTCCTCGGCATGCCTGTGTTGGTCTATTCTTGGACAATGGCTGTATTCACCGGCTTCTGTCGTAGGGCTGTGGTTTCGGTGTTGGAATGGAAGGTCATTCAGTGCTGTCTGCTCTCCCTTGTGTGGGCGGCAGGCTGCCTTTCCGCTCTGCGTTGGGCCTTGTGTGTGGATGTTATTCTTGGGCCACCTGTTGTCGGTCCCCGGGCTCTTTGGTGTTCCGTTTCATGTGTCTTGTTCATATGTGCAGGGTGGTATGGGTTTTTCAGTGTGGTACTGGCGTTCCTCTTCCCGAAGGAGCCCTGCTTCTCCTAGTTGGTGTTGCCGCCGCTGTGTGCTTCACCATGTTTGTTACACTGGGGTGTGTCCTGCTGTTGCGTGACTTCACTGACATGTGTGCGTCGGTTGTGTGGCGTTGGCTGTTGTCCGTGAATTGGGCGTTGGGGACATGTCTGTGGCCGGCCTGTCACGTGTCATGTGCGTTCGGGGTGGGGCTGATGTGTGTGCTGCTTGGTTGTGTCCCTGTGTCTGTGTGCGACGCATGCATGGCGCTGCGGTTGGCCTCTGCGTTGTGCGCATGTGTGCGCATGTGTGGCGGCGTCATCGGCGCTTTGGGGCCGTGACGGGGTGGTTGGTTCCTAGTCCCAGGTGGTGTGTACACATGTGTTCCGCGATGTTAGGATTTGGCCTGTGTGTCATATGTGGATGCAATGGTGGATGTGTAGTGTGCACGTGCTGGTGGGGGGTTGTCCGCTTTTTCCGCCCTTGCACTGTGTGCGCTGTTTGCGTGCACTTGTTGTGTGTGTGCCTACCTGCGTCTCCGCGGTACGTTGCGTCCTTGGTGGTGCATCAGCAGAAGCATGGGAAGGGCCTGCAGTGCTGGATTCATGCCCGGGGTGCCGCTTCTTCGTTGTCCGTGCTCTGCGTCCGTGTTTCCGCCTCTCTTTCACGTGCGGTGTCTCTTTGCCGTGGGAGCCGTTTGTTTGCGGCATCGTAATTTATGCGCCGGGCGGGGCGTGTTTCGTCGGACGGTGTGTGTCAGTTGTGCTGCGCCGCTACGTGTGCGGGCGCACTTTGATGGCGGACGGTGTTGCTGGCTTGCCGGCGGTGTTTGGCCTGCTTTTCGCATCGTAATTGGGCGGGCGTGTGGACTGCTGCGTGCCGGCGGTAACTGGTGGTTTTGCATCCGCCAGCACGGCGGTTGTGCTTCCGCCCGCCATCGTAATGAGCCCCTAAGTTATTTTTTTAACTAATTAATATACATTTTAATTTCATCCATCAGTCTTATTTGCAATTTTAGTTGTATATTTTTTTGACTGATGTATAAAAATAATTTTAGTTATGCTGCTCTGGATTTTTGGTTGGTTCATTGGAAGCTGTGTAGGAAATGTGTTTTTTTTTATATAGAGGTCTGGCTATTAATTCTAAGTAGTGTACTCCTTTGTTGGTAATAAAGGGTTTTACTTTACGCTGCATCATGTCATACATTCTATTGGTTTGTTTGCTAACTTTAAGTTCAATTTGGGTTAAAGATTGTTACATCGTAGTTGTTGGTAGCTTTGTTCTTTTTGGAGGGTTTCTATGAATTTGTAGTGTGTAGGTTGGGTTCTGCATAGTGTGAATTGGAAGTCATTGTGCCATCCTTCTACTGCGTTGTTGGTTTTGGCTTTTGAGTCATGGTGCTGCCGTAGACATTCCACTATGATATTTGGTATTTGGGGTGGCATCTGCGTCCAGAGCAGTGCAGTCTGCCAACCCAAGTGTCGATTCCGATCTCGGCCGGTAGGGCTCCGAATCGGATTCGGCTTAACCGGATCCGATTCGGAGCCCTATTTCCCGACCGATCCGTACGCGCGTCCGGGCGGCGAGTACGATGCGTATTCGCCGACCGACTCGTCCGGGCGTCCCGACCGCTCCGACCGACTCGATCCCGTGTCGAACCGCACCGACCGACTCGCACGGACACGACTCGCACCGCGCAATGGAGACGTTCCCGGCCGGGTAAGTACGATGCGCGCCGCTGGCGCAGTCCGACCGAGCCGCGCACTCCGGCTCGAAAGAGCTGTCGGAGCCGTACTTTGGGGGTCCGTGTCGGACCCCCTGTCACGCGTAGCCGCGCGAGTCGCACACAGGGGGACCCATGGGTCCCCCTACCTGTGCGTGTACGGCGCGAATCGCTTCGCCGCGTACATGCTGTAGGGGCGCACTTGTCCGCATCGCACCCATTGAGTCAATGGGAGCCCGCGTACGTGTTGTACGACAGGCTCCCATTGACTTCAATGGGAGTCCGACCGACTCGAGTCCGATGGCATACGTGCGCATCGTACTCGTTCGGTCGGACTGCACGGGTCCGATTCGGTCGGAAATCTCTCCGGGTCCGGCTCGGTCGGGGAGATTTCCGGCCCGAATCGGAATCGGCCCCTAAGTTTGTGTTTGTTTTGTTGTTAGAAAGGTCTTTCTATAAGTAAGTTGTAGCGGTTAGCTACCTATGTGACAGGGACATAGGCAAGTGCAATACTTTTTTAAAATTTCAAAGCCAATTGACTGTTGTATATTCTACACTTAGGGCCAAATTTATGGCAGTTTGGAGTAGGGCAACGCAGCAAAGCACCTTGCTGCGCTGCCCTATGCGAAAGTGAAAGGGCAGGAATGCACCATATTTAAGCACTACTGTGCATTCCTGTCCTTTCTGCCTGCGCTAGCTCCATTTTGGCGGCATAGCGCCAACATAGGCACCCTTGTACCGCGATGCAAGGGTGCCTCCAATGCAGGCTACGAGGCATTTTGCTCTTTCTATTTATGCTTCATGGAAAGAGGAAAAAACTAGGAGAAATGAACATATTTCTCCTTGTTACGCTTCACCTCTGGAGGCATACGGATTTGACCCTTCCACAGGTTTACAGGTTTACATCACTTTGTAAATCTGGGGCAGCGTCAAATTCCATGGTTGTTGCGTGGGAAAACAAACCACAGCGCCCTTGGAACGCCTCCCAAGCGCAGAATAAGGTGACGCAGCTATTTGCACTGCGTCGCCTTACTCATGATTTATGAAGCAACTCAAAGCCACGCAGGGTGGCTTTGCGTGGCTTCATAAATCTTTATGAGGGCCCTGCGTCACACATGTACTACTTTACCTCGTGCAAAAGTGACGCAGGGCAATCATAAATAAGCCCCTTAGTGCAGATTGGTGGAGGTGTCTCCAAATGCTTTAGTTAAAATGGTAGCAGCAGCCTTGTATGGCTGTGTGTGGGTAAAGTTTGAGGATAGTTTGAATCATGGCTTGTTCAAAATCTATTATTATTTTATGTGGGGAGTAGTTGTTTGTTTTAATTTTTATGTGGTTCATTAGTTCGTAGTAAGTACTACTTTGTTTATTAGGTACTACGGTGTACATGAATGGTACATTAGGGTTTTGATTTCACCACATATGGTGTATATCTGACCAAGTGGTTTGGGGAACATTTTGAATGCCTCATCCATGTTTGACATTGGCTTAGTTTTAATAAGTTATCTTCGGTAAAAAATATTATGACGGGTTTATCATTGTTAAGGTTATCGTCTGAGAGGAAGGGTTCCTCATTATGTGTGGTGGTTAAGTGTTCATAAATTTGGATATCTTGGTTTCTTCTAGGGACAGGAGGGGTATCAATGGTGGCTCTTCAAATTTGTGCTATAAAGTGTTTTAGGGTGGGTATAGCTGGTAGCTGGCCGTGATGTGTTTGGGGACTTTAGGGAGTGTATCTTTTAGTATTTTAGTTGTGGGCTTCTGGGAGCTAGTGCTTGCCTCTCTTAAATCTTGTAGTGCATGTGTTACTTTGATTTCGGTGACATTTGGGGGTGGTTGTGTTCCCTTACATTAATGTCTTATTTTGTAGTGGCCCCCCAGCAAGCATTAGAGTGATATTTAGTGCATTTCCAATTGATAGTTTCCATGCTTGTACTTTCTTGGCTGTAAAGAGCTAATGTGAGAGAGTAATTGTTTCCCTTTCTGTGATGTGATGAATCATGCTCTTCCTGTCATTATGTCTGAAAACAACAAAACAAAATGTATTACATATTAAATCAAAATAAAAATGTTATTAGGAGCAGGATTTTTTAATTATTCCTTAAGAAACAATATTTATATGTTAAATACATATATTTTAATATTTACATTTGTATGCAATTTTAATATGAGTTAATGTGCTGTAACATTCATTTTAATAGTTCTAGCTTTATAATAAATATGTTAAATTATTTTACATATATATTTTATATTAATATTATTTACAGATATTTTTTAAAGAATAATACATTTTTATATTTCCCTATGTTTTACTATAAGAACTTGGGTTATTAATAACAATCACAGTCCTTGTCAAATTGAAGCACTAAAGTCACCAGATCAACCTGAGCTCCAAGCCTGGGATCAAAAACCATCAGGGGAGTGAGGGAGCAGGCGGTGGCCAAAGAATGCTCCACGTTGTTCAATAGCCGCTGGATGAGGCCTTGCTGAAGCCATTGACTTCTGTAGGGAAAGCTCTGAGCTGGAAAAATTTGAATTTCATGCCCAAAGAAGATCCCTTGCCAGCTGATACTTTTTGCATCTTCGCCTAGTAAAGTGTTGCGTAAACTGAATCTCTGGCTCAGCTCTACAAGGTTTGTTTTCATGTTGGTGGCACAAATTAACTTAGTTCAATGCACCAACGCCTGAATGTGAAAGAGAGGTATCTGTAGCCTCACAGAACCCCACCCAATACATAGTTGAAGTGGTGTCAATGCTATTGGGTTACTACCAGTCCCTCAATAGGGACAAGGGGGCCGATTCACAGAACTAATCTGAGATAAAATCCTAAACTTACTACTTTTGGTATTCACAGAAGGCATTTAGTAGTAGTAAAGTTAGGACCCCTAACTTTACTACTACTAAACTGAAGAAAAATCCTAACTTTACGACTTTTGGTATTCACAAAAGCCATTTAATAGTAGTAAAGTTAGGAGTCCTAACTTTACTACTACTAAATGCCTTTTGTGAATACCAAAAGTAGTAAGTATAGGATTTTATCTCAGATTAGTTCTGTGAATCGGCCCCAAGGTGATTGGAAACAAACCTGTTTCGTTCTTCTTGATACCATACATACAAACTGCGCTAAGAGAAAGCCACTTTATCTAAAAAGCGTGTTTTTTTAACAAGTGGACGCTATTGCTCAGTACATATAAAACAACTACGCAGAATCAGATTAAAACAGCACAAATGCATGTTGCGAACAACAAAAATAAAATTACCATTCTACCATGGTTAAAATGTCATCCAAAAAAGACCTAACATCCTAAAACCTACTTCTGTGCGCTATGCTAGGAGAGCATGGAGTAGCGTAACTTGCCTCTAGATTTTCTTGGAAGGAATAAGCACACTGCATACCTGTTTACAGCTAAACTCTGTAATTATCATTAGTCAGGGAGGATGTGTTCCCTGTGAAAGGCAAAAATGCGCTGCATCAGCATCAGCTCCACCCAAACTCAGGTTCGATATCAGCTTTCAGTTGAAAGTGTGATACGGCAGCATCTCTGGCAGTCATATCTTTTCTGGCAGTATCTTGTGCTATAATCTGGGGCAAAGAACCTCTCCAGACAAGTACTCAAGTGGCAGTCCTTTTATACTATATCTTATCCAAGATTGAATTTCCAACATCACATTAGGAATGTCTGGTATAACCAATGAGCATCAAGATACTAGTCTAAGAAGCATTCTTTTAAACAAATAAGGTAAACATACAACAATTCAGACTACACTGGGTTGGCTATTATTGTTTGACTTTAAAATTCAGATAACAAGGCACTTGCTCCAGACTAATTTTGCATCAGGTGTTTTTTTTATGTCTATATCTGAGTAACTTGACACTTTCACAGGTTCTTGTAAAGATAAGGACAGATGACATCTGCATCAAAGGCAAACATGTTGATGATTCTTCAAAAATACAGAAAATGGAGTCTTAGCCTTCTTAAATGGAGTTGGGCATTATAGTCTTTACGTCAAAAGATTTCTACCTTCACACAGTCACTTTTTTGGTGCTTGGATTCTTCCAGCAGGGCAAGGTTGCAATCTGTAGCTGAAGAGGGCTCTACAAGGCCGGATAACTTCTCCACGAGGTCCAGCTGAATCAGATTTGCTGCTACAGAGAAGCAGGTAGCGGGAGCAACCTGAATCTTTGGCCCGAAAGCAATGCACAGTCATCAAATTGGCTTGGCAGATAGGTTCCGGTCCCCTGCCGGTTCTCAAAGCAAAAAGGTGCCAAAATGTTTCTAAGTCCCAGATTTCAGAAAACTTTAGGATGAGTATACTTTGACACCAATCAAGGGTCTAGGACTTTGGGGACATAACATGGGTGGCAAGACTCACTGCAGCAGAGACCAGCAGCAGCAGGGTCCAGGGTGCAAGTCCAGTTGGAAATAGTCAGCTGAAAATGCAGGTAAAGGCCTCTGAACGCTGCTTGTGTCCCTATAGCCCAAACAGGAGGTCAGCCATTTGTCCCCATGAGTCAAATTGTTTGCTTTGGGTACAAGAGGGTGAGCAGGTCCAGTCTTCAGGGCTCTTCCCAGATCACAGAGAGCATGTCCAGTCATCTTGTGCTCTCCCACAGGTCCAGAAGTGATCTGAGGAAAGTACTGGGGATGCCACATTGATGCCCACTGCCTGCTGGTGGGTGGGGGAAACTTCTGATCACTTCCTAAACAATCTGGTAGAAGTTCCCAGAGGTGACCCTACTCACCTTTGCAGTACCTTCTATGGGTTTTACTGCAATAAATTCGAAGGTGCCACTCTCTGTACAAAAACAACATGTCAAAACCTTTCTTTTTTTTTTAATGCAGATTTATATAGCGCGAACTCGACCCGAAGGTATTGGAGTGCTTTACATGAGCACCGGTTACGTTACACAAGGACACATTCAGGCACGGGGAGATTAAGTGATTTGCCCAGAATCACAGGATGTGGACGCAACCCCGAGGCTCGAACCTTGGTTTCCTGCACCAAAGTCAGCAGTCTAGCCGACGGACCACATCCTCTTCCCCTGCGCAGAGCTGCTGTGCCCCCCCTAGACGTGTAACCGGGAAAATGAGCAACTCCTCCTTTGTGGTCACTCAAAACTGGTTCGGGCCAGCTCCTCTCCACTGAGCCCGGTGCCTGACTAGCTAGGAGAACAAAGGAAGGAGGCAGGCCCAGGTGTTACCTACATCTAATGTGGCAGACTAGCCCCTTTGAAGGTAATTAAGTTCCTGGGCACAGCCCAGATGGTCAGCCTGCCAGAGAAACAGAATGCCTCTCCCACTGAAGGCCTTTTTTTCTGTTCTAGGAGTAACCTCACATCTCATTAAGAGGGCTATTCAGCTCCTGGGTTACGGTTGAAAGCTCATGCAAATAGGCTTCTAGAGGCTTTAGGCAGGTAACATGCAACTTTCTAAAAATCACTTTCCAAAATATTTAATGCAAAACTGATTTCACCAGTGAATTTGGTTTGTAATAAATATTTCAAAAAGTCCACAAATTACATTTGTAGCAGTTTCCTAACCAGAGATAACATATTTTAAACTTAAGATTGTATACCATTGCTTTCCTAAGCTGCTACAATGAAAATAGTTTTTCACTGTAAGAATATGTTTACCACATGTTTACCATTAAACATTTTCATGTCCTACTCTCACATACCATGTACCCTACCATATAGACAATAAGCCCTACTTAGGGGTGACTTTTAAATATTTAAATGGAAGCTTTAGGTCTGTCAAAAAGGGGTTATTTTGACAGGTCAGATTTGCAGTTAAAACCTGCACGCACAGGCTGCTGATCAGCCTGGAACGTGTTACAGTGCCACTGCAGTGGATGGCTCAATGAGTGCTCCAGTCCACTGGTAGCATTTAATTCACTGTCCCTGGGTACATTTGGCACTATATACTAGGGACTTATAGGCAAGTGAAATAAACCAATCGGGTGTATACCAATTTCATCATGTTGAAAGGAGGAGCAAAAGCATTTTACCACTGGCTAGCAGATGTCATGTGCAAAGAGTTCTATAGCCAGCAAAAATAGGGTTCAACAAAAAGGCAAAAATAATCTGGGATGACCCTGCAGAAAGGGCAAATTTCCAACACTTCCCATGGGGAGATCTCTATTGTGATAGCCTAGACTTGCACCTATGTGTGAAAAGTTACTAGTACTAACTTTCCCTTGTAAATCTTGCTACAGAAGACTCTGACAGACGGTGAGCACATGCAAGTCTACACCTCGGTGTAAATCTGCACTCAGAAATGATGAATAGCAAAAAAAAGTGTTGATTTACACCAAGGTGCAGTAGTATGTAAATTTACATGTGAGTAAATCTACGTGTGTATGTTTACCTGTGTGAATCAGGCACAGACTGAATAGTGGTATTTTCAGAGTGATCAAATCTGCTCACAGGGATGAAGCTGTGGGAGTTCCAGGGAGGGGATTCCTGTCAAAGCTGATGAACCTCTCACTATCTTGCAATTGTGTGGGTATTCAGAAGCTGGTCAGGCATATTCCCATCCTTAAAGTGTTTGGAGAATTATACTATCTAAAGGAATAATTAAATCTTTTTTCAGATGTAAAAAGTGAGCAAACACCCCCAACATTGGTGGGTGTTTAGGAAATAATATTTTCCCTGTAAAGAAATAAAAACTTTTATAATGCAAATGCACTTTTATGTGGCATTTTCACATGAATGAAAAGGTTTACACTTGTGAGTACTCTTAGAAATTTGCAACAGTCACAGATTCCCCCGGGGTATCTCATTCTGCAACATACAGAGTACCAATGCCCTCTACTTAAGTGATTACCTAACGAAGTTCATCTCAATCATATCAAGTTCACTGTGTTCACCTTGTCCATCTGTTCACTCAATATTCAGCCACAAATTCCTACATTGATTTTGACCTTTAGTACTTCCAGATTTCTGAATCTTCCAGATAAGGACTCCTGTATAAAACTTTAAGGAAGACATTTTACTCTCCTTCAAATAAATGAGGCACCAGATTTATACCACTTATGGCCCGTCCTTCAAACTCAAAAGTTTAATTAAACATTTTAATCAAACAAGGTTAAATTTATGTTTACACAACTCCAATACTTGCTTGACTTTGCGTCTATCTGAAGACTCTGAAGTAGGATTTTTTAAATAACTGCTCTCACCAGCTTCTCCAAATCAGTTCATTACCTACATGTGGAAAATCAGAAAAATATTTAAAGACATGTCTCTGATGTGCCTAAATTTGTACGTTAGCATATGGACAAACCACAAAAGTCGTTAGAAAATGTATGTAGCATGTGGCAATTAGAAAAAAAATTCAAAGCCCTGTTTGCAGTGTACATTCTTCTGTAAAGAGAGCATGAACGAGTTCAAGGGGGATTTCTGCAGTTGCATGAAAGCACACCTTAAGAAGTTGCGAACATTTTCAATTTTGAATGTGAGCCCACCGGGACATTTGATGTTAAAGAAGGTGTGAAATCCCAAATTGTGGCACCTGCAGATCAGACAATGCAAATTGCCAGTTCTGCAGTGGCACAGTTTTCCTACTGAGGCTATATTGTCCTGTTAAGTTTACGTGGACTTTTGCAAAAAGCTACGTAGAATATTTTGCACTTTTGTGGTGCCAATTTAGTAATTTATGATGCTTCCCATGCAGTCATCAGTCAATTTAGTTGTGCAAAAGCAATATTTGCAGCATTAAAGAGAAGTGTTTAGTTATTGGTCATTAGACATCTATATACACTTTATTTCTCAAGTACATCGCTGCTGTATTGTCGTGAGACTATGGGGCATATTCTCAAGAATGTGTGATAACTACCGCAAATACAGCTTAACGCAACACTTCACATCGCAGTCCATCGCGGGAAAATAACGCTGTGTTAACGTGGTATTCCCAACACGGCGGTACCATGCGATAGTCACACGATAACGCGTCAAATGAAAGCGTTAAAATCAACCCGACGCCGCAAAAACGCGAAACCCCAACGCGAAAATAGTAGCGATGATGCCAATCGCGATACAAAAATCTGCGAAAACCAGCCACAGGCCTGCAATTCCCACGCGTCATGCACGAAAATGCACTATAAAAGTAGAAAAAAAACATACAAACAAAAGCCAAACAAAAGCGAAGCACAATGGAGGCATCCGGAGCAAGTACAGAGGACAACCAGAACCCCACAAGCCCCCCGGAGGATCAGCCTGTGACCTCGGGGTCAGGGAAGGGCAAGGACAAGAAGAGTAGGAAGAAGCAGTTCAGTCCGCAGGAAAACAGGATCCTGATAACGGAGGTGATAGAACACCATCAACAACTGTTTGTCACCTCCACTGTGTCACTGGCAACTAAAAATGGAATATGGCAGACCATCGTGGACAAGGTGAATGCAGACGGAGTGCTGAGGAGGACAATGGACGAGGTCAAGAGGCGCTGGAATGATGTGAAGTGCAAAACCAAGCTGAAACTCGCAAACAACCGGAAGGCAGCAATGCAGACTGGAGGTGGGAGTCCAGCGCCACAGGAGGAGCTGGACGAGATGGAGGAAATGGTGTCCACAGTCATCAGTGGGGAGACAGTGGCAGGAGTTGGGGGACCGGACACTGCTCAACATGACCGGACACAACAGCAACAGGGTGAGTAACGACCATGGACTGGGGGGACGGGGGAGATGGGCACAATGGCACACATGCACAATTAAGCACAGCACATCTGCGGACAAACCATGCCCCAGACCCCCAACTCCCACCAAGAGACCAATGCACACAGGTATGCAACATCTCGGCACCGCATAAGCACAGAAGCCCGAGGCACACCGCATGTAAGGGATAAGGGGCAGCTAAATCAGAGCTGCAGGGGCGACTCCCCCAAAATGCGGCACACACACATTACATGCAGAGCACATCAACATTGACAACGATGTGGTACAAACCGCAACACGTCCACAACAGAACAGAGGACACAACTGGTGCTGCATGTGCGTAGAAACTGGCCAATCACATTTGGCATTGCAGGAAATGTGAGTTGACAATGTACAAAGTACAAACACACATCCATGATGTAGTCGGAATGTCCACTGTCCCGCATCAAATAGGCAGCTCCCCCCAAACAGTCACAATGTACATTGTCATGCAGTCTGAATGTAAACATGTACAATGCGTCAACATACATGTGAACACATTGTTAAACTGTATCTCCCCTTCACATTGCAGGGGGAAATCCAACACCTCCTGCGGAGCAGTCCAAACCTCTCTTCTCTGATGACGAAGAGGACCACCACACCTTCGACTCCGGCGCCCTCCAACAGCTCGTGGACAGCCTCTGCAGCCCACTTCCAGGAGCAGGGCAGCCCAGCTGCCACGAGGAGAACCCACCCCCTGCACAGAACACACAGCAGGCAGCACCCACCACCATGGCTGCCTCCCAGGACCCCCACGATGAACACATGACCTTCCAACGCCGTGTGTTGGGGTGCCAGGAGTAACTGGCTGAACAGGTGCAGGTGGGGTTCGACCGCATGGCAGCCAAACTAGACGCCGTACGTGGGTGTCTGAGTCCCATCAGGGACCACTCACAGTCCCTAACGGACACCCATAGTCCGCTCCATGCTCTCCAACGGACCATGGCTGACATCGCTCGAGTCCTGACTCTGCGACAAGAACGACTGTCTAGTCAGCGTGCCTCCAGGGATCTCGCCCGGGAGTTGGGACACATGCGGAGGATCATGTAAAACATGGAGCGGACACAGGCGGAAAGAGCGGCTGCCACGGCTGCACACCAGCGAGAGGTAGCTGGGTCCCTCAATGCCCTAAAGACCCTCCTCATGGCATTGCTGCCACAAGGCCTGGCACTGATGCATGCTGCTGCTGCCACCCCATCCACATCTCCGGCCCCTGATGTGTCAGTGCCACACAGTGCAGCAGACATTCCACCTCCGGCCCCTGAGGTGTCACTGCCACACAGTGCTGGAGACAGAACACCACCACCCACATGTGAGGCACATGCAACAGCAGAGGACGAAGATGCGGTTGAATCAGAAGGACGCAGTAGGGTTCATCTCCGCCATGTGGCCTGTTTCTGCTTGGTTCTGCCCTCTGCATCATCACCTTCCACTGTCCCCCGATGCACTCTGCGACACTCACCTTGGACCCCGACATGGACTGCCATATTCTGTTTGGCCACCAATGACACAGCTATCAGACTGCGGACTGAACTCCTCCTCTCCTGATGTACCTGTCATTCCCTGAGGGACTCTGGCTGGCCCTCCACGGGCCAACAATGTAAAGTGGGGTTGGCATGGCCCTGTACTGCTCCAGCTGCAACACTACACTGAATGTGCAATAAACATTCGAATTCACACAGATGTGTCATGTCTATGATCTTTCAAGTGTGGAAGTATGGATGAATGTAGGGTCAGTGATTCCCCCTTACGTCCATGTTGCTCATGTTGTGGGACTTTTGTCACAGGGTGACAGATTGCCGATTGCGGACCGGGTGGCGCCGACACTACAACAGAGACACATCCATTAGTCACTTCCTTGTCCAGCCCAGGACAGAACCACGCCCAGAGCTCTGGGGTCACTGTTCACACCCTTACGCTGGACTGCCCACTCCGCTTACGCACACAGGGGAGGACGACAACGCCACATGTCCCAGCTCTTCACTGTAGGGATCTGCAGCTCACAGGTCTAGTTGTCAGCATGCCACAGCCACTCCCTCACGGCTGGTGTACACCCACACCACACCCATCCAGCACAGGCGTCACAGGACATGTGACCCTGCCAATAAAAAGGGCCTGGCGCATGTGCTGGACGCCATTTCCACTCTCTAACTGGGTGTCTCTGTGTAGTTCTCATGTATGCATGAGGGCCTAGGGCCCTGCCACCTCACATTGCCCAGTGCCGGGGGTGACATGATGGCGTCCGCACCACGGGACTCAATCATTAAGGGTCCATGGCTAGCGGTGCACAGACCTGGTGGCACCGGATACACTGCGGCTGGCACAGGCACACCGCCACGGGGCGGTGTCTTGCGGTGCAGTGAGATAGGGGCACCCATATCGATGAGAAGCATTTCGAAGTTGGCGCACGTGGAGTTGAAGCCCTGCTCTAGTCCAGACACTGCCCTCGAAGAAGGTGAAGGCCTTGCAGAGGAGCACCATTGGAAAGCTCGCCAGAACCCACTGGTAAGGCTGAAAGAAGAGATACTGAGCTGCGTCATAACACAGAGCCATTATCCATGCAAAGCAAACGCTAGAGGCAGCGATAATCAGGTTGTCTTGCCTCGTCTTCAAAATAATAATACCACCCCACACGATGGCCCAAAGACGACGAGGCAGAAGACATAAAACATAAAACACAACAACACCTAGAAAGAGGTTTCACTTTACAAAATGGAAAGACTCTCTTTTTAGAATAAGGCTTGGGGTTTTATTTATTCAATGCTCAATAACAGAAGGGTTTCCCAGATATCAAATGAGTAACATTCAAATGTATATAGATATATATATATATATATATATATATATATATATATATATATATTTATATGCAAGCAATAATAACACACTTGGCAAATGCAACAGTTAAATGCATGAATAATAATAATGAATAAACAAGCAGCAAATAATACTGGACGTCCTGCACGAAATCAGAAAGCTATATACACTAAATACATCAAATGATTACTTTGGATGTGCACTCTGACTCACTCACACATCACAAAGAAAACACCTCAAATGATCATAGCCACTGGCCACACATCACAATGGCAATAATCAAAACTCAAACACTTCACCTGGTGCAATCTTCATCCTGACTCACTCCAGACTGGGGGACCTACAGCCGAAGCCAGGAGACTCAGCAACCAGATGCCTGCACCAACGATGCGTCCACCGTCAGGCTCCAACAATCCCGGTTTCTAAGTCAACAAACCTCAGCTTTATAGTCTCAAAACACACTAGAAGGTTCGAGAGTCTTTCCCTCTGCGCCAAGGAAACTTACTGGAACTGGCCAGCTTCCATGCAAGCATTCCAGGGCAAAAGGAGTTCCCACGTTCCCTCTACATTCTCACATGTTCCAGCCTCTATCTTAACGAAGCTTACGAAAGGCTTCCAGGGTACATTAAACAATCTCTCACAAAACAACCTTGAACGTGATTAACCCAAACAACTTGCAAACACTCTGGGGGCCTGTCTGTGCGCGCAAAAAAGCTCTAGTTAGGCAGAGTCAGAATTCAGGATGACATGTGGCCATGTCAAAGCCAATAGTAAGAACTTCATAATACTTCCCAATGTACAACACAATGCACATTTGTGCACCACTGCGTATAGCATCACATACTTGATCTCTCAAAGTACAACACAGTGCACATTTCTGCACCACTACTCATAACACTGCACTTCGAGACCAAAAAGTACATTCCACACCTCTCTCTCTCTCATGCTTTCAAATGCACATCCCACACGTTCTGTTCTTGGCACGGCTGTTCTACTCTGTGACAGCTCCCATTGTAAGACTGCAAGATTACAAGAAAGAAACCTTCAAGAGAAACAAGGCATATGCAGGACGTCGTACATTCATGCTAGGATAAAATAACACACCAAAGTCAATTAAAATGATGGTAGTCAAAGGTCATCACGTGGTGTCAGACCACAAGAGTGCCTCTAGCACTACACAGGTACAAAAGCACAAGCATACTTACCGGCAAGAGCGAGGGAAGTGCCACACGACCTCAAAATCGGGCGAGATGAGTTGAGTGCGGAGTTGTGCTTGCAGAAGCTTCAGGCTCCAGTGGATGCAACGAAAGCCATCAGAATAGTGAAAGTTTTTAACGGCTGTAGAAGGGAGTGCAAAGTACAATACAGCAGCGTTCCTGAAACAACCACCGCCATTCGATACCGCCAAGAAGCAGAATATTGGCACCAGGTGGACGTTTGTTGACTTCATAGATGTCCTAGAAGGAGTAGATGATAAAAAATCATTAAATACTTAAAGGACCTTGCTGGTGATGGAGTAAAAGAAGTGCTGGAGAAAATCTCCCAGGCTGATGTAATATGGTACAGTCAGATGAAAGAAACATTGGGAACCAAGTTCAATCAGATGCTGAATGTTGACTATGAAAGGTACATTTTCAATCAAATGAGACAGCAGGATGATGAAATGATAGATGAGTTTGTTGAGAGACTTGACGTGCTGTAAGTTTACTGAGTTTAATGATGAAGAAGCCATACGCCTCAGAGTCATCATTAGGTGTCCCCATGAAGGGAAATGTAAAGCCATAGGACAGACGTGCAAAGGTTGCGTGAAAGAAAAACACTTCATAACAGTTTGCAAGGCAAAAGAAAAACCAACTGCATCACAGCGAGAAGAGAAAATGGACACTATAAGGTTCTAGAAACATTCTTGCCATGCCCACAAGACAAAAAGCAACATCAGTTACGACAAGTAGAAACCAGACAAAGTCGATCGTCACCAAGTTCACCCTACAGAGGCTTGTCAATGTCATTATCAAGCGCCAGAGAAGAAGATGAATGTGCGATGATGGTATCAACCAAAGAACTACATGCACAAATAGGTTTGGCTGCTTGCAAAGAATAACAAAGGACAAAGACAAACCAACAAACAAAACAACAGAATTCATTTGGCCACTGCCCTAAGATCACAATAAAGGTAAACGGTTGCCCCATAACCTTTATCATAGACAGTGGTGCATCAATTAACAATTGACATCATGCCAGTCGAAAAGTTTAACAGCCTGTCTCCTGTGCCACGCCTCAACCCGTCAAACACAAAGGTATACACGTGGGTTGCCACCAAACTGTTGCAGAGCCAAAGGGCGTTTATAGCAACCATACAACATAAAACAAAGTCAGTGCAAGAGACAATTCGCGTTCTTCACGGAACTTCATCCAGTGCATACCTAATCAGTGTTTCCACTACTGCCAACATGGGACTGATGTCCCTCAACTGTAACCTCCATACTCAATCTGAAAGTGTGAGTCCGTTCCCACTGTTGTTTCATGGCGTAGGGAGGCTTAATGAAAGGGCAACTTCATATTAACATGACATTCGCCCTGTTGCCCAGCGGCACCGCAGAGTCGCTTGTCACTTGCAAGCAGCTGTTTAAAAAGAACTGGAAACGCTATTGAAGCATGACATCATTGAGCGCTCCACCGGTCCTACGCCCTGGGTCTCGACCATAGTGGTGGTGCCAACAAAGGACAATGGAGGTGTGGTGCGCATCAGAGTTGATATGCGCCAGGCCAACAAAGCAATGGAGAGAGAAAGACATCCTGGTCCACACATAGGGTACATAATCATGCAGCTGAACGAAGCCAAAGTCTTCTCTCGTCTTGACCTGAACAAAAGATACCAACAACTCGAGCTGGAAGAGAACTGTAGGTACATTACTACTTTTTTGACTCATTTTGGTTTGTTCAGATACAAAAGGTTGAGTTTTGAACTGTTGTCGGCTGCAGAAATACTTCATGATGTCATACGTCGAATAATTCAAATTGTTACACTTGATTTTAACTACAGTGATGACATACTGGTATTTGGGACAACGCAAAAGGAGCATGACAAGGCTCTTACACAAATGTGCCAACTACTTGCGGATGAAGGTCTCACTCTGAATACAGCAAAGTGTGAGTATCACAAGACCAAACTTAAGTTCTTTGGGCACATAGGGCCACATGTATCAACCTATTTTGCATACGTAAATGGTGCAAATCGCAAAATTTGACCGTTTGTGCATGCAAAATAGCCTTTCAAGATGTATGAAAGGCTTTGGTAGTGCATTTTAGGTAATTGCAATTTTTTGCGATTACCTAAAATTGTGACTCCAAATAGGGAACCGCAATTTGTGATTCCCTAAGCACATGTACCAAGCATTTCCTAAATGCAAACTGGGCATTTAGGAAATGCTATTATAATTGACTCCAAGTTGATGGTAACCATGTGCAATTTTCGAAAATGCACAAAAAATTCATTTTTCAAAGTGCCATGCGCTTTACATGTGCACATTTGCTTTGGGGTGCTTCAGGGGAGCCATAAGGCCACCAGGCACCCTTGGTTTTACATTTTCTAATTCACGATTACCAATTAGGTAATCGCAAATTCGATCATACAAAACCATTCGCACCTATGCGCCTTTAGAACCATAGAAACGAATGGAGTAGCATTTCCTAACAGTGAATGCCTAATTGTGATTTCGACTCTGTAGCAATTGCTATTAGGGAATCGCTATTTTCTTACATACCATTTTGCATTACCTAAACAGCGATTACCTAAGATTTGCTATTTTAGGAATGCAGAAAGGAACTTTGATACATGTCGCCCATATTCTCTAATGGGGGAATGTCTTCTGACCCAGATAACGTGCCAGCACTGTCAGCTACTTGCTCCCCACAAGATGTCACCATGCTGTGATCCTTCTTAGGTATGCCCAGCTATTACTCAAGGTACATTTGTGACTTTGCTAATGTGAGCACCCCATTGAGAGACTTAACAAAACGAAATGTACCTTTCCTGTGTTCTCCTGAATGTGATCAAAGTTTCAAAAGAATAAAACACGCGATTGAGAATGCAACTGAGATGGCCTATTTTGACCCCAAGTTACATACTGAGATCACAGTATATGCGAGCCCAGTAGGGCTGAGGGCAATCCTTGTTCAACATAATGGTCATCCGAATGCTCAGAGACACATTGTGGCACAGAACGTGCCTATTCTCAGCCGAAGAAGGAGATTCTGGATGTAGCATGGGCCTTCAAACATTTTCATGTGTTTCTATACAGAAAATGTTTCACTATTTTTACAGACTTCCAAGCGTTGCTAACTATTTTTGGAAACCCGAAAGTCAAGATGTCCTCGCGCATTGAGAGTTGGGGGTTGCGACTGCAAGAGTACGACAGTACAATTGTACACAAGCCATGTAAAGATCAGAACCCTGCCGATCAATTTTCACGAGTATTGCTACATCGTCTCAGTTCAACATTCAAGCAGCTGAGGAGAACATTAACTTCATTGGGAGATCCAGCATGCCAGCAGCCCTATCCGTTGAACAGATTATTGCTGCTACTATAGCCAACAACAACATGCTTATCCTCAAAGACATAATTTCAACTCAGTCGTGTAAGAAGAGTACTCAACCTTTTGCTGAATATGTTGAATTTTAAAATTTCTAAATGTACAGGATGAACTGTCCTTTGCCAGGGAAGGTGTTGTATTGAGAGGGTCGAGAGTCCTCATACATGAGAGCCAAGTCATTGCAGTGGCGGCTCCTCCGCTAAGGCGGAGGAACGTCGCCCCATTACTCACGGAGCAGTGTAAACGAAAAAATAAAATGATAATAACTAAAGTTATCCTCATTTTATTTTTCGTATGGTCAGGTTAGGGCGGGGCTTGGCTCCCCTGACGTCGGGGAAGAGGACTGGTTGTGCACTCTGTAAAGTGCACATGAATGTTTGACCGGCACTCTCGGGCTTGCCAAACATTCATGCACACTTCACATGTTCTCCATGCAGGCTGTATACAGCCTGCATGGAGAACATGCCCAGGCCCTCATTACCTGGCTGAGCACCGAACCACAGCGCTGAGACCAATCACAACGCTGCATTGCAGCATTGTGATTGGCTCAGGGGAGCCTGGGTGCTTCCGGTCCCTGGAAGAGACTCACTCGATGTGGGAGAGACGCGACGATGGAGAAACGCGGCAAGATCAAGTAAGTGATTTATTTTTTTATTCAACCCCCGCCCCGCCACCCCGCCACCCCGTACCTTACCGGACGCCCCGGAGTCATTGAACTAGCCCATGAAGGACATTGTGGCATTGTAGCCACCAAAAGAGCCCTAAGAGACTGAGTGTGGTTCCGAAGCCTAGATGAGCAAGCTGAGAGGGAACTAAAAGAGTGCCATCTTTGCTTTGCAACTGCCTTTCCCTCAAAGTGACGCAGCATCCATTGACAATGTCTGACCTTCCTGCACATGCCTGGGAAACAGTTGCAGTTGATTTCTTTGGGCCCTTAGGAAATGGACATCATCTCATGGTAGTCATTGATGAGTATTCACGCCTTTCTTTTAGTAGAGGATTTAATCATCAACAACTCATGACAAGTCCATCGAGTGGCTGGATGACATCTTTGCAGCGTGGGATATCCCAATCTGACAATGATCCGCCATTCAATAGCAACAAGTTCAAGGAGTTTCTAGCCAGAATCAATATCAGGTTCAAATGAGTACACCTCTGTGGCCCCAAACCAATGTTGTGTTGTGTGTTGTGGAATGATTCATGGGTACCCTCAAAAGTTCAACGAGCATTGATAAAGGGAATCGGGTTAAACCAGGCCATGTGTCAAGCCCTCCATGCTTATCGTTCAACTCCTCACTCCACAACTGGTGAAAGTCCGGCCACCTTGCTATTTCGGTGAGTTATCAGAACCAAAATGCCACAGTGGACAGCTGACCGATTGACCGATCCATGAATGATTATAAGGTTCGTGTCACAGACACTTCCCGAAAGTGCAAAATCAAAACATATGCCGATCGGCGTCGACAAGCTCAGGAAACAGTGTTCGATGATGGAGACTGAGTCCTGGTCAAGCAGAAATGAAAGCGGAAAACAGACTTCATTGCTGTCAATCCTCTGAGAGTTGTGACGGGCAAAGGACACATGGTGATGGCGCATCGTCCCAGAAAGACCATCACACGGAACTCGTCACACTTTAAGCACTTACCTCGATGTTCGTCAGCTCTCGCAATCATGAATGAGCCAACCCTGCCGAATAGTCCAGATCAAGCATCAGAACATGTGCCATCGGTGCACAATCAGAGTGCATCTCCAATTACCTCATACCACTCGATCTGGCCGTCTAGTGCGAGCGCTTCAACGACTTATTGAAGAACTATGATGTGACTGTTGTTTATACTTTTTATTTAACAAAGGGGTAGATGTAGTGTTGTGAGATTATGTGCGCTCGGACCCTTGTGGTTCTGAGCGGACTCAAAAAAGAATTACATAGCTTGCTGGGAGGTGTTAAGGTGTGGTTATTAATGGTTATGACGTAATGAGAGTGCAGTGTGTGAACCTATGCTGAAGAATAAAGACTTCTCTTACAGAGCTCCATGTGTGGCATATTTATTTGCATGCTCCCAGGCTGGGGAGGAAGCTCAGCTGCCTGCTTTGCAGCTTTTATCCAGTATTACCTCAGAAATAGACCTTTCCAGTTCAAGGTCAAGTGGCAATGTATCCATGGCAGCAGCCGCTGGCTTTGTGTTCACATTTATACCACAGACAAAGCTGGACAGTGCGTCACAGTCTGTTGAAAGCTAGTAGCCATCTCTGACAACTTGAGAGCAGCAAGAAGCTGTGCGGGATGTCTTTCACGGATGGCAACAGGTGGGTCGAGAAGACCTTAATTAGGGGTTTTGACAAGGACTAACATGTCTGGCTGCTGCTATGCTGCCTCACAAGGACAGCAATAGATCATCAGGATTTGCCACACAAAATTCATGGTCGGGGCTGTGTGACATAGTTAGAAGACTGTGAATGCAGTTAGACACCAGGGACATATGAACAAAGTTAGCTAGTTTATGAAGTATTTGAATGTTCTTGCATTTTTGTCACACAACCAAATAGGTGGGAAACAAGGATTTTTACAAGAATGGTAAAAGGTGCAGATGATTAAATGAAGACAAAAAGACAAGACTAGGGTCAAATTCACAAAGCTTTTAAGCATCTAAGTTAGACTTTGGTGAATAAAATGAGCCCTTTGTGCTGGTTTCAGAGGGAGAAATCTAGGTGTACAAATCTCTTAAACTTACTCCTGTTGATGTTTTCTGTAATTTAAAATGTGTTGTACGAGTCAAATGTATTGGAAATGATCTTACGAAAATGGTTATTTTAAGGATATTTGCATTACGTATGCCCTGGTAAATCCATACACTACAAGATAACTCTAAAATCTTCAGGACAAAACAATTAAAATACCAACTACACGGCATTTTTGCAGTTATTGCCACTATCTGGGACCACACTAAAGCCCAAAAACACACCCCATCAACTTTCAGAGAATGCATACAAATCAAATACAAGAATACACATGGGCAAACTCAAACAATAGCAGTAATGCATAAACATCAAGTCCAAAACAACAGTGTACATGCTCTAGAAAATGCAAAAGACATTCTATGCCTAACAAACGGATGTGTATGTTAGTCCATGAAACACCTGACACTGGTGCCTGCAATGGAAAGATGCATATCGTATGCATGTGAAGCATGAATGTGTGCGCAGATTGTGCACAGGATATACGTGTATTCCACAAGATGCAAAGTTGAACTTTACTGAAACTGCTTTGTCAGTTTCAAATGAAGCAAGCAATGGGAGTGCTTTGCATGGATGAGCTCTTCAAACTTACACATCCATTATTTATGAGAGTTGCTCGTAGAATTGTGGTATGTGATTGGAGGGGATAGTTTGTGGTGTTTGAACACTGGGACACTCTCCCAAGCACATAAGTTTAAGGAAATTCACAACACAGATCTGGTCACCTTAGGCAGTCCTACGTTTAGTGTGGAGTCACTGTGGGTGACCATTTGTAAAGGAGTTGCAATCAACCACTTTTTTCACATGGCTGCTAGGGAAATAGAATGTGTTTTGTGGAAAAATATTTTGCTTTCAGAGAAAACTGCCTACTTATTTTTATCTTTTTCAATTTTACGATTGTCATTAGTTATGCCACTTTAGGAAATAGAAAAGAACAATTGATGGACAGAATGCTGATCAATGTCAAACATTTACCCCAGTACAGAGATATGGGCCTAAATCCATCTTTTTTTTGCTCTCCATGCCATTCCAGTTTGAACCCAGCCATATGCAAATCAGTCTTGACCCTGTTCACCATGGGAACAGTCCAGCCCGAACTGCCAGGCCAGGTCCTCCATGGACCGGAAACAAGCATCCTGGGACCGGTTTCGGGGCATCACCCCTCATCAGCCAGGCTAGCTTGACTCCAGTGACATGGAGAGCACGGGACCCACGTTTGGGCATACCTGTCCGACTCGGGTTGACAAATACAAAAAAAATAATTGATGGAGAAAATGCTGATCAATGTCAAACATTCACCCCAGTACAGAGATCTTGGCCTAAATCCATCGTTTTTTTGCTCCCCATGCCATTCCAGTTTGAATCCAGCCATATGCAAATCAGTCTTGACCCTTTTCCCCATGGGAACCGTCCAGCCCAAACTGCCAGACCAGGTCCTCCGTGGACCGGAACAAGCATCCTGGAACCGGTTTCGGGGGAAATTATCCCTCATCAGCCAGGCTAGCTTGACTACAGTGGCATGGAGAGCACGAGACCCATGTCTGGGCATACCCGTCCAATCCAACTCGGGTGACAAATACAGACGTGGGCCCCGGGCTCACTGTGTCACTGGATTCAAGCTAGCCTTGCTGATAAGGGGTGATGCCCTGAAACCGGTCCCAGGATGCTTGTTTTCTGTCCAGGGAGGACCTGGCTTGGCAGTTCGGGCTGGACTGTTCCCATGAGGAACAGGGTCAAGACTGATTTGCATATGGCTGGTCCAAACTGGGGTGGCATGGTGAGCAAAAGAACATGGATTTAACTCAGATCTCTTGACTGGGAGGGAATGTTTGATTTGCTCTGCATTCCGTCCATCATCTGTGTGCCTTTTACTTTAGGAAATAGGCCAGTTTGTGAATGTAAAATCATGTTCCTCGTTCACAGAACAAAGATTGATGGAATTTCCTATTTGCGAGATACACTTACAATAGCGGAAATCTCACCAGTATAGCTGAGATACTGAATTGGTAAGTTTACGGCTAGGGTGGGAGTTTGGGGATTTTTCAATGGGACAAAAGTAGGCTAAGCACCTACAAACGTCTATTTGTGGGTATTCCCTAACCGAATGCAGTGAGATTCCCACCAAAGTCGGGCTGTATTTTCCCATCGGGTAATTGCAAATGTGTTATATTTGCCGACAAGTTTATGGCACAAAAAACCGGCGAAGCTATTGCTGGCAAATAGCATGTATTTCCGATTTGCACACCCTGAAACATGTTCAAGTCATCCAGGGGCGTAACACAGGTCCCTGCAGCCCATGTGGCGCAGGGATCCCCTCAATCATTCAGGGGCCCCAAACTCTTGAGATGACCCCATTCCGCCCAAGAACAATGAAAATGTGGGAGATTCAGGGGTCCCTCATCACATTCTGCACTCTATGCACTGGTGAATCTCTGTCGGTGGAATTCTTTTGCCCTCACCCTCCCCATTATTCCGCATACTATGTTGTTGTTATGCATAGCTGCCAATGTTTCAGATTGCTTATGTGTGACATATTCAAAATTTCAGTGTAATAATGAGTGACATTCAACAACTATGAAACACACAAGATGATGGACGGAATGCTGCACATTGGCAAACATTCACCCCCAGTCACAGATCTGGGTTTAATCCATCGTTATTTTGCTTCACCACGCCACCCCAGTTCAGACATAGCCGTATGCAAATCAGTCTTGACCCTGTGCCTCATGGGAACAGTCCAGACCGAACTGCCAAGCCATGTCTTCCCTGGACCGGAATCAAGCATCCTAGGACCGGTTTCAGGCTATCAGCCTTCATCAGCCAGGATAGCTTGACTCCAGTGGCGTAGTGAGCACGGGACCCACGTCTGGGCATACCCTTCCCACTTAGGGCAAAATGCAAAACACACAAGATGATGGACGGAATGCTGCACATTGGCAAACATTCACCCCCAGTCACACATCTGGGTTTAATCCATCATTATTTTGCTTCACCACGCCACCCCAGTTCAGACATAGCCATATGCAAATCAGTCTTGACCCTGTGCCTCATGGGAACAGTCCAGACCGAACTGCCAAGCCATGTCTTCCCTGGACCGGAATCAAGCATCCTAGGACCGGTTTCAGGCTATCAGCCTTCATCAGCCAGGATAGCTTGACTCCAGTGGCGTAGTGAGCACGGGACCCACGTCTGGGCATACCCTTCCCACTTAGGGCAAAATGCAAAACGCACAAGATGATGGACGGAATGCTGCACATTGGCAAACATTCACCCCCAGTCACAGATCTGGGTTTAATCTATCGTTATTTTGCTTCACCACGCCACCCCAGTTCAGACATAGCCATATGCAAATCAGTCTTGACCCTGTGCCTCATGGGAACAGTCCAGACCGAACTGCCAAGCCATGTCTTCCCTGGACCGGAATCAAGCATCCTAGGACCGGTTTCAGGCTATCAGCCTTCATCAGCCAGGATAGCTTGACTCCAGTGGCGTAGTGAGCATGGGACCCACGTCTGGGCATACCCTTCCCACTTAGGGCAAAATGCAAAACACACAAGATGATGGACGGAATGCTGCACATTGGCAAACATTCACCCCCAGTCACAGATCTGGGTTTAATCCATCGTTATTTTGCTTCACCACGCCACCCCAGTTCAGACATAGCCATATACAAATCAGTCTTGACCCTGTGCCTCATGGGAACAGTCCAGACCGAACTGCCAAGCCATGTCTTCCCTGGACCGGAATCAAGCATCCTAGGACTGGTTTCAGGCTATCAGCCTTCATCAGCCAGGATAGCTTGACTCCAGTGGCGTAGTGAGCACGGGACCCACGTCTGGGCATACCATTCCCACTTAGGGCAAAATGCAAAACTCACAAGATGATGGACGGAATGCTGCACATTGGCAAACATTCACCCCCAGTCACAGATCTGGGTTTAATCCATCGTTATTTTGCTTCACCACGCCACCCCAGTTCAGACATAGCCATATGCAAATCAGTCTTGACCCTGTGCCTCATGGGAACAGTCCAGACCGAACTGCCAAGCCATGTCTTCCCTGGACCGGAATCAAGCATCCTAGGACCGGTTTCAGGCTATCAGCCAGGATAGCTTGACTCCAGTGGCGTAGTGAGCACGGGACCCACGTCTGGGCATACCCTTCCCACTTAGGGCAAAATGCAAAACACACAAGATGATGGACGGAATGCTGCACATTGGCAAACATTCACACCCAGTCACAGATCTGGGTTTAATCCATCGTTATTTTGCTTCACCACGCCACCCTAGTTCAGACATAGCCATATGCAAATCAGTCTTGACCCTGTGCCTCATGGGAACAGTCCAGACCGAACTGCCAAGCCATGTCTTCCCTGGACCGGAATCAAGCATCCTAGGACCGGTTTCAGGTTATCAGCCAGGATAGCTTGACTCCAGTGGCGTAGTGAGCACGGGACCCACGTCTGGGCATACCCTTCCCACTTAGGGCAAAATGCAAAACACACAAGATGATGGACGGAATGCTGCACATTGGCAAACATTCACCCCAGTCACACATCTGGGTTTAATCCATCGTTATTTTGCTTCACCACGCCACCCCAGTTCAGACATAGCCATATGCAAATCAGTCTTGACCCTGTGCCTCATGGGAACAGTCCAGACCGAACTGCCAAGCCATGTCTTCCCTGGACCGGAATCAAGCATCCTAGGACCGGTTTCAGGCTATCAGCCTTCATCAGCCAGGATAGCTTGACTCCAGTGGCGTAGTGAGCACGGGACCCACGTCTGGGCATACCCTTCCCACTTAGGGCAAAATGCAAAACACACAAGATGATGGACGGAATGCTGCACATTGGCAAACATTCACCCCAGTCACAGATCTGGGTTTAATCCATCGTTATTTTGCTTCACCACGCCACCCCAGTTCAGACATAGCCATATGCAAATCAGTCTTGACCCTGTGCCTCATGGGAACAGTCCAGACCGAACTGCCAAGCCATGAGGCACAGGGTCAAGACTGATTTGCATATGGCTGGGTTCAAACTGGAATGGCATGGTGAGCAAAAAAACGATGGATTTAGGCCCAGATCTCTGTACTGGGCTGAATGTATGACATTGTTCTGCATTCTGTCCATCAACTGTTGTTTTTGCATTTGTCACCCGAGTGGGACGGCTATGCCCAGACGTGGGTCCCGTGCTCTCCATGCCACTGGAATCAAGCTATCCTGGCTGAAGAGGGTGAAACCTCGAAACCGGTCCTAGGAGGCTTGTTTCCAGTCCAGGGAGGACCTGGCTTGGCAGTTCGGGCTGGACTGTTCCCATGAGGCACAGGGTCAAAACTGATTTGCATATGGCTGGGTTCAAACTGGAATGGCATGGTGAGCAAAAAACGATGGATTTAGGCCCAGATCTCTGTACTGGGGTGAATGTATGACATTGTTCTGCATTCTGTCCATCAACTGTTGTTTTTGCATTTGTCACCCCGAGTGGGACGGGTATGCCCAGACGTGGGTCCCGTGCTCTCCATGCCACTGGAATCAAGCTATCCTGGCTGAAGAGGGTGAAACCCCGAAACCGGTCCTAGGATGCTTGTTTCCAGTCCAGGGAGGACCTGGCTTGGCAGTTCGGGCTGGACTGTTCCCATGAGGCACAGGGTCAAGACTGATTTGCATATGGATGGGTTCAAACTGGAATGGCATGGTGAGCAAACAAACGATGGATTTAGGCCCAGATCTCTGTACTGGGGTGAATGTATGACATTGTTCTGCATTCTGTCCATCAACTGTTGTTTTTGCATTCAACAACTATGAGTGACACTTTCTCTCGAGCAAAATCAACCAATGAAGATGAGGGAAATATAAATATCAGAAATCACACACATGTGAGCAACGAGAAACTCCTTTTGGCGAACGACCATCGCAACACATGCGTTACATCGCATGCGTTTACGTCGCGTGCCGTTACAACGCACGCGACGTTACGACGTGTGCGTTCACTACGCACATTACATCGCAGGCGCCATTACATCGCGGGCGCTTTTGGAACGCAGGCGCAGGGACACGGACGGCGGGGAGACAACGCTGGAACCACGACGAGAGACAGGTAAGGACAACGCTGTACTCGTAGTGTTTTAGGGTAGTTTATGGGGAGTGTAGTGGAGGGGAGGGTTTTAGGCTTTAGGGCTTAGGGTTAATAGTAGTATATGGTAGTGTTTTAGGCTTTAGGGTTCGGTCTTAGGGTTAAGAGTCGTATATGGTAGTGTTTTAGGCTTTAGGGTTAGGGCTTAGGGTTAAGAGTCGTATATGGTAGCGCCCTCGCCACAGTCCCCCGCATCCGGAAAACGACCGCCGGCGGCAGATCCTTCTCCCACCTCGCCGCCAAGACCTGGAACACCCTCCCCACCAACCTCCGACAGACCCAAGACCTACTGGCCTTCAAAAGACTCCTCAAGACCTGGCTCTTCGATCAGTAGCAGCACCACCCCCCTCTTCCCCCAGCGCCTTGAGACCCTCGCGGGTATGTAGTGCGCTTTATAAGTGACATGATTGATTGATTGATTGAATAGTAGTCTATGGTAGTGTTTTAGGCTTTCGGGTAGGGCTTAGGGTTAAGAGTCGTATATGGTAGTGTTTTAGGCTTTAGGGATAGGGCTTAGGGTTAATATTAGTGTATGGTACTGTTTTTGGCTTTACTGTTTACGCCTTAGGGTTGAGGGTAGTGTCAGGGCGTTGTAGTGTGTTTGGGGGGGCCATTAGGGAGAATTTTGCTGTGTAATAGAATGCGTGGTCTTTGTCTGCGTTGTAAAGGTCTTTTGCATGCATGTGAGGGCGGAGTGCGATGTCATGGTTTGCGTGGTGAATGCATGCGATGTAACGGTGCATGCGATGTGAGAAATGCGATGTAATGGTGTGCGTTGTTTTTGTTTGCGTTGCATCATCATACATCCCTCCTTTTGCATGTTAAAACTAAGCAATTTAGTGCACAGAAAGACATTAATATCAGAAATAACACCCTTTTGAGCAATGAAAAGCTCTTAAAAAAGTTCTTTAAACTACTGCAAAATCCTTGAAATGGAAGGTCACTAAAGTACAGCTGCTTTTTAAGGTGACTATTGCATATTCACACAGTGACAAATCTGTCTCTCTCTAGTTACATACACAATCTACAGTGATTGTATTAATCAGTTGAAGTTTCATAAGGTAAACGTAAAAGAAAAAATAATCATTTTCCCATCAATTTAACTTGCATGATCTATGAGCATCTTTAATTTAAAGTATATCATGGTTAGTTTTATATATGGTTACCTGAAGAACAAAGACCAGAATAGTTGTAGAACATTTTGTTCTCACAGCCATGTTACCCCCACAAACACACTCTGAAGGACATGATTATTCCCCCCCGTGATTATACAGTCCTCATCTTCTGTGCTCTGCTGGATGCTCGCCTCTTGTGCCACCAGAAGCCCAGCGAGCGTCTTCAGCCAGGTTGTTGGTCAGGGTGGGCAAGTGAGCTTCACACAGTGCTGGGAGATAAGTAGCAGCAGGGCCGGACTGGCCATAGCGGGCACCGGGCGTTTCCCCGGTGGGCCTCGAAGGGTGGGGGGGCGATTTTCGGTCGGTGGGGGGCGTTTTTGTTACTGGGGGCCGGTTTTGTAGCAGTGCTGCAAAAGCAGCCCCTTATAACAAAAGCGCAGCAGCAGTGGTCCCGCCAGCAACCCCCGACCCCCCGTGGATGGTCAGATATAATTGCCAGGGCTGGTTTGCTATCCCAGTCCGGCCCTGAATAGCAGGCTGTAGGTGGCTGCATGCCTCTCCTGTAGGTCTGGCGGCCAGGGTCCCTGGATGTAAATAACTCGCCAAGCACCTGAGTAGGTGGGGGCTGGCAGGCCTCGATCACGCAGGCAGACTGCAGGGAAAACAACATCCTGCCAGCACACCTCTCCTTATCAAGCTTGCTGAGCTCTTGAATTGGCCTCTAATTTAGCAACTAGGGAAATGTAACAGCTGCCAGCAGTGGTGTTAAACTGCAACACATCTGCTCTGCCAAATGCATTTCACTGTAGTACAGTTTATTAGAAATGTTTGCACTGCGCACAATCCAGAACTCACAAGTTTTAATGTGCTCTCGTATGTAATAATGAATAGAAGTAGGCCCGGTGAAATGAAGTATTTGCCCAGGATCATACCATTTGGTCAAACAGGAAAGAGCTGGTGACGGGCAAAACCAAGTTGAAAAGAGGCCGTTTTTACTGCAAAGCAGATCGGAAAAGCAGATATTGTATTGTATTGTAATTGCATTTGTATAGCGCTTACTACCCCTGACGAGGCGTCGAAGCGCTTTTTCGGCGAGTAGCACGCTACTCCGGGACCCATAGAGGATTAGTGTTGAATTAGTATAGTGAAACATGCAAGTAAATTTTAAGTGGTGGATATGTTAGTCAGTTATTTGGATTCAGAAGGATAGCGGAGGGATAGAAGAGGGAAAAAGGTTTGCATATATATAGCGCTTCTAACCCCTGATGGGGTGTTGAATTGCTTTTTTTTTTGGGCGAGTAGCACGCTACTCCGGAAACCCATAAAGGATTAGTGGTGAATTAGTATGGTGAAATATGAAAGTAATTTGAGTGGTGGATATTAGTCAGTTATTTGGAGTGAGAAGGATAGTGGAGGGATAGAAGGGAAAGAAAGGTTTGCATTCATATAGCGCCTGTTACCCCTGGTGGGTGTTGAAGCGCTTTGTTGGCGAGTAGCACGCTACTCTGGAACCCATAAAGGATTAGTGGTGAATTAGTATAGTGGAATATGGAATTAGTGAAGTGAACATGCTAGTCTGTTATTTTGATTGAAAAGGATAGTTGTGGGATAGAAGAGTGAAGGATTTCTTTTTGTAGGTCATAGCAGTAGGAGGAGGCTTTTTGATGAGTAAAAAGGGTTTTTGGAGGGGAAGAGTCAGAGGGAAGAGTTTAGAAAGGTTTGTCTTGGGCATTGGTACAGTAAAGGAGGTGTCAGAAGATACAAGGAGGGGTAGAGTAGGAGAGAGTCAAGAAAGGGTTATTTTGGGGAACATAGTAGTGGTATGGCGTTTGCGATAAATGAGAGAGTGGGTGTAGAGGATATAGTGATAGATGTATAGGGTGAGATAGGGTAGTGAATTGGAAAAAGTAGTAGAAAGAAGTTTGAGATGAGTCAAAAAGTTGGGCTAGAAGATATATTGAGGGAAGTATAGGCTGAGAAATAGGGTAGTGCATTGGAAATGCTAAATTAGAAGAAAGTGATAAATATATAGATCCATAAGTACATTGAGAGTATATAGATGCATAAAGGAGGTAAGTATATGCAGATTAAAAATATTGATAGAGGTAGCGGATGTGAAATAGGGTAGTGCATTAGATATGCTTTTTCAGGAGAAAAGTAATAGACACATTAATTAATGGGAAGATGGGCAGCATTCCTGGCCCTGGCCCGTCTCGAACAGGCTCAAACAGGCACTCACCCTTGTCCTCTCTGTCCTTAGCCTCGACGCCCGGGCTGAGACGCCCTAACCCTGGCCTTTGATACCCCTAGTAATCAGGTGACCCCGTCAGCCAATGGGAACCCTAGCCCTAATACTATCCAATCACAACACTAGCCCTAAAAGCTAGAACCAATAGGAGATCAGGACCTTACAGCCAATCTTAGCCCTACTCCAAGCATCCAATCAGTTCAAAAACCCTGATCTCTATGTCCAATAGAGGCCCTAGCCCTACCAGTAGTCCCAACCCTAGTCCAAGCAACCAATGGGACGGGAAGCCCTAGTCTCTACTTCCAATAGAAAGCCTAACCCTACTCTTAGTCCCACACCTAGTCCAGCAACCAATAACACCAGAAGCCCTAATCGCTACTTCCAATTAAAGGCCTAACCCTAGTCCTAGTTCCACCTTAGTCCCAACAACCAATAAAACAGGAAGCCCTAGTCCCTGCTTCCAATAGAAATCATAACCCTAGCCCTAGTCCCAACCCTACATTGATTGAATCACAGACCCAGAAACCAATCAGAACCCTCAAATACCCAACAAATGAGAACACTAACCCAATCCAATAGAAACATCAGATACAACCACCAATCAGTGTATACATGTAGCAGCCACTAGCAGACTATATAAGGTCCCAGCAACCTCAGACAAGGTTTGCTGCCCAGGGAGTTGGAAGCTGCTTCTCCTGTCCAGAATCTCCTAGGAGACAGACAGGCTCAATCCACACTTTGGATTTCTGCAGGTAAAGGCCTCACAAACTTGAAATCTAACAATACTGTTTGAATACAACTTTACTCCCTCTCCTGGCCAAAAACGAAGTGCACAGTCCCTATTAAACACAGTTTAAACAGCTCACAGAAGCACCCTCTGATGTAGAAAATCCCTGTTGCTGGAGGGGGAGGCGGGGGGCTGGTTTCACTGGCTTGATAACACAAAATGGTGGCTGGGGTTGCACTGTTTAACATACAGGTCTTAGCACAGAGCAAAGGAGAAATTTGGAGGGAAAACTCAATAGTCACCAGGAATGAGAGCGACAAACTACAGAGTTTGGACTGCAAATCCCACAATTCAACACGTTAAATGGAAGCAATCATGGGCAGGAAAACCACAAGTTTAACACACAAAACAGGTGATAAAATATACAATCACAGGCAGGTTAAAACTACATTTTTAAACTGTAACAACCACAGGCAAAGACAGTAATCACAGAAAGGGAAAATCGTTTTTTAAAAACTTTTTGGAGGAGGGAAGAGACAGCACTAGTCTGCCTCCTTACCACTTGCTGGACTCTGCTCACTGCAATCTGGGGCACAAGTAGGCTGCAACTCACAAGATGGAGGAGAATGATTTGGGGTGCACCCAGCAAAGCCTTAAGGGACCTGGGCAGGTGTGAGGGGAGGGCTCAGAGTTGCCTGGGAGCTGAATAGCCAATCCCCAGTCCTAGGCCTGCTGGCCTGGGGGTGGGGGTGAGGGGCTGCTTCTCCTGTCCAGAATCTCCTAGGAGACAGACAGGCTCAATCCACACTTTGGATTTCTGCAGGTAAAGGCCTCACAAACTTGAAATCTAACAATACTGTTTGAATACAACTTTACTCCCTCTCCTGGCCAAAAACGAAGTGCACAGTCCCTATTAAACACAGTTTAAACAGCTCACAGAAGCACCCTCTGATGTAGAAAATCCCTGTTGCTGGAGGGGAGGCAGGGGGGCTGGTTTCACTGGCTTGATAACACAAAATGGTGGCTGGGGGTGCACTGTTTAACATACAGGTCTTAGCACAGAGCAAAGGAGAAATTTGGAGGGAAAACTCAATAGTCACCAGGAATGAGAGCGACAAACTACAGAGTTTGGACTGCAAATCCCACAATTCAACACGTTAAATGGAAGCAATCATGGGCAGGAAAACCACAAGTTTAACACACAAAACAGGTGATAAAATATACAATCACAGGCAGGTTAAAACTACATTTTTAAACTGTAACAACCACAGGCAAAGACAGTAATCACAGAAAGGGAAAATCGTTTTTTAAAAACTTTTTGGAGGAGGGAAGAGACAGCACTAGTCTGCCTCCTTACCACTTGCTGGACTCTGCTCACTGCAATCTGGGGCACAGGTAGGCTGCAACTCACAAGATGGAGGAGAATGATTTGGGGTGCACCCAGCAAAGCCTTAAGGGACCTGGGCAGGTGTGAGGGAGGGCTCAGAGTTGCCTGGGAGCTGAATAGCCAATCCCCAGTCCTAGGCCTGCTGGCCTGGGGGTGGGGGTGGGGCTGCTTCTCCTGTCCAGAATCTCCTAGGAGACAGACAGGCTCAATCCACACTTTGGATTTCTGCAGGTAAAGGCCTCACAAACTTGAAATCTAACAATACTGTTTGAATACAACTTTACTCCCTCTCCTGGCCAAAAACGAAGTGCACAGTCCCTATTAAACACAGTTTAAACAGCTCACAGAAGCACCCTCTGATGTAGAAAATCCCTGTTGCTGGAGGGGGAGGCAGGGGGGCTGGTTTCACTGGCTTGATAACACAAAATGGTGGCTGGGGGTGCACTGTTTAACATACAGGTCTTAGCACAGAGCAAAGGAGAAATTTGGAGGGAAAACTCAATAGTCACCAGGAATGAGAGCGACAAACTACAGAGTTTGGACTGCAAATCCCACAATTCAACACGTTAAATGGAAGCAATCATGGGCAGGAAAACCACAAGTTTAACACACAAAACAGGTGATAAAATATACAATCACAGGCAGGTTAAAACTACATTTTTAAACTGTAACAACCACAGGCAAAGACAGTAATCACAGAAAGGGAAAATCGTTTTTTAAAAACTTTTTGGAGGAGGGAAGAGACAGCACTAGTCTGCCTCCTTACCACTTGCTGGACTCTGCTCACTGCAATCTGGGGCACAGGTAGGCTGCAACTCACAAGATGGAGGAGAATGATTTGGGGTCTACCCAGCAAAGCCTTAAGGGACCTGGGCAGGTGTGAGGGGAGGGCTCAGAGTTGCCTGGGAGCTGAATAGCCAATCCCCAGTCCTAGGCCTGCTGGCCTGGGGGTGGGGGTGGGGGCTGCTTCTCCTGTCCAGAATCTCCTAGGAGACAGACAGGCTCAATCCACACTTTGGATTTCTGCAGGTAAAGGCCTCACAAACTTGAAATCTAACAATACTGTTTGAATACAACTTTACTCCCTCTCCTGGCCAAAAAACGAAGTGCACAGTCCCTATTAAACACAGTTTAAACAGCTCACAGAAGCACCCTCTGATGTAGAAAATCCCTGTTGCTGGAGGGGGAGGCAGGGGGGCTGGTTTCACTGGCTTGATAACACAAAATGGTGGCTGGGGGTGCACTGTTTAACATACAGGTCTTAGCACAGAGCAAAGGAGAAATTTGGAGGGAAAACTCAATAGTCACCAGGAATGAGAGCGACAAACTACAGAGTTTGGACTGCAAATCCCACAATTCAACACGTTAAATGGAAGCAATCATGGGCAGGAAAACCACAAGTTTAACACACAAAACAGGTGATAAAATATACAATCACAGGCAGGTTAAAACTACATTTTTAAACTGTAACAACCACAGGCAAAGACAGTAATCACAGAAAGGGAAAATCGTTTTTTAAAAACTTTTTGGAGGAGGGAAGAGACAGCACTAGTCTGCCTCCTTACCACTTGCTGGACTCTGCTCACTGCAATCTGGGGCACAGGTAGGCTGCAACTCACAAGATGGAGGAGAATGATTTGGGGTGCACCCAGCAAAGCCTTAAGGGACCTGGGCAGGTGTGAGGGGAGGGCTCAGAGTTGCCTGGGAGCTGAATAGCCAATCCCCAGTCCTAGGCCTGCTGGCCTGGGGGTGGGGGTGGGGGCTGCTTCTCCTGTCCAGAATCTCCTAGGAGACAGACAGGCTCAATCCACACTTTGGATTTCTGCAGGTAAAGGCCTCACAAACTTGAAATCTAACAATACTGTTTGAATACAACTTTACTCCCTCTCCTGGCCAAAAACGAAGTGCACAGTCCCTATTAAACACAGTTTAAACAGCTCACAGAAGCACCCTCTGATGTAGAAAATCCCTGTTGCTGGAGGGGAGGCAGGGGGGCTGGTTTCACTGGCTTGATAACACAAAATGGTGGCTGGGGGTGCACTGTTTAACATACAGGTCTTAGCACAGAGCAAAGGAGAAATTTGGAGGGAAAACTCAATAGTCACCAGGAATGAGAGCGACAAACTACAGAGTTTGGACTGCAAATCCCACAATTCAACACGTTAAATGGAAGCAATCATGGGCAGGAAAACCACAAGTTTAACACACAAAACAGGTGATAAAATATACAATCACAGGCAGGTTAAAACTACATTTTTAAACTGTAACAACCACAGGCAAAGACAGTAATCACAGAAAGGGAAAATCGTTTTTTTTTAAAAACTTTCCCTGTGGTTGCTGACACGTGAAAAGCATCCTCCTGATAAGCTCACGCCTTATGTAGGATATCCCCCTCAGTAGCACAGAGCAGCACTGACTGTCAGAGGGGTCAACTCGCGCATAGACAAAGAGGTCGGCGACACTTGTCTGAAGAACAAAGCTGCTGCCACAGTGACTGCTTGCGGCCAGCCAATGGTCAGAAAGCAGAGATAGTCGGTCAGGCGCCTGGCCGTGAAAGAACAGGCACATAACTGCCAAGGTTCAGATTGCTATGTGTGACATTTTCATAATTTCAGGGTAATTATGAGTGACATTTAAACGACTATGAGTGACACTTTCTCGCGAGCAAAATCAAGCAATGAAGATGAGGGAAGCATAATTATCAGAAATTACACCCATTTGAGCAACAAGAAACTCTAAGAAGATCTTAAAAATATAAAGGCACTAACCGGAGACAGACTTCGTGACTGCAGTTCTCAGTAACAGGGCAGGCAGGCACTGCACCTACTCAGAAGATGAACCCATTGATCTGATTCGTGGAGGCAGTCTTTACGTCGTGTTTGTCGACTTAGAATCGGCTTTTGATCTGATTTCAAGACCCAAACTTTGGAGTTTTTTGGCCGATTTAGGAATGCCCCCCAAGATCATACCCCTTCTAATTCGCTTGCATAAAGACAATTACGCATGCATAGAAGGAGAGGGGATCAGGCCCAGTTGACAGAAAGGGTACCAGTCTGTAAAGGTGTTCGTCAGGGATGTGTGTTGGCACCCACCCTATTCTCACTTTTTATTAATGACATTGTTCTCTTTTTGGCCTAATTGGAAGCAGACTCCCCATCTTTGGTGGGCTTCAAAACTCTGATTCTTTTATTTGCGTATGACACCTTGCTTATTTCGAAGACCCCGTCAGGCCTCCAGAAACTCTTGACTCGTTTCAATGAGTTCTGTGAGGACCGGGGCTTGGAAATCAATACTTCGAAAACCAATGTGATGTATTTTAATCAGCGTAGATCTTTTAAGAGCAAACTACTTTTGGGAGGAGTCTCCCTAGGACAAGTTGATTCCTTTGCATACTTGGGGGTTACCATTGCAGAGGGCATGTCCTGGCAACGGCATATTAGTAAGGCCACCACCAGGCTTAAGCAGATTTCTGGCGTGATACTCAAGGAGTTCTCGACATCTTATTCCAAACCCATTTCTCCTGCACTTAAAATTTATGAGGCTAAGGGATTGGGGTCAGCTCTGTATGGGGCAAGGTTTGTGTGGGTTCTCAAAACACGATGATATCACAAGAACTTAGAACAAATTCCTTAGGAACTTGACATCTCTCCCAATTAGTACTCCGTTTTTTCCTCTTTCTATGTGTGCTGCTTAGAACGAGGAAATCACCTCTGGAGATTGTTTATATACAGGAAGGGTTTCCTTCCTGCACATAAACAATCATTTAGAAAAATGACGTTTTGCAAGTTCTATGTGTGCTAAAGCAGCACGCATAGAAGTTGTAAAACACCAGTTCAGATAGTTTATGTGCAGGAAGGGAATCCTTCCTGCACATAAACAATCATCCCCATAACGCATGCATCCTTGCACCATGGTGCCAGGGTGCCTGTGCCAGCGCATGGCAGCCAATTGTGCACCAGTGCAGGGGAAAGCACAGGGATGTAACATATTATTGTAAATATGTCGCATCCCTGTGCTTTGAAAGTGCTGCAGTGGGGCGCAGCCAAAGGGCTTGCAGTTCCGCGCTATGGCACTTTCTTCTACATTAGGCCCTTTATTTTTAGTTTTGCACAGGCACTTTACCCCTCAGAACATTTAGATCAGTCTGGAAGGGTGAAGGAGGCACCACTTGTTCTATTTGTGACCACCCGAAGGAACGTATCTCCCATGTTTTGTTTGTGTGCCCAGGCTATTTATCCCGCGCCACGATTGGCTGGCACCGATTTCCAGGTTAATAGGTGTACGGAACCATCAGGAAGCCCGCCGCATCCTCAGATCAGATTCTTGATCAGTGATGGTTATCTCTATTGCCAAAGTTTTTGATGGTTATCTCTATTGCTAAATTTTTGGGTGCAATGTGGGTGCTCCACAGATAAGCCCTTTGTCGTTCTCCTGCCTGATGTCCTTTATTCAAGTGCGCTGTATTTGGGATATTTTCTTAACATTCTGTTTTTAATTGATACTGTCCCACTTTTTATAACTGTGTACATATATATATTTTGACATGTTTTTGGGTAATAACCGATGTATCTTTTACTATCCATTCTGTGATGTATGTCGTACATTGTTATGAATTGTACTTTTATGGCCCTGGTGGCCGAAATAAAGTGATTTGACTGACTGATCTCATTAATCTTATCATTCATGACCGCGCGCTAGCCTAAAAAGCCAATTTTATAGCATAGCAAGTGCAACTAGGATATTATACCATCACTAAGTCTCAGGCACTTACTCATAGCTGCCAAGTATTCAGACTTATGTGTCACATTTTCCTGATATCAGTGTACTTATGAGTGACATTCAGCTGCAACATGTGACAAAATGTGTAACACTTAGAGTGACACTTTTTCGTAAGTCAAATCAAGCAATGAAGTGCATTGACAGAAATAATTATCAGAAATTGCACACTTTCGAACAATGAGAAGCTCTAAAAAGATATTGAAAGCGCTACAAAATACCTGAAAAGGAAGTTCATTAACCCACTGCCCCTTTCTAAGATGATCCTACTGTCATCTGTCAGGGGCTCAGTGCTGCAGAGAGTGCTGGCATACATTACACTCAACTGTTGTCCTCCTACTGCGGCCTCAATACTGGTGCTCATTTAGGATTTCCACCTTTTGCAGAAAAAAATACCGGCCACCATCCCAGGTTTTAACAAAGCCCTGGACTTGTTTTTTTAAGGGAACTTTATATGAAATTGTCCGTATTCATTTTTAAAATGCCCTTTCTATCTTTGTTTACTTTATCAGTCAGGGGTCATTACGTCAGCTTGAGAACACATTTTATACTGTTTTCTTCTTACATACACTGTTTAAAGTATGTACAGATATGGGTAAAAATACATGGTGCTTTTTTCTCTGATAAATTACCTGAATGCTGCTACCTGGTGCCGGCGTGGGAGTAGGTAGGCTGAGGCAGAGGTTCTCTTTCCTGGGGCTTAGTGCTACAGAGAGTTCTGGCATACATTACACTTGACTGCTGTCCTTTTAACTTTGGCATCTATGCTGGTGCTCACTGTACCGGAGAGGCTGAGGCAGGAAATTGAACATCGGACCTGCACTAGTTGGACATGTGTGTTGCCGGGCGGGCCGGTAGAAAAAAAAGCAGATCATCCTGCCTTTTAGCCAGCCTAGGCCGGCCGGGCCCCCTGGCTCCTACCTGGCATTGGCAGTCAATAATAATAGCATGATCATGCACTACAGCACTTTGGACTCCAGACCGCTCTCTGTCCAACATGGGACCCGGCAGGGCCCGGCCGGCACTCTAGTCTCCAACAGGATGTGAGAGGCCCCAAACACTGTCGGATCTCATCATCAGCTGCCTATTAATTAGAGAGTCACTGTCAGATTGAGTCGGCGCACTCACTCGAGCTGCCCAAGGCCGCAGACGACACCTGACATTAAGGGGCCGATTCCGATTCGGGCCGGAAATCTCTCCGACCGAGCCGGACCCGGAGAGATTTCGGACCGAATCGGACTCGGGCAGTCCGACCGATCGAGTACGATGCGCACGCATGCCATCGGACTCGAGTCGGTCGGACTTCCATTGAAGTCAATGGGAGCCTGTCGTACAACGCGTACGCGGGCTCCCATTGACTCAATGGGTGCGAGGCGGACAAGGGCGCCCCTATAGCGTGTACGCGTCCAAGCGATTCACGCCGTACACGCACAGGTAGGGGGACCCATGGGTCCCCCTGTGTGCGACTCGCGCGCCTACGCGCACAGGGGGTCCGACGCGGACCCCCAAAGTCCGGCTCCGACAGCTTGTTCGAGCCGGACGGCGCGAGTCGATCGGACTGCTCGCGGCACGCATCGTACTTACCCGGCCGGGAAACGTCTCCATAGCGCGGTGCGAGTCGTGTCCATGCGAGTCGGTCGGAGCGTGTTGAAGCCGCGTTCGAGTCGGTCGGAGTTTTCGCGGGTGCCTGCATCGTACTCGCTCGGCCGGACCCGCGTACGATTCGGTCGGGAAACAGGGCTCCGAATCGGATCCGGTAAATCCGAATCCGATTCGGAGCCGTACCGGCCGAGATCGGAATCGGCCCCTAAGTCTCTGAGAAGTTAGAGAATCAGTGTCGATGAGGCTGAGACAGACTGAGGCACACGTCAGTCACATAAGTCACAGCCAGGCTGCCTCAGGCTGGCTGTATTATTTAAAAAGCATGACAAAGTTGTTTACTCACAGCTGCACGGCGCAGGCAGTCAGCATGTCACATAGCCGCAGCGGCACCAGATCACATAAGCCGCATGCATGCTGCCGCCATGAGCCACTCACTCACAGAGCTGAGCTGGCAGCTCTGCTGAACTTTAGTGACAGGAGCAAATTCATTAATAGCATAACCAGCAACTACTGTTAGTCAATAAAGTCATCGACACTAGCCAGACACTTGCTTCTTTGCAGCAAGTGAGGTGAAACGACTAGGGCAATTCTGTAACGCTGGCGCGATTAGCCACAACGTTACCATTGGACTTGGACTACCAGACCCACCAGCCGCGAGACCTGCGGCCTGCCAACAGGCAGCAACAAATGGAAACGCCAGGCCAATCATGACTCTGGGCAGCTGGTCATCTGTGCTCAGCTCTGGGCTCCAGCTGCACCTTGCGCTGCTGTAATTCAGATTGCCCGCGCCAGTAGCCAAAACTTATTAGAACTGCAGCTGCCGCAGTGCGCAAGCGCTGATAACTGAAACTCACACTCATTTATTGGCTGGGCAGTCACTGACTCCTATCGATGTCACTAGAAATGCTGCAGCGCACGGTGTCGGGTGAAAATTCAATAATGTTACATTGTAGCAGGAGCTACTGTGCGAGAGACTGAGCCATCCCCCACGCCTGCCAGGACCAGCTCGCACCCGGATGACCATGAACTGCCTAAAATTCAGTCAATAAAGGTGCACTAGCAGTGCTCCCGCTTTCACAGCAGAGGAGGCGCTATAATGCCTGACTTCGCATTTCAGTGTGGTGATGCGGACCACCACACTGAAATGCGGTAGTCTAACACCTGATGCGTGGTATTTGGCAGGGCTGAGGTTCGCTGAGGGCAGTGTCCCTAGAGCCCAATATAGACAGACACACCAGATAGGCCCCAGGAAACTGGACCACTTCCTCTAAGCTGTAGGCATAGGGGATGTTTGGGGGTACTTCATAGGGCCCATAGATGTTACTCCTTTTACTCCGGGGCACGATACCTCATCCTGTATCGACTGCTTCTTCACTCCGATGGGGTCTATTCATAGGTTCATAGAAGCTGATTATAAAGCAAGAAGGATCTCACACCTTTCCCCACTTGCCGTGACGATGGACTCGCCTCATAAATGAGGTTGGAGTGAGTGGTGAATGGCGACATGGAGGCTAATAAATGAGAAGGTGACCAGATTATAGGCAGCCTCGACCCAATACTTTGAAGAAAATGCTAAGTTGGTACAGGAAGCTGCCACAGTATGGGAGGTGTATAAGGCCACTATCCAGGGGATAATTATCATTGGGGAGGCGGGTGACAGGCGTAAACAGAGGGAACACTGTACAGAATTAGCGAGGGACCTGCGCCATTTGGAGAACGAACACGCATTACGCCCATCGGCTGAAGCGAAGGCACGCCTCCTTGGCAAGATGGAGGAATACTGCTCAGCAACAACAGATGCAGTTAAATTCGACTAGATAATGCAGGCGAAACATGTTTACAAAGTGGGGCACAAGGCGGAAAAGATGTTGGCATGGCTCAGTAAATGGGACCAAGGTAGACACCATATAAAGGGAATTCAGGGCCCAGACGTAAATCTAGTGATAGGCTCGAGGCTATTGCAGAGACAATGGCAGCGGACTTCTGTGGCAGTAAGATACAGCTTGAAGTGGAATATATGCATAGCTTTGTCCAGGACTGCCCTTGTCGGAGGCTTGATCGACAAAAAGCATGTGCCCTGGAGAAAGGCCTGACTGTTGGGGAGGTGCAAATGCCGCTGACCCAATTACAGTCTGGGAAAACACCGGGCACCAATAGGGGAACCGGCGGAGTTCCTCAAGAATATAGCTAATATAGTGATGCCACACTTGCATGGGATGTATGTGGAGGCATTTCAAAGAGGTGAGATCCCCCGAGATGCTAATTTGGGACCATAGTATTAATCCTGAAACTGACTAATATCGCCTGATATCATTAATCACTGTGGATGCCAAGGTGATGTCTAAGGTACTGGTGAATTGTTTGCGGAATGTGATCCTGGATGTGGTGCATCCAGACCAGAAAGGTTTCATTCCACATAGATCAACTGGGCTCAGTCTTTGGCGTCTTCACAAGAACATGGTCACAGCCAAGGACGTAGAGCTTCCGCTGGTGGTGAATAAAGGATTTGACTAAGTGGAATGGCCCTTCCTTTTTCTATCGTAGAAAAAATGGGATTTGGCATAAATTCAGACGATGGGATGGTCTACTCTGTGGTGCACCAAGGGCTCAAGTTAAAGTAAATGGAATTCTTTCTAAGGAGTTCTCTATAGGCTGAGGGACTCGACAAGGCTGCCCCTTGTTGCCTATTCTTTTTGCCTTGGCAATGGAGGTGCTGGCAGATTGGATCCGGGTGGACGCACAAGTTTGGGGCTGGCAGTGGGGAGACCCCTGGGAGGAAAAGATATTGCATATGATTACGATGTCCTTTTATACTTAGTGGAACCGAAGCAGTCACTGGCACTTGTGGGGTAGATATTTAGGCTATATGGAAGATATTCAGGACTAGGTATCAACTGGAAGAAATCACTTCTGTTTCCCCTTAGTTCATGGTAAACTCGAGAAGCTCTCCTTATGTGATGGTTTCCGGTACCTAGGTCTCTGGATCTCCAGGCATGGACCCATTCACGATGAGAACAACATGGCTACGCTCCTACATAGACTTGAAACTGACTCAACGCATTGGAGGGCACTCCCACCTTCCCTGTTGGGTAGGGTAGCGCTGTTTAAGATGATTACTATGCCTAAACTCACTTATATCCTACAAAACAGCCCCCATCGGATACAAGAGACCTTCTTCCATAAGATTAGCGGCTGTGTGAGGACACTGTTGTAGCTTTGTGGACCGCCACGAGTGGTGCTCTGCACCCTCCAAAGGTCTACGTATGATGGTGGAATAGTCTTACCAGATGTTCACAAATATTACGAAGCCGCTCAGGTCAGCATTGTGAATGAGTGGGCATTTCAGCACTAGAGTATCCGGCCTATCGACATGACTGAGACGCCCTGGGAGTGAAGGGATATCTTAATGCCCCGTATGGTGGCAAAATCAACCCCGACTCCCCAGAAGCGACCAAGACAGTGTGTTGGATATGGATCACCCTTTTGAAGGAAATGGACTGGGGAATGAGATTGACTTTAAAAACCCCATTGTGGGTGGGCACGAAACTTGGGGCAGTGCCGATTCTGCAGGGCTTTACAGGATGGAACCTCATCGGCCTCGCCATGCTCCGAGATGTATGTGATGCGAACAGTATGGTGCCGTTCGCACATCTTAGAGAGGAAGACGATGTGACACCCTTTCAATTTTTTTATACTACCAATTGAGACATGCCGTAAGCGGAAAGACTGCATCAGCTGAGGACATGATGAAGAAGTCTCCCCTAGAGTGATGACTCCTAGATGATCATATGACGATCAGAGTAACCTCATTCACCTAAAAGACCCTCATACACAACACACAGGGGGAACTGACCCATTTGCGGGTAAAATGGCAGGTGGAGGTGGGCAGCTTGGAGGATTACTAGTGGCAGTAGGCGCTACAGTTTCTGAGGGAGGTGGACATACAGGCGCAATTCAGTGTAATTTAATTTAAAATCCTTTATAGAATATACTATACTAGGGTGTTCCTGCACAGGATAGGAAGGGCAGTGAGTGATGATTGCCTGATCCAGCGGAAGCATGAGTAAATATTTTGCGGGTGAATTCAGACATGTGCTACCTACCATATTATAAACTAAATCCTCAGCAAACTATTCACAATAACACAGAGTTTGGCCCATAGAAACTCTCTTCATTAAATCACAACCATCAGGTCCTCCGATAGATCTTTGTAAGAGCTAATAGAGACTTAGATAATTCGAGACAGATAGTCACTCCTTCATTAGGACCTGGAATAAAGAAGTGCCAAGCAAATAACAAAACTTTCACAATATCAATAATATCATCAATAAGAAACACAAACACTTGTAATAGTCATCAAATACCTTTATCTAAACTTCATTATGAATGGTCAAAGCACAAAAATACATTAGAATCATTAAATAATCGGTAATTCTTTAGTAAACAGGTAAATCACAATATATCACAGCTTAGAGCAAATACATCATCAAAATAACATCTTGGGGCCGATTCCGATCTCGGCCGGTAGGGCTCCGAATCGGATTCGGCTTTACCGGATCCGATTCGGAGCCCTGTTTCCCGACCGAACTGTACGCGGGTCCGGCCGAGCGAGTACGATGCGAAATCGCCGACCGACTCGTCCGGGCGTCCCGACCGCTCCGACCGACTCGCTCCCGGCTCGAACCGCTCCGACCGACTCGCTCAGACTCCGACTCGCACCGCGCAATGGAGACGTTTCCCGGCCGGGTAAGTACGATGCGCGCCGCGAGCAGTCCGACCGAGCCGCGCACTCCGGCTCGTAAGAGCTGTCGGAGCCGCACTTTGGGGGTCCGTGTCGGACCCCCTGTACGCGTAGCCGCGCGGAGTCGCACACAGGGGGACCCATGGGTCCCCCTACCTGTGCGTGTACGGCGCGAATCGCTCCGCCGCGCACCCGCTGTAGGGGGCGCCTTGTCCGACTCGCACCCATTGAGTCAATGGGAGCCCGCGTACGCGTTGTACGACCGGCTCCCATTGACTTCAATGGGAGTCCGACCGACTCGAGTCCGATAACATACGGACGCATCGTACTCGTTCGGTCGGACTGCACGGGTCCGATTCGGTCGGAAATCTCTCCGGGTCCGGCTCGGTCGGTGAAATTTCCGGCCCGAATCGGAATCGACCCCTTAGTGTGAGGGGGAGAGAGAGAGAGAAAACATTGCAAAATACAGAATGCATTTAGGAATCATAAAAAACAAAGCTCGGTTGTAGATTTTTCAGGACACGAGATGAGTCCAATAGAATGCTAGAGTACAGTGTGCAATAGCTAAACCCGCTCAACTTCACCAGCCGGAAAAGTGCAGGGTAATCAGGAGAATGCAGTTCAGGGAAAATCAGAGTTCAAACCAACAGCATGTCAGGCTCGAAATTGCAATAGCCAGAAGAAGCGCACGTCCTTTTCCCATGGGGTAATTATACCTCCTCACATTATCAGTTCCTTCTCACAAAATAACTTTGTCTCAGTTTCCATGATTTCCATTGGTCAAAATCTGTGGTGCCACTGTGGTGTGATCTTTTTCTATCCCAAATCATCCGGAACCCATACGTAATGTCTTTGTTCAGTGTTCACTGTTTTCTAAGAATGTATAATATCATTTACCTTCGCAAATAGGAAATACATTTGCAACTTGTCATGTCTGCTCAACACGCTCTCCTCTAAGCTTGGAACAAGGTCGATACAGTTGTTTAGTTACAGAGAAAATGTCCATTGTTCAAACTGTAGGAAAGAAACTTTAGTGATAATACTCATAGCTACAATGCAATCAAGTCAGCATTTCTAGTGCATCCGAAGGAAATACAAGAAACTAAATATTTTTCGAAATTCGAGGCCCACATGAAAAACTACTAAATCATAATTTTCTAATGAATAAACACGCTGTTATTGAAAACATTTAGAGAAAATAAAAGTGCATAAGAAATAATATAATAAGCATCATTTCATTAAACTTATAAGCATGATCTAATTATGATTCATTAAGATATAAGCAAGCACTTTCTTCTTAAATTTGCATGTCAAAGAAACTATAAGCAAGAATCATTTTACTTAAAAGTTTTCATAATTATATTTTGCTAAGTTACGATTTTCATTAATACTTTTCATATTATTATCATAGTACATTAGTAGATTTCTCTCTCTGTCATGAATGACTTAATCTCAAACCAGTTTTTGACACTTCTGCATACCTTTACGATGCAGTTTTAAACACTTCTGCATGTTTTTAAGATGCAGTTTTAATTTTCACATATTCACAAGACACTCTATTAGTCATGTTTTTTAAAGTAGATATTAGTATCACACCAAATGAGCAGGAATTTAATCGAGCAAGATTATTCTTAAATAATCACGCTCCATCAATCTCCTATCTGATGGCGAATCAAACCATCACACAATCTCAATAATCTGATTACAATCTGATTATCTCAAAATGCACTTGTTTTCATCTGTTTCAGTCTAACACCCTCTACGTCTTTCATCACTTCATAGTAAGTACCTTTTCTGTCTTCCAATTCTATATCAGGCCTTTTTCTCTTCCAACCTCTACTTCGTTTTGTTTCTACTTTATGTATACAACATTTGTATATCAATACTATAATTATTATGCTAATAGCAATAGCTATTAATGGTGTTAATATTTTCCCCACTATGCTATTACTCAATGCTGCAAGCCAATTTCCCACTGAAAAAAAACCCTTACCAAGTTTCTCCCATGCACCATCAACTTTTAATTGAGCTAAATCATTATGCAGGTTAGTAATTTTACCAATATATCCCCGCAAATCTCTACTTTTATCGGGAATATAAGTGCAACATGTTGAATTTTCAGCATGTGACAGACTCCGCCCTCTTTTACTCTGTGTTAGTTTCTTTTCATTGGTTCCAGAATTATCATTCACATGATAGATTTTTGGGAAGACAAACCCCATATAACAACATCCATACCAATGTTCAGGCAGTTTATAGTAAGCATTCTTACCACACACAAAATACACTCCTGGAAAAACTGGATCAGTACCATCTTTTAGTCCCCAACCCCCCGTAATCAGGAAGGTGTGTTCACACTCATTGGAACCAATAAATGTATTATTAGATTCAGTCTTTTGTCTTAATATGCAAAGCTTTCCTTTATGATGCCAATCCAGAGTAATTGCAGCATAAGTCTCACCTTTCTTGTAATCACCCTTTCTTTGAGCCCAAGGAGGTATTCTAGTTTTCTGCTCTACAGCTTTTCTTTTGATTTCCTCACATCTATCTTCTACGGAATTAATAAATTCCTTTTCTACACTACTCAGAATGCATGTTAAATTGTTTCTATGCGCATATACAGTATCAATAGGCTTAGTGGTATGAAAAAATTCACCCATAATTTCAAAAATTTTCGCACTTGTCACTATATTCATATTCTTCTTAATAGGAACTTCTGAAAAAACTAAATCAAAATTAGAATAATAGTATTGAAACTGCTCCTTCCCATAGAATAAACTGGTTATTATACTCCAAGATATTAAATATGTTAAATGAAGATGGTGATAGGTCACACCCTGAGAGACACAGACGTTGGTAATTGTACACACACATAACAATCTCTCGCATCCATAGTATCAACATACTCATACAAGAGTTTAGTAAAAACATTTAATGAAAAGTCATTAATTGATTTATCTTGGTGTAAGTCATCTCCTGTTAGTTTTTTAATATTTATCTCTTCTAATTCAGTAGTCGTGCTCACATATCCATTAATAGACTCAACAGGATAAACAACATGAGGCACAATTAGTATAGACACCAACAAAACAAGTGTTAAAACAAAAATACACATACAGCAAATACCTAAACACCTTTATCTAGGCATAACAAACCTATTTGAATTTTCAGTCTCGGAATCATTCATTATTTTAAAAAATAATATCAATTAGACTAGATTAGCAAGGTTTACTTATTCGATCTACCGCTTTTCCAGCGTCTGTCACGACCTTGTTTTCTTCAACCTCCTCTCTTTTTTTTTTTAGCACCCTCTTTTTTCATGCACAGTTCATTTAGGGTGGCTCATATGATGAGTTGTCTTTGAAGCAAAACACAATGAATTCTTTTTCCCAGTCACTTGTGGCAGCCAAATATGTCCATTCAGGTGCTGTGTACTTTTTGCTTGGAACTCGTGCTCTTTTTGTTCTGTGTACTGCAATTTCTTCTCCGTCTGTATCACTTTGTTCAATTTGACTAGTAACTTCTGTTTCAGAATTTGAGATTCTTTTTGACAAAGTATCTTTCAATTGTTCATTTCTCTCAGGCTTGTGGTCACATTTTTGCACTTGTTTTTCTGATACACTTTTTATTTCATTTGCTTCAAAACTTTGCTCAGCTTCTTCATGGATCAACTCTTTTTCATTTTCAACAGTGTTACAAGACCCAGTAGCTGACGCCCACTTTACTTGATTCTCAGTCTGTTCAGGCTGTCTTTGTTCACCTTCAACCGACTCTGTACTTTCAAGTGGACATGGGACTCGACGAGTATGTGCAGCGTGCACCCAGTTAGGTAGACCACCACATGTAACTGCAGTTGTTGTCACCAGAATCACTTGGTATGGCACACGCCAACGAGGTTCCAAACAGGACTTCCACACATGCTTTTTTACAAGCACCCAGTCACCGGGGCACAAATCGTGTGTTTGCTCCTGTTGAACAGTAGTGTCGATTTCTCCAACCTGATGAGACACAGAATGCACTACGTCAGCAAATCCTTTACAATAATGCAGCACCAAATCATCAGATATGTTCACAAGCTGATTTGCTGGGACTGTAGGCTGTCTCATAGCCCTCCCCATGATTATCTCATGAGGGGACAGTCCTGTTCTTCTGTCTGGGACACTTCTCAAACTCATTAACACCAGAGGCAATGCATCAGGCCATTTCAGTGAAGTCGAAGCACAAACCTCTGCTAATCGTGATTTTATTGTGCCATTTACTTGTTCGACCACACCTGATGCTTCAGGTCGATAAGCACAATGCAATTTTTGCTCAATTTGCAAAGCAGCGCAAAGCATTTGCACCACTTCATTATTAAAGTGACTTCCTCTATCTGATTCCAATGAGACTGGAAATCCAAATCTAGGTATTAACTCTCTAAGCAGCAGTTTAGCAACAGTTAGGCTGTCATTACATCACGTGGGGTATGCTTCAACCCAACGTGAAAACAGATACACAATTACAAGGACATATTGTAATCCATTGCAAGGAGGTACTTCTACGAAGTCCATCTGCATACGAGTAAATGGGCCTCCTCCTCTCCCAATTTGACTCAAATTGACAACCGTTTTTCTCCCTGCATTTTGTTGCTGACATTTTACACATCTTTGGCACAGACTCTCTGCAATGGCTCTGAATTTGGGATTGTACCATGCTTGTTTAAAAAGTCTTATCATAGCATCTCTGCCTACATGAGTTGGACAATGGCAGACTCTTGCCATTGGTGACAGTAAGCTATCTGGCAATACAGGTCTCCCATCTGTGTAAACCCACACTTCATCTAATTGTCTGCATGTGTATATCCTGCTTTAATCCACCCTTCTCTTTCCGCCTCAGTAACTGAATCTTGTAGCTCTCTAATTTCTTCCCATGTTTCAACAGTTGAAAACATTACTCTGCATTCAGATTCATCAGATTGTTCTTCAAAAATTCCCCATTGATTGCATGTGAATTCGAGCACAATAGCCCGCAATTTGGTCGGCATCCTTATTGCCTACTGTGACATAGTCACAACCAGATTTATGTGCTGAACATTTCACCACCACAATTTGGGCTGGCAGTTGTAGTGCCATCAATAGATTTTTTACACACTCTCCATTTCGTATTGGTGAACCTGAAGAGGTCATAAACTCACGTTGAGAACACAATTGCCCAAAATCATGCACCACCGCAAAACCATATTGACTATCCGTAAATATGGTAACTCGCATTTGTTCAGCGATGCAACATGCTCTGGTAAGTGCAATTAATTCCGCCACCTTTGCTGAATTCACTCCTTTCAACTATGATGCTTCAACAGCACCCACCATTGTACAGATCGCATTTGCAGCTCGCAAGGTACCTCCACTGTCTCTCAAGCATGACCCATCCACAAACAAAACATGATCAGATTCAGTTAATGGAGAAACCTGTATGTCAGGTCTCGGCTTCGTACACAACTCAGTCACATCAAGACAATCATGATCTACTTCGTCTATCACCACTTCACAACTGGGAAGCGGTAATAATGTAGCCGGATTCAAACTCGTGCATCTCGGGGGGCGTGGCTTGGCAGCCAAGCATGGCGGACGTGTCTTGGTAGAGCTCCGTCGGCCTGAGCCCATAACTGCCAACATCCGACATTTATCCTGACCCCAGCGATACATCGGCCTGAGCAGCGATACGCGAAGACGCCGCCACCCACATCGGGACCGAATTTTGCTGTGGCGTTGTCGCTGGTCGCGGTCCGACGCGGGTGAGACGTGCGGCCTGGGAGGAGACGTCACGGGGCGCGAAGCAGGCCACGGACGTATACGCCTGCCGAGACTACGCAGGGCTGCAGCAGCGGTGACCAACTACCACGCTGTGGGTGCGCACGTGTGGCAGAGGCGGGTATGCGACTCCCGGCTGGGGGACCACTTTAGGACCAGCGCGGCCGGAGCTCGCCCCCACCAGAAGGCCAAGAAAACGGTAAGACCCTGGGGCCAGGCGGGGCCTGCTGGCGGGCGTGACCGAGGATCCCCCGGACTCGATTTACCTGGGGTGCCCTATAGGCGGACGTCTCTCTCCCCTCTTCCTGCTCCTCCTTGGCAACGTTGCGGCCAAAGCCCTCTAAATCATCACAATCCGAGACAAGGCTTGATCCCTGGAGTGTAGGCCCTGGATCGGACTGGGACCCCTATCGGCACTGAGGCAAGTCGGCGGTGAGCTCGGCCCCGGAGCGGACTATTCGTCCGGCGTGGCGCCCCCTTCCCCCTGCTTTGCCGCTGCACGGGGTGGCGCTGGGGGTTCGTTGGAGCTCCTGAGGGGTGCGCAGGAGTGGCATAGGGATTGTCCTGGATACCCCCATTAATGGCGCTGCGCTGGCATCCATGACACATTGGGGGCGGCCCGATTCGGGGTGAAGTCGAGGTGCAGCCCGTCCTCGGTGATCCTGAGTGCATGCAGTCGGGGTGGGCTACTGGGCCATGGGTCTGGCGAGTCTGGTCCCATTAGGGGGTCTACTTGGCTGTCTTCCCCGGGCGGCGGAAGCGGTCGGGCTAGGCCTGGTGCCGCTTGCTGTCAGGGAGGCCAGAATCCGTGAGGCCTGGCCTAGAGTCCTGCCCCTACCCGGATTGAGGAGCCGTCTGCAGCGCGGTGCGCCTCGCATAGAAGATCCTTGCCTGTGATACTCAAGCCAACAGCGCCGCGGAGGAAGGGTCTGGCCTATCTCTCCTCAGTGTATTCTCCCCTTCTACTATTTCAGCCTGTCTCTTCCTCCAACAATGGGCAAAGATAAACAGGGAGCGGCTGCCTCCAAGCAAAGCACGTTGGACCACTATACCACTACAGGTCCAGGGAACGAGAGCACCGGGGGTCCGTCCCCAGACAACGCTGCCCTACTCGCGGCAATTAATCAATCGCGGACCGCGCTGGAAGCCCAGATCGGGGCGGTCGGATCCGACGTGTCCTTCCTCCGCCAAGACCTCTGCAAGGCTGTAGACAGGATTACGGAGGCAGAAACCAGGGTCTCCACAGTGGAGGACACAGTGACAACTCTTCAGAAGAAGGTCAACAAACTTACAGTCGTAACAAAAGAGTTGGCCTCATGGGTTGAGGACGCCGAAGGCAGGGCTCGGCGCAACAACATACGCCTGGTTGGTTTTCCAGAAGGCTGCGAGGGCACGTCCATGGGTGACTTTCTAACCGGTTGGCTTAAATCCCTATTGCCTTCCGACGCTATGTCCCCTTGCTTCGTGATCGAGAGGACCCACCGCGCCCTGACCAAGAAGCCACCTCCCGGAGAACGTCCAAGGCCCGTGATTGCCAGGCTCCTCAATTATGCTGACCAAGACGCCATCCTTCGATTTGCCGGGACACATAAAGACAAAATGGTCTTTAACTCTCACTCAATTATGGTATTCCCTGACTACACCAGATTGGTTCAGCAACAGCGCCAATCCTTTGTGGCTGCAAAACGCAGACTTCGGAAACTAAATCTGTCCTATATGCTGTTGTTCCCCGCCAGAATGAAGGTAATCTTTAATTCCAAGACGCTCTTTTTTGACTCTCCCGAGGAGGTATTCGCCTGGACGGACGAAAGGGCACATCTCAAACCACATACGCCGCCACTGCCAGATTCCGCCTCCTCACAGGGATCCCACAGGAGTCGACACAATAGAGGCACGTCGAGACAGCGACACAGATCCCGCTCCAACTGGAGAACCCACGAACAGTCCGAACCCACTGAGTGATTTTGGCCCTGACAGTCACATAGTTCAATGCTGCGGCTGCTGGCCTTCCCAATGGGGAATTGGAATATAACGTCCTGGGGTCCTACATGCCGGCTCTAGGCGATAGACGGACAGTCCACGCCCCTGGACATCTTGTGTTATGTGACGTAATGTTGGGATGGGTGGGTTCTTTTGGGGGGACTTCTTAGGTCTTCACGTTTGGGGCCTGTGGTATGTTTCCACCGCGACAGGTACTCCTTGTTTCTGGATGTATTGGGGTGGGTAGGGGGTTACTGGTTTCTTATTGTTAATATCGTTTTTTGCACCGAACACACTGATACACCTCATGCCACTGATGCTACGATTACAGACATGGACTATGACGCGGGCTGATGACGCAACATACAGGTAACCCTCCCTGGGGAGAACTGAACATAATATCATGGAATGTACGTGGTCTGCTGAACAAAATCAAGCGAGGGGCAGTACTTTGTTTGGCCAAGCGTTATGAGGCTGATGTCCTTCTGCTGCAGGAGACACATCTTCTGGGCAACAAAACTCCTTGCCTTAATAGATTTGGCTATGCCACTGTATATCATTCCGGGTTTACACGGGGTGCACGGGGCATGGCGATCCTCATTCACCGCCGTGTGCCGATCCACATTTGTAAACACTAGCTGGACCCCGGTGGGCGCTTTACCATAGTCTCTGGCACAGTTGCAGGGGAACAGATGACGATTGGGAGTATTTATGCCCCCCCCCCCGCTGGGTCAAACATTCGTGGACAAAATTTCACAGCTTTGGGGTGACCTTCCTGACAGTTTGATGATCCTGGGCAGTGACTGGAACGATACCATGGCTCCCCCAAGATAGGTGGCGTGCAGTGCAGCCTGACAAGCCCCTCCCCTACATCCAAGCTGAATATCCTTGCGCACACATTAGGATGGTCAGACACATGGCGCGCGCTCCACCCTACGGAGCCGGGGTTTTCGTACACGTCGGCCGTACATCACATGCTTTCACGGCTAGACTACATATTTCTCCCACATAGTTATGTACACAGACTAGCACATACCTCCATCTTGCCCAGGGGCCTCTCTGACCACTCGCCCATTCAAATTAAGTTACGCCTACAGGTCCAACGGACCCCTTGCAGGTGGCGTATGTCTCCATGGCTCCTCTGGGACGCTAAATATCAGGAAACTTTACGATTCGCCATTGCGGAATATCTTCAGTTTAATGTAGATTCATCCCCATCACGTATAACACTGTGGGAGGCTCTTAAGCCGACGATTAGGGGGACTGACATAAGCTTCCGTACAGGCAAGAAACGCAGGCGTCTAACACAGGTGCTGGAACTAGAGGACCGTCAATGTGAGTTAGAGTCGCAAATGTTAGACGGGTCGGACCCCAGCTCTCGGCGCAATCTTTTACATGTCCAACAGCAAATTCACCAGCTCCTTACTGACGAGGCCAAGGAAGCGTGGCTGGCGACCCAGCACAGGATCTACCAATGGGGCGATAAGTCCAGCCAAATGCTTCACCGGCTATCTCAGGCTAGGTCAACCCCTGTACAGGTACCCCTCCTGAGGGCCCCGGATGGAACATTATACACCTCCCCCGAAACGGTGGTCCAAGCTTTCGCATCCTTTTACTCCAATCTCTAACGAGAACGGGAGTTGATAGCGGAGCCCCTCATAGATGAATTTCTTTCAGATATCCCTCCTCGTAGGCTCTCCGATCAAGTACGGGACTTGTTGGATAGCCCCATAACGATGGATGACCTACAGGCGGCACTAGCAAACATTCATCCAGGGAAGGCCCCGGACCCGAATGGTTTGCCCAGCGACTTTATGCGCCCACATATGGCGACCTTGGGCCCCCACTTACTCGCGGCTCTGCATGAGGCTCTAGAGCAGCGCATTCTGCCCACGGATTGGTGACATGCAGAGATTGTGGTGTTCCTCAAGCCGGGCCGTCCCCCTGAGGACCCAGCCTCATATCGTCCTATCTCATTGCTCAATTTCGAGCCCAAGCTCCTGGGGAAAGTCCTGGCGGACCGCCTCCGCTCATGTATTCAAGATCTCATACACCCCGACCAGTCTGGCTTTATGCCACAGCGCTCCACCAGACATAATATCAGGCGAGTTCACAACGCCATCGCGGGAGCACACAGACTGGGTCGCCCGGCGGCCGTCTTACTAGCCGACATAGATAAGGCATTTGATTCCCTGAGCTGGACCTACCTCTTCAAGCTCCTTGATGCCATAAACCTGGGTCCTCGGTTCATAGCTTATGCCCGGCTGTTGTATACAGATCTCTCTGCATCTGTTCGCTTGGCGGGTTATCGATCGGCCCCCTTTTCCATCCGTCGGGGTACGAGGCAGGGATGCCCCTTGTCCCCCCTCCTGTTCGCCCTAGCTATAGAACCCCTAGCAGCGTGGGTGCGTCGAGATCCACTGATCCGGGGGAAGGACCGGACACAGGAATACTCCGATAGTATCGCGCTCTACGCGGATGATGCTCTTTCTTTCATGTCCGACCCGTGGTTCTAAGGGCCTGCGTCCTCCAAATCTTCCGAATCTTTAGCGAAACCACTGGGTTGTGCACCAATCCATCTAAATCCACACTCTTCCCAATCTACGGGGAGCAGAGGAGTCAGGCCTGGGCCTCCGAATTATCCATTGCTGTTACAGGTTTTAAGTACCTAGGGGTCTTTATTTCGCCGTGCCCTAAGGTCTCCTGGACGCATAATATCGCCCCACTGCTCCCGGCTGTCCGTGATGAGACGATGGTTTGGTCCCAGCTGCCCCTGTCCTTATATGGACGGTCCGCTATCTTTAAGATGGTGTCCTTGCCGCGCCTACTATACCGGCTTCAGAATTTTCCATACCCTATCCCTCCAACGTGGTTTACGCAACTCAATGCGATCCTGAATAGATTCCTGTGGCAGGGGGGTGCGATTCGGGTTGCGTTTCCCACGTGTACGCAATCCACATACTGCGGTGGCATTGCAGCGGCGGATGTCCGTGCGTATTATTCCGCCTCTCACCATTTGGTGATTAACGAATGGTGGTATGGGGCCCAGTCGGACCCGGCTTACGCGGTCGAGCGGGAGGCCATGGCTGGCACCCCCTTGCTGCACCTCCTGTATAGCAACGCATCCCTAGACACTCTCCCTCCAGCGTGCCGGACAGTCATACAGATCTGGAGGCGTACGGTTCGGTCCATGGGATGGTGGGGTAGACTAACTGGCTCTGCCCCCCTCTGGCAGGGCACTTATCTGCGGCCTGTTTCTGCTCTGAGCTGGTTCCGTAAATGGGACCTTATTGGGATTTCTACGCTGGGGGATGTCATGCAGGGCACTACCCTTAAGTCCTTTCAACAGCTGCAATCTGACTATGATTTACATAAATCTCAGTTCCATCGTTATCTGCAGCTTCGACACGCATTAGACCCCCAGATTCGTCAATTGGAGGCCCTACCAGAATTCCACCCTCTGGAAGGCCGCTTACTGATGGGGGACATCGGGGATCACAAGATCAGGCAGATCTATCAGACGCTCAATACACACACTAAGACCACCATTCGCAAAACTAAAGCGGCATGGGAAGCCGATCTGCCAGCCCTCACAGATGATGACTGGACGGAGGCCCTGGCTAGTCCCCGGTATGCGGCGGTATCTTCCCGATACCGACTCATCCAGTTTAGGTACCTCCACCGGGTGTATTACACTCGCCATAGGTTGTGGAGAATGGGTGCTATCCAGTCTCCTCTGTGCCTCAGCTGCCGCGCTGATGATGGTTCCTTTCTGCATACCGTGTGGAGCTGTACGGCGATTCAGCCATTCTGGATCAGCATGACGTCCTGCCTGGGCCAGGTACTGGCATGGACCATCCCGCTCGACCCCAGATTGGTGCTTCTGCATAGCACAGATGACATTGGGGGGAACCGCTACAAGCAGCACCTTTTATTTCTGGGTCTCACTCTAGCTAAGAGGAATATTGCACAGCATTGGAAGGCTTCGTCCACGCCTAGCATTGCCGGATGGAAAAAGGCAATAGACAGATGTATGACTGCCGAAACTGTGGTTTTTCAGGCGAGAGGGTGCCCACAGAAACACAGGAAGATCTGGACCCGTTGGGCCGCTTACAGAGGTATCGACCAGCCCCCAATGTCGCAGTCAGCCTCCCAGGATCTCATTGAACGATTGGTGGTTAGCAACTCACCTGTTTAGTCCGATGACTTTGACTATCTGTGGCTGGGCACTTATGTATAATGTGCATGTAATGATCTCTAGGTGTGTTCGGTGTTGTTTGAGGTATTTTTGGTCTGTTGTTCTGCAGGCTATATGGGTTTTGTATGATGTACCTACGTACTATATGCCACGCACATTATTTGTACTATCTTTGCCGGGCCTCACCCATTTGGTACCTTGGAAAATCAATAAGAATTTGTTGTTAAAAAAAAAACTCGTGCATCTCGTTACAGACACATTCTCCGCACCCAAGATCACTTGTTCATATTTTGTTAATCGACTGCTTGTAAGATTCTGCGTGCAAGTTCGCGTTAACAAAATCTCAACGAATGTGGCACATACAATTTTAATGGATGTCCCATTACAATCGTCTCACTCTGTTCCAAACTCACACAAGTAGCAGCAACTGCTTTTAAACATCCAGGTAAGGCAGCAGCCACAGGATCTAAAGTGGCTTAAAAATATGCCACTGGACGGCGTGCTGTTCCGTGCATTTGGGTCAGAACTGAAAGTGCACAGTCATCATGTTCACTGCAAAATAGTGCAAAGCTCTTGTTGAAGTCGGGTATTCCCAATACTGGTGCTGGACACAAGCTGTCTCGTAATTCAAGAAATTAACTCATTCATTCCTCATCCAGAAGTACTGAATCTGACACGTCTTTGTGTGTCAGCCTTTGCAATGGCTTGGCTATCAGTGAAAAGCTTGGGATCCACTGCATGCAATATCCAACTATTCCCAGAAACATTCGAACCTTCTTTTGTGTACTCTGTGGATTTATTTGCAAAATGGCATTGATCAGATCTTGAGACACCTTTCTGACTCCTTTTTCAATATTATGTCCTAAATAAAGGACCTCTTTCTTACAAAATTGTAATTTTATGGCGACACTTATGCCCACCTACTGCAAAAGGGTTCAGTAGAGCAATCGTATCAGTAACGCATGCTTCTTTTGTTCCTGACGCAACCAATAAATCATCAATATACTGCACTAATACTGAATTATTAGGCATTACCAATGACTCTAGATTTTTCTTCAAAATTTGATTAAAGATTGAGGGGCTTTCAGTATGCCCTTGTGGAACTCAGCACCATGCCAAAACACGGTTTCCGAACCAGAACGCAGATAAATATTGGCTATCCGGATGCAAGGGTATCGAGAAAAATGCTTGACACAAGTCAATCACTGAAAACCATTCCGCTTCACATGGGATTTGATACAGAATCACAGCTGGATTTGGCACTATTGGACAACAAGGTATCACAATTTGATTAATTTTTCAAAGGTGCTGAACTATTCTATATTTCCCATTAGGTTTGCGAATTCCCATGATAGGTGAATTGCATGGACTCCCTAAAATTTCTTTCAGAATACCTTGTTCGATTAGCATCTCAATCACAGGTGTTACTCCTGCAATTGTCTCAGGACTCATTTTGTAAGCTGGTGTTCTCGGGAATTCTGCATCTGGTTTTACAGTAATCCGAATTGGATCTACTCCTTTCATCAGACCAATGTCTTTACCTGAAAAATCCCACACATCCAACATTACCGTATCTGTCAACTCCACTGGCAAATCATTAGCTGTAAATAGAGGATATATGTTTATTTCCATTTCTTGTTGTGCCATTTTAAACACCACATCCTTATCTTTCGTATGGAATGCTATTCCATCTGGTGTACAATAAATGGAACAATTCATCTTGCACAATAAGTCTCTACCCAATAGATTAACTGGACTGGTATCACACACCACAAATTTGTGTAAATGTCTAAAACCTCCAATTTTTATTTTCATAGGCTTTGTCACTGGGATCCTAATCAATTTCTTTGAAACTCCTACAACTTGGATACTTTCTCCCAAGATGGGTAGGTTAGGTATTTCCACAGTTCTCACAGTGAAACGGGTAGCACCAGTGTCTACGAGGAATGTAATAGAATTTCCGTCAACCTCGCCATCCACATAGGGACCACTCTGATCTACCTCTAAGGATGCGTCAAGTACGCATTCCTCCTCCCCCCTCAGGCACCGTCATTGAGATGTATCTGAATTGCTCTCTTCCAACTGCAACAAGTACTGTGAAGACACCTGTACATTTGAATTCAATTGATCATTTGTATGAAAACCCGCATTCGTATTGTACCTTTACACTTGACCATTCATGTTTTGCACTTGACCATTCATGTTTTGCATAGGCGCTTGGGGCATTCTCTGTCCTTGTCCTCTGTCAACCGACATTTGCTGATTCTGATTCTGCTGATTCATTATCTCATTACTCATTTGCCCTTGTCTTGTTCCATTTACTCCTGTATTTATCAACTGCACACCACCTATATTTTGCTGAATATTTTTACACTCGCTTTTCCAATGCCCGAACCTGCCACACCCATGACACTGGAATTTCTTCTTCATTTCCTCTAAATTATCTCCTCGACCTCTCCCTTGAGGTATCAAATTTGGCACAGTATTTGTCACAACACCTCCCATTTCAGTAGTCGTTTTTCCATTTCCTTGATAAGCTCCTGTAAAATCCGTATTCATATTCATAAATCCTCCTTTCTTTGCTGCTCTCATCTGTACCAGCATCAATTTCTCTTTTAACTTTTTGTGACGCAAATCAATATCATCACCACAATATTTCGCATAACAAAGAATTTCATCAATCGATTTACTTTGCCAACAAATTAAATGCCGTTGAATCATAGCACTTATTTCTAGTCTCAATCCATACACAAACCGATACACAAATTGTCCCATATCTTTTTCAGAAACATTCTCAATACCACTTTACTGTATAAATGCGTACAACAACCTTTCATAGTACGCATGAACGGACTCCTTTAATTCCTGAGTAGTTCTGTCTATTTTCACCCAATCTGTTTCTTTTGGCGAAATCTTCCCTTTCCAATAAGTGATAACCTGATTATATTTTTTCATGACTTCTTCTGATGGTGCTCCTGTTTTTGGGTCTCTCGGATAATCTTCTTTCGGTCAGTCTATAGCAATTTTACACTCAACCCACAAATCAGTCGGGACTACAATGTCAAATAAAGCATCAAAATCTTTCCACAAAACTTTTGAAACTTTGACAAACCTCTCCACTTGTTTATACCATTCTACTGATTTCTCTCTCAACCTAGGGAAATCATTTGTAAATGATAATATATCCTGCCTTGACCAAGGAACATGAACAAACCCACCTCCTGGTATTTCTCTCATAGGAAATACTGTTGCATTTGATTCTCCAGATTCTGTCTCCCTAACAGGATACAGAGGTAAAGTCACTATCGCATCCTCTTTTCTGTTTGCCCATCTGCCTTCCCAACGATCCACTTCACCCCAACGCTTCAGAGTGTCTATCAACTCCTTAATTTGCAAAAGCTTTCCTGAAATATTCAAACTCTCTAAATCTTTGTCACTAAAATCCAATCGGTATATCTTTTGTAAAGCCTTAGACTTCTCTATATCAACTCCATACCTTTGTGCAATCTCAGCAAATTTCTCATGCGTATTCCTCGCTTTCCGAGTAATATCTTTACACATAAAAAGTAATTCTTCATCTCAATATTTAGCTAATATCTCTGGACTAATGGTTCCCAGTATCATTTTTTCTACTTCTACTTTTAATCTACTCACATCTATACTCAAATCTTGAAAATAATAGTTTTTCTGTATGCTGCAACCAGGTGCGATCTCTTTTATCCATTCATCTAGTTCTTCTGGGGAAGGTCCTAAAGATTAACCCTGTTCTGATCTTTGAATCTCTTCACTAACTCCAACTGCCTTTGATCCTCCAGATGAGGATGTCATACACCTCCCCATCTGCAACATCCTTCTCGACTATATGTGTTAACCTCTTTTTGGAGTTTCAGTTTGCTTGTCTGAATTATGAATCAATGGCTCTATCCCTTTCTCCGTTAATTGTATTTACGCCACTATTCTCATTTGACCCATTGCTTGTGGACACTCCGATTCCTCACATTCGTTCTCTCTGAAACAGTGTGAATTCCACTCATACTTTTATTGTGGACTGTTGAAGTATGGACTTGCGAAATTCCTTGTCCATCATTGTATAATGGAACAATAGGACCTATAGTTACTGGGACTGATAATGCATCTGGATTAATTGCTGTCATTATTTCCGGCAACCCTTCTCTAATAGGAGCCTGATTCTGTATTAATGAAGCTTTTTCATGTACCAAATTTTCATGCCTTATTAGGGCACTTGGTTGTAACCCAAAAGATCTTGACTCCACATCATTCTGTTCTTCATGATAAGGTGGAGGTCTATTCAGTAATAACTCATTCAGGAAATCATCATCTATATCCTCACCTCCCTCAACAAGTAACTCAGTGTTTTTTTACTTCAATCCCTCAACATACTTATTTTTCTCTTTGCTTTTCTCTCCTTCACTGGTTTCAGCTATCATAACTGGAAACATTTGTTCTCCTTCAGCTATATCTTTTCTCTACATTTTCTTTTGTGCATCCCATTTCGCTTCAGCATATCGACTCACAGTATTCCTGTACCTATTCTGATGCTTTTCTCTTTCTCTTCTATATGCTTCATGTTCCCATTCCTCCAGAGCTTCATACTACATAGGTCTAGGATTTTGCCTCAAGCTATTCATTTGATTCCTTAAATTTTCTAAAATTCTAGTTTTCAAAGTCCCGTATTCTGGAAATGCTAAACTACCATCTCGTTCAGTATATTTCATCTAGTTCTCCAACCACGTACATGTGTGATGTCCTCTCTCCAATTACATAAATGAAGCAGGTGTTCCTTCTGGAGCCACTGGAATTCCTTCTCTAATTGGTATTGGCTCATCTTTACGAAACAAGGTTTTCAACAACTTTAAAAATGTCATTATTTTCCTACCCTAAAATCAAACCTGTATATGAAAAACAATCTTCAACAATTTCTTTTCCGTTTACAAAATCGTCATCGTGTTTACCAAGTCTTTAACAAAAACAAACAACGTAAAACAACTTTTTGTCTGCTTCAACTAAAAGAAAATGATAGAACCACACAATCTGAGATTTCCTTCCGCTTCCAGCAAAATCTTGACCAGCACAATTTCGCCCTCGTTTAAAGGATAACTCTTCGAGAGCCCCTCAAAAGTGCGCTTTTAAAGAAAACCCAAGAATCTCCACTGTTCACACTTTAAGTTTCCCTATGCTAGCACCGGCAAGACCTTTGCACAGTACTACTTCCACAGCAGACAAAAACACGCTTAGTGTATGCCACACTAAGACTGCCCTTAGGCTTTATCCCAGGATCTTAGGTCAACGACTGACCCGTTTACTTCAATTAAGGTCAACGACGGTCCACAACATGAAACACAAAGGTACGATTTTCTATAATCAGTCAATCTCTTTTAATTCTGTCTCTTCATTACCAAGTAGTTTTAGTCAATAAAACCATCCGATTACGCTACCAGAAAACTGATCCAGCGGAAGCGTGATTAAATATTTTGCGGGTGAACCCAGACATGTGCTACCTACCATATCATAAACGAAACCCTCAGCAAACTATTCACAATAATACAGAGTTTGGCCCATAGAAACTCTCTTCATTAAATCACAACCATCAGGTCCTCCGATAGATCTTTGTAAGAGCTAATAGGGACTTAGATAATTCGAGACAGATAGTCACTCCTTCATTAGGACCTGGAATAAAGAAGTGCCAAGCAAATAACAAAACTTTCACAATATCAATAATATCATCAATAAGAAACACAAACACTTGTAATAGTCATCAAATACCTTTATCTAAACTTCAATACGAATGGTCAAAGCACAAAAATACATTAGAATCATTTGATAATCAGTAATTCTTTAGTAATACAGGTAAATCACAATATATCACAGCTTAGAGCAAATACATCATCGAAATAACATCTTGTGTGAGGGGGAGAGAGAGAAAGAGAGAGAAAACATTGCAACATACATAATGCAATTAGGAATCATACAAAACAAAGCTCGGTTGTAGATTTTTCAGAGTCAGGACACGAGATGAGTCCAATAGAATGCTAGAGAACAGCTTACAATAGCTACACCCGCTCAACTTCACCAGCCGGTAAAGTGCAGGGTAATCAGGAGAGTTCAGTTCATGGAAAATCAGAGTTCAAACCGACAGCATGTCAGGCTCGGAATTGCAATAGCCAGAAGAAGCGCACGTCCTTTTCCCACGGGGTAATTATACCTCCTCACATTATCAGTTCCTTCTCACAAAATAACTTTTTCTCAGTTTCCATGATTTCCATTGGTCAAAATCAGTGGTGCCACCATGGTGTAATCGTTTTCTATTCCAAATCGTCTGGAACCCATACGTAATGTCTTTGTTCAGTGTTCACTGTTTTCTAAGAATGTATAATTTCATTTCCCTTCGGAAATAGTAAATACATTTGCAACTTGTCATGTACGCTCAACACGCTCTCCTCTAAGCTTGGAACAAGGTCGATTAAGTTGTTTAGTTACAGAGAAAATGTCCATTATTCAAATTGTAGGAAAGAAACTTTAGTGATAATATTCATAGCTACAATGCAATCAAGTCAGCCTTTCTAGTGCATCCGAAGGAAATACAAGAAACTAAATACTTTTCGAAATTTGAGGCCTACATGGAAAACTACTAATGAATAAACACGCTGTTATTGAAAACATTTAGAGAAAATAAAGGTGCATAAGAAATAATATAATAAGCATCATTTCATTAAACTTATAGGCATGATCTAATTATGATTCATAAAAATATAAGCAAGCACTTTCTTCTTAAATTTGCAAGTCAAAGAAACTATAAGCAAGAATCATTTTACTTAAACATTTTCATAATAATTTGTTGCTAAGTTACGATTTTAATTAATACTTTTCATATTATTATCATAGTACATTAGTAGATTTCTCTCTCTGTCATGAATGACTTAACCTCAAACCAGTTTGTGACACTTCTGCATACCTTTATGATGCAGTTTTAAACACTTCTGCATGCTTTTACCATACAGATTTAATTTTCACATATTCACGAGACACTCTGTTCGTCATGTTTTTTTAAGTAGATATTAGTATCACACCAAATGAGCAGGAATTTAGGGCCAGATGTACGACCATTAAGTTTAGCGAGTCGCAAATTGCGCAAAATTGTGACTCGCAATTTGCGACGCGCAAAACTCAATGTACAATAGTGTCTCAGTCACTGTTTGCAATTCCCAATGGGGTCGCAAATTGCATGCCTCATGAATATTAATGAGGCTGTCGCAATTTGCGACCCCATTGGGAATGGCTAGCACTCCCAGGGATGGTGGCCTGCTGAGGTCAGCAGACCACCATGTCTGGGACTGCTTTTAAATAAAGCAGTTTTTTTTTCTTCTAAATGCAGCCGTTTTCCTGAAAGGGAAACGGGATGCATTTAAAAAAGAAAAATGAAACTTTTCAGTTTCATTTTTTAAGGGCAGGCAGTGGTCCCTATTTATGCACCCTATTACGCACCCTATTTACGCACCCATTCACAAAGGGGAAGAGGTCCCCTGGGGACCTCTTCCTGTTTGCGAGTGGTTTACCACCAACTTGAAGTAGGTGGTAAACTGCAAGTGTTTTGCGGCCGCAAATGCGGTTGCAAAACAACAGTACCATGGCGACTCGCTATTAGGAAGGGACGCCCCTTCCTAATAGCGAGAGTCGTAAATGCTATTTTGCGAGTCAGTGACTCACAAAATAGCATTTGTACATGCCTGGAACCTTTTTTGCGGTCGCAAACGGGCCGATCTCCCATTTGCGGCCGCAAAAAAGGGTTGTACATCTGGCCCTTAATCAAGCAAGATTATTCTTAACTAATCACGCTCCATCATGCCTGCGAGCCTGTGATCAGAGAGGGTCCTTCCTGCATACACCAAGGGAGTGCCCCAAGATTCGTTTGTTTTGGGAGGGCTTAAAGGTTCGGTTGGAGACTGCAATCGGGGAGCTAATCGCATTTCAAGCTCCGTTGACACTATTGGGGGTGTGTGGGACCTCAGATCTCAACTCTTATCAGCAGACCCTGGGGAATTTGGGTTTTTTCCTGGCAAAAAGTGGGGAAGTGCAGCAAGCCCAAGATTACAAGACTGGACTCGGGAGACGGATGTCTGTTGAGGCCGGGAAAAATTGGCCTACGAAGGGCGAGGCTGCCCGAGGAAGGTCGAGAAGGTGTGGGGGGGAATGGACCATCGAGAAATAGGAGGGAGTAGTCACGGGATGAGATGGTGTTTCATTATGTGTTTAAAAAATCAATAAATATATTTGCAAAAAAAGTAATGGCCTGTGACATGAGTTTGAGCAAACCTGAACTCATGTCTAAGGGTATAGTGGCCTGACAAACTTTCAGGATTCACAGGTCTTGATTGACTGAGTATGAAGATAATCTGCCCCATTCCCCAGACAATAGCTCCGTCCTTTAATGCAGAAGTATAAATAGCAGAAGTAAACCCTGGAAGGGAAGGGGAATGGGATTGAAAGAGAGAAGAGACAACTGGAATGGCCTGAAGTACAAGAGACGTGTGGAACCACACGTCTCTTGTACTTGAGGGGAAGATGTGCAGGAAGAAAGGTTAAATAATATGTCTGCAACAAGGAATCAGTTTTATACCTCTAGGCTCTGTTTACTGCACAGATCACTCCATTGCGTGATTGCTTTCCAAGGTATCCCAGGATTCCCATAGTGGAAAGCAGACATAACTCTGTATATTTCCAAATATATCCCACACTTGTAGCACTGTGAACATCCATGTTGAAAAACTTAAATCACATATTACTGTAAAGGGCTTTGTAATGTAATCATTCTGTATAATAATATGAGGCATATATAAAAGCCATGAGAAGAAAACACAAGAGGATTTCTGTGTGTCTGTGGCAGTAATGTAATGTTCTGGATCTATTTTGCGGTGAGCTCTGTCTAAATATGAAAAGTGGCCAAGCATTACTAGAGTCCATTTCTCTGTTGTGAGGTCATCCTTTAATGGCATATGTAAATACCATAGCAGGTAATGCAAAAAGCAAGGTCTTGCAACTAAAACCTAATCAATAATAATTACTGGCTTTCAAACAGAAATAGAGCTTTCTATGTCCTCAAATGTCGCCACTTAAGTGGCTGTGGCTACGAGCTGTGGTTGGCTCATGAGTACTGTGGAAATATGCAGAGTATTTTAGTAAAATTTACTTTTTGGATTAAAGAGTTTAGGGCACCCATATTCCAGTATTCAAACATGTATATGTTAAAATCAAAAGTGTCTAGGTTGGCTATCAATGTGAGGCTCGTGCATTAGAACCATACATTTAAATGTTCTGCTTGTCTCAGAGGTATACATTTAATTTTAATTGGACTAGTATCAGTCTGACTTGATTATTTTATATCATACATAAATGCTGTTTCTCACTCCCTCCTGAGACGTATTTCAAATTAAGTTTCATGAACAGTGGATTACAAATTATTTCTGCAATTCTCATTTAATTATTTTTGATAAATTCAGTAATGTGACTAATTATGTAAAAAAAAACTATATTTTCATCTGTAACACACACTGTGGCAATTTACCAGTTATTAGTATATACTGTTTTAATGAGATATCCAACTGGTCTGTGTTCTCAATTTGGAGTTAGGTTACTGAGGTCCCTGACAAATAAATTGTGTCACAAATCACACAGTTCTTCAGCTACAAGCAGAACATGTATACAAATTATGTGTGCAGATGGTTGTCTTGGAACATTCCAATGATAGGTCTCAAATAATGGTGGACATTAAATTATTATGGCAATTAAAATGGTCCACAGAGGTATGATCCAGTTTTGTTCAAAATCTACCTCAGACCACTGCTTGTCCCGTTAAATCCTTACATCTAACCTGCTGCAGCTATTAAGACAAAACTCTGTGTGCTGGAAATGGAACCTCTTTAGGACTTGCTTGCTCTGCATTCAGATGCTGCCTCTCCTCCATCTTCAAGTGGATTACCAGAAGCCATCTGGAGTGTAGTGCTTGAAAGACAGAAACCTTTACCTGCAGGTCATTAGACTCCCACAAACTGGTAGCCTATGAAAACAGGCATCCTTCCTCATGGATGGTGTAACCTAAGACTCAGACCTCAGCCACCAGATCAACAGAGACACCAAGATGCCTTCCATCAATTGAGAACCCTCATGAGACTCTTCTGCTTCATAGATGTTCCTCACTGGTTTAAAGCAACCATCGCCCATGTTCTCACATATCTAAACTATGGTAATGCTCTTTACCATGCCCCCCTGAATGTTTCAATCACAGACTCCAACAGGTCCAAAACACTTCATCAAGAATATTTCTACGTCTACAAATCACTTCAGCATAGGCCTATATGCTATATGCTGCTCTGGCTTTTAGATGCTAGAATATTGTCCTTCAATTCCATCTGTATCAATCATCAAGCTTTTAATGGAATAGGCAATGCTTTTTTTCAGAGGACAATATGCATATTTGCTAGGCCTCAGTGTGAAATTCTGCTCCGCTCGTGGAGTTTGCTGAGTTATTTACCACTCCACGCAGCACGCTGAGTTTTTTCCTTGCCCGCCAACATTAAGTTGCCGAGCGAGGAAAATCTTCCTCCAGACCAGCTCCCAGTGAGATTTCTCAATGCGGGCGGTCGTGGATGGTCGCTACGGCTCATGTTGAGAAACCTTCAGTTCGCGTTGAGGAAGCTGCCGCTCGAGTAGAACATTTGCTCGAGCCGCAGAAAGAAGCAGAACATCTGGCACTAAAAGTCAGCATGAACGGCGCGACGTAACACACTCCGCCACTTGCAGAACTCCGTGCAGCCGGTGAGTTTTTTGGTCACTTCGCGGAGCTCTGCGTAGCGGAACTCCGCAAACTCAGCCCATGCCTATTTTATTTGCATATATCAGGAAGAAAGGAAGAAATATGTTGCATGTGTTCCACTACAAATGTGTACACTTTTATATTTTGCTTATATCTTGATTGTTCATTACATTTGAATGTTTGTTTAGTTAAATGTAGGATTGTGCCCCTACGAGTGGCCCAAGGAATGAGGAGGTCTATCTTGCGAGGGTGGAGCCACTGGTCCCCTCATCTGTAACACATGTTGGCACCTCTCACATAGCTGCCCTGGTATTTATGTGAAATGTGGGAATCCTTTATTTGCCACTCAAGTCGTCAAGTGGCACTAGGTAGGTACTGGGGCACTAGTGGTCAAGTCCTCTACCAGATCGCCACTTCTCCATGCCACATGCAACAGCCAGAAGGATCCCATTATTCGCCCCCCGCATCCGATGAAGGTCCACCTCTTCTCTAGTGCAGCTCCAACTTCCACTGTTGCTAATACTGCCCAAAGTGTAATGTTAGCTAGCTCTCTTCTGCCTAAGCACTCACGATTGCTTATACCTCATGATGGCTCTTTGTTGCTAACACTGTTTGAGAGAATCATCATTATTTCCAGATCCTGCCTAGAGATTCAATATTGTTAATACTGCCTAAGGTGTCATTTTCTTAACACTGGGGGCTCATTTGTAACACAGTGGGTGGAAAGAGATATGCAAGTAGGTCCTTTACTCCTGAGAATATGTGGTTGTATGTACTTGATAGCCAGTGACCCGTGTTAGTTTTATTTTCTGTTATAAGTTGAGCATGCACATAGATGTGATTAACAACTGAACTGCTTCTCTCTGTTTTAAACCAACTGTGCATTGTTTGTTTGAAAAACATAAAACTTTTTTTTAAAAATTGGGCGCTCACTGTTGTTTACTATCACACTATGTTTGTTTGTGTACATTTAACTATACATAGTCTTTTCATAATTTAAGCGCAAGCCGAATGCATTTGAAACATAAACTGATCAAGACATGCAATCTTTTCCGCGACCCCTCAGTCTTCCTCTGCTTGCATTGTAGGATGTGTTGGGTTAACCATGTGACTGGTGTGTGGGTATACCCTCTTCTGGATCATATCAGCCCAGGAGCCAAGATCATCTTCTTTCTGTTTGTTACCATTATCATGAACATTTACTACATTATGGGAGAAGTACTCAACAGCTACATCTGGGACACACAAAAAGGTGAGTTCTTTATCAGGAAATGTAGTGTTGTTAACACACTTTGAAAAAACGTCTACTGCTCTTAGGAGCATGCAAACAAATCACACTAGGTGCTAAGCCCAGCTGTAGTGCTTTGTGACCCAATATAGGTGGACAGTGTTTGGGCCTGAGTTAGAGTTCAGCAACAGTAGGAAAGTAACCAATTTCCAGAGAAAGTGCTAAATCCGAAGATTAATACTCCCTGTGTTGGAAAAAATTGCTCAGGATCTTAGGATTTAGAACTTCTTCCGGAAATTAGAAGATTTTCTTCACAATTACACATTGTTTTCATTAATTATAAAATTCATGTAGAAACCCATTTTCATAAACACAATAAAAAGGTTCAATCTTCCCTGTGATATGGGAAGCCATTTGTATGCAGTGACATGGCATTGGCAACCTGGCTGCAGCTTTTTTTAGCTCTTTCATTCACACAGCTTTTTGCTGAATTCACTGTTCTAGCCACCAAATCCATTTTGTTCAATCTGCAGAGCAAGAGAGGATGAAAACTCAGAAAAACTGCAACATATTTGACAGCACATTACATGTTATCTATGCTACTCCTTACTAATCTTTTCAGGGTATTTTCCGTCACAAGGTTTTGGCTTTTTATAGATCTGAAAAAGAGGAACTTCTGAACTTTAGGCCTAGATGTGAGGGTATTTTTTCCATTAATGACCAATGAATTTTCTGTTTGTTTTAAGTGTTCTGTGACTGATTAACATGGGCCCAATTCAAAAAGCTACTTACACATGTAGGCTTTGCTTAGCTGTGCAATGGAGTCTACTGGCCTTTTCTGACATTCACAAATGGTAGTTTTACACTTATAAATAGATTTACTCACACAACAAGTGTTACGTGAGTAAATCTAAGCATAGCAGTGGGGACTGGGTCTTTTAGAACGAGAATGTCCTGAAATCTTGTGCACACCCACAAGCATAATTGTTTGTGGGCATTAAAAACTTTTTTCGCTTATTCTCACCCTCGAAATGGTCAGGAATTTATTCCTGTCAAAGGAAGGCATGAATCCTCCATGGGGGGGAAGATCAGGGAACCACCCCCATAATTAATTTCGGTGTAGGAGAAGGTAGCTTTGTGAACCAAAGAGGAAATCATTTGGTTATTTGCGAATCGGGCCCATATGGGTAGTGTATCGTAATTACCCTGAAATATCATTGGGTGAGAAAGAAACCAGGAGGACGCTTCTAAGGAATTGATTTCAAGTGAATCGTAGTGGGAAATCCTGTAACTTTTGGAGGAAGTGCTAAATCTGAAGGAAAATCCAGCAGCCAAATTTAGTTCACCATATGGACTCTGAATTCTCCAGCTACAGTCTAGGTAGGTGCTGATGCACTATGAAACATTTACAATGGAAATGTCCCTCTTAAACTACCAGGACCTGTCAGCGACCTTTGACACTGTTTACTACCATGCACTACTGATAACCATCACAACCCTTTGAGCAGATTACACATCTACCTGCATCCGGCCAAGAGCACTTCTCGTCCCATAGAAGATACTATTGCAAGCTGCGGAAGGCTGGCAGAAGACATCACAGAAGGGTAGCATTCTCTTGGTAAGCATTTCAGCCAACTAACACATATCGGTGAGCCACGCCTCACGGGAGACCTAACACTGGATCGCAGAGGATCATGAGTAAGACAAACCCCAGGTTTTCAGACCGTCTTTGGGCAGCTCGGAAATCTACTGTGGAATCATTTACAGAGATTGAACAAAGAAGGAATTGTACATCCAGGGCTTACCAACTGTCACAGCTTTTGACTCCAGCATGTGTGTCATGATCACACGTCTCAATGCATCCTATAGATAGATATTTAAATGGTGGGTATTTTTAAATGGTGATCAAAACTTGGATCTACGCAGACGCAAGAAGAATATCTCTATATTGAGACACTGGATTGTTTCAAATCTTCCTCTCTTCAACAATATAGCCTTTCAGCCTGCTGCCAAGGGCTACATCTGTTGTTAAATACCGCCATGATGTAACGTTCTTAAAAAACAGTGTAAACTTTTTGATTTCATAGGAATAAAGTTGAAAGATGTAAATAGGCTAATATTTTGAATCAATAACAAAAATTAATGAAAAGAAAGGAAGAGAACTGAATCAACATAATATTTTTCTTAAAAAGGGGTACTTTCCAGTTGCCGGATTCATGGTGCAGTACCGCAAAACACGTCAATTGTACTTTTCGGGATAATCAGTGTCGAAAACTGGCTGTAAACGTCTCTAAACTTCTGGATAGCTACTGGTGATTGTTGGAAGTCTTTTGAAGAAGAACAAAAACACAAGGACTATGAAGATATGTTAACATAGAATTATTATTTGTTTTTATTGATGCCTCCTGCTTTGTTGTTGTATTCAAGTAATTAATAAGCAATGGTGGGTAAGTAATATTATGAGAAAAGCATTTAGCACTGCAGTGGACTTGAGACCTTCTGTGTTTGCCCAATTATTATTTGTGTACTGTGAATTTCAAAGTTGATGTATCCTTCTTCAAATGAGGGATGAATTGCCATTGAATGTAGTGAGTTTCATGAGATGTAGCTGGCTAGATTATACTCATTGCTTGGTTTGTGAACAATAGTGGACAAGAGTGAAACCATATTTCACTAAATGATTGTCCCTGATGCAAGGTGGTATCTTGGATTTCAGGTTGCCATAGATTGTTGTGAGTACGTGGTGCTCTGTCATCAGTGGCGGCTCCTCCGCTAAGGCGGAGGAGCGTCGCCCCACTGCTCAAAAATAAAAATAAAATGATAATGACGCAACGTTATTATCATTTTAGTTTTCCCTTTGCAATCAGTGGCGGGGTGGGGCTGGCCAGAGCAGGGGGATGAGTGGTTTGCACTCCCTAAGTTCTCATGACTGTTTGGCCTGCTCTCTTGGGCTGGCCAAACAGTCATGTACACTTTGTATGTTCCCCACCAGGCTGCATTACACAGCCTGGTGAGGAACATGCACAAGCTCCCTGTCCCTGACTGAGCGCCAAACCACGGTGCTCAGAAGAATCACAACGCTGCAATGCAGCGTTGTGATTGGCATTGCAGCGTCGTCATTGGCTCAGGGGAGCCTGTGTGCCTGGGTGCTTCCTGCTGCCGGCTGGGTCCTGAGACAGGAAGAAGGAAGAGGACAGAGGAGAGAAAGTGACCAGATGTTCCAGGTAAGTCCATTTTTTTCTTCATTCCCTCGATTCCAGCCCCCCCCCCCCCCGCCACCACACCACCCCTGTCTGGTAGCAGCCACTACTGTCTGTCATGACGGTAGTCACTTCGCCACATAGAAACATATGATAATGTTCACTTGAACCACCAAGGTTTTAGTCCTTGGTTTAAGTTCAGTGCATTTAAATCCTGTAAAGCTCCTGTTGACAGGATCCCTACCCAGGTTTGTGATCTGCAAAGATTGCCACTAGCCCCACCTGGCATGAATGGTGTGAGTTCAGTACAGATAAGCAACATCATTTTTGATCTTCTCAATTGCCATGTCGTAGGCAGTTAACCATCCAAGCACTTTGGCATGCTTTACAATTGTTTTCTGTGATTAGTGGCAAGCAACACGTCTATGATCTTGATCTGCTGAAGTGAGGTACTGCAGGCTGATGACGATTCAAACACTTTTACTCTCATTACAACTATTTTCTCTTTTGGGTGAGTAATGACAGCTCTGGCTCTAATGGGTGTTTCTGCCCGAATCAGCATTCCAACTTGTGTGCAAATTTTGCATTGACCCAGTGTTTTTCCATATACACATTTCACAACAAAAACTGCAAAATACTGAGCTTTGCAGCTGGAAATGGTTGGAAAACATTGGCTACTACAATGTTATCCCCATTCTGATCAGCGGACATCCTATTATGGCTATCATACCAGGGTAAATAAAATCCCACAGTATCACTATTGCCCCATGTTGTATTACTGCCTGGTAATTGCCCATACAACGTCACAGTGAACTTGTTCTTGGTGGCAAAAGCTTTCATGCAGTCTGCACAGTAGCATGTGATCTCTAGTAATGAGAGCAAGTCCCCACATCTTCAGTTATAGGTGTGTTTCTGAGTGCATGGCCTTTTACTGGATCTGGGTGCATACCTTATCTGGATAAGTTGTGACTAAAGAATTGTAATTGTTTATTGTCAAGTCAAACAAACTTTATTCAGACACATTTTGACCATAAAAGCACATATACACAAACCATGAATAAAAAGACTAAAAACCATACAATTAATCATAAAAAACAAATCTAAAAACTCATATGAGCTAATCTTATATAGGTCTTTAGGGCCCTCAATTATATGATTAGCCTATACAAAGTTAAACTACTACAGTTTCATAAGCCTTGTTAAAGTGCATTTCTATACGCTAGTTGTTCTACTACCCATTTATACATAGTCACATTTTTTCCTACGCCGTACTGCCCCGGCTAAAAAGCTCGCCACCCCAAAACATATCAGTCTTGAAGACAGCATTTGCAGGTATATCAGAGCAGGCCTCACTTGTGCAAAATTACAATGTTTCAAAAGTGGTAAAATATATCTACTCCGAAGATCATTATAAAATCCACAAAAAAACATAAAATGTAAAAGATCTTGATTCGAAAAATCATCACAAGTACAAGGCTTTAAAGACCCTGGTTTGGAAAAGCCCTTTGGAAAGGTAAGACACCATTGGATACAATTAAACCTATATCTTATTAAAAGAAAGCGATTGTGTAGATTTTTAAAATAAGACCAAAAAGGTTGTTGAAAGGGCCCAGATTTCAATATTATATATTGTCTTATTATTGGTTTTTTAAGTTCTATATTTTCCCTTTCCAACACCCTCCTATCTAAGAATTGATTTTTAATAGCTTTCAACTCTCCAGGATACATCTTTCTTGGTTGTGTAAAGAGATCAGGGCAGCCTTAATTAGCTAGTTGCTGAGAAATGTAAGCTAACCACAGTACCTCAGCAGACCTATCCAGCCTCATACAATCTTTTAATACACGTTTATTCAGGGTAGGTGTGGGCCTAGACCATATTAGGGGGGCCACTGCTATCTGGTCAGAAATGTAACCCTGCCCTAATTCTTCATGCACCATACAAGACGGTGTACTAGAGGGAACAGCTAAAAGCTTCCGCAAATATTTATTTTCAGCCGCTTGCAGAACACTGGTCTCCTTATAGCCCCATACTTCACTGCCATATGTGACCATTGGTAAACATTTCTCATTATAGATCTCCAAGAGTGGGCACAAGCGTTTACTCCCCAATCTCCTAGAAAAGTCCAAGGTAGCTCCTGCTGCTCTAGACAGGGTATTTTTCTTAAGTGATCGTTGCGCCACCCAAGACCCCTTTCCATCAAACAAAATCCCCAGATACGAGAATGTGGCAACATTTTTCAGTTCCCCACCTTTACATTCAAGCGTGCACTTTTCCCGTTTTGGATTACTTATGGACATTATGTGAGATTTAGAAAAATTTATCGAAAGGTCGAGTAAGACCATAAAATCAATAAAGGAGTTTACAAGTCGTTTTAACCCTAACGGTGTCCTAGCTAGCAAAACGGCATCATCTGCGTATAAAAGAGCAGATATAGATTTAGAACCTGCTCTAGGAATGTCGTTACTAGCAGTTTCCAAGACGGCCCCTAAATTATTAATATATAGAGTAAACAAGACAGGGGCCAAAATGCACCCCTGTCTCACCCCATTGTTCACATCCCAGGGCTTTGTGAGGGAACCATTTTCGTTAAATCTGACAGAGGCAGTCAAATTAAGATGATACCAATGTAAAAATGCCACCAAATCGACATCCATTCCATAATCTATTAACAAGGGCCACAGTTTTGACCTATTCACTCGATCGAAGGCAGACGTTAAATCCATGAATGCCATATACATACGGCCCTTTTTAGCAAGTATATATTTGCCGATCAACATGAGCAAGTTTATGCATTGATTATACATTGATCCACAGTTCCCATGCCTTTTCTAAAACCATATTGTAGTTCTGAAATCACATTGGTAGCATCTACCCATGTTTTTAATCGATCTAAAATTACCTTCCTCATAATTTTAGCCGATGAATCTAATAATGATATCGGGCGATAGCATGCGGGATCATCCATTTGACTGTCAAATTCATGCTATTAGGCTCTGTCATGTATCCAACCTTCTCTTCTGCATAGCACACTTTTTATTTTATGTTATGTTAATTGCATTACTTAACACAACGTCTGCAAGGTTTCTTGGCACTGTAAGAGCAAGACATAATCAAAAAATAAAACTATGAAAAATAATCCTCCATTAGGTGGAATTAAGGTATTTGGAATGTACACCCTTAACAGTAATAAAAAGAAGAACATTAGAAACATAAAATATTACACGTGAAAGTGAATCCTACATAAAAGAAATAAAATTTGCAAATTCCTCAATCTTACCAGTCTTGCTTCTTCAGGTTCTGCTTGAGAAAGAAGATTCCATTCACTAGAAATATAGAACACCACAATATTGTCAGAAAATGGGTAAGTATATCAAATTGTATTATCATGCACACTATTAACTTTAAAACATGTTAACTTTAAAAATAATATTATATAAAAAATATACCTATATTATAAAAACATATTCAAAATGTATAACTTAAAAGCATAAAACAGAAATATATTTTTTGAAATAATTGAAAAAATAATCAACATAATATTTTACAAAAATATTATTTAATGATAAAAAATAAGGAAAGTGTGACTTTGAACTGGCCAGATTTACTATTTTCACTCCAATCTGAGCAACAGTCTGGAAAATGTTGGACTTTGCGGGGTCAAATTTACTATTCCCACTCCAGTGTAAACAAAAGTAGGGAAAGTGTTGGTGTTTGGGGGCCAGATTTACTATTCGCACCTCCTAATTTTTTTAAAATGAAACATTTGAATATTAACAAATATATTTAGAAGAATACACTTATTAACTATAAAGCAAATAATATTGCATTTTAAAATAGAATTTATAAAACACAAATAAAAAAGTAAAATTAAAAAACATCTATAACACATATTTTAAATTAAATACTTTCCTCCCTACAACCTTAAAAAAAATTACTACCAAACAATTACAAGTAATTAATAAATAATAATAATAAATTATTCATATTAAATAGGTCTCCCAGTTTTATGGTATTTATTTTTTTAACACTTCCATCTGTATTTCTCTATATTTATTTTTTGCTCATTTTATCTGTATTTATCCACAATTATTTTTGTAGCAAGCAAAAGAAGACGGTGCAGCTAGTATTTTTTAACATTTATTTAAATAGCCAATGCACACTTGCACTCAGTTGTTATAGATTTAGATAGATTTATATATACGCCAAATTAAGTAAACCCATTACATTGATCTGAAAACTTTGCCATTGTAGTAAAAGCACATGTTCAAGCTCCTAGAGTCAGAGTACTCGCGAGAACCGTATCAGCTGTTTCCCTTTGCAACCCTCCACCAGTCGTGTAGCTCTTTGCATGACGTGTGTAATTATTGGCACACAAAGCGAGATCGATGATATAGAACAAGTTATGATCCACTGTTATCTGTGCTTCCATCAACTCCTGTATTTCGGTTTTAAAGCAATCTTCTGTAAAACACTGAGAAGGATGTCCCGCGAGGAGCCCTCCAAGTCAATGACAGAGCTCAGGGGACTAATGCTTCTTGACCGCAGCAGTGCAGCACACGGAAAGGCAGAGTACTCCCACTCGATTTAATAGATACAACGTTCAATGTTCCAAAACAATAAAGACAAAATAAACCACTGGTGTCTGGAATTCTTGAGAACAGTAATCAGTCCCCCGTCCCAGTCAGGGAAAAGCAACCAGCAGTAATTGATCATCACCCACCGCACGCCAGGAGGACATGCCAACCTCATCCCACCCCCCCATCCTCTCCAGCTATTTATTATTTTGTGGACTTCCCTCCTCTACACACCCTGCATCGCCTCCCACACCCTTCAGCTAAAAACTTCAATCTCTGAATAGCGCAAGACCCTGGTCTTTCAGAACGAATATGCGCTCATGCTTCTGAAAAGTCAGATGTTTAAATATCAATAAACAGAGGAACATAGCGTGCAACACATACAGGGAATTTGCACTAGCCCCATCCAGCTGTAGCTTCTCCCTTAACACCGGGCAGTAATGAAACCACGGCACCCGCACGAGATGTAGAGCCCGAGTTTCAAGGTGGCGCAGAGAAGTGTGATTCGTGAGAGAAGGATCACTCACCTGTTCACTTGAGTGAGGTTGACACCATGAAAGACCATTCCCCTCCCTTGCTCCGCCCTATTCAAATGATAAAATATAGATGTACACCCTCCCTTTCATTAACTTTAGCTTTGAACTGGCTAGAGGGATAACAAGCCCATTCAGTGACGCATGGATCCAACCACGATTGGGTGAAAGAAACTAACTGGCATGTCAGCATTGGTATGGGGCAGGCAGAGGTCAATGCAAGACTCTCATAAGAAGGAATTTACAGTGCAACCAACGGTGAGCTGGTCTGGGCGGTCCTCTGGGAAGGTGCCCCCCGGGCCTGAGCAGCATTGGAGGCTGGCTGCAAACCTGGAGGGCCGGACCTTTGATACTGTGATCTGGCGCTGTTGGAGGCCTCGTCTGGTCACCTGACGCTGACGGTGCGGGGTGTGGGGCCCTGCCAGTGTAACTGGTACTAATCCTGTGAGCTGAGGCTGCCTGGAAGATCGTCCGCATAGCGGAGGTGCCCGGTCCCCTGAGGGAGGTTGCGACGGATCCTATTGCCCGGTGAGAATCGGGGTGCTGGGGGAGGGGCGCCTCTCCCGATCTCACCTGCCGCTGTGGGTCCAGGCCCTGGGGACTCTTTTCCGGCCCCCTCTGCTGGAGCGGGTGGCCTCGTCCTACCTGAAGGGCATTGTGTTTGGGGCGGTAGGAACTATTGTCTCTGCCTTTCCCCGCGTGTGCAGATGATCACCGCGAGGGATGCACTGCGGACAGTGGATGCCTGTGCTGGCCAGACTGCACCGGAGCTGCTGGGGGTACAGTGGTGGTCTGGCTCGGGACGGCCCTGCTGATCTGGCACTTTGGGGGCACGTGCTGGTGCCGAGTGCTTCTGGAGGGCTTCCCCTGGGCCATTGGGCCCTTGGTTGAACTGGAAGGTAAGGCCTTAAAGTGGTTGTCCGTGCACCTGGTTGAGCCTATGAACTGCTGTGGTTGCTGGGTCCTGTCTGAGGGACTGTGGTTGAAATGATGGGGAGTGCCCACTCTTGGTTGGCCCCATATTGATCCTGTGTACTGCCTGCTCTGTGGGCCCATCTCGCTGGTCTGAGGGCACATTCCGTTTTCTTTCTTCCTATTGCCCTCCCTGGGTGCTGCCACTCGCTGGTGATGCTCTCCTTGAAGTGGGCTTGGAACAGAATCTCTACATTGTGCGAGCTCCGCCATGGGGAAGGAAGGGCCCCAGAGACAAGTGCAGGGTAACACCATCACTCAGTACAGTATGCGCCAGTCCACACATAGAATCACCAGACAGGGTCCTCGAGGTTTGCCAGCATGCTCGCTGGAGCATCAGGAGGAACCATTGGGTGCTGACCTCTTGGAGGCCATTCAGGGGTCCAGGGTGGCACTGAAGGGACAAATTGCACGTGTATCTATTGAGGTGAATCTGCTTCATGTGGATCTATGGAAGGTCGCAGATAAAGTGGGACGCTGCTGAATCGAACAACACATCCCTGGATATGGAGGTGCGACAACCCAAATAGCAGGTGGCGCAACTGACGACGGTCACTGGCACTCTTGAGGACCGGGTTGAGGATGCAGAGGGGCGCTCAAGGAGTAACAACATACACCTGCTGGGCTTTCTGGAGCAGACAGAGGGGCAGTCAGCTGAGCAGTTCCTGGAACAGTGGGTGAGAAACACCCTGCGACCTACGGGACTGTTTACCACCTTTGTTATTGATTGTGCACATAGAGCCCTGGCTCCGGTCCCTCGTCCTCGCGCCCTGGCGAGGGCACTTATTGCATGCTTGTCGAACTACCGGGACAGGGATGTTATACTGCGAGCGACTCTGCAGGCTTAGACTGCCCAATTTGAGGGCAGAAACATTGCAGTTTATCCTGACTATATCAAAAAGACTCAGGAGCGCTGTAAAACGTTCCTATAGTCAAGAGGCAGTTTAGCTCTATGGGGCTTCAGTATATGTTCCTTTATTTTTCTAAGCTTCGAGTCATTCCGGTGGGAAAATCTCACCTCTTTTAGTGGCTGGAGGATGTCTGGACGTGGCTGGACATGGCGGGTGCTCCCCAAGGGCGTCCTCTTTGCTAGGTTGAACCATTCCATTCCAGTGGTAGATGGCGCAGGCCATGACGACATTGAGCTGGGATTCCAACGCAACCTGTAGAGGGGGTCTCGGGCCACGTGGTGATTCGTGAAGACGACAGCATGGGCGAGGCTGTGACAGAGTGGCAGCAGGAGTCGGAGGCTCATGAGGAAGTTTCCTCCGAGGGCGATGGGGACTCGGATACCCCAGCAACCTCTGGTACTTTGTTCCTGACACTGAGACCTGTGAGTTGGGCTCTCCCTTGATGGGTCACCTTAGTAGTGAAATTTCATTGCTGAGTTTGCACTGCAGTGTGGAAGTGTGTAGGGGTATTGTATGGGTGGTGCTGGACATGCCGTGGATTGCTATGATTCTGATGTTGAGGAGGCAGCTTGGAGTGTGTGCGGTGTGGGACTGAGGTGTTTGGTCAGACAACGCCTTTGAGCATTGACACAATTCCTTCATGTGAGCGGTTGGGGAAGGTAATGAACTTTGTTGGGTGTGGGGGGTCAGGGTTTTTGTGTTTGTGTGATGCGGTGAAGCGATCATGTACATCCTAGCACATCGACTGCTTTGGGCATGTGCATGGTTTTTGTTCAATGCTACTTGTCCCGGTGTGGCGGAGGTTCTCTGAGGGTTGTTCGTTGTTTTGGTTTAGGGGTTTACTGCCATCTTGACATGTGGTGGGGTACGTGGATTTGTCACTTGATTTTCAGTTCACATGGCTGTCCCATGCAAGTTTAAACTCCTCTCTTGGAACGTGCGGGGTCGGGGGTCCTATAAAAAACGTTATAGGGTGCTTTCTCTCCTCAAGAGGCATGGTGTTAGCATAGCGTGCCTTCAGGAAACCCACCTCACTGACACTAAGGCCATGTAAGTGGCAAGGAAATGGAGGGGCCTGGTACATTATGCTAACTACTCGTCCTTCACTAGGGGGGTGCTGGTCTGGATCTCCCCTGGAGTGCCGTTTGTATTGACATTCATGGAGGCAGATGTGGAGGGCCGGTATTTGTTGTTGCAGGCTAGGTTGGATGGTGTTGATGTGGCTTTTGTCAATTCCTATGGCCCAAATACGGGACGATGAGTCCTTCTATTCAACGGTGTGCTATGTGGTGTCTCGGGTGGTTGACACCAGTTTGATGTGGGTGGGGGATTTCAGTTGTATTTTTGATGGTGTGCTTGACAGTGACCCTCCCCGGGCACATACTAAGCCTAAGATGAAGTCCACGTTATGGGAGGGTATGGCGCAATTGGGGTTGTGTGACGTTTGGAGGGAGTCCCATCCGGCAAAGCAGGAGTACATCTGCCTCTCCCCAACCCATGGTACTTTTAGCAGGCTTGTTTGTATCTTATTGTCTACTCCTTTGGCCCCCAGGGTACTGGAGGTGACTGATCTCTCCCGCTATCTTTCTGATGAACCTGTTTGCTGGAATGGGGGTTGGGGGTGGCCCTCACTCTCTGTTCACGTAGAGGTTTCCCCCAGAGATATTACAGCATCCTGTGGGCAGGGATACACTGGGGGGCTCCATGACCGATTATTTAGAGATCAACTGGGCTTCTATTCAGAGCAGGGTGATTGAATGGGAGGCAATGAAGGCGGTCTTGTGGGGGCGGAGTGTGGGCTTTTCTTGTGGGGTGCGCTGGGCTTTACAGGCTGAGCTTCTTCAGAAGGAGGGAGCCTTGGCTGAGATTCAGAGGCTAGACAATGTGGATGGGCGCAGGGATGAGATGGGGATTCAGCGTTAGGTAGCCTCAGTAATAGATCGTCTGGAGAGCTATACTCTGAAGTCTTATCGTCCGTTGCTGTATAGGGAGAGGGAGAGGGACAGCTCTGGGCAGCTCCTGACCTCGGTGCTCCATCAGGAGATACTGCATGCTCTTATTTTGGATCTTCATATTCCGACAGGTTGGGATGTTAACGCGCAGATTGATATAGTGAAGACCCTTAGGGATCACTTGGAATAGGTGTACACCTGCCCACGTCGGCAAGATCCAGAGTGTATTGTTGATTTTCTGAAAACTTTGACGGTCCGACGGTTGGAGGCTGTAGTGGCCCAAGAACTGGATGCAGACCTCACTTTGGAGGAGATTAGGACGGCTCTTGCCTGCCTTCAGGAAGGGGAAGATGCCGGAGAGAGATCACTTCCCTGCCAAGTTTTATCATGCCTTTTCCCCAGACCTCACACAGCGGCTGGTTGAGGTGTATCAGGAGGTCTTTGATCATGGCGTTTTGCCCCCATCTATGCGCGAGTGTTGTATTTCTATGGTGTTGAAGCCCGGTGCGTAGGCCTGACCCGTCTGCCTATCGGCCGCTAACAATGATAAACACGGACATGAAGATTCTCTGTAAGGTACTTGCACTTTGGCTGGGGCCGGTGATCTCTTATTTGGTCCATGAAGATCAGTGTGGCTTTATTCCAGGTAACACCACCATGAACCTGAGATGGCTGATGCACGTAATGCATGAAGTGGACGGTAGGGGAGAGGAACTAGGGGTGGTTTCCATCAATATCGCTAGATGCTTTTGATACATTGGACTGGCACTATCTGATGTGTGTGTTGGAAGTAATGGGATTTGGCGCACAGTATTGGTCATGGGTGCGTCTGTTGTATACTGCACTGACTGCTAGGGTGGTGGTTGGTCACCTGTGCTCTGACTCGTGGGCGGTGGGTAGAGGTACGCGTCAAAGCTGCCCTCCCTCGCCTTTACTTTTTGCTATAGGTCTTGAGCCACTAGCGATCCTGATTCTGCAGAACATGTCAGAGTGGGGTGTCATAGTAGGTAATGTTAATCACCTGGTGTCTCTCTATGAAGCTGACACCCTCTTTTATTTTACTGCCTGCGGGAGTCCTTAACTCTGCTTCTGCGATATTTAGACACATTTGGGGAACTTACGGGTTTTAGGATTAACCAGGGCAAATCTCTGCTGTTTCCGCTGGGTGCGTTGGCAGATGGAGACCCTGCCTCCCTGCCTCTCCTGCCTCTGCGTTGGGAAACCGACCGATTCCATTATTTGGGGGTCATGGTGGTCCACACTGCCCTGCGACGCCGCTGCTGCAATATTCTTTTTTAAAACATCTTTTTATTAAAGTTTGATAGTCATTCAGCAGGTGTTAACGGCAATCATTGTATATAACAATCAAAAAATTGTTTCGAATTGCTTTCCTACAATCAGAACTAAACATTCATGACCCATTAGATTTCCTCGATATTTTCGTTCATGGTACCTCCCTGCCAGCCGAATCTGTTCCCTCGTGTAGAGGGTTAAGTACAAATATTGTCCCTATGAGCGTTCCATTTGCCCCAAATCCGGTCCCACTTCCGGGGGCATCCCCTGCTTTCATAGACCACTTTTTCAGCTAACATACACCAGTATATCTCGTTTCCATTCCTCTAATGTTGGCGATTCTGTTGCTCCCCACCTTCGGGCAATATTTCGTTTCGCAATTGCTAGCCCTAGGGTGACCCAAATCTGCTCCATAAGGGTATTGTCTGTTGCCTCCCACACAGTGAGGAGGCTTAATCTGGGCTGTTGAGAAAGATCCCTCCCACATACTTCTCACAACTGGGACACCACTGCCTCCCAGTACTGTTTGATTACCGGACATTCCCATAGTATATGGTAGTACGTACCCTCCCGCATACATAATCGGTTACAGTATACATTGTCCCTTCTTCTCATTTTAACCAAGGTTTCACAGGAGAAATACATTCTGTGGAGTATTTTGAGATGTACCAGTCTAAGTTGTGATGTAATAGCTATTTCCCGTGGGGAGGCGCGCGCGTCTTGCCAATTCCCGTCTTCTAGGTCCCCTAGATCTGTCTGCCAAAGTGAACGGAGTTGTGTGAGTGGGTCAGGTAAGTTATTGATTATTTTTTGGTATGTCATGGAGATGGCTGTTCGTTCCATGTGATCCGTGAGGAGTCTGTCTTCCAGAGGGGAGGCTTCAGGCAGGTCCCCGTCAGGCGGGATAATTGCTGTCAGTGCATGTTGTATTTGGATAAATGTCGTGGTTTCTGGCATTTCATATTCTTTTTGTAATCCTGAGAATGAGAGTATTTTCCCCTTTACCCACAGATTTCCCACCCTTGATATACCCATAGGAGCCAAGTTTTCCCAGCCCCTCCTCCTCCCCGAGGGGGTAGCCTGTGTCACCTTGTTATCCCATCCCCGTTTCTTTGTCACTCGATGCCACAGGGAGATTGTATGGGCTGTTGGGCTTGTGAGGTGTTGATGGTTTGGGTGCGTGTATAGGGCGGTTCTATAGCCCCCCTGGGTCCATAAGCCATCTATCCATCCGACAAGATGGTTCATCGTGTGTGAGGGGAACCCACTGATTTATGCCCGATAACTGGGCTGCCCATTAATATGCTCGGATATCGGGCAACGCGATTCCCCCCATATCATCCTCGGGTCAGTTTATGGACCGCAATCTGTGGGGGCGTTGTAGTGATGAAGTTCCATGCGTAGAGGTGATGAAGTAGACGTAGCCGAGTAGTGTTTTTGTAACTTATTTATTAAGTCCATAACATCAGTGGTAGCAGCCCCACCAGTAGCAGCCTGCCTACTGCTCAGCCCATCTTCCAACTGTCAACACTCACACCAGGCACCCAAGCATTCCACTCATGTCCATCACACCAACATTCCATACCAGAACACTCACAGGTAACAGGGAACATTATAACCACAAGAGGAAGATATTACAGCCGTCCATCCCAGAGTAATGTCCTGACTTCCCCTTCTATCATGTTGAAGTAGGCCTCAGGGACTTTGTATGGTGTATTATGTAGGATGCAGAGGAACCGAGGTAGCGCCATCATTTTGAAGAGGGCCGCACAGCCGAGTAGGGACAGGGGTACGGACCTCCAATGGCACACATCACTTTGTAAGCGTGTAAGGGGGCCCAGGAGATTGTGTGTGTACAAGAGGTCGGGATCAGCTGTAACGAATATACCCAAGTATCAGAAGCCCTCCGTCACTATTGGTGCCCTGCAATATGTGGGCAGGATTGGGGCTGGCCGTGTAACAAATATACTATGGATTTTGACCAGTTTATTGAACATCCAGAGTATCTGCCAAAGTTGGTGCAGATCTGAAGTATTCTATTAATTGAAGCCCATGGCAATGCAACGTTGACGAGACAATCGTCTGCATACAGGGATATTTTATCTTCCCGCCTTTCGGCCCACTTTAGTCCATGGACCAATGCACCCAATGTATCCAGATTGCAAGGGCTTCAATCTGATGGCAGATGCTGCTGCAAAATTGATAGAATTGCAGAGGGTCTGAGAGCCTCGATTCAATTTTGGACTGCCCTTTCGCTATCGCTCTAGGGACGAGTAGCCGTGGCTAAGATGGTGTTTTTGCTACGGTATCTGTACACTATGCAGCATTTGTTTAACATTCTCCCCGGACGACGTTTCGGAGATTCCACTCTCTACTTACGATGCTTTTATGGGCGGACGGCAGGAGTAGGGTGGGGCGTGAATTTCTGTTGCTGCCTACTATGAAGGGTGTGTTGGCGGTACCTAATATAGAGATGTATTACATGGCCTCTCAGCTACAGCACGCTGCCCATTGGTTGTAAGAGGGAGAAAATTGGGAGAAAGCACTTTTGGCTGTTGAAGACATGTGGGAGTACTCTCCCACAGCTGTTGTTCTCCGGGGGATGGGATCAGACTACGGTACCGTACCTCATTAAGCATATGGCGTCCCTTTGGGAGAGGGCCATCAAGTGGTACTGGGTAGAGCCCCTTTTGCCCGGTAGTTTAACTTCTGGGATCTACCAGCTTTTCGTACTTTTGCAGAGTCGGTTGATGTCTCTGCCTGGCTTGGGGGTGGCTGCGAGACCCTCAGGGACTTATATCCAAATGAGGACTTTTTCACTTTTGAAGCAGCACAGGAGACCTTTGGAGTAGGTAATGGGGAATTCTTAGCACAAGCCAGTATAGCTGCTGTAACTCGAGAAATATGGCCCACGTTACCAACTGCACTGTCCACTTCCCTCTTATTCCGAGGGTTGTTGGAGCTGGGGGGATCCCGCCTCTTAGTCTCCCACCTGTATAGGGCCATCATCGATGAAAAACCCCGGGCCACGTTCCCGGCTAGGGTTGCATGGGAGGAGGAGCTGGGGGGGTCCCTGGACCAGGCCCTGTTCTATGGTCAAGAATGTATCCTGTAATGCACGATTTAAACTCGTCCATTCTAATTCCTTACACCGTACGTATAATACTCTAGTACTGCTCCACAGGCTAGACCCTAATAGGACTAGTGGTTGCCATTGGTGTCAGGCGCAGGTGGGGACGTTCCTGCACCTTGCCTGGTGCTGCCCCTTGGCTAGCTCCTTTTGGGAATCTGTAGTGGGGCGGATGGCCACTGTCGTTGGAGCTGAGTTGGTGCTGGACCCGGTAGTTTGCCTGTTAGGAGATATCAAAGGCGTAAAGGCAGAAAGATGGAATTTAAATTCTTGCACTTGCTCCTGCTGCTGGCGAAGAGGAGAGTCATTATTACCTGGATGGGGCAGGGTGGGCCTAGTCTGGATGGATGGGTGAGGAATGTGAATGAATGGGCAGTGGCTGAAGAAGTGCGCCTCCGAAAATGTAGACGTGGTGATAAAGTGGAGGATGACCTGCAGGCTTGGGGAGTACTGTTGAATAAATTTTTGGAGAGAGAGGAGGGGTGACAGACGTGTCCTTTGAGAATGAGGTGTCGGTTTCTCCTGTTCCAGGTGCTGTGACGCCTGAGGTACCATGAGAGGAGAGCGTTGGGATGTAATACTTATGATTTCTTCTTTATATGGTTGTTGATCTACGATAATATTTACTGCACGTCAACTGTCTGGAGATGGCTGGGATTTTTGTGTATTTTTATATCTGTATTGCTGTTTGTCAACGAATAACAATAAAAGATGTCTTTAAAAACTTTATACAATTAGAACACCAAGGAAATCGCAGAGATGGATTACCCCAATTGTAAACAAAACTGCATAATGGCAGAATACCCATTCTGAGTTTGCGATACAGTGGTTTATCCAAAATCAGTGTAATATCACCTAAAAAGGTTCAAATCTGTGTGTACTTTTGTGCACGTTTGCCATGTGCGTGTTCAAACTGTTTCTCCGCATGCCACAACTTATGTGCTGTCTTGGCCTCCAATTCGCTATTGAATGTAATTGTTTTGAGAGATTCCCAAAAGTGTGAAAGACCAATCAGCCCCAGTGTTTCTTTGATGTATTTATACCATCCAAAGGCTTTGTGTTTGGATGACTCAAGACATCATCAAAACCATCCCTGAGATAACTATGTTCTTGGCTTCGCCAGACTGATATCCAACATAGTAGTGGTTTCAGTTAGCATCTGAGCTATTATCAGTGCTCCCCAAGCCCAAACAGTGGCAAAGTGGAAGCGTCAAAGGCAAATCTCAGCAGTCGTTTTAAAAATCCTCTTTCACAGATTGTCAAATGGACAAGATTTGAACGCTCACCTAATTTGGTTCTGTAAACAGAAGTGCTCTGCCACTGGGCTTTGTATACTTCCAGGGCAGAAGACACAAGATAGCCCCTAGTTTCTGTTGCAAAATGAGTTGTTGTAGATGCTCACTGTGCCAGGATGTTCCTCATTCTTGCAATGTGTGGCTTCCAGAAAATGTGACAAGACAAACTGACCCTCAGACAAGAAAACACTTCAACTTGCTCCAAACTTGAGTTAACCACAATGAAATTATATCTCACAACTTTGTGGGGACTGAACATCTTACTTTGGTTCTGTCTGCATTAATGAGAGTACTTTTGTCTTTACAAAAACTAATAAAAGCTGTAGATCCTTATATTTGGGAGTCTTGGAGAACTTGACAGTGTTGTCTGCAAATAAGTTTGGCTATCTTTGATCTGCCTAAGCAAGGGACACCATTAGTGCAGCCGGTAACTTACTTGACCTCCTGTTTAATATACAATTAAAACAGAAGGGGAGTTAAAGGACAGCCCAAGCAGACGTTTTTGTTCACAGGAAAGGATTGTGTGGTTTCTTCAGCACTCCCCTGTCTAATGGTGGCCAGAGTTCCAGTAGCGGCTCCTGGAGGGAGTGCTGCGGGCGGTGGGGCGGGGCAGGAGGGGCAGGGTGGGGTAGTAAACTCCGGCATACGGCCGAACGGAGGTAAGTACATAAATAAATAAATAAACGAATTACATTGCGCACGCTGCATCGCCATTTGGCGTTGCAGCGTGCGCTAATGTACTGCGTTTATTTATTTATTGATGTACTTACCTCCGTTCGGCCGTATGCCGGAGTTTACTACCCCCCACCCTGCCCCTCCCCCGCCCCACCGCCCCGCAGCACTCCCTCCAGGAGCCGCTACTGCAGAGTTCTTTCATGGAGTCGGATTAAGAGGTTTAGAATATCCAAGGGGACCTCCATCTCATGTTGAGTGTTCCACAATAAATGCCTTGCAACGTTATCAAAAGCAGACAGAAGGTCCACAAATACTTCATTGTGCAATAGTTTTTTCAACTTGACAAACATTTCCAAGATTAGATGGAATGTGAAGACCTGGTCTGTTATAACTATCTTTTTCCTGAATCTAGCCTTATTTCTAGGCAGAATTGAATTACACTCAGGCCAGGCCTCAAGCCTTCAAAGTACTATAGAGTAGGCATTTTTTGTAAATTGTCCAAAAGACTGATAGGGCAGTAAGGATCATATCTATATATCTTTTTAGTTGGTTTTTGTTTCCATTCAGCCATGGGATAATACCTACCAAGAGACTGACAACCTAATTCAGCATTTCTCTTTCAGGTGCCTTCCAAGTTTTCTAAATGCACTGCACCTGGCTTATCAACTGTGGGCATGCCAAACACGTCAAAGTCCATACATGTCTGGTACCCCCACATGCAGGCGACCTAGATAAACAAATCTGGGGGTCAAACATTGACAGTGATATGATACCGTGCAAGGGGGACTGGATGGATTTACAATGTTTTCGGAAAAATGCAAAAAATCTGACCAATGTTATGTTCAGCGTGACCAGCACAGAACTGCGCAAACACCGTGCCAGTGAAAGGGTTAAGGTGACATCAGTCTGGTGCTTCACAAGTCAGCATTGGTATTTATTCATTCAGAACTGTGGGTTGTACGTTTGTCACTGGAGTCTTTACATCTCATTGGAATATGCTGATTTTTCATGGTTACATAGTCCTTTTGATTCCCATTGTCCTCTTCAGAGGCGCAAATGATGCTACATGTTTCTCCACTGTTGAATATAGCTTGACCATGTGTTGGCCTACATTCAGTTCCAGAGATGCTGTCTTTTTCTTGTACAAGATCCACACTCATGTAAGCGAGGTTTTCATGCCTTACTGTGACCTTTGGTGCTGCACTGACTGCTTAGACATCCAATAAGCAAATTAAACCTATAAATTGGACTGTGTAAAGACAAGAGGCCTTCAATAGGCTCTGAAAGGCTTTAAAAAGCCTATCTACGATATGACACGTATGGTGCAGGTGAATGTCCCTGAAAAGGGTTTTCTGTACCATGGTGGTTCAAGTAACAACATTGTCAAACAGCATCTAGTGGCATTTGTCATTTTTTATCTCCCTACCCGCAAAGCAGCAATTACAATTGAGAAAGAGACTTGGGCACTGAAGAAGTTTTATCTCATATGCTCAAAAGAATCTCCATTGTCCAGATGGGCAACAAGCCTTTGGGTTGGCAAATGGCAACGAATTAAGGTACTTGAATTTGTTTGGGTGATATATTTCTTTTCAAAGTTAGATGTCCCCAAATGGCACAATGCTGACATGACCAAGATACCCCTGGACAGGAGTAGTCTATGATTTGTCTAATTGAGGGAGGGAAGCTGGCAGGTCGAAAGTCCCTGTTTTATGCTCCAGCCTGCTCCTCATTAGGTCTCAGTTCTAGCTGTCTCATGGGCCGACCTATTGTTTCCTATATACATAGAGTGGGTTCCTTGCTTATGATTGGATGCCTTTGTTGTCCTGCTTAATTGCATCCTCTTGATCTGAGATCGTTCTTCCCTATTCTTGTGTTTTCCCCTCCCAGAAGCATTTAGGTCTCACAGTGTTCTGATTGCTTGACTTATAGCCTTCACTGCTGATGATGCTTGCATTTAGGGAGCTGCCATTTTCTTTCCCACAATGCACTCCACTCGAGTGCATGTGTTTTCTTGATCTCTGTCCTATGTGCTGCTTTTCCTTTCATTTTGCCCCTGCATCCTCCTCGCTGTCAGTGTTGCTTCCCTACTGCCTCCTCTACCTTGTCCCCTCTTTTTTGCTTTTCTGTCCTCTCCAGCTCATCCGTTGCTTTCCTTGCCCACTATCACTCTCATTTTAAAAATATTTCCTCACCCACTCTCCCTTCTTAATCTCTACCCCTCTCAGCTTGTCGCGCCTTCCCTAGCCCCTCTTCAACATTATAAAAAAAAATTGCCCACTGTGCTATTGGCAGGAGTCCATCCTAAAATAGGTTATTACCTTTTTCAAGATGGCCACATGCAGGTGCGGTGGCCAAAAGAAAAGTGTATGTATTCTTTAACCAAACCCATTGAAAGATGGCCACCCTGGATACATTCACCAGGGCCATCCATGAAGGGGTTTGTTCAAATATTAGAAATATTAAAAAAACATTCAAATATGATAACTGTGGATGCACATGCATCCATAGCGTCATCTTTGAATGGGTTCATGCAAAATTTACAAACGTGTTCTCAGATGGTCACCATGGATGCATGTGCATCCATGGTGGACATCTCTGAATGCATTTCTGGTCTTTGAACACACAAACACATTTAAAGGTGGCTGACACAGATGTGATTCATTCCACACAGCCTATGTAACAAAAAACAATTTTAGCAAAGTCATTAGGTGCTACTGCCATGACCTATTGAATTTGCAATTGCTGGTTGTACCATTCTTGTTGAACATCCATATGTTTCTGTGCAACAGGCTAGTGTCATGAGCTCCCAACAGATGCTGTACTTGATTTTGAATATTGCTCACCAAGAGAGTGCTAGAATCTGTTAGGCAACAGAGAGACATCCCAAGCAGTACTCCTTTTAATAATGGGTAATTACTTCTCCAAGACCAGGCCAAGCCACAACTAGTTATGCAGTACGCGGTTTTTTACCTGCATCCAAGTGAGCAGTCTGCTGGCTCACCATGATTAAATCTATGTTGTTTGACATGACCGTAAGAAATATGAGTGAAGCAGAGCTTGTATACTTCAGTGGTGGGACATCCCATCATGTAGTGTGCTGCATAGGATTATGGTAAGTAAGGCGGTTGCTGTCTACCATTATTGGCATGTTCCATCTCTTTATTTACCTTCTCCACACTCTTTGCAACAGCTATTATAACATTATGTGTATGTGAGCCACATACCTTTCAACCGTGCATTAACACTTCTTTGTGTTCATCTTGCCTGGATATAACTAGTTCCATTAAGTCTTGTAGCCTGCAAGGTGATGGACCTGAACAAAAGACTGTGCCCTGATCTGTTAAGAAAGTAATAGCCCAGTAGCAACTCCTGATTGGCCTGGAGGTTGTCTGACTTTATCTTACAAATCAAGTGGACATTATAGGATGTCTGCTATCCTTAATTAAACCAGAGTGAGCATGCACCTTAGTAGAAGAGAGCCGTGGAACTGTACAGAACTTACAGGAAATATACACTTTGGAATAATTTGTTCTTTCCAAAGTTTGGCCTTATAAGCTAGCCATTTAGGTCGACCCAATATTCACCTTTTAACTATGAAGAAGCTCCACACCTTTGCAGACAAAGGGCTGAGACCAGAAAGAGTATATGTCAGCTGGCTCCCCTGAAGGCATAGACTACATACTCAAGGTCTAAGGAAGAGACGTGCTGTTGCTTCACTCACAGATGAGAAAAATAAGGGCTGCCCAGCAAGTAGAGTGCCTTTGTTCCAAGATCAAGGGTTTCCTCTCTTGGACCCAGCGGAGTTGCCTGTGGCAGAAACCTTGTTGTTTCTCCGCATCTGAATACGGTGAGGTTGGCAGATGGGGAATCCATCATTTCTGGCTGTTCCCCGCATCTGCCAACTTCCAAATGACTCCATTGGTCTTTTGCGTCTTCATAACAAAGGCCTCTTCGGGTAGTAGACTAGTGGACTCTATATGTGAAAATAAATATACGGAAAAGCAGTTTACAACCAATTACAAAACAAACTATTTTGTTATTTGCTGTGTGTGAATAACATACGGAAAGATTCATGATATTCTGACTATTTTTTATATAAAAGGATTGTAGACTTCCACGTATTATAATTTATATAACACACACTAATGAGAAAGCTGTTTTGAGTGTTGTTGGTTTTGTTTGACTGCATACAGAATGAAAATGACCAATGGTAAGCAAGAAAGTGAGTAGAAAAAATAAAAATCCATATATTTCATTTTCATGATTTAGAACAGTTGCCTTGTTTTTTTTATATCTTTAAACTGTTCTGTTTTTTCGGTGCGCTGTGTTTTGAAAGGAAGGGTGTGTATCATGTAACAACATCACACATTTCTAAGAACTGTGTTATACTCAAACTTCATTATAGCCACAGTTTGCAGTTCAGTGCAGGCAAGAAGAGTCCGTGGAGTAAATCTTTTCAATGGGATTTGCAAATAGTAAAACTTTCCGAACCCAGTTATTTCAGGAAATACACTGCTTGTTTTTCTAACTGTACACTAATAAAACATAAGATGATATATTAGCATGGTGACAAGGCTAAACTCCAGTTCTAAAGAACATTAGAATGACAGGAGCCCCATTGAAAACAATGGAGTGCTCTGGGCTTCTAATGGCCGGTAGAATCCTGCAGCTCCAACATTCCAATGTTTGTTCACAGATGTTCCTGTGAACAAAGGCCTCACGGGGGCAGAGGGGATGTCATTCCTCTCGGGTTCTGTGAGGCCTTTGTTTGACAAATTAGAACATTCTGTCCTCTAGGGGCGGAATATTCCAATAGCCTTAGAGCCCTCCATAGCAGGCTCTACTGGCCATTAAAGGCCCGCTCCCTTTAACGCTGGAGCAGGCCTTTAATGGCCAGTAGAGGCCGCTACGGCAGCCTCTAAGGCTATAATGGGGCATATTTACGACCCCCAACACCACCGGAGGGTCACTTTTTCTGACTCTCCGGTGGCGTTGCTCCATTCCCCATAATTACAAGGTGGCACTAAGCCACTTAACGTGGCTTATCGCCACCTTATAAATATGCCCCTTTCCACAGCAGTATTCAGCAGCGGCAAAGGGGCGGGCAATGGGTGTTGCTGTGGGCATTCCACCGCAGCACCCATGGGGAAGCACCAAAAACTAAGGCCAGGTAATACCTGGTCTTAGAATGGCGATACGAGAAGAAATTATGAATTTCGCCTCGTTTTTTTTTCTCTTTCTATGTGTGCTGCATTCTGCAGCACTCAGAAAGAGCCAATCGCCTCTAATGATTGTTTGTGTGCAGGAAGGTGTCCCTTCCTGCACATAAACAATCGCCCCTGCAGCGCAGTCAGCCTTGCAATATGGCGCAAGGGTGCCTGCGCTGGCGCTAGGCAGCTTTTTTAGTGCCAGCGCGAGGGGAAAAACAGGGGTGCGCCGTATTCTTTTAAATATGGCGCATCCCTGCGTTTTAAAAGATGTCGGAGTGCGGCGTTGCCAAATCTGACATAATATCATGCTCTAATATTTTTTTAGTAAATATGTTCCTCTGTTTGCATACTTCTCTAACTTCTCTAACTCAAGCAACTGTAAAGGCAGCAATTCCTCAAAGTGCACCAGGGCGCTACCTTACATCTCCAAAAGGATAGCCATGAATAATATAAGCCTAACCTATAAAGTAAGAGTAGTGGAATGTGGGATTCAGAAGAATATAACCACAAGTTAGGTGTGGATGTGGGAACAGGGCTTCATAGAAGATCCACGCAATTACAATACCAACTTGACAGGTGTGAGATTTGCATAGAGGCAAAATGAAGAATGTATATATGTCATCCTTAACAAACCTACATGTGTTATGTTTGATTGCTATTTTTTTGTAAATATTTTTTATTGCAGGTTTCAAGTAAACAATGCTCCATTGCCAAACATAGAATGGCAGGTGTGTGGAGACAGGAACCGACTTATGAGCCAATAGATAAAAAAAATGCATAAACCACAGATTCATAACTGAACTCACATCCTATGCCAGTCGTTCACTCTACCCTTACATTTACTCTATCAGAAACATACAAAGCTGTAAAACAAACGGAAAAGGGTAAGGCTCCAGGAATGGATAGCATCCCGGGTGACCTTTTCCTTTCTGAACCAGATATCTGGTCCCCCTATCTGAATGTTTTATCTAATAGCATCCTAAAAGGCAATATGATTCCATCGTCATGGCAAGGTGCCGTTATCATACCCATCTATAAAAAGACGAGAGAACTAATCCCTCAAATCACAGGCCCATAAGCCTACTAGATAACTCGCTAAAAAATCTTTTGTAGACAGGTCCTTTTCAAACTAAATGAGTGGATACAACAGAATACCATCCCCGAAGAGTCCCAAGCAGGCTTTAGATCAAATATCAGCACATTGGACCAGGTCCTCCGCTTCAAGGTGATAACTTGGAAATATATCACCTTGATGCGTGACCATCTTTATGTCGCTTTCATCGACCTGAGAGCGGCATTCGACCTGGTACCAAGAGAAACGCTATGGGAGATATTAGATGGGTATGGTATCCCTTTAGATCTATTAAGAATACTAAAAGCGCTACATGAAAACACATATGCGAGGGTGGGATGGAACACCACAGGGGACATGACCGATAGGATAGAGATTTTGAAAGGGGTCAGACAAGGGTGAGTCCTTGCCCCAACATTGTTCAGCTTATATATCAATGGTGCGGTGAAGAAATTGAAGGAATGCAAACATGATGCCCCTAGACTGGCGGGAACACCAACCCCTATACTAATGTTTGCAGATGACACCCTGTTAATCTCCCGCACACCAATGGGCCTCTAATCTGAATTTAATGCCTTTGTCACATTTTGTGGGGACAGAGGATTAGAACTAAACCCGTGTAAATCCAAAGTTATGACAATTTATCCCCACAAAAAATGTAGAGGCATTGTGACAGTAGGGGAGCTCCCCCTTGAAAAAGTGCAATACTTTGACTATCTTGGGGTGAGTTTAAGCGACACACAAACATGGGGCCCCCAGATGGAAAAAAAGCAAAACTATTCTCCACCAGAAAGCCTCTGCCATAGTGAGGAGATACAAGTCTGCATCGGAAGGAGCCGCCTCTCCGGTTACTACCATATATAAAGCTACAGCAGAAGCATCAGCACTATATGTTGCTGAGTTCTGGGGATACGCCTCTGCAGAAATCTTAACAAAAGTAGAAAATAAATTTATTTAAGCACTTTTTAAACTTCCCTCAAGCTCATCTGCTACCCCATTGCGCCTAGACCTAGCCCTCAGCCCTATCCATCTAACAGCTCCATTAAAACCGCTGTTATATTGGGTTAGACTATGGTCCACCCATGAACTGGCACCATATAGAGAGTGTATAAAAGACCTCATAGTCACCGATAGAGAACTGAGAACCCCATAGTTGAAACACAATAAAGAAATATCTTACAGAATAGGCATGAGTAACCTATGGACTTCCCCAGATCTAATAGTAAAAGGAGATGCACTAAGAGCAAAACAGTCATACTGGGAGGCAGTCCTATTCCAAACGTGGGAAGTGCACCAATCCAACAGCCTCACTGGCAAGTTTCTGAATCATAAGTGCATACCTAGGTTCGAACTATACATGAATAGGATGTACCCACATCAGTTCAAATGTTTAGACGTGCATTACAGATGTGGGGTTCTGCCCCTGAGATCACACACCTCTAAATGGGCCAATGCACTCCCTCAGTCCGATTTCTGTCCAAACTGCCCAAAGGTAGAGGAAACGGAGACCCACTTCATGTTATTCTGTCCACTATACCGGAAGGCCCGGAAAAAATGGTTGTTAGCCGCATGCAACCTTATGGGTGTGAGACATTACTGGGAAGCTGCGAGACTCTTTAAGAGCGATACCAGAGAACATTTAGCCTATCCGGTCTCCCGGTACTTGCAAAGTGCCTGGATACAAAGGAAGAGGTCCCTTCACAACCGCGAAACACGTCACATAACCGGATAAGTGTAAGCCTGTGTAGGACACTGTGTCCTCCTTGGTTTTGCTCTCCATTTTCCTCTTATTTATCTCATCATCTATTTATCAGATGTGACTATGAAATGATTCATAAACTTTTTGCATGGCCCCCCTTGACTATCATTTTGCACGTCTTTCCTTTTTGTAAATATATGAATCCATCCTCGCCTGTTGGGCGTCTTAGAGGATATGTTTTAATTGTAGCGACTGAATTGAACCTGGACTTAAGGCAAGTAGCCAACAGCAACCAGGTTGGTTACTAAGGGTAGCAGCTAGCATTCCACTTTTGCACTTTATAGCCCCACATAGTAACTATTAAAGTGTTAAAGATCGTGTGTTATGTTACACTAAAATCCTTCAAATTGATGTCCCTCCTTTACCTTGTTGATAGACTGGGTTTTAGCATGTTTTTACTATAGATTGGCAACTGAACCATGATGTATTTATACTGCACAACTTGCTAATGTATTTAAGAGTGCTTTTCCTGTTTTTTAACCTGATGTGTTTTATGGGCAGCACCAGAAATAAACAATGTATTATTAGAGCTGAAGTCACAATCACAGGTAGTAACTCAGCGTTGCCCCACCATGTCTACCTCGTACGCATCTGTCATACGGGCATGTACCCCTCTTAGATCCAGGCCAGCCCCACTTCAGACCACAGGAGCAAGGTCAGGTAACAACAGGGGCATACCAGCATCTGATGAGAGAGCCGCCGAAACCACCTCTTCAGCTAAAATCTGTCCCTGGTCATCTATTCTGGGGCAAGCCACTAAATACGTGTCCCAAGCAGGCAAAATCGGGACCGTATGCACTCCCCTGGACTCCTCTCTCCAGAGCGCCTCCCTCTCACAATCTGCCCACTTGGACAGCTCCTGTAATGTTCGATTACTTGTTACTGTTTTCTTATATAGCTAAACAGTGTTTGTACTTTACTGTTGCAAGCCAAATAGAGCACCTGCAGATTAACAATATATAAGCAATGACTTACAAAGTGTAATATATCAATAACTAGTATTATTCACAGGCTCCAAAATCAGTAATGCTATTATGACATGTATGTTTCAGTTCCGTGACATCCATTTCTCCTGTTCATCTAAGGTATGTTGTAGAACTGCATCAGATGGCTTTTACCTCTATCTATACCCTGCATTCTGAGTAATCTGATTGGCTGTCATACTCCAGGCTGGCGCTTCCATAAGATGGGATAATGCAACAGCATTAGGTCTCCATCCATTCAGGGCACCAAATTATTGAAAAAGACCAGAAAATTTTATTTTATCATTATATCAGGAGTGCAGCAACAGGAAAATTAATATTTGGCCAGGATTTCAGAAAAGCCTTGAACCATTCCTGGTCCCACTCAATATTTCATTTGATATTTTATCTTGTTTTCTCTGTATATCAATAGGATCGATCAACCTGTTCACAGCTAGTACCTATGTTCGGTATTAGTAGGAACAGCAGTAGCCTTGCTCCCCGTTTACGTGGACAATGCAGTGCTTCTCTTAAGAGCCGTTAACCATCTCCAAATGTGATTAATTTTCTTGTGCCTATGTGACCAAATTGGATCTAACAAATAATTACTTAAAATGGCATGTGATAAATTTAGGACCAAAAAGCTTAAAAATTCCATGAGTGCAAATGGCAACATATTGACAAGAGCTGACTATTTGCCTCATGTGCGTTTATCTGTTACGTCAAAATAAATTGGCCTTTAAAACTCACTGAAAAACGCGTATGCATTTTGCAGGTCCTAAGAGCAATTTTCTCATTTGGCAGCAACCATTGCATTAGACCCTTTCCATATAAGTTAAAAACCTGAGTAGCCACTTAATAAGGGCCATTTATGGTGTTGGTGTTTGAGCAATTCTGTTGCAAGATCCCTTCAGAAAGAAAAAAAGGTTTTTAAAATCACTTCTCCTTTGACACTGACCTCTCCAATTTATGTAATGCATCTGGAATGTGCTCTACCCATCTGAAAGACATTTAAAATGGCTCCTCTTATTCTGTGGAGTACCAACTGGACACAACCCCAAGCACCACTAACTCAAAAATTATTATTATTATTATTTTTCTTTTTTTTAATTATTTTTTTTTTATTAACCATCAAAAGTCGACATTACAGGGCACTGAAAATGCATACATGCTTCGAGTCCAGAGCATACATAGGTACAAGCATACAAATATTACCGAGTAACAGCAAAGACTATGGCGTAAGTTGGTCATCTGAAACAGGATCTAGGGGGGGGCACAGATACATCCGCGATAGTTATTCCATTTGTTCCATATGGAGGACCATTTTCTGGGACATCCAAGGGAGACATGTACCGTTTTTTCTCTGAACATACACCAGTCCATGTCGTTTTTCCAGGAGTCCACCCTGGGTGGCTCCTTTGCTCCCCATAGCTGCGCAATGTTCCGTTTGGCTATCATTTGGCCCAGCGTAGCCCAAATCTTATCTCTACTGTTGAGGGCGGTGGGCTCCCAAATATTCAAGAGACATCTCTTAGCCTCCGGCCGTATGACTACTCCCGACACCTGACTCAACAATTCGTGCACTCGTGACCAATAGGACTGGATAAGGGGGCACTCCCATATTATATGCATAAATGAACCAGTCTGCCCACATCCGCGCCTACAGTCACCCTCATCCATCCTTCCCATTTTAACCAGGGTTGGTCCGGAAACATATATCCTGTGGAGGATCTTTAACTGGACTAGACGTAGTCTAGAAGAGATGGCAACCTCCTTTGGCGAGGCCAGAGCCTCCTGCCACTCCTCATCGTCCATCTCCAACCCGTCTCCCTCCCAGCGCTGTCTCAGGAGTATCAGAGGATCCGGGGTGTTATTAACCAGCTTTTTATACGTCAAAGATATAACCCCATCCGGTAAATCACCATCTAGAAGTCTGTCCTCTAGCGGCGAAGCGTCCGATAGGGAGGTGTCTTTGGGTAGATTCGACTGTAGTGCATGTCTAACTTGCAGGTACCTGAAGTACTCCGAGTCTGCAAGCTCGTGGCTTTGTTGCAAATCAGCGAACAACATCACCTCCCCGTTTTTCCACAGGTCTCCGATAGTAGAGATTCCAATCAGATCCCACTTGTCAAATCCTTTTGTGGTGCCCAGTGTGCCCAGTCGTTCCGAGTCCCATAGGGGAGTTGCCAGAGTGAGTTTCTTATCCCACCCCAGGCTCTTGCTAGCCACATGCCTTATAGCCACTGAATGTTTAGTCGGTCCCGTAAAGTGATACCTTTGGGGCTTAGAGTAGAGAGCTCTGTAATACGTACCACCCCGGCAGTAGCCATTTGTCCATCCTGTATGCAGGATCATCTCCGAGTTTATATATGAAGTGGTTTATGGCCGCCAGGTGTGCGGCCCAGTAGTATCGTTTTATGTCAGGTAGACCGATACCCCCAACGTACCACCCAGGACCAATTTCTGCAGCGCAATACGAGGCCTTCCCTCCCACAACAGGTTTCTCTGCAGGGTCTCTATCTCCCCAAAGTATCTGGCTGGGACTAAGTCAAGGGAATTCTGCAGGGCGTATAAGAAGCGCGGCAGTGACATCATTTTAAATAATGCTGCCCTTCCCAGAAGTGAGAGCGGGAGTTTCTTCCAAGTGGCGACATCACGTTTAAGCCTCATAAGTGGGGGGAGTAGATTACGCTCATAACGGAGTCTGGGGTCAGCTGCAATAAAAATGCCCAAGTAGCGGAAACCCTCCTTTGCTATTTGCATGGGACAGTCACGGGGCGGGGGGGTCACCACTAAGAACGTATAGAAGGGACTTACCCCAGTTAATTCTATACCCGGAATATCTCCCAAAGATAGTAAAAATGTCGAGGGCGACTCGTAGGGAAGACTTGGGGGAGGCCAAAAATAGGAGGATGTCGTCTGCGTATAATGAAATGCGGTCCTCCCATCCCGCCGTCCACTTGAGCCCTCGGATAGAGGGACTCCAACGGATCCATGCCGCTAGTGGTTCTAAGGATAGGGCAAAAAGGAGAGGCGAAAGGGGACATCCCTGACGGGTCCCCCGACCCAGACCAAAGATCATTGATTTTTTGTTGTTGACTACCACCTGAGCCAGGGGCTCAGAGTACAGGAGCCGCACCCAGCCAATGAAACCAGGGCCGAAGCCCAGTTTTGTCAGGACAGCAAAAAGATAAGACCACTCTATCGTATCAAATGCCATCGAGGCATCCAACGAGACCACCACCGCCGCCTCTTGAATTGTGTCGAGTCTGCCCAGGACGCCGTGAAGGCGTCTTAGGTTTAACGCCGTATTACGATGGGGCATAAAACCTGATTGGTCAGGGTGTATCAGCTTACAGATCACTCTTACAAGGCGGTTTGCCAGTGCTTTGGCTAGGATTTTGGGTTCGGCATTCAACAGGGAGATGGGTCTGTAGGAGGAGCATTGACTCCTGGGCTTACCGTCCTTGTATATCGTCACCAGTGTAGCTACACGCTGGTCATATGGTAGAAGCCCCTTCTCTCGGCTCTCAGTGAACATATTGCGCAGGTGGGGAGCAATAGCGTCCGGTTTCAGTTTGTAGAGCTCGATCGGCAGTCCATTAGGGCTTAAAGCCTTGCCAGGGCGAAGGCCCCGGATCGCTTGCGCCAGTTCGTCGTCCGTGAGGGCACTGTCGAGCGTATCCCTTTCGTCAGCAGTAAGGGCCGGCATGCGGATGTCCCTGAGGAGTTGCTCTGAGTCTGTGACGGAGAAAGTGGAAGTCGACCTATACACGGAACTGTAATAGTCTGCGAACGTATTCGCAATTGCTTGTGGGTCAGTCACTGTGTGTCCCCCCTCGTCTATCAATTCCGGGACCAACCTATTAGCCAGTTCTTTCTTGTCCAGCCAGGCCAGCAGTTTCCCGGCCTTGTCCCCAAGATCATACAGTCTACCAGCTTTTTCTCTCCCCAGTGTTTTGGCCATGTCTGTAGCAATGTTCCTGTACTCGTCCCGTTTAAGCTGCAGGGTATGGAGCGTCTTAGGTGTCAGTCCTTCCGCCTCCATGTCTTCGAGGCGAAGGATCTCGCTCTCCACCTGGAGTAGATCTTTAATCTTGTCCTTTCGAGTCCCGGCAATCGAGTACAGGGCCTGTCCCCTGAGCACCATTTTGAACGCTTCCCACAGGACCTGTGCAGATTGGACCGTGCCCTCATTGTCACGAAAATAGTTGACAATAGCCTGGAGGAGTGCTTTCTTGACAACGGAGTTACGGACGTACCAGGGGTTAATGGGCGCAACCCTCCCAACCTGCCCTCCCCCCAGGACCAGATGCGCCCAAAGCGGAGAGTGGTCTGAGATGCCCCTTGCCATGTGTCTAATTTCCTGTATCTCTGTTATCTGGGCCACAGGGGCTAATAGGTAGTCGATGCGGGAGAAGCTTCCGTGTGCGCCAGAATAAAAGGAGTGTTGAACGGTGTCAGGGTGGAGTGTACGCCACAAGTCTACCAATCCCATTGCATCAAGGAAGTCAGGGAGCCATCTCTGCGAATGCCCAATGTCCCGTGGGGGGTGGCGGTCTAGGAGCCCAGAGACCACTGAGTTAAAGTCTCCACCCAGTACTAATCAGCCCTCGGGGAGTGAGAGTAAGAGAACGCCCAGGTCTTTAAACGTCAGGCTCTGTACTCCCGGAGGGACATACACCGTCACTAGGTTAAGGGTTGAGCCCTCCCATTGGCCGGATATCACCACATACCTTCCCATGTCATCGACCCACTTGCGTTGTACAGAGAACGGGAAGGAGTTCTTGATCATAATGCCAACTCCCCGGGATCCAGTGGTAAACCCAGAGTGTGTCACTAGTCTGTAACCCCACCTGTCCAGTGCTTTGCAGGAATTGCCGACCAAGTGTGTCTCCTGGAGGAGCACAACCTCCGGGGAGTGTCGTTTAACATGCTGTAAGACTATGCTGCGTTTGAGTTTGTCCCCCAGGCCATTGACATTCCAACTTAACAGTCTAAATTGCCTGTCTTGGTTTTCCCCCAGTTTAATTGACATAGTTCGTACCCTTTTGCGCCAACTCGGAGAATAGAACAGTCGACATGAATAAACAAATAATAAGAAAAAAGAACACAACTACATTCCCCAGATCCTACCCAACATCCCCCCTCCCTGCTCCCCTGCACTCTGGGCCTAGAACTGCCCATCGATAACACTGCAGAGTGCCTGTCGCCCAAACTGGTAACTAACGGTAGTTTAACTTGGGGGGTGGGTGGCTGCTCCCTCGTGAACCCTCCCCGATAAGAAGAATCATTAAGGCTACTAAAATCAAGGCTTTAGGCAACAAATCTACTATTTATCAACACATTTCCCAACGTTGTAATGACTGGCCCCCACTCGAGTTTCTACGAGCCGAGAATGCCCCAGCTCAGGCCCGACCACCCCTTCTCGAGTCTCAAGGTGTGCATCTTACAGTTCAGCGGTAGTCAGAGTCCACAGGCAGCTCACGGGCATTCATCTGCGACCGTCATGTTCCTCTGCATGTCTCCAGCCTTCAAGCCAGTCCGCAGTGTCTTCTGGACGATCAAAAAAGCAGGCTCTACCAGCCGCCTCCACCCAGAGACGGGCTGGAAACAGCATTGAATTCTTCACCCCCCTCTCCCGGAGCTTCTTTTTAACTGCCAAAAATGATCGTCTCTGTTTCTGCACAGCAAGGGTAAAATCCGGGAAGAAGGAGATCTCAGCGTTCTCATAGCGAAGTGGCGGGGCATTCCTGGCGGATTGGAGGATGACATCCCGATCTCGGTAATTTAGTAATCTGGCCAGGATCGGTCTGGGCGGCGCTCCAGGTTTCGGTTTCCCACCAGGGACCCTATGTGCCCTTTCGACCACAAAGAATTTGGATAGTCCCTTGGGCTGGAGGTGAGTAAGGATAAGGTCTTCCACAAAAAGGTCCGTCGCCTGCCCTTCCGCTTTCTCAGGGACCCCGATAATACGCACGTTGTTGCGGGGGGTGCGCCCTTAATAATCATCCAGCTTCTCCTCCGCATGTTTCCGAAAGGTCTGGAGGTCATTAACTTCGCGCTGCAGCGGGGACGTGTCGTCGACCAGACTGGAGGTGGTGAGTTCCAGTTGTTTTACCTTCTCCCAATTTTCGTGAGGTCTGCCCTGAGAAGTGTTACCTCCGTTGCAATAGTGTCCATCCTCTGCTCAAGGGACACCCGTACTCCAGAGATGGCATCCAAGACATCCTGGAGCGTCAGTTCTGCGGCAGCCCCTTACGGGCTCTTTGATGTGGTGACCGCGTGCTGTGGATCTGGAAGCGTCGACTTCAGGAAGGTGTACTTATCAAGTTTATTGGCCTTCACTACTTTCTGGCCTCTGGTCCCCGACATCGTCGCTGCAACACACCAGTCCCCCGCGACTCCAAAACCACTATGGGCCCCAATGTGCCCCTGGCGCAGGTATCACACGGCCACAGGAGGACCGCGAACTGCTGTGGTCACCGAGGAAGGAGCTATACAACAGTAGTCCAGGCCACGGGAGCCCCACCCCAGATGGAGCCGAACGCCGGGCACTGGGGGCAACCCAGGCAGATGGCAGGCAGCTTCAGGGTATTGATAGATTGAACACCTCTAGGAGCGAGTGTTGGGCACCCAGAAGCGATATCCACAATCTTGGCCGCCATCCCAGCGTAATGTCCAATGCAGCGATGGGTGGGCAGTTGGTGGAGGCCCAGTCCAGGCCCCTGCTGGTGCAGAGTTTCAAGGAGGCAGCCACTGCCAGCTGTGTGTCCCCGCCACCAAGCGACCGCCCCAGACAGCCACGTGGGGCAACTCCCGGCCTCAGACACCCCCGGGGCTCCTCAGGGCCGACACGATGGGGGGCCGCGCCCCTCTCCGACGAGGGGGAGCACACACCAAGGGAGGAGGCGTCCGGGCAGCATCCACCGAGGTCAAGGGTGGGAGGAAAGAATCGGGGCACCGCTCCAGCGGGCCAGCCCAGAAGTCTGTCGTCTCCAGCCACACCGGGCCGGAAGCCCCCGAGTCACGGCCACAACGCAGCCGGGAGCGCTCACCTGCCTCTCTTCGGGTATTGGTCGGATGGCCACAGGACCCCCCGCTGCCCAAATCTACCGCCAGGCAGTCCGTTGTGCCCTCCGTTTGTCACGGGCTTCACCAAACACCGGGCGGGCCGCAGGCCGCAACCACGGCCTCGCGTTGATGGCGGGCCGTCGGCGAACGTCACCACGCCCAGCGTTCTGCGCCACTGCCTACGGACGGGGGGAAGCCGGCCAGGCCTCAGTCTTCTGCAGGGTGTAGTTCGGCCTGCGCTCAACCGAGCCTCCGTCGCGGGCCGGGGCTGTGGCAGCGAGGTTGTTTGCGCGTTCCGAACGCGATTAGAGCCGGATCTATGTGGCGGATAGTCGGGTAGGGTTCACGGGTGCCGGAGCTCTACAGACTTGCGGCCATATCGCTTCGTGGCTAGGCCACACCCCTCAAAAATGATTTTTAAATTGCTTATCTCTGTAGAACCTTTTGAACATCCCTTAGTTCGCATATCCTAGAGGAGTGCGCTCCAAGATAGCTTGTCATAGAGTCCGCCATCATCAGATCCTGCAACAAAGGATGGGCAAAAGAAAAAAAGTAAACTCACTGCTGGGTTACCGGAAATCGCATGAAATGTTGAAACCCACAGTGAAGGGTTCTCTTCTACACATCTTATGTGGAGCCGCTCCCTAGGTTTAAAATTTCTGTTTTGAAAAACAGATCAAAGGCTACTCATTTTATTAAAATATAGGGGCTTACTTACAATCTCCTTGAGCCGCCGGTGCGTCACTTTTTGTGACGCACCGGCCGCATATTTTGCTGCACCATATTTACAAGGACACGAAAAGCCACCCCGCGTGGCTTTTCCTGTCCTTGTCAATTCGGCCCCTTTACACGCAGCACTTTGTGTGAAAGGGGTGTTCCGTGGGTGTCGCTGTGGGTGTTCTCACGCACCACCCATGGCTTCTACAGCATTTTCAGATTTACAAGAAATCATAAACCTGGAAATGCATCAGAATGCTACACCTCCCAGGGGAGGCGCAGGGAGGAGCAACAAGAGAAATGTTTTCATTTCTCCTCGTTTCTTTCCTCTACCTATGCATGCTGCATTCTGCAGCACACATCGGAAGAGGAAATCACCGCTTGTGATTGTTTTTGTGCAGGAAGGTGTCCCTGCCAGCAAAAAAACAATCACGTGACCATGGTGCAAGGGTGCCTGCGTCGGCGCATGGCAGCCAATTGTGAGTCAGCGCAGGGGAAAGCAAAGGGATCCACATATCGTTGTAGATATGATGCATCCCTTTGCTTTGAAATTAACGCAGCGCGGCACAGCCAAATGCCTTGTGGCACCGTGCTGCATTAATTCCTTGTAAATAAGGCTCGTAGTTTTTAAGAAATACCTTTGTATAGCTGCTGCAAATCCGTGCTCATGTTGAACGTCTTATTTTCCAAATTTCGACTGTAAGCTTGGCTTATATTCAACGCTTTCCCATAGTTATTATGATTTGTTTTTAGTATAAGTGGTATAGTATAGCTAATCAATGTTGTAATTGCATTTATACAGCGCTTACTACCCCTGACGAGGTGTCGAAGTGCTTTTCGGCGAGTAGCAAGCCACTCCGAAACCCAAAGAGGACTAGTAGTGAATTAGTATAGGAAGATATGAAATTAATTTCAGCGGGGGAAATGTGAGTTTGTTATTTGGATTGAAAAAGGATAGTGGATGGACAGAAAAGGGAAGGGTTGGCATTTGTACTTTCTTTATTTTCAATGTCGGAATAATCTAATTTTGACTGCTTCTTTAGCTCAGTCACAGTCATCACACATTTCTAGCTAACAGAGTATAGAGGATCATTCACTCAAGAAGAGCGGGAAGTAGAAATGTCTGTAATCTCCGTGGTAATCCTCTCCTCAGCAGGGTCATCAGGTGTGAATAATATTCATCCTGTCTGCCATCTGCCTAATGCAGTGAGGTTGTCGCTTCTGATAGAAATGAACGGCTTGCAACCCAGCGTCACTTCCTTCCTGCTCTTGTGCTTTCCGTGGACAGGCTGGGGATTGTTCTTCAAGTGCAGTCAGACAGAAAACAATCATTAAAGACAGTGAAGGTGGGTGTCAGCTGAACAAGAGGAAAAGACATGTATGGAGATGAAGCCTAGAATAATAATAGTTAGCTTGGGAGATTGAAATCCATAAGTAATAGACTGTTATTTTATTATTTTGTTATCGGTGCGTTCTGGAGTCAGAACAGGCGCGGCTCCTCCACTATGGCGGAGGAGCGTCGACCCACTCCTTTTGCAGTGCACTGCAAAGTAAAGGAAATATAAAATGATAATAACTTTGAGTTATTATCATTTTATGTTTCCTGTGCTTTGCGGGCGTGTGGGTGGGGCTGCTCTGCTCTCGGAGCAGGGCAGGGGAAGAGTAGTTTGCCCACTCCTAAGTGCGCAATGACTGTTTGGTCGGCCCTCTTGGGCTGCCCAAACCAGTCATGGGCATTTTCCCCATTCTCCATGCAGGCTGCATTACAGCCTGCGTGGAGAACAAGCCCGGGCCCCCATTCCCTGGTTGAGCGTCAAACCAGGACTCTCAAAACCAATCACAACGCTGCATTTCAGCGTTGTGATTGGTCAGGGGAGCCTGGGTGCTTACCAATCACAATGCTGCATTGCAGTGTTGTGATTTGTCAGGGGAGCCTTTTCTGTGCTTCCTGTGCCTCGGTCTGACGAGGAGAGCAGGAGCAGAGACGCGGGACCGGTATAGCAAGGTAAGTGTTTCTTTATTTATTTTACAGTCCCCCTGCGCTCGCCCACCATCTGTGAATAATGCCGGCCGCCACAGGGTCAAAAAATGCCTTTAATACAAAAAAACACCACTACTCACTGTAATAACATGTTGCAAGCAGGTTGTGATGTCACAGTGTCAGTCCACAGTTAAGCTCATCTTGCTGGCCAGTACTAACCAGACAGCAGAAAAATGCCCTCCTCAGCCATCAGGTTGAGATATTGAAGCAGTGCTGGCAACACAGACAGGCAACACCCCTGTTGAATGGGAGGACTTCTGATACCCTCTGGTAACCACAATTTTACAGCATGAAAGTTGATCCATGATCAAATAATGAATGGGCTAATCATTTCCCTCAGTGTTTTCAGGACAGAGCCTGTCAGCACTGCAGTTCCTTTTAACTTGGTACTGAGTCAAATAAATGAGGTCAAATAGCCTTATATTCATTCTATGTGTAATACCTTTAAAAATGTTAGGGGCATATTTACAAACAAACGTCGGAGCGTGGAGTTGTGCCAAATTCAGCAGCGCCATGCTCTGACGTTTTTAAAACGCAGGGATGCCCCATATTCACAAGAATACGGTGCATCCCTGTGTTTCCCCTAGTGCTGGAGCAAAAAAAGCGGCCTAGCGCCAGCGCAGGCACCTTGCCGCCATGTTGCAAGGGTGCCTGCGCTGCAGGGGCAATTGTTTATGTGCAGGAAGGAACACCGTCCTGTACATAAGCAATCAATAATGGTAATTTTCTCTTTCTACGTGTGCTACAGAATGCACCACACATGGAAAGAGCAAAAAATGAGGAGAAATTAAGAATTTCTCCTCGTACGACCATTCTAACGCCTTGTAATCCATGGCATTAGAATGACGCTGGTTTTTGGCACTGCCTGAGAATTGTAAATCTGGGACAATGTCAACAAGCATTGGCATAGCCAATAGGTCTCGCTTTTGGGACCTTATAAGTATTTGGTTATGCAGCACAATATCCTTGGTGCAACAATATCAACCTTTGCATGGCTAAACACTTATAAGGTCCCAAAGGCGAGACCTATTGGCTATGCCAGTGCTTGTTTAGATTATAGTAGCAATCTGATTCCACTCACACAACGTTGGTTGTTCCCCCACGACAAGAAAGACATTGACATATCCTATCAGACAGAATTAACATGAATTTATTGAATATAATGTACCTATTTAGGTCATGAAATAATTAAACACAAAGCATTGTCCTTCAGTGGTAAACAGGCGCACGGAGATAGTAATATAGTATGAGATCTGCACAATGTGTGACCAGGAAACCAGGGTTCAAAGCCCAGATTCCTCACTTGACCTTCAATTGTGTGATCTTAGCAAACCCATTTACTTCACTGCGACGGATTTTAAGTGTGATGCAAACAGACAACCTAGGATGAACTGTGGTCAGGATCTGTGGTATAGATGACCACCATTATGTATGTAGATTTATGTGAGTTTTGTTGCTCATAAAACGACATTGGCACACGGCAAACTGACATGCATCGGTTCACTTACGCCAGTGCCGTCGGGGCACCGGAGTTGGGGAAAAGTTCATGCTTTAAAACTTTGACTTGAAAGAATCCAATGCAGTCCTATGATGTAATCAAGTGAAACACAAAATCAAGAAATAACCCATTTTTAAACTGAACGAATCTTTATTTTACACGATCTTTGCCATGTCATTTTAATGCGGATTCTTCATGGCGCAGCACTGTTTTGGCTCTTGGGGCTGAGCCAGACCCCCCAGGCTCCGCTTTCCCTGTGCATTTTCAGGGTTGTCCACCTCGGCAGGGAATGACTATTATTGCTTCCCACTCACACACTCCTTTCCTTTTGTTCTCAACGTTGAAGGACAAACGGGGCAATTGTACGTGTACTTCCATTAAAAGAGACAATTGTTCGTGCACTTCTATTAAGTAAGACGATTGTACGTGTACTTTTAAATGAGACAACTTTACGCACACTTCTATTAAATGAGACAGTTGTCTGCTTATTCTCTCGTACACTCGCGTTGCATGCAGAAGGTCTGGTGGTAATGCCATCTTTAATACGTTATAGTCGGTCATCTTACTCGAGCTTTATTGAGCTTTCTTCGTGCCCATGAGTTTCCGCACAGGCTGTGATGGTGCAGATTAAACGATCCACTATGGAAGCAAAACCGCTCTAGAAAAAAGTCTGGAAACCTACATCTCCTTGATAACTCCGGGCAATAAGTCTTCCAAACCCCTCCCCCATCGGACGAGATGGGTATACAAGAATAAAAGCGCGCCTCGCGCGCACAACAGGGGGGCCTGCCGATTGCCTTGCGGGAGCCAGAGGCTATAATTGATACCATATGGCGCTGCCGCTCGCTCCCGCAAGGCAATCGCCACACGTGCACGCGTTGCCATTGAAGGCAATGGAACGCGTGCACGTTTTTGGGGAAAAAAGGGAACTGATGGCTAAAGGTCTCCTCCTATGGAGCGCATGCGCGCTGCGTAGGCGAGACCTAAAAAGCAATGGGTGTTGCAGTGGAACGCCCACAGCAACACCCATTGCACGCCCCTTTGCCTCAGAGGACTGCGGCGCAAAGGGCCATATTTACAAGGTGGCATGAAGCCACGTTAAGTGGCTTACTGCCACCTTGAAAATATAGAAAATAGCGCTACGCCACCGGAGTGTTAAAAAAAGTGACGCTCCGGAGGCGATTGGGGCTTGTAAATATTCCCCGTTCGTTTTTAATCTAACATCCCTTTGAATTGAGGCACTTTTTTATGTGGGCAATTAGGATTTCCTCCTCCCAGTATGCAAAGTATTATTCCCTATGGCTTGTTAAAGTTGTCACTTAAAACACTCAGCCTTAAAGTAGCAGTGACTTTGCATTATAAACTATAAAATACCTCCAAAGAAACATAACAATAGATATTGCAAGTCACTTTGGAGTACCCTCATCTTTTAGAGGCACTCGGCCTGAGGCTGCATGGCTTCATATGTTCGGAGTACTCATCAGTGATTTGCAGTATGTAATCTTCCATTCATGTTTGCAAATGATTGTCTTACTATAAGACCTGCAACACACTACAAGGTGGTGGGAAACATGCTTGTATTAATCTCAGCCATTGGTGATCACTTGGGCTGTATTCCAGTCTGTCATTTTATGCTTACTGTCACTTTAGGCTGAGACCAGCCATATGCAAATCAGTTCTGGTCCTTTCCAAATAGGAACCGTCCTGCTTGCGCTGCCAGGCCAGGTTACTTCCAGACAGGAACATAGACAAGTCCAGACTGTTTTGGCCTACTAAGGCCTTGTCAGTGAGGTATAGCTTGAGTCCTGTTGCACATTGAGCACGGGATCCACTTGCACTCAATACCAATTGCACTCAGGGTGTCTACCAAGGTGGTCGAAGAAGTGCTTGCATTAATCTCAGCTACAGGTGAATTCACAGTGCTGCATTCCAGTCCATTATTTTTCACCTACTACACCACACTAGATATAGACCAAACAAAGGCAAATCAATTTTGGTCATGCTCCAATAGAATTATTCCAGACTGAGCCACCAGGCCAGGTCTCTGTCTAGAGTGCCATAGTTCCCAAAAAAAGTTTGGACTGGAACGCAGTTTGAGGAATCACTGTGGCTAATATTAATTTAAGATTCAGGGGCAAGGACAGGGAGCAGACAGGAGTACACCCAGCCCTGTCTGACTCCCTTAGCACCAGGGGCGAAGCATACAGTGCTCACACTGGCCTAACCCTAGCCTGCCCTGACCTACCCTAACAGTTGCCCCCGATCTTCGCCAGCCATTCAACTTACATTTTTCTGCATGTTTTGAAGAGGTGGAAAATGCCATCCTATTCGTCACAGAAACTGGGGCAAAACCATCAGAAAATGACCCGATATGCGTAGGTCTGTGTGGTTACTCCTCAATTCCGGGACAGATCTTGTAATTACTGGATTTTGGTGCAGAGATAGCCGCAAAATGACGGCCAGGTTTTTCAGAACAGAAAGAGAAAAGACAGTTATAGAGGGTACCTGTCTTTTATCATTGCTAGCACAGTGTACAAAAGTGTTGTAACAAATTGTTAGTACTAGATTTAAGGATTATGGACATGTGCAATTAGCGATAAGGGTGGTACGCCACCATTGAGTGAAGTTGCCCCTCGTGGTTGCTCCCCTGGTGGCACAATTTGACAAGGGAAACCTTGACTGTGGCCCGCCCTCCCACAGTACAAGGACTCCAGGTGAAGCAAACTGAAAACCAGGAAAACAAAAGTATCAAACAAGTGAAATCACATAGGAATAGCAGGCAACTCAGGGTTGAAGATGGCCTCCTCCTCCCCTTCGGTTGCTTGAAAAATGTTGAACAAAGGAGGAAACATCTGAACGCAGCAGTCGAGTGGAAGGACTTTAGAGGAGTATTAGTCTGGGTAATCCAGGACACGCCTGGCCGGTGGAGGGGGGGCGGGTTGGGAGGACAAGGGGCGGCCTCTTGGTAGGAAGTGGACAGAGGCATTGCATGTCACATGCGTCATTGTATTACATCCTAACCGCCGGAAAAGTTGAAAGAATGTCGGCATGGACACAAAGACTGGTCATATAATGTATCGACCTCTGAAATCAAGGATAGTACCCTCAGTCAGAAAGGGGAGAGAGCAGTGGACTGACGGCTGACACAGATAAACAGACTAGATAAGACGTGGGTATGTTTATATGTTTCATGGCACATATTACTGTCAGTATGCTTTCATGAACAAATGCTCAATAAAGTTTGTTTAAAAAAAAATACATTTGAACGCAGCACATCCAGCGTGGCAAAGAAAGACATGCCGGAGAGTGGCATCCATTATGAGAAAAGTTAAGGTTAAATGGTCTCTGGCAGAAACGCTGAAATGCGGAGCGATCCCCATGGCTGTATTGTGGTAGTCCACCATTCAGAGCACCATTGCTTGAAGAGAGATGTTGACCTGATGGAAATTGCTGCATCGGACAAGACAAAGCACAAAATCCCTCTCGGCCTATGTATCTTCAGTGGCAGCTCAAAGTACACAGTGTACTGACCGAAAACAATTTCAGACCATATATGTGTGGTACCTTGTTTTATTTTTTGATCATTTTTAACATAGATGAATGCATACTGCCATATATTACAGTTTACATATCCACAATATTATTTTTATTTGTTTTTGCCATATGATCTTTCATTTCTTAAATATCAAAACAAATTTTTACAAAAAAGAAAAACAAATCATACATTTTGCATAAAAACCTTTTGCATTCTACATATTAGCTAGATATGGCATATGTGACTGTTTTCACCCCCATATCATAATCCACTCACTCATTCATTCACAGAAGACACATCCTCTCATATATACCACTCATTTCTATCCCAGCCACACCTCACATACACTAAAAGTTACGATGGGAAAAGATCTCCAATTTCTGCCGTTGTTATGTTGCGGGCTAGGATATCTCACAAAACAAAGGCGGAAATGTCTGAGCGCAGCACATCCAGCGTGGTAAAGGAAGACATGCCGGAGTGTGGCATCCATTATGAGAAAAGTTAAGGATCAATGGCCTCCGGCAAAAACGCTGAAATGCGGAGCGATCCCAATGGCTGTATCGCATTAGTTTGCCATGCAGTGCACCGTTGCTTGAAGAGAGACGTTGGACTGATGGAAATTGCAGCATCTGCATGGCGATCTGCTGACACAGACACCGGGCTCAAGGCTGGGTGGATGGGGCAGACTGGCTGCACGGAAAGGTGAACACCATGTCAAGGGACCACTGATCCTCCTCGAGATACAACAGGGCAACTAACCTAACAGGATTTGGCTGACCCCTTGGACAGGGCTGAAAGGTGCAGTGCATGACAGCTCCCAGGGCCAGAATATGAAGTGCAGAAAGGAATATAATGAATGATACTTTTGGTGCCCTCACATAGAATTGTGATGTTCCCTTCTACTGAAATGTGCTTGCTGATGAGGCCTCTGACTCCACCAAGGTTCCTCTGTGGTGGTGAGACTTCCTTGACTTTACAAGGTTACTTTGCACTACGTGTCTGAATAACCATCCACCCAGCCAGTGCTGATAGCTAACGGTGTGCTAAAGAAACCCTTATCGGTGACTGCCTAGGCACATGTGCTGACTTACATGATATAGTTGCCAATAACTGATTTATATTACATTGGTGAAGTGGGGGATCCTTAATAAAGGTAAGGTCAGTGCACATAGTATACACTGCAGCATGACTGGTGTAGAAACATCACACAGTTCAGAAATATTATTTCAACTGCAGCGGATTCCTCACTGCACCCTTGAACTGGATGGTGAGCCTCGGTGGTGGGCACGCAGGCGCAATCTATTGAAAAGGTTGTGATAGTCAAACAAAAATCTTCATCCCCATAGGAAGAAGACATTGATGCGGTAGCCACAGATATCAACTTGGCCAGGGCAGATTTGCAGAAGAGAGGAGGCAATTTGACCCTGGTGAAGACTTCTGTGACGGAGACCTCAGAATTGACTCAATTTCCGCACAGCAATGTATGAGCTGCATGCAGCAATCAGTAGCCTTGATGAAAGGGTGGAAGATGCCAGGGGAAAGGTGGGATAGGGGATTTGAACAACACTGATTGCCAAGAGGATCAAGAGACATAGATAAAATTCACAGTCATCCTCATAGAGAGTCGCCGGCACTCTCAAAGCAAAGCAGTGCCACCGCCAAAGGAGTGAATCACCAAATGAACATTCAAAGAAGATTAAAACCTTTCCTCCCCACCTTGCGGAATTTAGTCTACAAGATCGAATTGGGCATGCAGCTTGATCTGGCAGCAACAGAATGGGCTCGTGATGGGGGCAACATGAGAGACTTTGCCGAGAGGTGGGAGGTTGCGGACAGAGGCCAACAGCCATTGAGACCCAGCGGGAGGTGGGATAAAAATTCTCTCCAGGAATGTGAGAGATCTAAATGGATATGTTAAGAATAGGAGGGTAGGTTTGGAACTTTAGCGACACAACATACAAACAGCATACTTACTGAACACGCACCCCACTAATGAAGAGAGCAAGAAAATTCAGACGAGATGGAGGGTCACTTTTCTAACTCGGCCCATGCATTATATTTGAGACGAGGAGCTATATAGCTGGCAGAGGGGGTTTGTTTTTGAGAAAGGCATCTTAAAGGCTGTCTGAAAGCGCAGGTTTGGTTTGTTGAAGGATTCACTGAACCAAATATACATGTGGCTTTTAAATATCTACGGCTCTAGTATGGAAGATGTAACATCCTTTCCCATCATTGGATTATTTACATTGTAAATTCATGATTCAGGCAGAAGATGCACATTTTTGAAGGCACGATAGACATACATCACCAAAGGCATTCCATGACAGGCACACCGAATCGTACAATGTATGACTTAGGTTTAGTTGAAGTAAGATGGACACATCAGGTAGAAGATCAAGAATACTCATTTTAGTCAACACTGCAAGGGACTTACTCCACACTGGACTACTTTGTCTTCAGAGGTAGCCATAAACAATATGTTATGTTAATAAATTCATAAAAGTGCACTTATACCCTGTGTCTTGGCGCTAACTCAGCATAACGGACACGGAGACTGTAGTGAAAGCTAGTTGTTGAAAAGCCAGGTTTTCAGGAGCTTTCTGAATGCTAATAAAGAGGGGCGGCTCTGATGTTAGAGGGTGGAAGATTCCAGAGTTTAGAAGCTCCTGAAGCAAAGCAGCTTCCACCCCATTACACACTTTAAAATCTGGGGCGGATAACCTTCATTGATCCTCTAGATCGAAGGTTTCTTCTAGGTTCATACCAGGCTAAGGTTTGTTTCAGATATTCAGGGCCAGTATTATGAAGGGCTTTGTAAGTACGGCAGAGTGCCTTACTTAAGGTAAGAATACGTCATAGATGTTCACCGTCAGGACAGGTTATGTCTGGTCCTTCAGCCCTCCAACTGTCCCAAGATTATGTTACTACGCATCTTAAAGCGCCTACATCGAAATTCCACCCAGTGGTTCTGAGAAATACAGCATTTAAAACAAATCTGTGGGAAGAGCTGAAGACCTGCTGTGAACTGTTTGGACAACCTCTCAAAGGAGCAAAGAACAGGAGGTGATGAAGGTTGTAATTTCAGGAAATGCCCTGGAGAGGATCACAGGTACCTGAAGGCAACTGAAGGAAAATTTTACACAGTGCTGTAAAGTAGTTACACGCAAGGAGAAAACTGATTAGAAGCTTGCATGGAACATTATTTACATAAGAGGGAATCAACAAGATCTTTGCGATATGCCTAAAGAACCTCTACACAAAGCCCTTTTCCTTGGATCTTATAGAGACAACTTAACAACATCACCCTTACCAGACTAACAAGGGAACAGAGAGACACACTCGACCTGATGCAGGATGAAGAGGAATCGCTCAGGGTGCTAGAAGGCGATCACACAAGGAAATCACGGGGTGAAGATGGTTTCCCTGCACAGTGGGGCATTATCGCTGGCGGGCTCCATGGGGAAATTGCTGGAGCAGAAGGCAACGGAATGTTACAGGATCAACGAGGAATGCAATAATAATGTTGGCTAAAACCCCCCTTGTCAATGCTGACTATGGACATCAAATTGGGACAATCAAAGCGTGTAGACTGCTGATGCTAATAACAGTACGAATACATAAAAACAGTCTGGCTTTTCGCTAAATTCAAGGTTGGCGTAAAGCCTCAAATGCCTGGCACATGCAATGGGTGAATGCAGATAGAAAGAAGAACCCGGTACTCGCCTTTCTCGACATTGAGAAAACCTTTGGCAGTTTCATGGGAATACCTATTCCGAGTAATTTGGTGTATAAATTTTGGCCCGGCTTTTGTTGGATACATTATAGTTATTTCACCTGTCCACTGACAGGGGTACAGGCCAATGCTTCCATCTCGAAAAGGTGGCACTTGGAGAGGGGCACTAATTAAGGCTCCCCTTTTTTCAGACTCACTTTCGCACTGGCAGTTCAACCACTGGCATGCCAACTTAGTACCTTCCCTATAGGGAAGAGAATAAGAGGCACAGTGAACATGTCGTCATGCCTAGGATCCCACAAAAATTGTGTACTCTTAATCCTGATCAAATCAGGCGATATGGATGCACTGAGAGTTGATTTTGATAGATGGACCTTAACCCTGGTATACCCATTTTCCCTGGAGGTGGACGAGCCACTGAAAGCTCAAGCCAGTGTCAAGCCTGAAGCCTGGCTCGGGCTCAGCTCGAGTCCTGTTGAAACCTCAAGCCTATAACGAGCCAAGCTTTCATGTGACTTCTGCCTGCCACCCTCGTTCTACTCTCATGCACAAAGCGGTAAAAACAAAGCAATAACATTTGAGCTAAAATCAAGAGACAAGTAGATACCAGAATTCCTTCATTAAGCGTGACTTATCCGCTTAACCAAATTGTGTGGAATGTATGATGATACAACGCGTACCATCACAACGCGGTATGTTACATCGCGGTCTTGACAACGCAAGTCGTTACATCGACTTGCGCTGTAGGGCGCTGGATTTAGGAATAGTGTGAATTACTATTCCAACTCCAGTCTACGTACAGTAGGGAAGGTGTTGGAATAGTAATTCACACTATTCCTTAGTCTAGAGCGCCCTCCAGTGCAAGTCGATGTAACGACTTGCGTTGTGAAAACCACGATGTAACCATACCGCGTTGTAATGGTTTCGTGGTAAAGGATGTTTCCCAATTGTGTGCTCTTCGGCAAATATTTTATTTTTCCGTCCTCCTTTTTCTTCCCTATATCATTAGAAAGCACCTTTTGTGTTTGGTTTAATAGCTCTTTAGTTTATTTGCTCTTATCATAAGAATCTGGGCCACAGTCAGGATTCATGTGACATTTATCTTGATTCCTAGTACATTAATTGCACTGTCGCCAGGATTGGGGCGGGTGCAGAATGGTTCCAAGTTCATGTTTAAAAACAATCACTTTTAATCAGTACTTTTCACTGCAGTGCTATAATGTGACGAGTTAATGTCAAAGCTTCTACATATTGAAGAAATATACTTTTTTTTAAATTTGGAAGGGATTTCATCATATTCTACACAATGTTTGTTGTATGATTTGCGTGGCAAACATTATCAGGGCTCAGCTCATATACGGGCTCTAACGGGCAAGCAAGACCCATGGCTCGTCTCTGACTCTGCTCGCCCTGCTAATTTGCTGGCTCGCTCACCTTTACTTTTGCCTCTTAAAGGGAATGCTGAGACATTTCTCTATATAGGTAAACAGGTTGTGCATAATGAGACGAAATGTACACTATTCATTTTGCTTTTCAACTTCCTCTATTACTTCCCCTTGCTTGGGAGTTGTAGTTTCAAAAGTGCATGTGCATGGTGCAGTTCGTGCAGTCTTAATGTGAAATAAAGTGTTTTGTGTTTAAAATACAGCGAGTGTATATTTCATTTGTTAACTTTGAACACAAACCAACATGATGGCATAACATATCAGAAAAGGTCAAAGAAAATCAATATTGTTACATATTTAATGGTTCTGGGTCTCAACAAATCGGGATGTCCCTGCACTTATCTTTATCGGGGACGATCCCCTGGTAAAAATGATCCTTTTCAATTGGTGACTATGGGCTTGATTACGATGGCGGAAAGCCTGCCACCGCCAGCTGTGTGGTGGCGGGCCCTCCGCCATCGGACAGCAATTCCCCCCCCCCCATATTACGATGGTGGGGGGAATCGTTCTGGTACCGTGGCGGTCGTAAAGACCGACCGCCACGGTTCTGCCACAGGCAATCGTCCCGATTGGCTGGCGGAGCGGTCAGCATGTGTAAAATGGGGGCGGTGCCTAGCAGGCACCGTCCACCATATTATGATGTTGCATCCCCGCCAGCCTGTGAAAGGTGGTGAAACCGCCATTCACAGGCTGGCGGGGATTGCATTTGGGGGCCTGATGCGGGCCCCCCTTGTGTCGGGGGGTGCACTGTTTCCTTGCATTAAGTGGCAGGCACCGCGTGGTCTCTTCGGCCTGCTTTTTTACGCTGAAAGTTCTGCGTAAAATTCTTCCTTTCATCCCTTTTCCAATAAGGAAAACGGTAGTCGGAGCCTTAGTTATGTCGAGAGTAGATTACTGCAACGCTCTATACTTGGGAGCCGGCACAGGGCAGATTTCCAAACTTCAGTCACTTCAGAACGCGGCCGCTCGAGTACTGCTTGATCTACCCAAACATCATCCTACGTCCGCTAGCATCAAGCAGCTCCACTGGCTTCCAGTTCAGCGGCGAGTGGATTTTAATTAAGGCCCTCTGCCTAGTGCACAAAGCTCTGTATGGAGGAGGAGCGGCGGATATACAACTCCTATTTCCCCGGTATGTGCCACTACGCTGTCTCAGGTCCACTTATGCTGGACTGGTACGTACCCCCAAGATAAGAAGAGTCAGATGGGGAGGAAAGGGTTTCTCATACCAAGCGGCCAAATTATGGAACTCCCTCCCCGTACAGATACGACTACAGTCCAGCAGGGCTCTTTTTAGAAAAATGATAAAAACATGCGCCAAGCTCTAGATCTGTTAGCGTTGCCTGGTTTTCACACACCTTAGCGCCAAGACGCCTCGGCAATAGTGCGCTTTATAAATATTCAGTCAGTCAGACATAGTGCAGGGAAATGCAAGACATGGCTGTTTAGCATTGCGGCGGGTGCTGCAGCCAGCAGCACCCGCCGCAATGTTAAACGTCCGGGATGCGACCGCCATGGTGGTGGTCACATCATAATCTGTGGTGCGGGACCGCCCGCCAGTCACAGCAACGATGGCGGGCAGACTCGAGTCCGCCCGCCATCGTAATGACCCCCTAGTTTGTTTCAATTCAAAATGTAGCCGTACCCCAGAAACATTTTTAAAGAACTTAACAGTATATTTCAATCAGGTCATCTTTATTGTTATCACCCAAAAGCCATAACAAACATGTAACACAAATAAAATTAATATAAAAATAAGAATCGATCATACAGAAAGGAAAATACACAATTACTATTTGTTTATGGAAATAACCCTTCTTTCAGCCAAAATATAGGCGGCCACAGCATAAAAAAAATCAGATCTACGATGGTCCTCTGAAAGAGGGTGATGTCACAAATACTGATTCAAAAATATTGTGCGACATGAATATTGTGTCAAAAATATTGTCTCTACAAAAATATCGAGTGACAAAATATAGAAGGTAAGAATATTGTTTTTCTGATGTATATAATACTATTTTTAAAAATATTGTTCTATATAATGTTGAATTTAATATAGTTGTATTAAATATAGCTTTTAATTAATTGAATATATTAGTTATAATATTTTAGGTATTAGTATTAGTGTAATTGTTTTAAAAATAGTAAGTATAGAATGTAATTTTTAATGTGTCATACTGTTTTTTTACACTTAACAGTAACTTTAATTTAGTAGCGGGTTGTTGGGTTTGTAGGAGAATAGGGTGGGAATTTATTTAGATACAGAAATTATTGTTTTTTATTTTTTATTATTTTTATGTTAAATACATGTTTATATTTTAGCAGTAGGCTGTTAGGTTGGTAGGGGAATAAGGGCAGAATTGATTTAAATTATATTTATTTTTAAATTATTCTTTATTTTAATTAAATATTTACCTGTAACTTAATTATGTTAATTTATTTATTTATTATTTGTTAAGCAATTTTTTTGTTGCTATTTAATTAATTATTAATTGAGCAAATAGTTTATTTAATAATAAAATTAGTAAAATGTAGCTTATAATTATTCTTGGTTTTAATTTTAATTGTTTTATTTAATTAATATTTTAACAGTATTGTTTTGTCTATAGTTTATTATAATGTTTGGGAAGTTGTAGGTATTTTGGGTAGTAGGAAGAGAAGTGCATTTGTCGTAGTTTTTTTATTTGTTACATTATTGTTTTTACCTTTAATTTTATTATTTATATAGTATATATTTTTATTTGAATATGTTTTAATGCATTTATGTCGTTAGGTGTAAGAAAGTGCCTCTTTAGTATGATCATTCACCAAATTTGTTGACTTGTGTTGCTGTTTTTTGCCCCAGTGCTTGTTCTCTGACCCCTCATGTTGGCTAATTCCTGATTAGCAAATTTAACTTACCTGTAAGTCTCTATTACATGGCACAAAGTGTATCCAGGGGTAGTAAGTTAAACATCCCCAGTGGACTGCAGAACTAATTGTGCCACCACAGCTGTGGCAAAGTGAAAACATGACTCTAGGTCTGCCATTGCAACCCAGTCAGACTGCTTTTAAAGTGCCAACTCGACATGGTAAAATAATCCTTTTTACAAGACCAAACCTTACTTTTTAATATTTATAAGTCAGCCCTAAGTCAGGCCTTAGTAGCCCATTAGGCAGGGTTACAGATATTAAAAAGAAGCACATGTCAAATTTAAACTTTACATGTCCTGATATTGAAAACTCAAAATTGTTGTTTTCACTGTAGTAAGGCTGGTTGTCCCATTGGCTAAGATGAAGTTTCATTAACCCACAAACTAAGTGCTAGCTTCTATTTGGGACCACTGAATATGGAACTTCAAGGTATCAAATTAATTGTTACGTTGAACCTGGTTTATTGCTGACATCAGATTTAAAGTAACTTTTAATGCAAAGGTGACTTTAGAAAGTAAACAATTTCTTGCCCCACACTTTTAGTAGCCGTTTTTGGTTGACTACAGCAATTGTCACATGGGACAGCACTCCCAGGAAGGAGGAAGGGGACCAAAGGGTCTGCTGGAGGGAGGTGGTTTGACTTCCTCCTTCCAGGATGTCCCTAGGGCAGTGGCCACAGATGGACAAGCTTCAAAAGAGCTATAGCCTCTGATGGGCAAATGTGAACTACACTGTAGCTTGTCCTTCCCTTTGTACAGAAGGACAGGTTGGCATTTCTTCCAAGTGGGGAAAACCCGTTGCAGAACCGGTTTTCCAGGAAGGGTGGCAAATTATACTGGAAACACCTCAAGGGTGTGCCCATGGCTCTGTCCCAGGGAAGATGGGTCTCAACATCTTGGATTTTAGCAGCGAGATGCACTTGTTTAGTGCCATCCCCAAAGGAAATGATGTAAAAGTGGGTAGCCCCGTAGGAATTGTAGCTCCATTGGCTAGTTATCCCTCCCACCCACAAAATTGAAATTAGCATAAAAGTGTCACACCTGGCTTCCAGCCTCCGAACGCTGCTGGACTCGGTAAGAAAGGAAGAAGGACTGCACCTGATGACCTTGCCTGTGGATCTCTGAAAGAAAAGCACCAAGGAAGACAGTACTTACTGCACCTACTTAACCAAAACAGGACTTAAGAACGAGAAGGGCTGCTCCTGCTGCCGAACCCATAGAGAGAGACCCCAAGGGCTGGACCTGCTCCCGCTTGTGCCAAGGACCAGTGAATGGTCTCCAAGGGTGAGTTGGCTAGCCTCCTATTAAGCCTAAGGGACACAAAAGCAAAAGAAGTCCTGCTCCTTCAAAGTGACTAGCTGACCAGTCTGACCTGGACTTGCCCTGGACTCCGCTGTTGTAGACCAGAGATAGAGTTGTAGCACGCAAGAGGTCCCTATCAGGTCCTGGCTCCTTGGCTACTGCCGGAGTGTACTTTTTCTTGCCACAGGACTGAAACTTTTAAGCCAAAGAGATTCTGAGGCTCATAGACTACTGATACTTGCTAGTTTGTAGGTAGCCTTGATTGCTGCCGAGAACCATGGCTTTTGCCGAATCCCTGCTGCAGAGGACCCTGCTGACTTCACCGTAAAGAAGCAGAAACATTTTTAAGTACAAAGGTAAAATCTTGACCGGGACCAACCCAGTCCATGCATCCGACGAAGTCTTCCATCATAGTCAGCCTTAATCTTTGACTTTGCCCTGGACCCTCATGTTGGAGGCTCACAGACCACCACTAAGGGCTCGATTCCGATGTTGTTAGGAAGGCCCCCAGATGGGTTCCGGAATGAGCGAATCCGATTCGGAGCCCATGTTTCCGACCGAATCGTCCCCCGTTCCGAACGACCAAGTACGATGTGAAGATCTCGTCCGCGTCGACCGAATCGTTTCCGAACCCGATCCGGTCCGTCTGACTCGTTCAGAGCTGAATCGTGCCGCACAATGGAGGCGGATTCCGAACCAGCGAGCACGATGCACGATTCGGACAGCTGTATCGACTCGGTCTCAGCGAGACGAAACGGCTGTCGGAATCTGACTTCGGGGGGCCGAAGCACACCCCCTTCACCCGGAGCCCTCCGAATCAGTCACAGGGGTGCGCATGGGTACCCCTGATCCAAGCATGCACAGTGTGGTGGGCAACATGGGGTGCCCGCCACAGGGTGCACGCTTTTCTCCACCCACCCCTTTTCTGCTATGGGAGCATGTGTACACGTCGGTATACAGGCTCCCATAGAGTTCAATGGGAGTCCGAGCGAACCGAGTCCGTCAGCATACGGCTGCATCGTACTCGTTCAGTCGTTCTCGCACAGCGCGATTCACTAGGAAAGCCCTCCGGATCTGAGTCGTACGGAGGACTTTCCTAGCGAGATCGGAATAGAGCCCTAAGAGTGAAAAGCAGTGATTTACAAAACTTTTTTAAATTTTTCAAGTGAAAAGGAGTGGTTTATGAAAATCTTGCAAAAATCACAACTCTGGTTCTTTCGAAGGTCGAGGCGGCCCCCATCCCATTGCCGGTATACTTGATGCACAAAACACAACGTAGATTCCACATAATAGATCCGGTGGGCTGTGCGAAGTCCCAATTGAGGCGGATAGCAGACACACAACGCATATCCTTACTTTACTCCCCAAAGCTGCCATTGGAGTGGTGCGCATGGCTCACAGTAAGTAAGGATAAAGCAGTCCTTAGGACACTTAGCTCCTTACATATCGAATGCATGGCTGACCTCTTCCAAGGAGGGGTATTGAAGTCAAGGGAACAAGCACAAGCCAAATACTGCACTTGACTATGCTGGACAAATATCACTTTCACAGGCTGAGACAGGAAATTCGCACATTAATAGTTGAAGACATGGAGGAGCCACAGGAACTAACCCCACTGCCACATTTGATCCGAGCTGGATCTCCCCAACGAGGGATAACTGTCTTATACACACTCTCCCGTCCAAGCTCCAAGCTTGCATTAAGCAAACTACAGCAAGAATGGGCTGAAGAGTTGGGTATAGAGGTCACAGAAGCCCAATGGGCATACTGCTATGCGCGCACCTAGACCATATCACAAAAAGGCAGGCACAGACTTATTCACTATAAATATTTGCACAGATGTACAGATATGGTATGAAAGAAGATAGTGGCTGTCCGCGATGTGGGGTAGAAAATGCAGGTTTCATGCACTTAGCGTGGGATTGCCCAGGAGTGCGGGCATACTGGGGAGAGATATTTGCTGCACTGAGTGATATGCTGGGAGAGCAGCTGCATGAATCCCCGATGATAGCGTTGTTGGGATACGATAAAGACATTCCTAAATCCAGCAGGAAGCTAGGGTCAATTGGCATTCTGCTGGCAAAGCGAAGAATAGCCATGCGCTGGATGCAGGGCCCAATACCTACTCTACAAGACTGGCATACAGACTTAGCATATTTCTCCACATACTCAGAGAATTATAACGCTCTGATGCCAGTGAGATGTAGGCCCAAGAATATATGGGGTCCCTACCAACAGTATTCCATACAGAAAGACACAGATAAAGAGGAAGGGACTACTTTGGAAGCTACTGGCATAGGGTAATCGCTTATTAGATAGATGCAATAAAATGCGAGAGTGACTCTATAGTGGGGGTCTCTATAGGCGCGCTCTAACTAAAGAGGAATGTCAGAGCAAAGAAATAAAGGGACGGTGCAATATAATGTTGGTTCTCGCCTGGGTTCGGATCAGAAGGTGCAATGTCTGATTATCATCATTGGTTAATGCATTGAGGGTTATGATATCACTGTCTATAGATGCAGCTTACTTGAATGTATGGTATTCCGTGCAAAACGATTACTGTAAAGCTCAATAAGTAATTCATGTCATATTGTTGTAAAAGATAAATAAAGTTTAAAAAAAAAAAAAAAAAACCTTACATGTTGGAATATATTTCAGACTTCTGAGGCATTTGGGGTGATTATCAAAATGCGTTCGCCAGCAGCTTATCCAGGTGGCTCAATGTTCGGGTACAGGGGTGCATTAGGGGAGTGAAACATTGCCACAGTCAGAGGATAAGGCAGCTACTAGTGTAAAAGTCTACTCTTGAATAAAATATAAAAATAAACCCACTGAACAAAAAGGTTCTAAATAGCACATTTGGAATTTTTGCCAATAAACTAGTTTAAACTGGAAAAAAAAAACTCTGGTTCTTTCAACTGATTTGTGTTGTTTTGGTGTCTAAGCTGGGTCTGGTGGCTTAGTGGACCAATGCGTCCACTGGATGGGCCTGTGTTCGATCACAGTTTCAAATACCGGCGGGTCCACTTAGCCTTTGATCCTTCAGAGGTCGATAAAATGAATACTATTGAGTTGGGTAACAATAAACATCTGTTATTCAGCTCCAAGATACCCTTGGATAAATGTGCGCTTTACAAATACACATAATGTTATGTTAATTGAAGATACAAATATACTTTATTTTCAATTTTCATAAATTGGAGTTGGATTTTTATTGTGTTGTGTCTCATACTTATTAACTATTTTGGTACCGATAAATGCCTTTTACTTGTTTCCTTTGACTTAAGCCTGACTCCTCTGTGCCACAGCTACCCAGGACTGAGATATGTTTTAACTTGAAGTAACATAACTTGACCTGATACAGATTAGTGACATTATCACTTGGTGCGGTCTCACAACCACCCCAAATAATAATCCACTTTTATTGCATTAGGTATCTAAATGTTTGTTTGAAAATGATTAAGATTTAGAATGCTATATGTAATCCTACCTAAGAACAACTGTTTCCCTGATTTTGCTGCATATGTTGAAGTGGGAATAGTAAATTTAACCCCTCCAAAGTTTAACCCTTTATCTGAGTTTGCTTATGTTGGGGAAGTTAATAAATGTAACCCTTCCGAAGTCCAATACTTTCACTTCTGTTGATTAGATTGGAGTGGAAATATTAAATCTAACCCCTTCAAAGTCAAACACTCTCCCTACTGTTACTTAGCTTGGAGTGAGAATAGTAAATCTAACCCCACCAATGTCCAAAACTTTATCCACTGTTGTTTTACATTAAAGTGGGAATAGTGATCTAACCCCTTCAGAGTCCAACATGTTCCCTGCTTTTGCTTACGTTGGAGTGGGAATTGTAAATGTAATCCTTCAAACTCCACCAGTTTTCCTACATTTGCTCTGATTGGAGTTAGATGTCTTACTCCAACACCTTTGCAAGCCAACACTTTTGCTATTTTTGTTAATGTTAGATTGCTATTAATTTTATTATTGTATATTTTTCCTTAAACTTTATATTACATAAAATATTTAACTTGTATTCGTTTGAATATTAATATGATTTTTAATTAATTATGATAAATGTTTTTGTTAGTATATGTTTGTTAATTTAACTTTTTAAGTTATTAATATTATTACTGTAATGTTTTAATTATTTGAAAATTCAGTTTTTATTTTTATATTAATTCCATTTTTAAATTGAGTTACATATATGTTTTAGTTGTGTATATGTTAGTTATTATTTCGTTTGTTATTGTTAATATATTTAATTTAACGTATTTTAAAAATGCTTTAATTCATGTATGTATATATATATATATATATTTTATGACCAAAGTGCCCAAAGCAAGCAATTTAGAGTGCACTCGACTTGGAGGAAACCACAGGGTTTATTCAGGAAAGAAACGAGCAACAGCATTCATCTTGAAATTAATGTTCCTTCCAACGCGTTTCGAGGCTCCTGCTTCTTAGTCATGGATGATTGGTCATGCGCACAGCAGATAACTCTGATCGTTCACAGCATGGCTCCTTAAAGAATGTATGACGTTACTACGCCATCCATTACCCCGCTGTAGGTTAGAACGCGGACGTTACATCGTCCGCGTTGTTACCACGCATGGCTTTACATCGCAAGTCGTTTCTACGACTTGCGCTAGATGGCGTGCTGGACTTAGGAATAGTATAAATTACTATTCCTACTCCAGTTAGCGCAACAGCAAACAGTGATATCATTTGAGATGTCATCAGTGATGTCACTGACCATGTCTTGAATGATGTAATATGTGATGTCATCAGCAGTGCATTGCGGGGGGGCGAGTTATAGTTAGCTGAACTAACTATAACGCCGGAATTTCTATGGTTTTGTACGAATGAAATGTCCAACTAACTATAACGTCCCTGAAACCTATGGTTTTTTCAGTGAATTTCAAAGGTTTTTTAAATGCTAATTTCTAACTATAACGTGCCTGAAACCTATGGTTTTTTCAGTGAATATATTATATATATATATATATATATAGAGAGAGAGAGAGAGAGGATTAAAGTGGCACCAATTGATGCCTTTGGTTAAAAAAAATTTGCATCTCCAACCCCCTGACCTCACCATTGTGCACTGTGGTGGCAATGACCTAGGCACATTGACTGGGGTAGGTCTGGAAATGCTAATGAAGGACACCTTTGCAGAATTGATGTTGCTTTTCCCCCAAACTGCCTTTGTATACTCTAACATATGCCAAAGACAGAAATGGAAGTGGTCCAATCAATTTTGTCCTCAGATTGAGAAAGCTAGAAAAAATGTCAATAAAGCTGTTTCTGCTTACCTCAGAGACCATAGAATGGGCTCCATATATAACAACAATCTACGTTTCCATATGGAGGGCATCTACAGGAGTGACGGAGTACACTTCACTGATGAAGGAAACAGAGTGTTTCTCAACAACCTAAAGCTCTGCATCCGCACTTACATGTAGCTGCAAGAAACTCTTAATTAACACAAGGGCTCTTTTTAGAGCCACCCAATAACCCAACATATAACCTAGGTTTATATTAAAAAAATCTTAATTATTTTTGCTAGGAGTCGCTCACCCAGCGCGACCGGGAGCCGCGCACCCCTCGCGTTCACACCAGGGGGCGCGCTGGGAGCCGCGCACCCCTCGCGTTCACACCAGGGGCCGCGCTGGGAGCCGTGCACCCCTCGCGTTCACACCAGGGGCCGCGCTGAGCGTCGCGCACTCCTCGCGTTCACACTAGGGGCCGCGCTAGGGTCGCGACCCCAAATTTTTACTAAAAAATAAACCTTCCCCTTTCATTAATTTACAATCGCCCCGGGGACCCCATCCCCCGGGGCATGCCCAAATATATATATATATATTTTTTTTTTAAACGAAGGAGGGGGCACTAACGCCCCCCTCCCCGGCCATTTTGGGCCCCAGGGACCCCATCCCCCGGGACCTGGCCTCATGGTTAGGGTTTTACATGATTAGTGTCCCGGGGAGGTGGCGGTCCCCGGGGCGTGTGGGAGGGCTCGAGCCCCCCCACACAGGTTTAATATATATTTAAAAAAGAAGCCCCGGGGGTGGCGGTCCCCGGGGCTTGGGGGCACTTGGAGTCCCCCCCATATAAATTAGGACAATGCCCCCGGACTTGGCCCACCCGGGGGCTTATAGAAAACGAAGCGCGGACTCGCGGTTTTTTTCAAAATAATTTCGGCGGGATTCGCGACTCAGATGGGATTTCCGCTGAAATTATTTTAAAAAAAATGCTTTTTTAGGCCCTGGGGGTCCTTGTGGGACCCCCTGAGCAGGCCTGGGGGGTCAGGGTGTTTCTACCCTGCCCCCGTTTCTTCATTTTTCACTTTGTTTTTACTGTTTTCTTGTGACTCGGTTCTACCGAGTCACAAGATGGCTGCCAACACTTCCTGGTTTTATTTTTTTTTATTTTTAGGAGTTTTATATAGCGCTGGCTAGACCCGTAGGTATCAGAGCGCTTTACATTAGGTTACAACAAAGCGAGTTTGCGAGTTACAAGATTAAATAAGTTACATAATGATAACATAAGGGAACGCCAAGAGTACAGTCAATGAGCAGTAACGTAAAAGACAATTGCACGGAAATTAATAGGGGGTGGGAAAAACAAAAGGGGGGAGAGAGGATAGAGGGGGATAAAAGTAGTGTAATGAAAGAGGGTGGGGGGATACGAGGGGATGGAGAAAAGGCAAATCAGAAAAAGGAAGAAACGTTTAGGGTCGTCAAGGGGGGAACGAGGGAAAAGGGTAAAGGATGAGGGAATCGACAAGATGGCGGGTCTGGGTCCGGAGAAAAGCGGCAGAGAACAGCAGCAAAATGGCGGGCAGGGCAGAAGAAAAAAAGTCATGAAGTCCATGAAAGTGACCCAGGGCGCGTGAATTAAAGTGCCAGAAGAAGTCAGGGGGGGTACGAAGTTCAAAAACAAAGTCAGGGAGGAAGGGAGAGGAGGCGTGTAGGCTCGGGTCCACTGGGGTAACGTTGAAGACAATCAGCCGGTTGTGGCTCCCGCGCCCCCATACCTGGGAAAAGTTCACTCGGGTCTCCGGAGTCGGTGACGAGGCGGGGCAAATCCAGGAAGATAGCCAGCATGGGGAGGCAGCGAGGCGGCGGTGAGGACAGGCAGGCAGCCGGTGGATGCAACGCTGCGCCAAGGCTGGCCCCACCTTCAACAGCGGCAAGTCGGTCCAAGGCAGTGGGCAGAAGGAGAGAACAGCAGCGGTAGCGGGACGAGGAGTGTCTTTCTCCAATGTCCAGCTGGGTAGGAGACGGTCGCGGGAGAACCCAGGCCTGACTCCCCAATAGCCGAACCAGGCGGCTCCACTGGGCATCAGCAAAGACGTCTCGCTGTCCCGGGAAGAGGGGAGAACACGCCTTAGAGCAGTCCAACACCATCCGGAGCCATCTGGAAGAGCCAGAGCTGCGCCGAGCCTGGATAGGCAACAGGAGGATGGTAGGCTCTGAGTGCGGCGGAAGGGTCGGAACGAGAGGCATCAGCGGTGCGGGAATCCATGCCCCGATGTCCGGCTGGGTAGGAGACGGCCTCGGGGGAAACCCAGGGCAGACTCCCCAATAGCTGATCCAAGCGGCTCCACCGGGCATCGGCTAAGTCCTCTCCGTGTCCGCTGTCCGGGTACAGGAGGAGAAAGTGTAAAAAGGGGTTATTAAGGGGTTGAAGGTCCGGTGCGGCAAACTGGTTTGGAGTGTTGGCAGCCAATCACAGTGAAGCTCGTGGTTGAGAGGGTTCGCGAATCCACCGCGGCCATAGATATCGAAACTTTTATTTTTTAAATTTCTCACCAACTACTGAATGGATTTACACCATTTAAAAAAAAGGATGCTCTCTGAACTAAGCACTACCTTTTTGCCAAATTTGGTGTAATTCCGTTCAGCAGTTCGAGCTGTAGCCGTGTCTAAAGTTTCCTATGGGAAATTGATTTTCCGACCCCTATTTTTTAATTTCTCAGGAACTACTGAACGGATTTACACCATTTAACAAAAAGGACTCTTTCTGAACCAAGGGCTACCTTTTTGCCAAATTTGGTGTAATTCCGTTCAGCAGTTCGGGCTGTAGCTGTGTCTAAAGTTTCCTATGGAAATTAACATGGAGAAAACACGTTTTGGGACCCCCCTTTTTTCTCGGCCCCCGCTTGGCGAATCACCATGAAAATTTCAAGACAGGAGCTGACCGGAGCGCCCCACTAGTTTTGAAACTTTCGCGAAGATTCGTCAAACGACGCTAAAGTTATTGGGGAAACAAAAAATGCTTTTCCTATGGAAAATAGGTCCTAACTATAACTACCTACTGGCGACTGCCAGTAGGTAATATATATATATATATTCACTGAAAAAACCATAGGTTTTAGGGACAGTTATAGTTAGTTGGACATTGCACTCGTACAAAACCTGTGAAATTCCCCTGTTATAGTTAGTTCAGCTAACTATAACTCGCGCCCCGCAATGCACTGCTGATGACGTCACATATTACATCACTCATGACATGGTCAGTGACATCACTGATGACATCACTGATGACATCTCAAATGACATCACTGATGACATCATCCAGTGACTGTGTGTTTCTGTAAAGTTTAAATATGTTTAATATATATAGGGAAAGGCGTATTGAAGAATGAGTGGGTGTATAAGTGTCTGAATGGATGATTTAGTACGTGAGTGACTGACTCTACAAGTGAGTGATTAAACGTATCTTACTGAATGCATGGGTTAGTGATTAAACTGTGTGAATGTCTGTATCCGTCTGTTTGTTGGTGTGTAAGTGGATGCATGGATTTGCGAATAGCTACATGAGTGTCTATATGGGTTATTGATTGGTTCTCTGAGTATCTGCATGGCTGCCTGAGTGTTTGTGTGGGTGGGGTGTGTGTGACTCTATACATAGATGTGTGAGTGGGTGATTCACTGGGTGCATGATTTCAAGAGTGCATCTGTGATGGACTGCTTGGGTGGGTGAGTGTGTGTGTATGGGTGTGTTAGTGAGTGAATGTATATCTCAGTGGCACATGTGCGAGTAACTACATATATAAAAGGCAGTATATATGTGTGTTAGAGTATTTAAATGGCTATAAGTGAGAGTGTGTTATTGTGAGAGTGGCTGTATGGATGCGTGTGTGCTTATATCAGTTATTGTATAAGAGCGTAAGAATGTGCTAGTATTTGTATGAGTAAGTGAGCTGGTGTGTGTATAACTGTATAGGTGAGTAAATGGGTGTGTGATTAATTTTTTGCATGTCTGACTAGATGTGTGAGTACCTCTATGGATGAGTGGCGGTGTGTGAGTATTTATATAGGTGTATGAGTGCATATGATAGTCCTGTACTGAGTGACTGTAAGTATGAGTGACTGTACAGGTGAGTGAGTGGATGTGTGTAGACCTAAGAATCAGTGAGTGGGTATGTAGTTTTTGGTGTTGGAGTGTCTATGGTTTTGAGAATGGCAGTCTGTAATTTAGAGTGGGTGTATCAAAAGTTATATTAGGGTGTGAGAAGATGCATGAAATTATCACATGGATGATATCATCAGTGATGTCATTTGAGATGTCATCAGTGATGTCATCAGTGATGTCACTGACCATGTCATGAGTGATGTAATATGTGACGTCATCAGCAGTGCATTGCGGGGCGCGAGTTATAGTTAGCTGAACTAACTATAACAGGGGAATTTCACAGGTTTTGTACGAGTGCAATGTCCAACTAACTATAACTGTCCCTAAAACCTATGGTTTTTTCAGTGAATTTCAAAGGTTTTTTAAATGCTAATTTCTAACTATAACGTGTCTGAAACCTATGGTTTTTTCAGTGAATTTCAAAGGTTTTTAAATGCTAATTTCTAACTATAACGTGCCTGAAACCTATGGTTTTTTCAGTGAATTTCAAAGGTTTTTTAAATGCTAATTTCTAACTATAACGTGCCTGAAACCTATGGTTTTTTCAGTGAATTTCAAAGGTTTTTTAAATGCTAATTTCTAACTATAACGTGCCTGAAACCTATGATTTTTTAAGTGAATTTCAAAGGTTTTTTAAATGCTAGTTTCTAACTATGCCAACAGAGGTAGGACATGTGAAGAAAGAAGAAAAAACGCACAGAAAGAAGCAAAAGATGTGCAGAAAGAACCAACAGAGGAGCAGAAAGAGGCCTTGTTGCAAAATCATCCTGTGCCCACAACTTTTTCAGACGGGTACTGGTGGTAACTGACTCTGACTAACCAGAGCCAGTGCGCGTTTGCACAATGGTGAAGGGAGGGGGCCTGAGGTGACATGTGTGCAAACGCGCCCCGTGGCACGTTTTAAGTTGCGGGATTAAGTCCCCTTGAATCCTGAGGGTCCCTGGGGCCCAACTAGCCCCCAGGTACCTACAGTTAGGACCACAGAGCTGAGTTGCAGAGAGGCGTTCCGAGGCCACGCACCTTTTTTCACCTCTCTGCAACGCAACTCTGTTGTGCTTACTGAAGGTACCTGGTGGGCTAGTTGGCCCCCAGGATTCAAAGGGAATTAACTCCCCAACTTAAAACGCACCACAGCGCGTGTTTGCGCACATGTCACCTGAGGCCCCGCCCCTCCCTTCACCACTGTGCAAACGCGCCCCGTGGCGCGTTTTAAGTTGGGGGATTAGGTCACCTTGAATCCTGAGAGTCCCTGGGGCCCAACTAGCCCACCAGGTACTTCCAGTAAGCACCACAGGCCTGCGTTGCAACGCCTGTAACAAATTGTGCAGTTGTGTTTAGGTAGTGAAGAGGGTCGTGCTGGGGGTAGTGTTTTAGGGTTTAGGGTAGTGCAGTGGTATTTGTGTAGTGTAGGGGGTCATGCTGGGGGTAGATTTAGGGTTTAGGGTAGTGCAGTGGTGTTTGGGTAGTGTAGGGAGTCGTGCTGGGGGAGTGTTTTAGGGTTTAGGGTAGTACAGTGGTGTTTGGGTAGTGTAGGGGTCGTGCTGGGGTTAGTGTTTTAGGGTTTTAGGGTTTAGGGTAGTGCAATGGTGTTTGGGTAGTGTAGGGGGTACTGCTGGGGGTAGTGTTTTAGGGTTTAGGGTAGTGCAGTGGTGTTTGGGTAGCGTAGGGGTACTGCTCGGGGTAATGTTTTATGGTTTAGGGTAGTGCAGTGGTGTTTGGGTAGTGTAGGGGTTCATGCTGGGGGTAGTTTTTTAGGGTTTAGGGTAGTGCAGTGGTGTTTGTGTAGTGTAGGAGGTCGTGTTTTAGGGTTTAGGGTAGTGCAGTGGTCTTTGGGTAGTGTAGGGAGTCATGCGGGGGTATTGTTTTAGAGTTTAGGGTAGTGCAGTGGTCTTTGGGTAGTGTAGGGGGTTGTGCGGGGGGTAGTGTTTTAGGGATTAGGGTAGTGCATTGGTATTTGGGTAGTGTAGGGGGTCATGCAGGGGTAGTGTTTTAGGGTTTAGGGCAGTGCAGTGGTGTTTAGGTAGTATAGGGGGTCGTGCTGGGAGGAGTGTTTTAGGGTTTAGAGGCAGTGGTGTTCGGGTAGTGTAGGGGGTCGTGCTGGGGGAGTGTTTTAGGGTTTAGGGCAGTGCAGTCGTGTTCGGGTAGTGTAGGGGGTCATGCTGGGGGAGTATTTTAGGGTTTAGGGTAGTGCAGTGGTGTTCGGGTAGTGTAGGGGGTCATGCTGGGGGTAGTGTTCTAGGGTTTAGGGCAGTGCAGTGGTGTTCGGGCAGTGTAGGGGGTCGTGCTGGGGGTGGTGTTTCAGGGTTTAGGGCAGTGCAGTGGTGTTTGGGCAGTGTAGGGGGTCGTGCTGGGGGTGGTGTTTCAGGGTTTAGGGCAGTGCAGTGGTGTTCGGGCAGTGTAGGGGGTCGTGCAGGGGGTGGTGTTTCAGGGTTTAGGGCAGTGCAGTGGTGTTCGGGCAGTGTAGGGGGTCGTGCAGGGGTGGTGTTTCAGGGTTTAGGGCAGTGGTGTTCGGGCAGTGTAGGGGGTAATGCTGGGGGTGGTGTTTCAGGGTTTGGGGCAGTGCAGTGGTGTTCGAGCAGTAAAGGGGTCATGCTGGGGGTGGTGTTTCAGGGTTTAGGGCAGTGCAGTGGTGTTCGGGCAGTGTAGGGGCGGTGCAGGGGTGGTGTTTCAGGGTTTAGGGCAGTGCAGTGTTCGGGCAGTGTAGGGTGTGGTGCAGGGGTTGGTGTTTCAGGGTTTAGGGCAGTGCAGTGGTGTTCGGGCAGTGTAGGGGGTCGTGCAGGGCGTGGTGTTTCAGGGTTTAGGGCAGTGCAGTGGTGTTCGGGCAGTGTAGGGGGCGGTGCTGGGGCTGGTGTTTCAGGGTTTAGGGCAGTGCAGTGGTGTTCTGGCAGTGTAGGGGGGTCGTGCTGGGGCTGGTGTTTCAGGGTTTAGGGTAGTGCAGTGGTGTTCGGGCAGTGTAGGGGGTCGTGCTGGGGCTGGTGTTTCAGGGTTTAGGGCAGTGCAGTGGTGTTCGGGCAGTGTAGGGGGTCATACTGGGGCTGGTGTTTCAGGGTTTAGGGCAATGCAGTGGTGTTCGGGCAGTGTAGGGGGTCTTGCTGGGGCTGGTGTTTCAGGGTTTAGGGCAGTGCAGTCGTGTTCGGGCAGTGTAGGGGGTCATGCTGGGGGTGTTGTTTCAGGGTTTAGGGCAGTGCAATAGTGTTCGGGCAGTGTAGGGGGTCATGCTGGGGCTAGTGTTTCAGGGTTTAGGGCAGAGCAATGGTGCTCAGGCAGTGTAGGGGGTTGTGCTGGGGGTGATGTTTCAGGGTTTAGGGCAGTGCAGTGGTGTTAGGGCAGTGTAGGGGGTCGTGCTGGGGGTGGTGTTTCAGGGTTTAGGGCAGTGCAGTGGTGTTCGGGCAGTGTAGGGGGTCGTGCTGGGGTGGTGTTTCAGGGTTTAGGGCAGTGCAGTGGTGTTCGGGCAGTGTAGGGTGTCGTGCAGGGGTGGTGTTTCAGGGTTTAGTGCAGTGGTGTTCGGGCAGTGTAGGGGGTCGTGCTGGGGTGGTGTTTCAGGGTTTAGGGCAGTGCAGTGGTGTTCGGGCAGTGTAGGGTGTCGTGCTGAGGGGTGGTGTTTCAGGGTTTAGGGCAGTGCAGTAGTGTTTGGGCAGTGTAGGGGGTCGTGCAGGGGGTGGTGTTTCAGGGTTTAGGGCAGTGCAGTGGTGTTCGGCCAGTGTAGGTAGTCTTGCTGGGGGTGATATTTCAGGGTCTAGGGCAGTGCAGTAGTTTTTGGGCAGTGTAGGCGGTCGTGCTGGGGCTGGTGTTTCAGGGTTTAGGGCAGTGCAGTGGTGTTCGGGCAGTGTACGGGGTTGTGCTGGGGCTGGTGTTTCAGGGTTTAGGGCAGTGCAGTGGTGTGCGGGCAGTGTACGGGGTTGTGCTGGGGCTGGTGTTTCAGGGTTTAGGGCAGTGCAGTGGTGTTCGGGCATTGTAGGGGGTCGTGCTGAGGCTGGTGTTTCAGGGTTTTGGGCAGAGCAGTGTTGTTCGGGCAGTGTAGGGGGTCATGCTGGGGGTGGTGTTTCAGGGTTTAGGGCAGTGCAGTGGTGTTCGGGCAGTGTAGGGGGTCTTGCTGGGGGTGGTGTTTCAGGGTTTAGGGCAGTGGTGTTCGGGCAGTGTAGGGGTTTTGCTGGGGGTGATGTTTCAGGGTTTAGGGCAGTGGTGTTCGGGCAGTGTAGGGGGTCTTGCTGGGGGTAGTGTTTCAGGGTTTAGGGCGGTGCAGTGGTGTTCGTGCAGTGTAGGGGGTAGTGCTGGGGGTGGTGTTTCAGGGTTTAGGGCAATGCAGTAGTGTTCGGGCAGTGTAGGGGGTCGTGCAGGGGGTGGTGTTTCAGGGTTTAGGGCAGTGTAGTGGTGTTCTGGCAGTGTAGGGGGTCATGCTGGGGGTGGGGTTTCAGGGTTTAGGGCAGTACAGTGGTGTTCGGGCAGTGTAGGGGGTCGTGCAGGGGGTGGTGTTTCAGGGTTTAGGGCAGTGCAGTGGTGTTCGGGCCATGTAGGGGGTCGTGCTGGGTCTGGTGTTTCAGGGTTTAGGGCAGTGCAGTGGTGTTCGGGCAGTGTAGGGGGTCTTGCTGGGGGTGGTGTTTCAGGGTTGAGGGCAGTGGTGTTCGGGCAGTGTAGGGGGTCTTGCTGGGGGTGATGTTTCAGGGTTTAGGGCAGTGCAGTGGTGTTCGGGCAGTGTAGGGGGTCCTGCTGGGGGTAGTGTTTCAGGGTTTAGGGCAGTGCAGTGGTGTTCGTGCAGTATAGGGGGTCGTGCTGGGGATGGTGTTTCTGGGTTTAGGGCAGTGCAGTAGTGTTCGAGCAGTGTAGGGGTTGTGCAGGGGGTGGTGTTTCAGGGTTTAGGGCAGTGCAGTGGTGTTCGGGCAGTGTAGGAGGTCACGCTGGGGGTGGTGTTTCAGGGTTTAGGGCAGTGCAGTGGTGTTCGGGCAGTGTAGGGGGTCATGCACAAGTGGTGTTTCAGGGTTTAGGGCAGTGCAGTGGTGTTCGGGCAGTGTAGGGTGTTGTGCTGGGGCTGGTGTTTCAGGTTTCAGGGCAGTGCAGTGGTGTTCAGGCAGTGTAGGGGGTCGTGCTGAGGCTGGTGTTTCACGGTTTAGGGCAGTGCAGTGGTGTTCGGGCAGTGTAGGGGGTCGTGCTGGGGCTGGTGTTTCAGGGTTTAGGGCAGTGCAGTGGTGTTCGGGCAGTGAAGGCGGTCGTGCTGGGGCTGGTGTTTCAGGGTTTAGGGCAGTGCAGTGGTGTTCGGGCAGTGTAGGGGGTCGTGCGGGGGCTGGTGTTTCAGGGTTTAGGGCAGTGCAGTGGTGCTCGGGCAGTGTAGGGGGTCGTGCTGGGGGTGATGTTTCAGGGTTTAGGGTAGGGCAGTGGTGTTCGGGCAGTGTAGGGGGTCGTGCAGGGGCTGGTGTTTCAAGGTTTAGGGCAGTGCAGTGGTGTTCGGGCAGTGTAGGGGGTCGTGCTGGGGCTGGTGTTTCAGGGTTTTGGGCAGAGCAGTGGTGTTCGGGCAGTGTAGGGGGTCATGCTGGGGGTAGTGTTTCAGGGTTTAGGGCAGTGCAGTGGTCTTCGGGCAGTGTAGGGGGTTGTGCTGGGGGTGGTGTTTCAGGGTTTAGGTCAGTGGTGTTCGGGCAGTGTAGGGGGTCTTGCTGGGGGTGATGTTTCAGGGTTTAGGGCAGTGCAGTGATGTTCGGGCAGTGTAGGGGTCTGGCTGGGGGTAGTGTTTCAGGGTTTAGGGCAGTGCAGTGGTGTTCGGGCAGTGTAGGGGGTCATGCTGGGGGTGGTGTTTCAGGGTTTAGGGCAGTGCAGTGGTGTTCAGGCAGTGTAGGGGGTCATGAAGAGGGTGGTGTTTCAGGGTTTAGGGCAGTGCAGTGGTGTTCGGGCAGTGTAGGGGGTCGTGCTAGGGGTGGTGTTTCAGGGTTTAGGGCAGTGCAGTGGTATTTGGGCAGTGTAGGGGGTCATGAAGGGGCTGGTGTTTCAGGGTTTAGGGCAGTGCAGTGGTGTTCGGGCAGTGTAGGGGGTCGTGCTGGGGGTAGTGTTTTAGGGTTTAGGGTAGTGCAGTGGTGCTTGTGTAGTGTAGGGGGTCGTGCTGGGGGTAGTGTTTTAGGGTTTAGGGTAGTGCAGTGGTGTTTGTGTAGTATAGGGGTCATGTTTTAGGGTAGTGCAGTGGTGTTTGGGTAGTGTAGGGGGTCGTGCTGGGGGTAGTGTTTTAGGATTTAGGTTAGTGCAGTGGTGTTTGGGTAGTGTAGGGGGTCGTGCTGGGGGTAGTGTTTTAGGGTTTAGGGTAGTGCAGTGGTGTTTGTGTAGTGTAGGGGGTCGTGCTGGGGGTAGTGTTTTAGGGTTTAGGGTAGTGCAGTGGTGTTTGTGTAGTGTAGGGGGTCATGTTTTAGGGTAGTGCAGTGGTGTTTGGGTAGTGTAGGGGTCGTGCTGGTGGTAGTGTTTTAGGATTTAGGTTAGTGCAGTGGTGTTTGGGTAGTGTAGGGGGTCGTGCTGGGGGTAGTGTTTTAGTGTTTAGGATAGTGCATTGGTGCTTGTGTAGTGTAGGGGGTCGTGCTGGGGGTAGTGTTTTAGGGTTTAAGGTAGTGCAGTGGTGTTTTTGTAGTGTAGGGGGTCATGTTTTAAGATGCAATGCTCCAATACCTGACCAGTCTGCACTACATAAAACTGCAAAAAAACTAAAAATAAAAAGTGTTTTGCACACTTTTGTCATTGGGCTATATGTGGGCTACATCTGGGTAATATTTGTGCTACATTTGGGCTCTTTTTTCACTGGTGGCCATCTTGGAAGACTTCTTTGTTATGAAGTTTCCTAATTTCTTCATTTACTGCAGTCTCCTCAGTAGGAAATGCTTTCAGTTTTTACTTTGATTCCATCAAGAAGGCATTCAGATGTGTCTCACATCTACCATAAATTCAGAATGTTAGCACTCTAGTTGCTCATTAGATCACTGGAGTAAATCTACTGCTCACCAGGGAGTTAACTGGTAGTCTGCTGCTGGTATTGAAAGTGATTGTTTCAGTCTGCATGTCAGAATTTTCTAATGAAATAGAAGAGGATTTGAGATCTCACTTAAAACATGCCCTAATTTTTCTTTCTGCAGCACTAACCATAATTTCTATTTCAAAAAGAACCCCTCATTTTGTTCCTTTTAAATTAAATGTTTTAAGTGCTACCGGTTTATTCCAATCAAGATGGCTTCAGGTGTGCCATACTTTTGTCATAAGTAAGGCTGTTAGCGCTCTAGTTGTTCTTTAGAACACTCTGGGAAGCTGCAGTAGAACACAAAGGCATCAACTGGCAGGCTGCTCCTGTTGAAATATAACCGGAAGATATTTGAGATCACACTTGAAATATGTCCTAATTTTTCTTTCTACAGCACTAACCATAATTTCTATGACAAAATGAACCCCAGCATTTTGTTCCTTTTTAAATTAAATGTTTTAAGTGTTACCAGTTTATTCCAATCAAGATGGCTTCAGGTGTGCCATACTTTTGTCATAAGTAAGGCTGTTAGCACTCTAGTTGTTCTTTAGAACACTCAGGGAAGCTGCAGTAGAACACAAAGGCATCAACTGGCAGGCTGCTCCTGTTGAAATATAACAGGAAGATATTTGAGATCACACTTGAAACATGTCCTAATTTTTCTTTCTACAGCACTAACCATAATTTCTATGACAAAATGAACCCCATCATTTTGTTCCTTTTTAAATTAAATTGTTTAAGTGTTACCAGTTTATTCCAATCAAGATGGCTTCAGGTGTGCCATACTTTTGTCATAAGTAAGGCTGTTAGCACTCTAGTTGTTCTTTAGAACACTCTGGGAAGCTGCAGTAGAACACAAAGGAATCAACTGACAGTCTTTGCCCTTGTTGGATGTACTTGTTTTACTGAGAATGTCAGACTTCATTCTCACATGAGTAAGAAAGATAATGTGAATTTACAGAAAATATGCTCTCATTTTAGCTTCTGGAGCACCTTCCAAACCTCCATGGGACAAGCATGAGAAAATAGTGTTCTCTCAAACATGATTCATGATATTCCAGCAGAAGGTTTTTCACATGGTAAAATCACCTTAGAATACACCACAATTCCTAAAATTAGTATGGTACCATCAACAAATAAATTCTAATGTAACTAAAGCCTGTTATCACCCTTTATAGTTCTCCTTTTGGTGACCCTCAACATCTTCTATTCACTACAATGCATTTCAATGAGGTACTATCATTTATATTGGTCCCAAGATGGCTGCCAGCAATTCCAGGATGAAGTGCTGACAGCCAATCAGATCTCACGATGATATGTGTGGTTAGGCTCCGCCCAGATATATATGTGACTTTACTTTTGATTTTCTCAGGAACTACTAAACGGATTTACACCATTTAAGCAAAAGGCACGACACTGAACCAAGGGCTACCTCTTTGCCAAATTTGGTGTAATTCCGTTCAGCAGTTCGGGCTGTAGCTGCGACTAAAGGTTCCTATGGAAAAATGAATGGGAAAACACGTTTTGGGACCCCCTTTTCTCGGCCCCGCTTGACGTATCACCCGAGACTTTCAGGATAGGAGCGGACCGGAGCGCCCCAACAAGTTGGAAACTTTCGCGAAGATTCGTCAACCGGCGCCAACGTTATTTCAAATAGAATGTCGCGGATTTCCTATGGATAATAGGTTGTAACTATAACTATCTACTGGCGACCGCCAGTAGATAATATATATATATATATATTATCTACTGGCGGTCGCCAGTAGATAGTTATAGTTACAACCTATTATCCATAGGAAATCCGCGACATTCTATTTGAAATAACTCTCTTGCCGGTTGACGTATCTTCGCAAAATTTTCAAACTTTGTGGCCCGCTCCGGGCCACTCCTACCCTGAAAGTCTCGGGGATTCGTCAGCGGGGCCGAGAAAAGTGGGGTCCCAAAGCGCGTTTTCCCATGCAATTTTCCATAGGAAACTTTAGACACGGCTACAGCCCGAACTGCTGAACGGAATTACACCAAATTTGGCAATGAGGTAGTTCTTGGTTCAGAAAGAACCCTTTTGTTAAATGGTGTAAATCCGTTCAGTAGTTGCTGAGAAAATCAAAAGTAAAAAGATAGTGATATCTATGGCCGAGTAGGGTCCGCGTACCCTCCCGATCACGAGCTGCATGTTAATTGGCTGTCAGCTAGCTGTCAACATTCCGATTCAGGAAATGTTGGCAGCCATTTTGTCCCTCGGTAGAACCGAGGGACAGAAACAAGTGCGCAAAGCGCACAAAGGGGGCAGGGTAGAAACACCGTGACCCCCCAGGTTTGCTCAGGGGGTCCCACAAGGACCCCCTGGGCAAAAAAAAAAAAAAATTTTTTAAATCGGCAGGATGCGCTCAGGGTGCGCGAATCCTGCCGAAATTTTTTGCCCCCGGGTGGCCCAAGTCCCGGGGACATGGTGGGGGGTTAATTTTATGTGTGGGGGCCTCAAAGGGCCCCCAAGCCCCGAGGACCGCCACCCCCGGGGCTTTTTTAAAAATGGTGCGAGAGGGCTCTGAGCCCTCACGCAGCCCCGAGGACCACCACCTCCCGGGGCTTTTTTTTAAAAATTGAAAAACCTGAGTGGGGGCTCCAGCCCCCACACGCCCAGGGACCGCCACCTCCCGGGGCACTAAACATTTAAATATGGGGGTCCGTTACGGACCCAGAGCCCGGGGACCACCACCTCCCCGGGGCTGTGCAATTTAAGGGAGGGGGCCGCGGCCCCCTCCTGGAGCCCTTGATGGCCCTGGGGACCGCCACCCCCAGGGCCGGCTCCTGCAGTGTCCCGGGGTGCCTACCCCGGGACACTGTAGTTTGCTATGGCAGGACGGGAGCCTCGCGGCTCCCGTCCTGCCATAGCAAACTGCTTTGGATATTGGAAGAGAGAGCAGGAAACCTGTCTCTCTTCCAATATCCAAAGCCGACTGCTTTCCACATGGGGAGCTGCATCTTAGCAGCTCCCCATGTGTAAAGCAATGCCGGCTCCCAAGGGACGCGGGAGCCGGCGGGACTGTGGGGGCTTGGGGACCCCCACAGTCCCCAACGGAGAGGGCCAGCCCGGGGGATGGGGTCCTCGGGGCAAGTAGTGGCCCGGGAGGGGGCCACGCGGCCCCCTCCCCAAAGTTTAAAAAAATTTAAAAAAAGGGTATGGCCGACCCGGAGGATGGGGTCCCCGGGGCCTTAAATGGCCAGAGGAGGGGGCCACGCAGCCCCCTCCAAAGAATAAAAATAAAAATAGAGGCCATGCCCCGGGGATGGGGTCCCGGGGCCAATACAGGCCCAGGGAAGGGGGCCACGCGGCCCCCTTCCCGTTTTTTACATTTTTAATTAAAAAAAGGGGTAAGGCCCTGGGGGATGGGGTCCCCAGGGCCCAAAAACAGGAAAAAGTAAGGGGGCCACACAGCCCCCTTCAGAGGACAAAAAAACGATCGGGCCCGCAGGCCCCGCCCCTTCCTTCACCACTCTGCAAACGCGCCCCTGGCGCGTTTGCAGAGGAGAATAATTCCCCTTGAATACTGGGGGTCCCTGAGGCCAACTAGCCCACCAGGAACCTCCAGTATGCGCCAGGGGCTGCGTTGCAGAGAGGTGTACAGAGGCCACGCCCCTTTTACACCTCTCTGCAACGCAGCTCTGTGGCGCTTTTGGATATACCTGTTGGGCTAGTTGGCCCCCAGGGACCCTCAGGATTCAAGGGAGTTAATCCCCCGACTTAAAACGCGCCACGGGCGCGTTTGCACAGTGGTGAAGGGAGGGCGGGGCTTCAGGTGACATCTGTGCAAACGCGCCCGTGGCGCGTTTTAAGTTGGGGATTAAATCCCTTCAATCCTGAGGGTCCTGGGGCCAACTAGCCCAACAGGTACATCCAGAAAGCGCCACAGAGCTGCGTTGCAGAGAGGTGTAAAAGGGGTGTGGCCTCTCTACACGTCTCTGCAACGCAGCCCCTAACGCATATTGGAGGTTCCTGGTGGGCTAGTTGGCCCCTAAGGACCCTCAGGATTCAAGGGACTTAATCCCCAACTTAAAACGCGCCACGGGCGCGTTTGCACAGATGTCACCTCAGGCCCCGCCCTCCCTTCACCATTGTGCAAATATTCTTCTAAAATCATCCGAAATACGAATTCCGATTTACTCACCTGTTATCAGGAGAGACCTCAGTGCTGCATCTTTCAGCCCAGTACTAATCCTGAAAAGTAATTTTAACCGTACTTACCAGTAACTTGAATTTCCTTCCATAGGATATCATTGCCTGCTTTTTGCTGAAAAAGTTTCTAAGTGTTGATTTTTGAAACATACAAATATTCCTCTAAAATCAGCCGAAATCCGAATTCTGATTTACTCACCTGTTATCAGGAGAGACCTCAGTGCTGCATCTTTCAGCCCAGTACTGGTCCTGAAAAGTAATTTTAACCGTACTTACCAGTAACTTGAATTTCCTTCCATAGGCTAACATTGACTGGTTTCACTTGGAAATTCTTCTAAGTGTGGAGTTTTGGAACTTTATAATATTCCTCTAAAATCAACCAAAGTACGAATTCCAATTTACTCACCTGTTATCAGGAGAGAACCCAGTGCTGCATCTTTTAGCCCAGCACTGACCCTGAAAAGTAATTTTAACCGTACTTACCAGTAACTTATATTTTCTTCCATAGGAATCCATTGTCTGGTTTTTAGCAGAAAAGTTTCAAAGTGTCGATTTTCACAAACTACAAATATTCCTAAAAAATAGCCTGTATGACTTAAACGCATTCTTTCAACTGTTTACAGGAGATGCACCAGAGCTGGATCCAGGATCCAACACTGAGTAAGAAAAAGTAACGATAACAGTTTTTACCTTCTAAGTGAATTTCCTTCCATAGGATAACATTGGTGATTCTATGAGAAAAAGTTTCTAAGTGTCAACTTTTAAAGTACAATAATATTCCTTAAAAATCACGACTGTAACCAAAACGCTTTTACTCAACTGTTTACAGGAGATGTCCCAGGACTGAATCTAGGATCCAGTCCTGTGGTTAGAAAAGTAATCCATAAAGTAACTAATTGCATTTAACTAGAAATTCACATTGAGCTGAATGTTGCATTGTGTTTGAAAATGTGTTGCCCATTGCAACAACTGTAACTACTGTACTTAAAAGTCTATTGCCTATATGCAAAGTATTTAAACTAAAGTAATTCATTCTGAGAAAGTATTTTTGTAATGTAATGTATAATGTAATTACAATGTAATTTAAAAAATAAAATATGTAAAAAAATTGTTTCTAAAAATGTAGTAAATCAGTATGAAAAAAATGTATATAACAATTAATACATTTAAAAATTGTCATTTACAAAACCTTTGAAATTCACTGAAAAAACCGTAGGTTTCAGACATGTTATAGTTACAAATTAGCATTTAAAAAACCTTTGAAATTCACTGAAAAAACCATAGGTTTCAGGGACGTTATAGTTACAAATTAGCATTTAAAAAACCTTTGAAATTCACTGAAAAAACCATAGGTTTTAGGGACAGTTATAGTTAGTTGGACATTGCACTCGTACAAAACCCGTGAAATTCCCCCGTTATAGTTAGTCCAGCTAACTATAACTCGCGCCCGCAATGCACTGCTGATGACGTCACATATTACATCACTCATGACATGGTCAGTGACATCACTGATGACATCACTGATGACATCTCAAATGACATCACTGATGACATCACTGATGACATCATCCATGTGATAATTTCATGCATCTTCTCACACCCTAATATAACCTTTGATACACCCACTCTAAATTACAGACTGCCATTCGCAAAACCATAGACACTCCAACACCAATAACTACATACCCACTCACTGATTCTTAGGTCTACACACACACATCCACTCACTCACCCGTACAGTCACTCATACTTATGGTCACTCAGTACAGGACTATCATATGCACTCATACTCCTATATAGACACTCAAACACCGCCACTCATCCATAGAGGTACTCACACACCTAGTCAGTCATGCAAATAATTAAACACACTACCATTTACTCACCTATACAGTTATACACACACCAGCTCACTTACTCATACAAATACTAGCACATTCTTACGCTCTTATACAATCACTGATACAAGCACACACTCATCCATACAGCCACTATCACAATCACTCACTCTCGCTTATAGCTATTTATATACTCCAACACACATATATACTGCCTTTCACATATGTAGTTACTCACACATGTACCACTGGGACATACATTCACTCACTAACACACTCTTACACACACTTACCCACCCATACAGTCTATCACAGATGCACTCTTGAAACCATCCACCCAGTGAATCACCCACTCACACATCTATGCACAGAGTCACACACACCCTCCCACACAAACACTCAGGCACCCATACAGATACTCACACAAGCATTCAATAACTCATATAGACACTCATGTAGCTATTCACAAACACATGCAGCCACTTACACAGCAACAGACAGACGGATACAGACATTCACCCAGTTTAGTCACTAACCCATGCATTCAGTAAGATACGTTAAATCACTCACTTATACAGTCAGTCATGCACCTACTAAATCATCCATACAGACACTTACACACCCACTCATTCTTCAATACGTCTTTTCCTATATATATTAAAAATATTTAAACTTTACAGAAACACACAGTCACTGGATGATGTCATCAGTGATGTCATCAGTGATGTCATTTGAGATGTCATCAGTGATGTCATCAGTGATGTCACTGACCATGTCATGAGTGATGTAATATGTGACGTCATCAGCAGTGCATTGCGGGCGCGAGTTATAGTTAGCTGGACTAACTATAACGGGGAATTTCACGGGTTTTGTACGAGTGCAATGTCCAACTAACTATAACTGTCCCTAAAACCTATGGTTTTTCAGTGAATTTCAAAGGTTTTTTAAATGCTAATTTGTAACTATAACGTCCCTGAAACCTATGGTTTTTCAGTGAATATATATATATATATATATCGCCATACTCCGCTTTACACTTCTCCTTGCTTGGAAAAAAGACGGACGACGAACCCAGATTTGGTGCATTCAGGTGTTTATTTTCAGTGCGCCACCATAACTGCCATGACGCGTTTCGGCCAAACTCGGCCTTGATCACATGACGCGTCTCTAGAGCCTACGTGAGGTTTTTAAAATCACGGTACCAGGCACTCGTGATGCAGCAAATTAGTAGACATGGACAACATACTTAATCAAGTGATCCTTGTAGTCCATGTTTGTACAAACCAACAGCAATGAATATTATAAATACATATAATTGTAAACATGTTACTATAAATACTAATAAATGTAAAATACATTTAAAAACAGTTCATATATATATATAGTAGTAAAAACATTGCAGCACAATTAAATGTTCAATATGAAAAAAATCATCATCATTTTTTTCAAACACTGCCCATTGTTGTTGTGTTTCAAGTCATAGGTAACTTGACAGAATATCAATATGGCTATGAATGGATAAATCCATTCCTTATATTTGAGGTATTCTGATAAAGAAATCAATATATGTATTATTGCTGTTAATATATGGAATAGAATATAAAACTTCTCCCCATGACTAATAATGCTGCCGATTTTATAAAGAAGTGTATTAATATAAAGTGCAAAGTGCCAAACAAGTGCTAGTGCATATATAATCTAAAAACCATGGATAAAATACAAAAAGACCTCCTAAAAAATCCTCTGTACATATACCATAATACCTAGATTAAAGGATATAAGTGAATAAAAATGATGTACTAAAAACATAATGCAGGACGCAGAGTGCTGAATAGAATAATTCAAGGAAAAAGAGAAAAAGAAAAATTTCTTGAATATGAGAAAGCCATAGATGTCATTATTTACATTACTGATACGTTGGTAAAGCACTTAATCAGATCTGATCCCAGATTGATTATATATATATATATATATATTATCAATCTCATCAAATGTGTGTATAAAAATAGAAAAAGGACTGTGAGAAAATATCCTGTAAGCAAGGTCCCAGGGGGACAGAAACACGCCGGGCATTGTCCGAGCCAATTTTTTTTACTGTTTGTATAAAAGGAATTGGAATCCTGCCCCGTGAGTGCGACTCGCTTCTGTACTGGTAAACAGTACCTTTGACAGAGATTTTCAGTAGCTCGTACTGCAGGCCGCAGAGAGGTGTGTGGATATATACGGGCGATCCCCACGCGTGCTTTGCCACTGTCATGAGTGAGAAAGGTGGAAACAGGGAAATGTGAAATCCTTATATGTACGTATAATTAATATATGTATCAATTGTTAAAACTATTTATTTTTAATTCTTTTATTATTTTCTAGGTTATTTTTTAAATACATTACTCATAATGTTATAATGCTATATGTGTGTGTGTTTGTATATATATATGAATAGCATTATAAGTAATTAAAATTTTATTCTTACCTTTTTTGGTGATATTCTGTTCCACAATATTTTGATAGGTCACAAACTAAATATGTAAACTCTATATTTTTGACACCATATTCTTGTGTCACTATATTGCTGTTCACAATATTTTGACATACAACAGTATCAGAGAACCAGGGCGTATATATGCAGTTTGACATCATATGTCTTAAAGAGCAGTTTCAACCATTTTATGTGGGGAAGTAATGTTTTAGTTCCAAAAAGAATAATGTGCAAGATGTTTCTTCTACCAGTGTATTAAATGCTTTAGCATGGGATGTAAAATGAAGACGAGAAGCTATGAACACGCTTAGGGCCTGATTTAGCGGATGGGTTACTCCATCACAACGGTGACAGATATCCCGTCCGCCAAAATATAAATCCCATTATAACCTATAAAAACGTTTTTCCCCAGGAGAAGGCCATTCCACTGAACCCCAACAAAATATGGGGCTGTTTGGTTACCTTTTCTGATTATGGAAGGGGAGTAAATCTCAGACCTTAACCATGATCGGAAACGGGCAGATCAGAGTTTGGGAATGACCACAAAAGTACAGGTTTTTAGATGTGGCCAAACGTCTAAGGCAAACCACACCTTAAACACCCTTTCCCACCCAGTGAGTGGGATTTACCACTTTAGGTTTTTATGCACTTTTGGTGGAGAAATATGAAGTAGTAAATTCATTAATGCATAAACTATACCAGGGGGGTCAGACGAAATATCTGTCTGCTTATTATTATATCCACCCTACAAATTGTAATCAATGGCAAAACACCTACCCAGTTGCCCTTATTATGTGCCTGCAAAATATTGCCCACATTCCGAGTCAGCTAGGTTTTGGAAGTTGAGATACCAAGCTGAAGATATCGATACTGGCAGATATCGCAGCCAGGGCTGGACTGGAAACCCAAAGCAGCCCTGGTAATTTTCCCAGACCCACCCCTGGGGAAGTACTTCCTGGCTGGAAACCATTGTTTGCTGCTTTTATTACAGGGGGCCCATATTGCAGCACTGCTGCAAAACCGGACCCCAGTAACAAAACCGGCCCTCGCTGCTGCAAAACCGCCCCTCACCCTTCCAGCCTCCCGAGAATACGCCCGATGCCCGGTACTGACAGTCCGGCCCTGAATTTGCTGCCATTTCGAATCACCAGGCTCAAAATTGAGTATAACCTGGAGGACCCAAAATTATCAGCTTCAATTCAGTATGTCTTCCCAAATTCCAGCCTCTATCTGCTCACATTTTCCTCTTGCTTTCAGCAGGAGGTAACTGTATGTCGAAACCTTTATCGGTGCATTACTGCATCCAGTAAAAATACTGCACTGTTGCACTCACATTATAGAATGTTGTGACAGTCTGGATATTTGGAACTTAACACGCATGTCGTCAGTTCTACATATTGGAATACAATACATTGAGAGGAGTCTGGTTGGATACAAGCTTACAGACAGACCTTTTGCAACAAAAGAGGTGGCAACTGACAGACCTGAGAGCAACATGAGGTACAAGAGTGACTTGAGGTATTTAAGAAGCACTTTAATGTCTAGCAGAAAATTTTGAAACATCCTGGGCTTGATTCGCAAAGTTTAACAAATGTACAGTTTTGTGTAAGTTTACGATTGTTTGCTATTCACAAAGGTATTTAAATAATAGTATCAGGGCTTTAAGTGGGATGAAAAAACTGGGGGGTCTTTCAAAGGGGCGTGGTATTTATAATTAAGGGCGTGGCTTAAAAACACCTAAGCTAAAAATCTTTGCTGAGCATAGTGTGCCGCCCCACTGGTATTTTGCTGCTCCTGTCATTGCATCCAGACATATAATACAGCAAGTAACATTACACCTACAACAAGTCAGGACTATTGGCTTTGTCAATGGTTGTTAGTTGCATAAATTAAATAATCAACAACTATGGCTTCGTAGCATATAATATAGAAAATGCTTCTGTTCTGAAATAATGAGACTGTGAAAGAACTATACAGAGTCTCTTCGAAGTTACATCAAAGGCAGTGAAGGGTGGTACTGCTGCAGGGATAAGATTTATTTTTCACCCTGAGGGTGAGGGCAAAAACGGAGAGCCCGATAGGGACCTGTCTCGGCACCTGCTTTATAGAACTGCCGGTGCTCAGCACTGGCAGGACTCGGCCCACTTAAAGCTCTGAGTAGTATCTTTACAACTGCGAAGTCTCTGCACATAAAAGATAGGTCCGTCCTATCTTTTATGTGCGGAGACTCAACAGTTGTAAAGATACTAGTTGTAAAATACCTTTGTGAATAGCAAACAATCGTAAACTTACACAAAAGTGTAAGTTTACCTTTGTGAATCAGGCCCCCTGTCTCTTAATGGGATCCTGTGCAGGTTTTGTTTTAGTATTGGTGAGGTGTTAAGGGATAGTGGCATCTAGGGCAGTCCTCTAGGAGACAGTATTGTTGAAGCAGCGTCTGTAGTTTCAATGGGCGAGCTAAGTCAGCAACATTGTAGCGCCACCTAGTGGTAGAGGTAAAATACTAAATAAGGCCAGAAATTGCAGTATTACTGTGTATGGCGAGTTCTTTCTTGCACCATTCCTGGTTGGCCCTGGGCATGCCGGATCATAATGGTGCCTCAAAGTCCAAACTGGTTTTAAGCAACGGGCCAACTGCAGTGTCTGGAAAGTCCTGCCAGTTATTTGCTGAAGTTGCAGTAGAAGAAAAGGACTTTGTGTGACAATGTATATTTGGCTGTTCATGTTAAGGTGTCTCTTGAGATAGACCCCCAGATTTTTTACTGATTTGACAAGCACAAGCTTTTACTCTGAAGAAGAGAAGAGAGAATGCAAGCACTCGAGTGGAGGTGGAATGATACACCAAAAAGTGGTGGCGCTATGTTCAAACAATGTTTTGCTGCTGTGATGAATCCAGGTCAGTGCGTTGTCACAATCTGATTTTTCTGTAATACAAATAAGTCTAGGGAGTGCTCTGAGGACAACAAAAAGCAGCCAAGTCTTGTCTCGTTAGGGAAATACCCAATAATATACATAAGAACGTACATTACCATCAGTTTTGACAACATGTTTCTTAAGGGATGGTAAATTAACAAAAATGCAACTGCTCCGCTTATAATGACATCAAACACACAAAAGATGATGGGAGAAATGCTCGCGGTTTGTCTAACCACTGGCAGCCGCTCTGGGTAGCATCCCAAAGCCAGCAAGGCTCCGAAATGAGGGTCGTTTAAGCATAGCTCCAATCAGGGCCGGACTGGAATCGCAAACCAGCCCAGGCAATTTCGGCTGGGGGCGAGAGGTGTCAGTGTCTGGCGGGAACACTGCTGCTGCGCTTTTGTTATAAGGGGCCGATATTGCAGCACTGCTGCAAAATCGGCCCCCCTCTGTCCAAAACTAGCCTCCATCGGTCCAAAACCGGCCCCTACCCCTCAGGCCCACCAGGGAAACGCCCGGTGCCTTAGGGTTCCCTCAAGACGCGGTTTTAAGAATGGCCCTGTTGCCCATTTACAGTGAGATGGTCTAAGGGGCATATTCACAAGGAGCTATCGCCGAATTAACGGCACTTTATCGCAGCCAAAGTCGTGATAAATATACCTCCCCATTCACAAGCTGGTGTAAACAGCCACAGCACCAGTTTACCCGCGATAGCAGCCGCAAAAAAAATCGCCACAGAGGACCCGCGCAACTATCGCTAATGAGATGCAGAGTGGGCGTTCCCGTGCCAAAAGGCGCGACAACATCACCCCTCAACATTCTCAACGACCAGCCACATCGGCGATAAAAACACAAAACAGGCGATAAGGCCGCGTTAGCACCAGGAAATCTACACCTGCTCTGACCTGGTGTAAAGTCGGACGGCAGCCTGCAAACCAAAAGGGAGCACAGCCCAGGGCTACATCAGAAGGGCAACAGATGCCATGGAGCCACCCATCATGCGGCCCGGACACCCAAGAGGGCCACAACACCCACCGCCACCACCCCCAGGACCACCCCTCCCTGGCACCCCCCCCCGACCAAAGACATGCCACATCAGCCACACCTAAACATGTACAAAATATTCCACTTGATGTCGCACAATCACAACTGGTGACATGCATGTGTCATCACAGAAATGAGCAGCACAAATTCACTTTCGAAGCAACAAATGAAACTTTATTAAATGAACACCGAAATGAAATGAAGACACATGGCCGCTCCCCTCGGGACAATACGTAGGTCACAGCCTGTAAGACAAAAAACATGATGAGAAGGTGTGTCCTGCGCACATCAGAGGACAGAGAGAGAGCGAAGGAGAGAGAGAGGAAGAGAGGGAGGGAGAGAGAGAGAGGAAAAGAGGGAGGGAGAGAGAGAGAGGAAGAGAGGGAGAGAGAGAGAGAGAGAAGAGGAGAGAGAGAGGAAGAGAGGGAGAGAGAGAGAGAGAGAGAGAGAGAGAAGAGGAGAGAGAGAGGAAGAGAGGGAGAGAGGAAGAGAGGGAGAGAGGAAGAGAGGGAGAGAGAGAGAGAGAGAGAGAGAAGAGGAGAGAGAGGAAGAGAGGGAGAGAGAGAGAGAGAGTGCCGCCCCTGCGCACCCAGGCCACACTGCTCACCTGCTGCCACCGGTGTGTCTCCAACCACGTGCCGGTATGTATAGCAGGACACCAGGTCACACATCTGAGTCAGAGCCGTCAGCTGAAACAGAGTCCAGATACATGACTGGCACAGTACACACACTTGCACAAGACAACATCGCCTGCCCGCCCATGCACACCCAGGCAGAGGCACCCCAACCCCTCCCGCCGCCCATCGAAGCATGCCCGCCCATGCACACCCAGGCCTCAATGCTCACCTTCCGCCACCGGCGCGTAGACAGGAGGTCCCACCACGTGCCGCTGCAAGCCACAAGCCCGGGGCCCGCGGACATGGCACCCTCCACATCATGCAGCCCCGCTCTGCAGGCCACCAGGTCTCACGTTTGGTGCTGGGTCTTGATTACTCCATAGCATAGGACATACCAGTGCACCTGGCACCATCGCAGGCTGCGCACCCGCTCAGCCCAATGGGTGCCACCAACTCTGGGATCTCGGAAGCGACGCCAAGTGGAGGTAGGCCAGTGCTGCCCGCTGGCTCTGGCCTACACTGCGGTCCAGCAGAGCACACAAAACCTGAGCTGTCCGGACCGCCGGGACGGGGCATCATCGCAGGCTGCACACCCGCTCAGCAGCTTAAGGTGCCACTGACTCAGTGCACCCAAAGTCACCGTCCCGTGGCGGGGTGCCTGTGCCATCCGCAAGGCCCCGTGTGCCACTAACCCAGTGTAACCCCAGTCTGCGCCACGTGGTGGTAGGCCCGTGCCAGCCCACAAGGCCTCGTGTGCCACTAACCCTGTACAACCCCAGTCTGCGCCACGTGGTGGTAGGCCCGTGCCGTCCACAAGGCCTCGTGTGCCACTAACCCTGTGCGCACAAACTCATGGGCCCTTAATGATTGAGAACCGTGGAGCGTCCGTCATCCAGTCACCACCGGCAGAGGGGAATGTGACGTCGTCGGCCCCTTATGTTGGCGGAGTCACATGGCCTGTGACGCCTGTGCCGGATGGGTGTGGTGTGCGTGCAAACCTGCCCTCAGGGAGTGGCTGTGACATGCTGACAACTAGACCAGTGACCTGCACACCACCAGCGAGTACGCCTGAGACGGGTAGCAATGAGGGCCCCCCCTCGGAGCGTTAGCGGAGTGGTCTGGCCTGCCGTACGCCGGACCAGCGCAGGGCTTGCAACAATGACTCGTGGGCTCTGGGCGTGGTTCAGTCCATGTCCGGACAAGGAAGTGACTGATGTGTGTGTTTCGTTGTAGTGTTCACGGGACCCGGTACACAAAATGCAATGTAGTACCCTCTGACTGGCATCCCACAGGATGAACATCATTGACGCAACGGAAGTCACTGTCCCTACATTCATCCACACATTCACACATGAATGATGAAAGACATGACACAGCAGTGCGTCACTGGATGTTTATTGCACATCCAGTGCAGTTATCAAGCTGGAGCGGTACAGGGCAATACCGAGCACACTACACAATATGGGCACGTGGAGGGCCAGCCAGAGTCCATCCGGGGATGACATGTACTGTGGAAGAGGAAGGGTACAGCCCGCAGTCTGGTCGCCGTGTCATTGGTCGTCAAACAGGATGTGGCAGTCCATGTCGCTGTCCAAGGTGAGTGCATCGGAGTGTATCGGGGGTCAGTGGAAGGTCATGAGGCCATGTGCGGGACCAAGCAGAAACAGGCCAGGTGGCGGAAATGTATGCTAGTGCCTCCTTCTGAGAGCCAACCCATCCACGTCCTCGGATGTGTGCTCTGCCCCAACTGTGGGTGTTGCAGTACCTGCTGCGGCACTGTGTGCCACTGACACATCAGGGGCCTGAGTGGATACGCCTGCCACACTGGGAGGCACTGACACACCAGGGGGCGGAGATGTGGATGGTGTGGGGGCAGCCGCATTCATCAGCGACACGCCTTGTGGCAGCAATGCCATGATGAAGTACTGCAGGGCATGGTAGATCCCTGCTACATTTCGATGGTGTGCAGCGGTGGCTACCATCCTTTCCGCCTCCATCGGCACCATGTCCTCCATGAGCCTCTGCATGTGTGCCAGCTCACGGCTGGCATCGCTGGAGCCACTCTGAGCGGACAGGTGTTCTTCTCTCCGCGTCATGACTCCAGCGATGTCAGTCAGGGCTGGTTGGAGACCATGGGGCGGACGTAGACACCCATGGATGGCGTCCAGTTTGGTAGCCATGAGGACGAACCCCACCCGCACCTGCTCAGCCGTCTCCCTCTGGCCCTCCAGCACACGGCGTTGGAAGGCCATGTGTTGTTCCTGGGGGTCTTGGGAGAGTGCCGGGGCTGTGGGTGCCTCCTGCTGGGTGGTTTGGGTGGTTTGGGTGGTGGGTGGGGTCTCATCGATGTGGCTGGGCTGCCCTGATCCTGGAGGTGAGTGGCGAATGAGGTTAATGATGTCTTGGATGGTTTGGGTGTCGATGCTGGTGTTGTCCTCCTCGTCATCAGTGAAGAGTGGCTGGGACTGCTCTGCAGGAGGTGTTGACGATGCCCCTGCGAAGTGAAGGGGAGATGGTGTATTACAATGTGTCCACATGTATGTAGCCGCATGGTACAGGTTGACATTCAGACAGCATGGCATTGTACATTGTGACAGTCTGTGGGTCTGGGTGAGGACCCAGGGTCATTGTGGGTGTGCACTGTGCCCTGCTTGCTTGTGCATGTGTGCCATTGTGGCCATCTCGACCCGTCCCCCCAGTACCTGGTGGTCACTCACCCTGTTGCGGTTGTGTTGTGTCCTGTCGAGCAGTGTCCGGTCCCCCGACTCCAGCCACAGTCTCCACACTGATGACTGTCGACACCAGCTCCTCCATGTCATCCAGCTCCAGCTGTGGCGCTGGGCCCCCACCTCCGGTCTGCGTTGCTGCCTTCTGGTTGGCGGTGAGTTTCTCCTTGGTCTTCCGCTTGATGTCATTCCATCGCCTCTTGACCTCGTCCATTGTCCACTTGTGCTCTCCGACGGCATTCACCTTGTCGACGATGTCCCGCCATATTCCATTTTTGGTGCCCAATGACACGTTGGAGGTGACGAAGAGTTGTTGATGGTGTTCCATCACCTCCATGACTATGATCCTGTTCGCCTGCGGACTGAACTTGGTCTTCCTGGTCTTCTTGTCCTTGCCCTTCCCTGTCCCCGAGGTCCCAGGCTGGTCGTCCGGGGTGCTTGTGGGGTTGCGCTCGTCCTCTGCGCCTGCTCCGACTGCCTCCATGGTGCTTGGGTGTTGGTCAGTTTGTGTGTGGGTGTTTTTCTACTTTTATGGTGATTTTTGACGCCTGCCAGGTGTGTGTTGCAGGCCTGGCGCTGCTTGTCGCTGATTTCCTCATCGCGCTTTGGCCCATCGCGTGTTTTTTGGTGTTGTGGTTTGTGTTTTTATCTCCATCGTGGTGGTTGTATCGCGGACATTGTCCGCGGTTTCGGCAGACTATCGCTTGCTACCGCCTTGTTGTGAATTCCACGTTGACACAGGGTTATTTTCCCGCGATAGGCTGCGATATTGAAAGTTGCGTTACGCTACTCTTGCGGTAGTTATCACACGTTCTTGTGAATATACCCCTCAGTGTTTTCTAGTGTGATGTGCTTGACTGTAGCTCCTTACCGCCTGACATTCGATTTCCATCACAGGTGCTGACAGAGCATGCAGGCAGGGAGTGACTTCCGTTTGGACTGCTGAATTGAATGTAACATTCATTTCTACCGAAACAGCTTGGGCCTGCTTGCTGGGGACTTTAATCACTTTGATAAAGTGGAACCCTCGTGAGTAATCTCTCTCCAGCCAGGCTTCCGGCTTTTTACGTCTTCAGCCGGTCTGCTGGTGGCTGCTGACTGAAACAAGAGTAAGCTCCTGGCTGACAGAACAGTGCATAATGTTCTAAATATTTTTGGTAGATGTGAAATGTTATTACATTTTCTGCATGACTTACCATGGTGAAGGATAAATAGGGCCACTGACAGCGCAGAGTGAAGAAGACTGAGTCCTGCTTATGGGGCCAGAACAGTTCAAGAAAGTCACTCATTTACCTCGGTAAACCTCAACTGATGTGACTCAATTGATGTCCACAGTTGTGACTGAAAATATTCCATTGCACACATTTTTGGTTACCAGCAATAATTAGGCAGGACCCTCATGACATGCTCAGACAACTTGTGATGACTCTTGAGTATTAAGGAAAAAAGAAAAGGGTCTGTTTTAGGTGAACTGGTCCTGAGTTCAGGTACTGGAAAGTGGGAATTTACTTGTTTAGCCTATTCGTCTTTTTTGTGCCTCTTTCGGACGCAGTATTTTATTGTATGATTTGGAGGGTGCAAGTCGTATCTCATGCGCCAACATCCAGTGTTTTGTTACTCCTGATATGACTTTAAACTGAGGGGCAATTAAGTGTTCTTAACAGGGGTTGGCTGAGCCCATAGTGAAGTAGATGGGCAGGACAGCAGATGCAAACTGGACTTTTTGTTTTACATAAAATACTGCCAGAGCCAAGAAGCTGCATCCTCTTGCTCCAAAATCCTTTCCTGCACAAAATGTCAATAAACAAGGCAAGCCCTTGCCTTTGCATTTCATAGGACCATGCATTGCATCACCAATGGAGTCACTAAGGATCAAGGGGCATATTTAAGGGATTTGTGGCACAGGGCAGTGCAGCAAGTTACCTTGCTGAGCTGCCCTGCATCACATGGAAAAGGCAGGAATGCCCATTCCAGTCCTTTCCCCCTGTGCTGGTGCCATTTCGGCAGCCTAGCGCCAACGCAGGCACCCTTGCACCCTGGTGCAGTGGTGCCCATGTTGTAGGCAGGATTGACAATCCATAGAAACGTTTTCCTCTTTCAATGTGTGCTGCAGAATGCAGCCCACACAAAGAGGAAAAAAACGGCCATGCATATTTATGCTAAAAAAAAAGTCACCCTACCATATTAACACAGCTCCAAAAAGCATAATCCTTAATAATTTAATTGGATAAAACTTCTTAAAATGTTTCCTTTACCGCTAATAAGAACCTTCCAGTTGCACACATCACGTCCCGAAATTTCATTTCCATTAAGAAATCAGCAGCTTGCTTACATTTGAAAACTCCATATTTCAAAAAGATTGGTTTTAAAAACATTTTACGTGCCGCTAAAAACCTTTGACAATCTAATAAATATGTAAACAATCACACTTTATGTTCAGTCAACATGTACATTTACCATTGTCATCTATGGCTACTAGTCTTACAATTACTTATTTTCGATGCTGGGATTTAGTCCGGATCTGAATTTCAGTAAGGCTTGTCTAAGAGAGGGGTTTGGCAGCGTATCGACATTGGGAACCCATCATCCCTTTCCCATGATTTTCTCATAAACTGTATAGATGTCTTCTCACTTAGGTACAGTATATCCTGTTCCTTGGCACAGTTTTTAGACCTAGCTCGGCCCTCGAGATATTGATTTCTAGGTTACGGAGATCTAAGTCTATCCTTAATCTTCTGCAAATTTTACCCAGCTCCCTCCTAACCTCTTTTGCCAATCACAAGTCACTCTGAGCAATCTCCATTTCACAGAGGGAGTCGATTTTATGACATCCTTCCTTCCCCAGACCAGACCATAATCTTACCACCTCAGCATAAGTTAGATAGCTCCAAGCAAAGAGCTGTGTTTCCATTCTTATGGCCTGTAGCATGGTTGAGGGGGGTAAGGATAACTAACTCTTTACACATTTCCCTTCTTTATAGTTTAGTCTAATTTACCACTTAAGCTTAATAATCCACTCTATACTTAAATTGTGGATGGGTCATAGTGAGGTAAGCTGACAGAATTGGTCATAGGGAAGGGCCACCATATTCTCTATTAAACGTTTTTACCCCACAGATGGAGGACAATGCTGTTGCCTTAAGCGATTCAATATGGTCCTTCCAAATCATGTTCTCATTGAACCACATCCCTAAGTATTTGTTCTTTTTGGCCACTTCTACTTACATTTTCCAAGAGACTAAATATAATTTTTATTACCTTTACCAAATACCAGAATTTTCATCTTGTCCATATTAACTGTACAGTATTCACGGAACACCCTCAATTTCCTTTGCAGGTCTACCTCTGTCATGTCCATTATAATTTTATAACCAAGTCATCAGCGTATAAGAGGCATGGGACATGAGCGCCATTCATTTTTGGGTTTAAGCCCGTAGCACTTTTTAAGGCTGACTATAAAGAATATATAAAATAACAGTGGGCCAAAACATAGCCTTGGCAAATACCATTCCCAATTTTTATTTTCAGAGTAAGCGAACCTTCGGTATCCATAATCACCCGCACCCAGTTCTGACTGTGTATCTCTTGGAGTATTAGAAGTAAGTCTTTTGGGATGCCAAAGCAAATTAAGGTTTCCCACAACAGATTGTGGTGCACCAGATCGAATGCAGCACGGAGCAGCAGATCAGTTTCCCCCTTTGGTCTATAGACTTCCTTGCCAGAGCCTAATGGCTAAAACAATGGTCAAGCATTGAGTGACCCTCTTTAAAACATCCTTGCTCTCGAGGGATTATATTATTTGTTTCTACCCAGTCTTTCAACTGCTGGATCAAAATTTTAGAGAATAGCTTTACCCCTACATCTAATAAAATAATCAAAAGATGTAGCTTTCTCTTTCTTACTTATCAATCTGTTTTATAATTGCCCCCTTCCAACTTTCTGGGGAAAGGCCAGACACTAAGGGCCTGATTATAACTTTTGGCGGTGCGGGCAGCCCACCACCGCTGCGCCCCCGCACCGCAAAGAGTTGCTGCAACCCACCAGATTACAAGTTTTTTGTAGTCTGGCAGGTGGGTGGGGTAGCGGTTCCCCCGTGTTGTCTTTTCAAAGGCACCGGTGCCTTTGAAACAGGCACCGCAATGGGAAAGCCTCACAAGGTTACTGCACGGCATGGACTGGAATGTCCATGCTGTGCAGGAACCTGTGTGCATGCCTGTGTGCATACACAGGGCGCAGAGGCACAGAGGGGCCCTTTCGGGCCCACTTTGTTTCCTCTCCACCAGGGTTCGGCCACCATGAAAACCTTGGCAGAAAGGAAACTTTTAATATACTTGGCGGGACCACGGCAGTCCTGTCAAGCATATTACGGCCTCTGACCGCCGCACCACCGCCAGGAAAACGGCGGTTCCCTAGCGGTGGCGGCGGTCCCAGGGCGGTCCGACTGCCCAAGTTGTAATGGGGCTGTCAGACCGCCAGTGCGGCGGTGGCTGGACCGCCACCACTGCACCACCACAAGTCTGGCGGTCCTCCAATTTACATTAGTTTTAAATATGACTGTTAGTAGGCTATCTGGGCCTGTTGATTTTTTTTCGTCTTAAAGACTTTATGGTTTTCTTGATCTTTTCAATGGAATATTGCGATAAGATCTATTTGCTCACTATAAAGTTTTCCTCTCTTGCTACCCCATTACTTCCGCCACCATAAATTTCTCCCAGATGATTGACACAAGCATCTTCGCCAACCAGACTTACTTTACCAGCTTCCTTTCCTGTTCCATCCCACTCCGGCTGCCAAAGTTTTCATGCATAGATAAAGATATAATCTATAGGGCACTTCTGCTTCCCATATTGAAAACTTTGTCTTATGGAGCAATCAGTAATAACAAGTCCATTTACACTAAATTACCCAATTGATGCTAGATATTCTTGTATAGCAGCATCTCCCGCTGTATGTGCATTATTTGGGAAACAAGCCGGATTAACTTTATAAGCAGCTAACATATCTTTATATAATAAATCACCATTTTGTGGGTCTAACTTGTGATTAATATCCCCTAATAGTAATACCATCTTTAAAGCATATAATGTACCTATTCTTTTGAGGTCTTCTTTCATAAGCATTAGCTGGTCCCCATAATCGTCTGTACTCGATATCTGGATCTACACATTGAGGACAACTATTAAGGCCATTGTATATCTTTTCTATACAGTTGGAGTAAGCTAACCAGGATCCATTTACAGTTTGCCCCCTGTAGGATGGCCGTAGCCCCTCTTTTCTAGAAATCTGAAAAAAATTGTCAATCGGCACAGGCTATTCGCGTAGCCAAGTTTCTTGTAAGCACAGAATGTCATACGTGTCTAGCAGTCCCTTAAATATTACCAAAGTTGATAATTTTCTAAATCCACCTATATTCCAGGATTGAACCAAAAGGTTGTGTGAAGTACCTTTCCCATAGTCCAGGTCACTTATACCCCCTGTTCTCTTTCAAATGAGTATGTAAGGGGATCTGGTAGTCATTCATAGTGGTTCCCAACTCGCAAATCTTTCCCTACATTCATACCATCCCTTTTACAATTGTCTAGAGGGAGGGTCACCCGAATACTCCCTTTATTTCTCCCCTCTACCAATCTTCTACTGTAGCTTTCATGAGAGTATAAATCAACTTATTTAAGGCTCAGCCCTGCATGAAATCTCAAGAAATGCTCACCTATAATGCCTTTCTTTTCTATTTCACATGCCTGAACTAGTTTGATACCTTCTTCCAAGATCTCATCCTCTGCTTTTACTAGAGTGGTTTTTACAATTTCTGAGAAAAATAGGACCTTTGTCACCTCCTTACCTTCTATACTTGTGGCAAATCCTAATTGCTTTATATCTGAAGATATTTTCTTGCAGACCGGGGCATTTTGAGTGACAAAACAAGAGTTGGGAATGATTCAGCGGGATTAATTTCTTTACCCTTTTTCCATTCCTGGTCTCTTGCTATGGTTCTGAATAAACCCATAGATAATTATTTCCTTGCTATTCTGACTTTTAACACTTTACTGATCTCTTACCCTTTCTTCCCACCTGTGTGCTAAGGGCTCCATCATCTCACTAGCTTGACCCAACTCAGCGTTCCCTTTCACTCTCTTTCTAAGCTTTGCTGGATCAAAAACGTCTTGCCCTGTTAAGGGAATCTTGCTTGCTTACCCCTGTCTTCTTCTTAGTCGGATCCTCGTGGGGTTGCATGACCCCTCTCTCTCTCTCTCCTTAGTACCTCGACCTCCTTCTCCTCCTCATCCATATTTGATCTATCTTTATTGGCCTGCAGAAATCCATGGTTAGGGGTACCCTTTCCCCCTCTGATCTCCCCTTCCCACTTTTCCTTGCCATAGCAACTTTCCTATTGTTTTTACATATTTTTCTTGTACGAGGAATTTAGCTTTTGTCCCCTGTATGACACCCCAGTTTTTTTTAACATTGGTTGTTTTGAAATACACACAGATGAAAACCTCTCTTTTTCTTTAGAAGCATTCCCCTCCCCCTTAAAATCTTCATGTGTTGTCTTATCCTTATGAACTACTATTGGTCTTACTAATGTTGGCACACAGCTTTAGGTCTGCTGCAATACCCTGCAAGTACATTTTCTGACACTACTAGGTTATTATTTGCTGTTATTATTTCTAAAATTCCTTGCAAATTTTTCTGCATTAATAGCATCACGTCCAAAATGGAGGCTGACGAGGAGGTCAAAATTTCCAATTCCAACGAAGGCTCTAAGGTCGGGGGTGTAGCTCCAATGCTATCTATGATCTCTGATCCCCGAGCCTTCTCACTTTTGCTTTCACAATTGTTAACCTCATACTCTCGATTCTTATATATCCCTTTCAGGGATTCTATCTTTGGTTACATATTTAGACCCTCTTTTGATGGTCCATCTGTTCCAGGTATGGTAAGTCGGAGTGAGGCCATAGCCTAGGTTCTGGAAATGCCTTATTTATCACAGCTGAATGTAGCTTCTTTAAGAAGGCCAGATCTTGTACTAGTTCCAAAGACTGGTCATGAACTAAATCAAGGTCTGGTAAGCATATGCTCTCACTTCTCCCCTCCTCTCCTTCTGCATTGATCTTACTCATAGGTATCACCTTATAATTTAAACGCTTCTTAAAGTGCTGACCCACAATGTGTTTTATTGCTTGATTTAATGGGGTCAACTTTCTCATTATGTGTCGTACTTGACTCCTTCTCTCACTGGTTATTCATGTGTCCCTTTTCCACCGTAACACTACACTCCCATTTACATTCTCTGGACGTTCTTGTTACTGGATCAGGCTCACAACCTCACAGCCGTCTTTTTTTGGTAGCATAGCTCTTCATGGACGGGCTTATTTTGCAGCATCCCACACTGACTGACGTTAGTCTGGCAACACTCTACTTTCCAGGGGGTGAAGCTCTCCTTGTATCCATTCTGAGCCTACCATGCGTCTCTTTACTCTAGTAGTGATATCTATGTGAATAGGTTGAGCCGCTGGTTTTATTAAACTTGTGCCGAATGAAAGTCCAGTACCTGGCACTGCTGAGCCTAAATATTGTTCTGCAGCTTTACATCTCTTGCTGCTATTTCACCATGCGATTAGAGCTAAAAGACGCAAATCATCTCCTAATACCCATTCCAAGACACACAGTCACATAGTATTCTCCCTCAATGGTGCCGCCACCACCCCCACCACTAATGCCTCTTGCCTGTGGTCGTAAAATGCGTAGTACACATAACTCTATGCTCGTAAATATACCTCCTGGTCCCTCCACGGTCTGCATGGCCCCATCACGCTGCACACCCACTCTCCTCTGCACCCCGAGAGGAGTGAACACAGTGATGGGTTGGCTAATCTGATGGGGTTAACCAGGGGTTGACTTCCCAGCACCTTTTAAAGCTCGCAGTCCAGTGCATCTAGTGCCTTCAACTGGCGTATGCTGCGTTTCACATGCGGGGCCAAACGGGCCGATATGCGGCAAATTTCAAATATGCTGCCAGTACTGAGCCCCTTCGGCTCCTGTTTCTTTATCAGCACTGCCGGTAGTTGGGGAATATGGGGAGCAGCACAGACCACTGACACCGAAATAGTGTGTAAAAGGCCGCTTTTATTGAAACAGGTGCACATCACAATTAAAAGGCCCTTGGCCTGATGCCTTACAAAACTACAACCTCACTATACAAGCTGTTACCTAAGTCACGCTACCCCCACCCCTAAGGTTCCCCCACACAACATTTAAAACCTGCAATTCAGTACCCCCTACTGTGACCTTTTAGCTTTTGACCTTTGAACATTGAACTTTACCCTTTCACCCCTACTGTGACCTTTTAACCTTTGCCTTTGAACTTTGACCTTTGAACTTTACCCTTTCACCTTTCACCTTTGACCTTTCAACCTTAACCTTTACGACTATTAACCTGTCACTAACCTAACTTCCTAAACACCTTAAAGATCCTACCTCGTGAACTTGTCTACCCGTTCCCTTTCAGCCTGGATTGCCTCTGTCAATAACGAATAAACTTGGCTAAAACATGCCAACTTGGCAGCCAACCGCCCCTGCACCTGCTTCAAGCGACAACCCTAACACAATCACATATATACCCTGTACACCTGTTCCAATGCAAAGACAACCCCAAAAAACCCAGATTGCTAGCCGGGAAAATGAATTTCCCCAAAAAGAACTGAAAAAGGGGGGGTGGGCGGGGAAAAATCTGTCCTGCCTACGACCAGCCACCGGGAATACCACAAAATGGTGGCTGGTAGCACCAAAATGGTGAAGTAAATAACCTTTGGGCTATAAAATAGCCCAAACAGCCCAATAAGCCCAAAAGGGGCGGAGCAGACGCCTAAGCCGCTCCCGTTCCCCAAACATCCCGGGAGGCAGACCTCGCTGCGCTCGGCTGCCCCCCAAGACCCCCTTGTCAGCAATGATCAGGCAATAATGAGCACGTGAACGATCTGGCAAGCTGCTCCCTGACCTCCCGCAGCCGTCAGCTGACGGCATGCACAAGGCAGCGGGTTCACGCAGGGTCACGTTGACGCACAGAAGGGAGGAAGATCAGAGAGAAACAAATACGCTGAAGTGTAATAGTCATCCAAATCAGCCCTTCTAATGTACAAACCAAGAACTTCTCCCTTTTGTTCCAAAATTCTGTTCTTGAGTTTAGCCGCTTTAAAGCTTAATCAAGCTGAATCTGAAGAAATACAAGTGGCATTACACTAGGTAAATATATTTTTTAAGTACTTTTCACATTTCTATGAGTGAAAACATTTTAATTAATGTGCTTGTTATAGCACTCACACAGTCAAAAGGCCCTCCCAGAACACTAATGATCACAAACCTCTGAGCTTCTTCGATGGAAAGCTGAACAATCGCGCATTCTATTTAACATATCGCAAACACCTGCAGACATGTCAGGCATTTTTGAGGGGCTTTGATCAACCATTAGCTCACATGGCACAAACATCTGTTTCTAAGTTAAAAACATATCTTTCAATGAAAGAGAAAATACAGCAGCTACAACATCTGGTGCATAATCATTAATAAAGAGGGCAGGCTTACTTCAAAATCTATAAATAAATTGTACAACACAAGCATAGGACGCTGAAAAAATGAGTGGCTTGGGAAATAATGTCTTTTTGGCTCTCGTTCAGGCTACTCTACATACATACATTTAACATGATAGATTATTAATGATATTCATTTGAGAGATCCATGTTTAGAAATGACAGCATAAGAGTGCATAGATTGTTGAAGTATCATTACATTTATTAATGTCTGTTACATGACATGCATGATTGCATTTTTTTAAATGCATATATAACTAGGTCTGACCTGACACCTCAGCTGTCTGCAAGACATATTGTTAAGGATTCTTTAAAATATATTTAGAGAGGGCTTTGGTTTCGACTGAAGAAGTATTGCTCTCTGACATCATGCTATTAGTTGTTTGGTGTATCATTTTGTCTCCTCTGAGGTGCTTGCATTGCAATGCATGAGAGACTATTTTACATCTGAAAAATATACTGAATCATTACATGTTGACATTTCTATCACATGTATAGATTGTTTACAAATCTTTTTGTATTTTGTTTAACTTCCATAGGGTTTTTTGAAAATGTTTTTTAGAACTGGAGTGAGAATTTAGGACTGCTTTGTAATTTTCACAGTACAGTGATGCCTGACCCCAATATGACAGGTGCTCCCACAAGACCACAACTCCAAACCACTAATTTTAGGTTGAGCCTTGCGGCAGAGCGCATGCACTGCTCGCTCTGCGAGACTGCTGTAGTAGAGTATGGGAGAGAAGCCGCGCCCAATCTCCTCCCATATTTTTCATTGGCTTGTGTCATTGTCTTTCGTTAATGCTGCCTTCGGATTCGTTAATAGGCTTGTTAGGCCCTCCTTAGTACGGCCTTGTCTTCATTTGTACCCTCCCATGGCGACTGGCCCTTTTACTTCAGTTGTTACACGGGACCTGTTATTTAGTCTGTAAGCACTATTTACTTTATGAGTTTCTCTTACTGCAGGCCCGACACGCGCTGCTTCAGCTGAAACCGCTTGTGTTTTTTTAAGCAGCAAGGCTGCCCCCGTAACACGGGCGCCTGCTTTCAATCACTTTAACCCGGCATTATCTCATGTCTGTTTCAACCCCCTAAGTAAAATGGATTTAGAAATAATTAGCGAATTAAGTCATGTGAATTCCAGGTAGCACATAATCCTGTGCTAATGGGCTGAAGCGGACAACCACACATCTGTGTTACATGTCATCTGTAGTAAAGCCACCTGACGGGTTGTTTTCAAAAGCCTGTTTTATTAACAACAACACCACCACCAATACCACCACCACCAATACCAACACCATCAATACCACCACCTCCACCAATACCACCACCACCAATACCACCGCCACCAATACCACCACCAATACCTCCACCACCAATACCACCACCACCAATACCACCACCACCAATACCACCACCATCAATACCACCACCAATACCACCACCAATACCACACCCCCTCCACCACCACCAATACCACCAATACCATCACCACCAATACCACCACCAGTGGATTTAGAAATGATTGGGAATTCCAGGTAGCACATAATCCTGTGCTAATGGGCTGAAGCTGACAATAGCGCATCTGTGTTACATGTCATCTGTAGTAAAGCCACCTGATGGGTTGTTTTCAAAAGCCTGTTTTATTAACAATAACACCACCACCATCAATACCACCACCTCCACCAATACCACCACCGCCAATACTACCACCACTGCCAATACCACCACCAACACCATCAACACCACCAATACCACCACCACCTCCACCACCACCAATACCACCACCAATATCACCACCACCAATACCACCACCACCAATACCACCACCACCAATACCATCACCACCGCCAATACCACCACCGCCATTACCACCACCACCAATACCGCCACCACTAATACCACCACCACCACCATCAACACCACCAATACCACCATAATACCACTACCACCACCACCAATACCACCACCAATGCCACCAATACCACCACCACCAATACCACCACCAGTACCACCACCACCAATACCACCACCACCAATCCAATACCACCACCACCAATATCAATACCACCTCCAATACCAATACCACCACCAATACCACCATCACCAATACCACCACCACCAATACCACCACCACCTCCACCAATACCACCAATACCACCACCAATATCACCAATTCCACCACCACCAATACCAGCACCACCAATACCATCACCACCAATACCACCACCACCATTACCACCACCGCCATTACCACCACCAATACCACCACCAATACCGCCACCACTAATACAACCACCACCATCAACACCACCAATACCACCATAATACCACCACTACCACCACCACCACCAATCCCACCACGACCAATGCCACCAATACCACCACCAATACCACCACCAATCCCACCACCAGTACCACCACCACCAATACCACCACCACCAATCCAATACCACCACCACCAATCCAATACCACCACCACCAATATCAATACCACCTTCAATACCAATACCACCATCAATACCACCACCACCAATACCACCACCAGCAATGCCACCACCACCAATACCACCAATGCCACCACCAATACCACCACCAATACCACCACCAATACCACCACCACCAATACCACCACCACCAATCCAATACCACCACCAATACCACCACCACCAATAATACCACCACCACCAATACCACGACCAATACCACCACCACCATCACCACCAATACCACCACCAAAATCTCCACCGCCAATACCACCACCACCAATACCACCACCACCAATACCACCAATACCACCACCAATACCACCACCAATACCACCACTAATACCACCAATACCACCACCAATACCACCACCATCAATACCACCACCATCAATACCACCACCACCAATACCACCACCATCAATACCACCACCATTACCAATACCACCACCAATACCACCACCACCAATACCACCACCACTACCACCACCACTACCACCAATACCACCAATACCAGTACCACCACCAAAACCAATACCACCACCACCAATACCACCACCACCAATACCTATACCGCCACCACCAATACCACCACCACCAATACCACCACCACCAATACCACCACTAATACCAATACCACCACCACCAATACCGCCACTACCAATACCACCACCACCACCACCACCGCCACCACCAATACCAGCACCACCAATACCACCAATGCCACCACCAATACCACCACCACCACCAATACCACCACCACCAATACCAATACCAATACCACCACCACCAATACCACCACCATCACTAATACCACCACCACCAATACCACGACCAATACCACCACCATCACCACCAATACCACCACCAAAATCTCCACCGCCAATACCACCACCACCAATACCACCACCACCACCAATACCACCACCAATACCACCAATGCCACCACCAATACCACCACCACCAATACCACCACCATCAATACCACCACCATTACCAATACCACCACCAATACCACCACCACCAATACCACCACCACCAATACCACCACCACCAATACCAGTACCACCACCAAAACCAATACCACCACCACCAATACCGCCACCACCAATACCACCACCAATACCACCACTAATACCAATACCACCACCACCAATACCGCCACTACCAATACCACCACCACCACCAATGCCACCACCAATACCACCACCACCAATACCACCACCACCAATACCACCACCTCAGCACCTCACGCTCACTAGTAATAGCAGGGGCACTGTATGAGGCCGGAGCAGCAGCCGAGACCATCCCTCCATGCCTGCCATAAAGCACAGCCCGCCCTGCACCAGGAGGTGAAGCTAGGGCCCTACTACAGCTGGAGTGTTTTTTATTAAGCCAAAGATAGCAATGACATTACGCAATGCCACACTGCACGGACAGGAAATAGCCCCCTCCCGCTCTTCCTCCTGAGCCGCGACAGTGTAATCACAGAGCGAAAGGTGTTGAAGCACTTTGTTAGTATTAGCTCGGATCATATGTAACTCTCACTTCACACTTTGTGTCTGTGTAATTTACAACACTTACACATCTTCTTCACTGCACTATTTATTACTACTTTGAAGACGTCGCAGGCTGGTCTCTTCTTCTGATATTTACAATATAACAGGTCGTCGAGAAGGCCCTTTATTGCAAAGCAATAGGTCTTGCATTTGCGAGAGTTTAAGCAATCAGTATTGTAAAGGACAATGCCTTTTATGTATATTTTAAACCCAAAACATAAATAAAAGGCATTGTCAATTACAATGCCAATAACTCAAACTCGCATGAATGCGAGACCTTTTGCATTGCAAATGCTTGTTCTTATTGTGGCTCTTCTGCTGCTCGGCAGCTGCCACAATTTCAGCATGTGAAGCAGCTCTTGTGATGCAGCCCCATGATGCTCCTACATTACGCTCCCGCCAGCTGCCTTTGTACAAATCACATATTGCATCACATGGAACGGTTCTGTCTGATTCACTTTATATGTATGAAAAGAAGTTAATTCTAAAAAACACACTGGAGTAAAAAGTCATAAGTGGCACTCTATGAAAACACCAATCAAGTTTATATAAAGATTTCTGCTGAGTTGCTCTGTGATAAGTGCAAAAGTGCTCGTGCAGTGCAAAAATTAGTGTATGAAACATAAACAAAAGAAATACAAGGACAACATTAACAATGGTTTTATATGGAAGCCTGGTCAAAACACATGGGGGCCGATTCCGATCTCGGCCGGTAGTGCTCCGAATCGGATTCGGTTTTACCGGATCCGATCCGGAGCCCTATTTTCCGACCGAGTCGTACGCGCGTCCGGGCGGCGAGTACGATGCGTATTCGCCGACCGACTCGTCCGGGCGACCCGACCGCTCCGACCGACTGGTTCCCGGATCGTACCGCTCCGACCGACTCGCTCGGACCCGATTCGCACCGCGCAATGGAGACGTTTTCCGGCCGGGTAAGTACGATGCGCACCTCGACCGCTCCGACCGACTCGCGCCGTCCGACTCGAACTCGCTGTCGGAGCCGTACTTTGGGGGTCCGTGTCGGACCCCCTGTACGCGTACCCGTGCGAGCGCACACAGGGGGACCCATGGGTCCCCCTACCTGTGCGTGTACGCCGCGAGCGCTCCGCGGCGTACTCGCTGTAGGAGCGCCCTTGTCCGCCTCGCACCCATTGAGGCAATGGGAGCCCGCGTACGCGTTGTACGACCGGCTCCCATTGAGTTCAATGGGAGTCCGACCGACTCGTGTCCGGTGGCATACGAATGCATCGGACTCGTTCGGTCGGACTGCACGGGTCCGATTCGGTCGGAAATCTCTCCGAGGCCGGCTCGGTCGGAGAAATTACCGACACGAATCGGAATCGGCCCCCTAGTTCATAGAGTCTCTGCAGTTGTGACATGTCCACTTAATTTCCAAGGGTTGCATTGGACCACCTTGGTCCTTATCGTACAGGCAAAAAATATTGATTTGTCTATGTTTTGAATTGCTGAGGAAGTGTGTCAGTAGTGCATGGAAGGGGGTCTCCTTCAGGACAGTTAAAAGGAACACCCTGCATTTTAAATGAACAATAGTCAATCTCACGTGTCTGTGCAAACACAAACGTCCCAATAACGGGAGGGGAAAGCGAATCACCAAGTCGTCTTGAATACTGACAGTTTAGCTTAACTTTAGCTATTATTAGATTAGGGAAAAAGTCCTGAAATAGGATAAAATTATCTTCATCACAAGCCTTAAAACAATGAAAGTCAATAGACAAATTGGAAAAAAGGTGGGGGACACTCACCAAGTCCTTATTTTGGGAAGGCCAATAAATGGAAAGTTCGTGAGCAGCCCAGTTCTCTCACATTCTGGTAAATCTTAGAGGTAGAGGCAAAAAAACTTCAAAAAATGTGTGAGCCCAGAAAGTCAACAGAATTGGCTACTGCGTAAGATTGTGCATTCACCAAAATGATGCGCAGAATAAATCCGAAATAATTCTTAAAAAGTTGTATGCGTGAAAAAACTTTAAATTTCATTGAAAAAGAGGCGTTACTAATCATAAACACAAAAAGAGGAAGTCAAAGCAAAAAGAAAAACCCGGGCAAGGAGAGCCTCGTGCCTTTACTGCAACTGTAGCTTCTCTGCATTCTTTCACAATGTTGTAGTGCACCGATGGGTCACATGAAGATAACGAGTCTGCCACATCTGCACGTCTGCGTGCATGCTGAGACAAAAGGCATCCTCCCAAGATGGCCAACGCTGATGGGCGTTCTAGGCCAATGGATAAAACGTGCACCACAGGGCAGCATATGAGGAGATCATTGCTCATCAGGGTGCCGATGGAAGTTAGCATGCAGCGCACCAGGAGAAGAAGAAAAAAGTGGTATTATCAAGTGTAAGAGGGAGAAACATGTTCTCGAAACAATGTCCATAGTAAAAACACTCGAGTGAAGTAAAGACGGCTTTGAAAAAGTGTATATGGACATCACAAAGGGGCACATCTCAAAGGAGCTGGTAGTAAATGAGATGGTTAAATACAAGTGATGTACAAATAGAGGGGTACCACAAATGATGTAACCAATAGACATACTATACATATTTTGCCACTATAAAAAATGGCGACTTGTGTGAATATATGAACACCACACATCACAAAGAGACTAACACTAACAATAAGTGAGATTGCTCTTGAATGAGTGGAGCTATATTAGGAGTGATGTAACAATTTATAAATAGAGAGGTACCACAAACAATGTAACCAATGGCATGAACCTCCACTGTCAAGAAGTTTCTTGAATGATAATGCACATAGTTTTGGCTGGTTGTAGCCAATCAGGTGGCTGGAGGCAGAGTGCTTCTCTGGCGACAGCATGTTAGTGAGTTAGACCTAACCTAGATCTTACTTTTGGGAGATCAGTGCAATGTGGTGTATTGGCGAGATGCCTTCTGTCCAACGAGATGCCAATTTTTAGCCACAGAGATGACAAGGCCAGTTGCAGCTGAGCAAAAGTAAATAAGTGCATTAGTAACTTTAAGATTCCATATCTGGCCCTTCCTATGCACCATAGAAATATAGGGTGAGTAGTAGCCAAGCATGTTGCAGGAGGCTAGGTGCTTTTCCACTAACAGCATTGAGCAAAATTAGTCCAGCTTTGAGTTAGATTGCTGGGAGGCTGGAAAAATATGACGTGTCTGTAATGTGCCCACATAGGAATATTAGCAACAAAGACGATAAGATCAATAGCAAGTGGTCAAACGTACTAAGGTGAACATGCACTTCAGATTCTGTATTGAGTATTGATTCTGCCCTCATGTATTCTCTGTCCCCTTGTCCTCGTCCCAGTCATTACATTTGAGGTGGATCCACCTCAGACAAGAGGAAGGAACTCTGAGTGCTATACCGAGTAAATGGTATTTTGACAGCGATAACCTAACCTCTGGAAAATATGGCCCTCATTTACAAGGAATTTACGCAGTGCGGTGCTGCAAGCCATTTGGTTGTGCTGCGTTAATTCCAAAGCACAGGGATGCGTCATATCTACAACGATATGACGGATCCCTTTGCTCTCCCCTGCGTTGGCGAACAATTTGCTGTCATGCGCCGACGCAGGCACCCTTGCACCATAGTGCAAGGGTGCCTGCGTTGAGGGGAATGATTGTTTATGTGCAGGAAGGTGTACCTTCCTGCACATAAACAATCTGAAATGGCATTTTGGAACTTCTATGTGCAGTGGCGTAGCTAGCCCTATGGCCGCAAGTGGCGGTCCCTACGTTTGCAGCCCCGCGGCGGACACATTGAAGAGCGGGGGGTGCTGGAGAGATTCAGCGGCATTTGCAGCCCCGCGACGGCCACAATATACAAGGGGGTGCGATTGCTGCCCCAGAGACCGCAGGTAAGAGCAGGAGGTGACTGCCGCCCCCAACACTTGTGCCACCCGCGGGCGTACCGCCCCCCCCTTGCTACGCCACTGTCTATGTGTGCTGCTTAATGCAGCACACATAGAAGTTGAAAAACGTCATTTTTTAAAATTATTGTTTGTGATTGCACATAACAATCACAAGAGGTGAGTCCCTCATTCTATGTGTGATGCAGAATGCAGCATGCATAGAAAGAGGAAAAAATTAGGAGAAATTAAAACATTTCTCCTCTTTGCGCCTCCCTACACCTCTCCTGAGGAGGCGTAGCATTCAGAAGCATTACGAGGTTTACGATTTCTCGTAAATCTGGGAATGTGTCAGGTTCCATGGGTGGGGAACACCCACAGCAACGCCCATGGAGCGCCCCTTTCATGCAAAGTGCTGCGTGTAAAGGGGCCGTATTTACAAGGACAGGAAAAGCAGCGCAGGGTGGCTTTTCATGTCCTTGTAAATATGGGGCAGCAAAATGTGCCGCCAGTGCGTCACAAAACGTGACGATCCAGCAGCGCACGTGGCTTGTAAATAAGCCCCTATGTATTTACCATGGGATTTGTGCACATTTACAGATACAATGAAAGGGAGATAATGAATCGCAGTTGCATAGAGACTTGTGGCCAACTCTCAGTGTCATTGCCTTGGCACGAGTACCTCATGGTAGGCCTACAACAAATCTTGGAGATATGTTCCGTTTATTCTTTCTTGGTACTACATTATGTATAACCCCACACTTCATATCCACACTATACTGATGCTGTAGCCTTTCTCTAGAAGATTTTCAAGCTGGGCAGAGGGCTCGTCAATCAATATTTAGAATAAACTGTTGTTAGGGCATTCAAATGGTTGCTGAGTGACCTATGGTTCTATTTGTTTGTTTGACCCATTTCCTACCTTTTTTAGAGCAGGAATTCCAGATAGATGCACTTTTTGGCCATCTCTTAACACCACCCCCTGCATGCAACAGATCTTAATGTTTTTCTTTTGAATTAAGGTCAAGTTGTTTCTGCTTAGTTGCTAAAATAATTTATCCTGTTCTGTAAGTCTTTAGGAGTGCAGCCCATTATGCATACTGTCTGCATTAAGCAAAGAACATGCTATATTGTTTAAATTTGGGGAGAGGGGGAATAGAACCTTTTGTTTCATGATTTCATAAGCTGGACTGGTGTTAAAAGATAACGAAAACCAGAACGAGTGGAATTTGTCCCTTGTATGGATTGAAACCACAAAATGGGTTTACGTTCAAGATGACTACTTGTTTGGTTAAATTTATGGAGGTAACCATCAATCATCTCTCTGTCGTCTCCACAATATCTAAGAAATGCCACCAGTATGGGCAGCTAATCCTTTGTAGGCTCAGTATTGCTTAGGGCCCTACCAACAGCATAATTGTAAGGTACTGATTTTACAAAGTTGCATTTGTTGTAAATGATATGGCAACTCAGTCTGGCGTGGATGACATTTGCACAGTTCATGGCAAACAGATTGTATATTGTACATACTATACTGGGTTTTGGGTCAACCTCCTTTTGCCATTGGCTTCCTACATTCAAGAACTATCCCGCATGGCATGATTATTTTCAATCACAATTGCATCAGCCCACATGAGGTCTCACCTTCTTTCTTTTGGCGGTATCGGTTTGACTCAATGGGATTGCAGAAGGGACTATTTTACATATGAAAAGTACTCTCTGCTGTCACAAATGAAATTTCTCAACCATGCATTGTATATACCAAACAATCTATATCCCTTCTTTCTTTCTCCATCTCTTTTTAATTTCTCCTGCATGATGTCTCTTCCTTGCTCCATCCCACCCCTCCTTCTTCCCCTTATGTGTCCCCCTGTCAATGGTTTTCCAGTGTGCAATTTTGGAGGACAAACTATTGTGCAAATTAATATTTTTGATGATGCATATGACCGTAAATAATGAATTAATGATTATGTGCTTAAAACAATCTGAATATTTAATTTAGAGTTGTGATCAATCATGTAGTATAGTTATGCCACATTTTCGTGCCAGACACCATTATTTTTAAAAATGGATGTGACTTTTGGTGTTCTGCTCATTCTGCTCCTGGTCATTCCCCCCCCCCCAGTCAGTTACCCACTGCAAGCCTTCTTTCCCTACAGTTCCCGCGGAACATGGAGAGCAATGACACAAATGTACTGTAGTGTTAGAAAGTATGTAATGTGAATGAAACTTTCAAATCATGTACCTAATGTATCATTTTGAAGGATTTCCACTATTAGTTCTGATGCAGGCATGCAGAAGGCCATAAGTCTATGAGCTATTGTCATAGAAATATTTCATATTGTGTTGCGCATCTCCGAAGTGCAGTTGCTGAGGAAGCAAGTGGAAGGTTTCTCTTATCTGAAGAAATAGGTTAGTGTTAAGAGAATTTTGAATTTATGAAAATGTGTTTGATTTGCCAATGTTACTTATCCATGATTGTGTCATGCTGAGTTTGCAGTTTTAATAATTATTAGGCACAAATTTAGTATAAAAAGTAAAAACCTCTGGTTTTGAGGGATCAAGGTGACTTTCCATTTTCCTCCTGAAACTCTGCCCGATTATTTTGAGATGTTCTTTACTTAGGATGCTGTCAGTCTGTCAGTACTCCCTATGAGTTTGACATTCAGAGAGATTTTTATTAGCTGACTATGGCTTCTGTTACGACTTGTGATTCTGTATCTGAGCCTTCATGGCAAAACATACAATTTTCGCTGGAATGCTCATTTTGACAATTCTTGTTTAACCTTATAAACTTAATTTTGATCTAGAAATCAGTTCTTGAGTGGTCCCAGTTTCTAATTAGGATTTTATTTTACTCTGCTAAATTTGTCCAATTAAGGGTGGGAAGGAGGGAGGGTAGTCGCTTGGTACATTTTCGGGTTCAGTCAATATTCGAGTTCAGGAGATTATTAGAGTTCGGCTCCCACACACCTACTCCTCTGTGTTTAGGAGAGACAGAATTGCCACTGGCATCTTGTGTTGGGTCTACTCAGCAGTTTGAATTTTCAGCATTCATTTTCTGAACCAGTAGAGTAAAAAACATGGCCACTTGCAATGAAGTCATTGCTCACTGGTTTGGACCATTTGCAAAATCTTCAACCACACATCCGCTGTTGAACTTATGGTGGGCAAACAAAACATATATTTTAAGAGACAAGTGTTCCTGCAGCTCTTTTTGTTTGTGCTGTAACCAGGGGAGTAACTAAAGCCCCTGCAGGACAGGACCACCGCCCACTCCTTCAGGGGCCCATATTCAGGCCAAGATCATTGCCTATGAATATTTGTGAGATATGTAAGACTCTGGGACCCCCATCTCATTCTGCTGGGGCCACATCATTTTGCGTTATGCCACTGACTGCAACCATTGTTGCTCCAATGACAGGGAAAGCCAGAGATAGGCATTCAGAGTATTTTTTAGAATGCCCATCCGCAAATCACAGGTGGATGCTTTATACCATACATGCAACAACACCTTCGCTCTACCATGGATGTCATTTAGGGGTCGCCAGGGGTTGCAGATGCAACCCCTGGCTTGCACTGTGCGACCCCAGGCACTGGCTTCGTGACCCATGGCCTCAAAGCTGGCAAAATCAGTGGCAAGAAAACAATGGTGGTCCCAAATTCCATAGTTTCAGCACTTTTTACTTTATACTAATTGTGAATAATATTCTGTTATTCACTATTAGTGTAATAAAACATGGCGCACACTTAGCTAGCCCAGAACCTTTGAGCCCATCCGTAGTAAGTAAAAATATTTTTAAATGTATGTTGTGTGCGTGCTGGTGGGTGAGAGTATGTTTATGTGACATAAGAGCATCTGCATGTGTGTGTGAATAAAAGTGAGTGAGAGTCAGTGACAGGTAGTGAGTGAAATTGTGTGAATTTGAGGCCCAAGTTTACTGTTCTTTGACTCAAGGTAACGATTCACCAAAGATGCTGTGCTGCTTTGCATCAAAGGGGAAAGAAAGAAATGCACCATATCTACTAAGATACAGTGCATTGTTTCTCACCCTGTGCGCTGGTGCACTTTTGGCAGCCACGCGCCAATGCACACACCCTGGCGCCATAGTGCAAGGGTGTGTGCGTTCTCTGAAGCACAGGTTTTGTACTGGAAGGGGTACATTCCAATACAAAAACTATGCTTTAATGCTTTTCTCACTCTATGTATGGGTGCTGTACAATGTAGAACTATGGCAATGTTGGAAAAATTAGGAGAAATTAAAACATTTCTCCTCCATATGCCTGTCTTGAGCAGTCATAAGATTTTGGAGCAAATTCTTCTCTACCAATGTTTGTAGAGAGGGATTTGCGTCAAAACCCATAGGTGGCTGCATGGGAACTGGCATGCACCATCCATGGAATGCCACTTGACGCAAAATAACTCAAAGCAATGCATAGTGCAATTTTACGTTACTTTGGGATACTATCCAAAGCAAATCAGAATTTGCTTGGGATAGTAAATTCCACCCTAACACTTTGCACCAACCTTGCGACACAAAAGTGACACAAGCATGGTGCCAAGCCTTAGTAAACCTGGGCCTGAGTGTCAGTAAATATGATTGTGATTAAGAGGGAATGCAAGTGAGTGAGAGTGAATAAGAATGAGTGTAAGCAGGTGTAAAGGTGTGTATGTGTGATGGAGTCATGTGACATGTCTTTCTGGAAATATATCCTGGTCAGGGGGGTCATATGATGTCACTTCCTGTGATATTAAGGTCAAAGGGTATGTGATTTCCGCTACCCCAGGTATTTTGGTGAATCGACGCCCATGCGCTCTACCAAAACAAAGTACTCATTCACTGAATATTATCAGGAACCTCTGTCTTATTTCCGTGCAAGCCCTTCTCAGCATCCAGGGCCACAAGTGCACAAATAAATGTTAATGGACTTTTTGTCAAATAGCAGAGATATTTATGTTTGTGTTTCAAATTTCATGTTTGTGTCTCAGGTTTCAAGTTTAAGTTTCAAACTTGAAGCTTGAAAAGTTATTTGTGTGGCAGTGTGCTAAAGGTATTTTTAATTAATAATTCAGACCATCTAAAAGAGAAGAACTTTTTTTAGCTAAATGCCATTCAAATTAATTGATTTCTACTCATTTTAAGTTCATTCGTATTACTTGTACTTGCATAAATTATGACTTAATTGAAGAGTTTTGTAGTGTAAACGTATGTGCTTATTTCGTAATACATTCTGTGTTGCTTAACACCGCCTTTGAAGAATGACTACAATTTCATTGAGGCAGACATAAAAATATGCTATTTAGTTTTATCATCTTATCTTTCAGGGGTATAGAAAGTGCCATTGGTCTCTAAACATAGAGCAGTTTCCTCTCCATAAAGGGCTTTCTGTAGAAAATACTTTTTGAGCTTCACTACAGCATCGCAATAGAAACATCAAACCTATTAGCTTTGCAAATGCTTCTTATGTTTGTTAATATTTTAAGTATTCAACAATAAACTTAAACTAAACCATTTGCATTCTGTTCTGCCCTGTGTTGTTATAATGTCAGTAATGTCAAGATAGTGTTTCTGTTTTCTTTTTAGCATATTGTCAGTTCTTAATCTGGAAAAAATAATAAAATAAATAAAATAAAGGTGCCCAAGGTTTTTCTCAAGGGCACACCAAACGCGGGGTTGACGAATGCCATGCTGCCTGGCCTTCCGCCCACCTCGTGCCTCTTTCTTCCCCCACCCTACTCTTCCTGTCTCTTTATATCACTCTGGCAGGTTCTATTGTATCCCCTTTCTTCCGTTCTTCCTTTTTTCCTTCCTTTCTTCCTTTTTTCCTTTCTTTCTCTGCCTCCTTCTTTTTCCCTTTTCTGCCACTCTCTCGGGTCAATGTCTGATGATGAAAAATAAGACCCGGTGCTCAAAAATACGTGCTGTTAATCTGTCTAAAGATATATATATATATATATATATATATATTTTAAGATAAGTGTATAAAAACCTGCATTTCATTTCAGGCATGGAAGGAAGACAGGAGAAGCCTAAAGTGGACTGAGTGGTCGACGTACCGGATTACCATATTTCACCCTGAATTACTCTGCAAGGCAACTAGCACAGTGCAGACAGAGGATAACAAGTCCTGTGAAACACAACAGTATGTGTGTGGACGTAGTGGCATCAGTGCAAGGAAATTTGCATTTTTATACTGGGCGTGATTTTCACAAATGACTTAGCCTAAGCTTTCTTAACATGGTGTTTACTGCCCCCTAGTGTATGCTGAATACATCACCCTTCGAAAGCCAAACAGTTCTCCGTTTTTTTTTTGTTAATTTTTTTTATTCCAGATCAGCACTCTCATCATTTCATTGAAACTGTCGTCATCATCATTTACTGGAAGCCTCACTTATGCGATTCCATGTTAACTTAATAAAGTGGAAAAAACAATGCCAGTTTTCATATTGTGGACCATTCTTTTTAAAATGTTGCTTAAATGTACAAAGTTATATGTTATTAAACCAAGGGGTGGAGTTTCTTATCACAAAAGTCTAAAAAGTGCTGGAAACATGAATTTATTCAAGTAGTAAATATTTCCTTATCATATCTTGCTGCTTTCAATCATAATTTCTGGTTACTGTATGCATTAGAATTTTATGAAATCATAACTTTTAACCCATCTTAAACCAAGGCAAAGAGTCAAAATGTAGGTCATTTTTTAGGTCTTAGCCGCTGTCTCTTGAAGGGATATGTTGTTTTCAATCTGTGGGCTTCAGCCCGCTCATAGGCTTACCATTTGCTCACTCCATCCTCGCGCTGAAATCCTTGATCCTCATTTGTCCATGGCATGCACACCTCATGCCTCTTCTTGTGTTTGGCCATCCCCAGAGCATGGACCAAGTACCTGTGTCAATCCACTGCTCCCATTATAGAAGCTACTTTTTTCTTTGTCTTTGAGTACTCCTCACAAGTGCTCGTCTTTGCTGTCGCTCTGTCTCCTCTCACCGTCCCCAAATCTGTTGCTTCTTTTCCAACGCAGATCGACTTTCAAGGCAAAGACAAACATGTTTATCGCTCTCAAAGTAAAAAAAACTCTTTAATCAGCAAGCAAGTACAATGATCCTTTTATATATCAGGTTGACTGTATGTTGAGCGGTGTTGTTTAAACTGTGTTCTGCCTCACTAGCTGAAAACTGAATGAGATTGATTGCTGAATGTTGATGTGCATGTTGCTATTCACAAACTGATTAGTGGCTGTAACAAATACCTTATTTTCCCATCACTGTGGGTGGTGTTTTTGATACAAATGCAGTTTTTCCTGAATTTACTTTTTTCACACATCAATTTTTGAAAAACAAATTGACAAGTCATGATAATTTTCTTGCACATGTTTTTGGCCAGATGGTGGTGAAGGTGACGCGCCAGTCACTGTACATCGATTTTGATATCCAAAATCACCATGATTTGCTTTGAAGGAATTCAGTTTTCCCAGCCCAGAGTACTGTTTACAAAAACAGATACGCTGTCTCGTGACCCTCAGTCTCCTCTGTCGCAGAGACCAGTAACTGGCATGAAGTTGCATTTGTATAAAGCATTTATATCTACACGTTTACTGGAATCCAAACACATACAATACTACACATAAAATCACACATATATGTGTGCACCGCATCGTTATACAGCTAATAACACCATACCCTAAACACTCAATACACATAGATACACTCCACCCAGGGAAAAACACATTCATCATAAAAAACACAACATGCATATACAACTCAAAGACAAAACACAATCATCCACAAGTACTCACACACCCCATTCCGCACACGTATTTGAGCAGAGTTCACAGATGTGTGGTGCAGTAAAAGGTGGCACTATTCCTTTGTGTGCCACAACCCGATCATGTGCTCTGTGATTTTTCTAAAATAGGCCACTTCTCGCACTACTCAAAAAAACATCCCCACTGTGTTTTTATTTGTATTTTCCTCAATTTGGTGTGTGGGTGATGTGTTGTTAAAAGCTCACTGCAAATAGCCGTGGGCTGTTCTATAATACAAGTGTAGGTCTCAGGTAGACAGCGACATTCACAACGCCAATACCTCTCAGATTGCCGCGAGCTATTGGCTTTGCCAATGCTTGTTTATTTATGTTTTTAATTAATTTGTCAAAATAAGAGATGCCGTTTTTTGCAACACATGCAAAAGGCTGTGTCTCTTCTGTTATCATATGCCTGAGACTTTTATCTTATGCCTGAGACACATCTTTATTAGAATCAGAAGATATGGGTGAATATGAATTTTGGTCCCATAGCGGAAGGCAAACAGAATTACCATAACGTTTACCATATGTTTTCCCCAATTTCTGGGCCATTGTCCGGTCCACTTGTGGAATATGTGACTGGATACACAGGTGCCATTATCGGGTGTGGCATTACTGTTTGCCGCATCTCACCCAATAATAAAGGCATTGTATGCACAGAAAAATGTTTGGAAATACCACTCTGCACAATTATTTCATAATGGCACCTTAATTCTAGAGCTACGGTCGAAGTGCATAAAGAAAAGTATGCAAACTGTGATTCTGAGTACAAAGGGGGTGGGGTCTGCGAGTGTGATGGGCGTGGTCAGAGACGTGGCTAAAAAGAAAAAAATATTCTCTATTTTGTTGTCCCTTTCGCCTACAGGTAACTCCATATAAAATATAACACATACGCTTTAAATGAAAAATTAATGAAATTTTAATTTATCTGTGGGAAATTGCATTTTTCTGGTAGGAAAGCTCCATCGGTTAGTGCAATCACTTCAGATGTCTGTGGGGGTAACCAGGCAGTCACTGATTTGAATCCTGGTTGGTGCACTGGGGAAATAGTGTAGTGACTATTTATAGTGCTAAAAGGTCCAAGCCTGTTACAGAAAGCACTGTTAATATATGTCATTATTTAAAAAATATATATTACACACAGTATGAGGTTGTACACAGTATATATAGGCTGTTGTAAAATGTGCAAAAAGATATCAATGTTTACAGCGCTTTCAAAGTTATATTTTTAGTAAGACATTGGCGGTACCTAGTGTAAACCTTTTGATAGGTTTCCATTAAAAGGACAAAGTCCGAATTCTAGCAATCAAAGCCTTTACTGGCTTCCAAGCAGCCTTTAGATTTGCTGATTAACCTTTACATTTCTTTCAGGTAGCAGGCACTCTGGAGATAACACTTGCTTCTTCTTCAGCTGTCTCTCCCTTCTCTCAATTCACAGTAGAGGAAGCCCTTTTTCTCTTCTTTCAACTTTCGGGAACTCAACCATTCAGGAACTGTTGTGTTTTTAAATAAAAAGTATGGGAACTGTTTTGACCAAATGAATTAAGCTTGGGAACGTTGTTCCCTGTTCTTTGCTAACTTTGACCTCTGATCTAGAGTCACAATGCCTTAAAATGCCTATATAAACATTTCAAACCGTAGATCACTACTTACCTCTCCCCTGCATCTAATGTTCTGCAATTTACAAACTAGTTCTTTTGCAGTGAACAGCGCACTGCTCGCACATGTGTGTATAAGTATTAAAGCTGCAGGGTATTCAGGATCTCAGACGTCCTGGGCTCTCACACTGTCATTCCCTGTGGTTTCCCATTTTCTGTATGCGTGCGCTTCACTCCATGTCAAACTATTTTTTTGTGTTAAAATATTTGTGTCTTCAGTTTCTTAAGACAACACAACAACGAATAGTGCAGCAAAGCATTATCAATTAAATACACACTGTGGGTGCGGTAGGTCAGCGAGTAGGAAATTTCAAGTAGGAGCAGGCAAACAGGGGGTAAGTGGGGAAACAATCATTACTCAAATGTTGGCCCTCCCAAAAACATCTCTTGGGGGTGGCACACACAGGCCCAATCAGGTCACTCTCCAGAAGTCCCCACATTTGTGTTGGAGGGGGCAGGTGATTGTGCTTGCAAAAAAAGGTGACCCAGTCCACGAGTTGGTCATTCCAGAGACTACATCCCCACTCCCATCCGCGGTCGAGCTGAGATCCTGCCCCAGTGGTGCATCCTGTCCACCCAGTGCAACCAGCATTTTAGTCAAATACTCTAAATCCTGTTCTGCATGCTCATCTGTTCGTACCTTCCAGAGTCTGCACTCCTCCTCAGCGGCTCATTCCTTAAAGTCTGCCCTCCATTTACATAGAGTCGGTGGACTGGGGCTGGCCCAGTGTATGGCAATACATATATATTATATCCGCAAAATCTCTGCAGTGCTCTAGAGGAAGGATGTCAGCCAGCATCCCTTATTGAAATATAAACAGAACGATGGCTCTGAGCACATGCAACACTTTGAGTCCACTAAATCAATCCGAAAGTCGTCAATGTGTCAGTCTTTTCTTTGATTCTTCAAACACCAGCCACACCAGCCAACACGTGTTTCGTCTTTGGGTACAATAACCCTCGACTTCCTCAGGGCTGGAATATCAAAACAAATGTCTTACACATACATCCTGTAATCATAAATGCCTAACTTGGCATTGTGCTTATATGAGTTGAATGTGCTTCCACATCTTGAGTCACCAAAGAGGACCATAAGTAGTAGTGAATCCAGACAAAATAAAAAGACCCAATGAACGAAAATACTGTTAGGAATAAATATTAAATGCAACAAATTTCTGGTCAAAGGGTATGACAGTAAGTAGTCTCAAAACAGTGTATATAAAGTTCATGCGATTGACAATCTCATGCTTTGCAAAGTGATACAGAACAAATATTGCCAATCTCTTGATTGCCACTGCCACCACAAAAGAAAAAATGTATAATAATTGTTATAACTAAAATTAGAGCAGACGCGAGATAGTCTAGAAAGCCCGGTGATATCCAAATAATACTAGTGACCCCAATTCCGAATACCAGTGACACCACTCCAGACCATGGTTACCTTAAATCCGAGTTATATTGATTCCATCTGCATATCAATAAGTGCAGTGTTGCTGAGTACAATCAACTATCCAAGTTGTATTGATTCCATTAAAAGAAAGTGTGCAGATAAAGTTCACAATAAAATCTCTTAATGTAGTCCGGTGAATCTCCCATAATTAGATGTGTAAACCGTTATACCCATACCTGCATATCAATAAGTATAGTGTTGCTGAGTACAATCAACTACAGAGTCACACCTCCTGTGTGGATGAATAAAATAACCATAATCCCTAAGTATATTAAGCACACATATTACTAGATGTATATATGAACCAGAGTTAACTACATACTGCGAGTACTCATGCCTGAATATGACAAAATGGCTAGTTGGTTCCGGACGGTGGAACCTTCTCTAAATCGTGCTCTTACTTGGGCATATGCATTAATACTTATTTCTGACTGTACTATTAGAGAGTATTTATGGTGCGGGTACCTAGAATGATACCGTAGCTTTCTAAAACGTAGAATTTGTCCTTCTTCAACATGGCGGCCCGCTCACATTCCAATGCGGGTCACGCTAGCCTCGTACGTAACTATTACAAGTTGTACGTCACATTGATTTAAATTGGAGGTGGCTACAGCCCGCGTGCTGCTGACACGCTGAATTTGAAAGGAGACGCCGGCTCGCACTCGAGTAAGTGCGGGATTCACTTTGCTGTGTTTTGTTAAGGTCCGGTATGGGCTTGGTTTTACACGACTGGGCTGACTTATTCAGTGTCTGCCCTAGAATCTAACGCTTACATGTTGGCATTGCATACTACTGTGTGTTTGGAGGGGCTATAACGCTGGCTCGGACTCGAGTGATTTATCTTGACGTTTTTTAGACATATATATTTATTTGGTTAGAGTGCTGCAGGAGCAGCTATTTATTATTTGCCTGGCTACAGACTTTGAATCTGAAAAAGAAAATAAAGGACTAACTTGTCATAACTGGGAGCTATGGACTGAAATTGTTGATATTGATATCATACATTTGTCTGCATGGAACAGGGTCATATTGCCTCTCGTTGATTTGTTTAAATTATTTCTGGATTCACTACTTCTTATGGTTCCCTTTGGTGACTCAAGATGTGGGAGCACATTTAACACATATAAGCACAATGCCAAGTTAGGCATTTAGGATTACATTGAAGGAAACTGTGAATATTGCCAGAGGTATTGAGAATTCAGAAGCATTTGTGCAGGGTATCAGAAAGAAGAACACTGAAGTCAATGCTGTTAGTTATAAATCTCCCTAGGGATTTTAAAAGCAGAGAAGATAAGGGAAGAAAGGCGGAATCCAACAAGCAGTGTGACAAGAAGGGACTACAGTGTTATCATTGTGGGAGTTGTAATCATTCGGGAAATTTCAAAGGGTGTCCATACATACATCTCCTTCTCTGAAGACTGTTGATCCTCACTGTGGTATGTTACATGTGCATGCATATTTGTAGAACTTGGTATAGGAACCAGGGATGATTTATGGTGCCTTTCTTTATATATATTGTAATGTTTATACACACACTTAAGCACTGTGTCGTCTTCACTTGTTCTAAAGTCACACAGTTATTTGCATCTGTATTAGAGGAGAATACACTACATACACTACAGCAACAGAAACCTTTCCAGTCTCATTGTCTTTTTTGTTTGCATCCCAAATGAGAACCTTCCATTAGTTTTCTTGAATAATACATTTGTTGTGGGTTTCCTCTGATTTACACAAAGAGGATTCCATTAAGTTGCAAAGAGTTCCATGGTGGGCCCTGTTTATATAACGTATCCTGACCCTGGTCCCCATGGGCATAGAGTGTTGTCCTTGTGACACTATACAGCTATTCACAAGGCATGTGCAAAATGTTAAAAGAAACATTTTGCACATGTGTGTAAATCTTCTTCCCAGAAAAAATACATTTGGTAGTTGAGGATTTGGATAGTTCTTATGATAGGCTTAATTCAAAACAAGTTTTCTGTGTGAATGATTGCAGCTTCAAACAAAAACTACAGTCTACTTACATTAAATTGGATGATATTAGCATCAGCATGATGGTGGATTTTTGTGCAGGATACTCCACTATTGCACATGATTTGTTCCAATCTTTATGGACAGGTAGGGAGTTCCAACCCACAGAGATGAGCCCAGGTGGATATACTGTTCATCCCATCAACATGGTGTTTTTTTGGGGTTCCTTCTTGAGTTTGAAGGAAGGTCATCTACGGGGCAAAGTTTTGCTGCTGAGAAAGGTGAATCCATTTTGGGGTGGCCTCATCAGGAGGTTCTTGGGATTAGACTTAATCCACGTGCTAGTCCACCAATTTATTCAGTAAATGCCAGTTATGAAAAAAGTGTTATGTCAGAGTCTATAGCCGGGACCTTTTCCTGAAGTTTTCACTGGACAACTTGGAGAGTATAAACGATTTAAGCACAAGATAATCCTTAAAGAGAAGGCCATTCTGGTAAGACATAAGGTGAGGAATGTTCCAATTAATTATAGAGACAAATTGGAGAGCTTTCTCAAGGATTTCTGTGATAAGAACATTATTGAACCTATTGAATCTTCGCCATGGGTTTCTCCGATTGTGATTTCTATAAAATCATCAGGAGATATGAGGTTCTGTGTAGACCTACGTAGTGTAAATGAAGCCATATGGATTTATCAGCATCCTTTTCCAAATATTCATGAGTTGGTATCTATGTTAAAAGGAACTACTGCTTTCACAACTTTAGACCTAACTAGTGCGTATCACCAGGTGGTGTTACACAAAGACACTAAGTTCGTTATAGCTTTTATTATAAGAGAGGGTATTTTCTAGTATAAACGGATGCCTTTTGGATTGGCCAGTGCAGCTGCTGTTTTTCGGGGGATCATGAAGGAGATCGTGGATGAGTTAGATGGTGCAGTTGTCTTTCAAGATGACATAATAGTTTATAGAAAAGTCAAACTTGAGCATGACAATCACTTGCAAGATGTTTTGAAAGCTTTACATAAGAAGGGAATGACTTTGAGAATGGATAAGTGTAATTTTGCTAGCAACAAAGTAGAGTATTTAGGACATTGCATTTCAGCTGAAGGAACCACACCAAAGGATGATTATGTGAAAGCCATTCATGATGCACCAACTCGCAAACCAAGGAACAATTGTCTTCTTTTTCAGGTTTGACTGATTTTTATGCAAAATGTGTACAAAAATATGATTCTAAAGTTGAACATCTAAGAGGGATTCTGAGGGAGAATCTGAAGTTTAACTGCTTTCGGATCTCTCAAGGAAGAAATAATTGCAGCGCCTTGTTTGAAATCTTTTGTTGAAGGGAAAGAGTGTGTAATTTATTTCTGTAAATGCAAGTGCTGTGGGGATTGGAGGTGTTTTGATGCAGAGGAATTGAAAGGAAGAATGGGTTGTTTAACATGCTTCTAGGATGTTGAGGGAAGCTGAACGGAATTATTCTGTTATTGAAAAGAAATTATTGGCATGCACATGGGCTTCTGAACATTATAGAACTTATGTCTGGGGCACACATTTTATCATATGGACAGAAGCCAAACCCTTACTAAATGTTCTGTCTTTTGGTGGGGACGAAATGTAACTGCTAGGTTCAGTAGACTAGCAAGTAAATTACAAGCTTTTTGTTACAGGGTTGAGTATGTTCCTGGTCACAAGAATGTATATGCAGACTGCATGTCAAGGATACCTAGGGAAAACCCTTATAACAAATTAAACAATGTTGCTGAGTATGAAGTTGTGGTTGCATTCACTTTTGAGGGAGTCAATACTATTATCAAATCTATTTCAGAGGAAAAATAGAAGGAAGAAATGAGGAAAGATGTCGAATTGAACAGAGTAATTGAATATTGTTCTACTGGTTGGCCTGAGGAAAGGAGTTTGAGAGGTGAGTAGCTGCTTTTGTTAAAATTAAGGATGAGTTAAGTGTTTCTAATGGAATTGTTTCAAGAGGCAACAAAACTGTTCCACCAAATGGTTTGAGAGGAGGAATAATTGAATTGTGCCATGAGGGTCATCATGGAATGTCTTCTACTAAAAGACGTGTAAGGGAAATATACTGGTGTCCATCGATTGAGGCTTTGTAGTGCTTGTTCAAATAGTGACAAAATGGCTAAGCCTGTTACGGTTCTGTCTTGTCCAGTGACTGTCCCTGAGGGACCTTGGAGCAAGTTGGAATTGACATTATTGGTCCTTTTAATATTCTGCTCCGAAAGGAAACTTTTGGAATAGTTTTAGTTGACTATTTTTCTAAATGGCCAGAGGTTAGAATGGTGAAAAAGGTTGAAACTAACAATATTATACATTTTTCAGATTATGTTTTTCTCGGAAAGGTATTCCTGAAAGTTTGGTGTCAGATAATGGTCCACAATTTTCTAGTGAGTGCTTTGAGGAATTTGTGTGTGTAACATAAAATAATTTCAGTAAATCGTCCCGAAGCTAATGGGCAAGTTGAGTGATTCAAAAGAGTAATTAAGATATATCTGCAATAGTCTTGTAATTCTGGTCTTAATTGGAGGAAGTGTTTGCAGCCTATGTTATTGGCTTATCGTACCACGGTGCATCCTGTGACTGATCGTATCCCAGGATTAAAATTGTGCCGCTTGCGGTTAAGGAAAAGGAGAGGGAAAGCAATTATTTCAAACCAGGGAAGTAGTTTGGATCACATGCAAAGGGTGAAGGAGAAGGTGAGAAGAAAGATGGATTCCAATAAGAGATGGTTATTTAAACTGGAAATTTGTGTGGGGAAATTGGTTAAAATTAAGAAACTGAAGAGTGAAGGCAAGGGGTGTCCACAATGGTCTTCTCCTTTAAAGGTTATTCAGGTTTTCAAAAGAGCTGGGAGAGTGGAAGGGGTAAAGGTGTGGAATATGAACAAAATGTCAGTGTGGCAGGGTCCTGAATTTCCTTAGAAAATTAAATGGGAGTAATGGGGATGGTCACAATGTATTCCTTAGTTTTGGGGTGCCCAAAACATTGCCTCATCCTATAACTTTGAATGATTCTAGTTGCTCAACTGATTCTTGTCCAACTGCACTTCAGGATGGTACGAATGGTGTTGATGTTGGAAATGAGCAGAATCCTTCTGTTTGGAGGAGTGGTGTTGTGAGACATAGTGTGTGGGAAAAATATCGTCCTCAGAAATTGGATGGATTTGTATTATGGACAGGTTCATGCATATATTGTATTGTTTGAATTATAAGATATCTATAATTGTTGTTTATTTTTTGAATATTTTTTCTTATAGGTAATTATATTTCATTTTTTTAGTTTGTTGATTTATTTTTATTTTTAAATAAATAAGGGAGATGTGTGGCATTTTAGATGTAAGCATATATTCTTGTTGGGTTTGGAGTGGAATCTTAAAATGTCATGCTGGAATGTGGCTGTGGAGGGATTCTGGGAGGGGTTGGAGCGGCAGTGACTGAGCTGCAGTAGCGTCTGTTTGGTACGACATAATTGTTATTACTGACCTGTGAAATAGGGAAGATTCCTGTCAACGAAGGCTTGGTTTCTCCTTGTCATAAAAGCCTTCCAGGGCACAAAGATGAGGTCAACAATGCTTATATACAATATTCAGCCTTGGAAATGAAATCAAGTTTCCTGGAAGTAATTCTACCATTTTCAATTGGGAATACCATGGGACTGTAGACATGATGGATTGGCTCAGTAAATAGCCACAGCCGAACTCCCTACTCTAGTTGAAATCATGCCTACAGCCTCTTCCTACTGGTTCCGTCATCACTCAGAGACCTTAAAGAATCTCCAGGAAAGGTGACTTGAAAGGAGAACACTGCCTAGGGCCCGTGGCAGAGACCAGTCCAAGTTATCACCAGCTGTGTGGCAACGGTGTTTAGCCCTCCAGAGGCCATTTAGAGGTGCGTGCCTCCAGGATCACTTTCTACAAGCTTGAGCAGGTTCAACATCTAGAATACTTTATCTACACAGAAAGGTTAGGTAATGTCAAAGTGGACCAGGTAAGTCATCTTTAATTTTCAATTAAGGAGAATGGTGTATGTATAAACTATCCCCCGATCTCCCCTTGACATGGAGTACTATTCAGGAATCGTATTCACCTTGCAAGTGTTACTTTCATTCAGTGTAAAAAAGTTCTATTATCTATAGTTATCCATTCATCTAATCTTTCCCTGACAAGGGAATCCAGTAGTATCATTGAAAGAGGTATTCTTTACTGCAAACTAATATTATCCTCCATTTGTAGCATGTGATTTTAAAAAGGGACTCAGGCTGAATTTCAAAATGTAAAAATAAATTAAATTCTCATGTAATTCAGATGCCTTGTCATATAAGTTTAAAGCTTGTATGCACAATATTTCTTTATAAAAATAAATGCATTTGCCCAGTGCATGTCTCTGATTCCTTAATTTCTACCCTTAATATTTTGCTGCTGTAGGGTTACACTGTTGTTCGATATATGTAGATAAGGACAATATTTTGAATATATCTGAGCATGACTCACCTGTCTTGAGATTCTTTCTGAAGAGTTCTACGCTCAGAATCACACTGTGGAATCAAAGAAACTTGAAACGCTCAGAAAATAGTACAAAAAAACCCCACAAATGAGCATTTGAGCAAGACCACTCTGTTCTCGTCATGGTCACCCATAATGTTGCTTATTTTAACATATAGATTATGACTGGGCCACCTGACAGCTCAGTGAGAACTAGGGTATGTATACTACACAAACAACAAGGTCCCCGCATGAATATAAATCCAATACTATAATAACGTGAGTTTGATTAGCCAGTTAGCCAGATCTAGGCTAATGGAGGTAGGACTAATACCCAAATGTTTGCTTGTTCGGCATCCCATATTCCTTTTTTCAGCTATTAACAATGAAAGAATGCAAAACAAAAGCCAATAAAATAGCCATTGCTGTAACATTGTCAGGGGATAAAGTGAACCGCTGTGTCTTAACAATGCAAACCAACAGCATTTCTAAAAATGTACCATTATATAGGCAATCCAGCTCCTCACATATTTTTTCAATATTCAGCATCAAATGTTTCATTGATCACACTGTCAACACAATGCACAATCATTTGAAACAATCTTGTCTATGATCATTTCAAACCCTCTAGATACGGGGCCTTCTTCATGACTAAAGTACAGCTAAGCCCAACATGCTAGCGTCCCAGAAATATTTAGAGGATGTGATTGGCACTTCCACCAATTCATTATCATGCCATGAACATTCTTCAAATGGTAGGAAAGGTCCTATCAGTACCTAGCAAAGCTTACAGCTAAAGTCATAAATGCATGCAGTTTTGCTGTGCTACTGTTCCAAAGATGTTATTGTCTGACATCATTTCTGAGTGTGCCTTTTACCAGGTCACTGGCTGTGAGGATAAGAAACCCCAGAAAACAGGGTTTGATTTGATCCCCATTAGGGTTTTATTTCATTTTAGCTCAATAGCTTCACTTCAGTCACTGTATTTTCTTTGGGAATTGCGATGTGGGTCATTTAGTTAGATCTCTAGTTTCATGTGCGTTTTGCCCTTACTGCTCATCTTGCTGTCTCTTTTAAGGTGCCAAGAGCTCCCGTCCGGATTCCCCCAGAGAGAAAAGAATGAGACACAGGTAAGCATTCTGTATGAGGTGAGGACTTTAACTATCTCTACTGTTTACCTGTCTTTCTTAATAGATGATTCTTTGCCTCCTTTGTAGTTACCGGTAATTTACGTTTCTTATGGTCTTTTCTCTTTAGCCCAACAACTTCTTTCTTCTCAAATGGTCTGCTGTCTGGGCGGGATCTCTGACTTTCAGAATATTGTTTCACCAAGACTTTACTGTCTCTTTCTGAAAGGGTTTGTATCCCTCTGTACAATTAGGGAAGGGTTAAATTGTGAAAAAAATTAAGATTGTAGGTTCGGCTGTATTATTTAAATGAAAGGGCTTCAGGGATTCTTTTTATCCTGGTTCTAGTTAAAAAAAACAACAACAAAATAACTTAGACTTTTTGGTTCCCACTTGCAGATACCCTCTCTGAGCACATGGTTTCAGTTTTAAATAGTCTCTCTGTGTTTCCCTGTTTTTTGAGGAAGCGCTAGGATTTCTGCCTGTTATACCAGCCCATCTCCCTCGTACCCGGGCACTCACCTGGGTTAGCCACGCTCCTCCGGAAGCGTGGTGGGGCCTCTCCTTAGGAATCCGTCATCAGGTACCTCTCGGCAGTCATGCTAGTCACCTGCTTGTTGGTTCTGATTCTGTGTCTTAGGGTAGACTCCGTCCCGTCGCCATCTAACGATGTCCTGAATTCTTCTCCTGGCGTCTGCTTTCTTACTACCTCACACTGCGTGTCTGGCCATGCCCCCTTCTTTTGTAGTCCTTTCTCCACTTGGTCGCCACCTTCTTCCTCCTGTGTAAAAGCGAGCCCTTTCTTTGATTTCACAGACGTTTTCTTCTGTCCTTCCTTTATTTTAACTGTTTCTACTTTCTTTGCAGGTGTTGATTTTACTGCGACCCACAGAGGAATGTCCAGCAAGTCCCTCTCTCCTGTATCTACCTGTCCTAACCCCTCCACCCCTTCACACATCCCCCGAGGATTTTCCCAATTGTGTAAAAGTGGACATCTAGTGATGAAGTCTGCATTACGCTGGTCTTTGACCTGTCTATGTCGAAACTCAAACTGGAAGGGCTGAAGGGACAAGAACCATTGGAGTACTCCGGTATTTGATCCTCTGTTATGGCTTAACCAGGTCAGAGAGGCATGGTCAGTGTATAGAATGAACTGACGCCCCTTGGGATAATACTTTAGTTTTTTCACTGCCCATTTTATGGCCAGGCACTCTTTCTCTATAACAGGATAATGCTTCTCCCAGGGGAACAGCTTGCGACTAATCAACAGAATAGGCTTTTCCTCCCAGTCAGCGGTTAGTTGAGACAATATAGCTCTGATACCTTGCTCAGAAGCATTGGTCTGGAGCAAAAAGGGCTTAGTAAAGTCTGAAGACTATAGTACAGGCTTGGAGGCTATGATTTTTTTTAACTGGTCAAAATCGTTAAGAACAGCTGTATGACGCTTTGTAAAGGCCTTCACTGTATTGTTTTTCAACAGATTTGTAAGCGGAGCAAATATTGTAGAATATTGTAGGTTTGATGAGTCCACCCCCAAGTATATAGCATAGATATTTGACCCGGTAGTGGGCAAGTTTGGATTTTGTTTGTATTTATGTGAAGACCGGCAGTTTGTAGGTCTGATATAACAGCTTGTAAATGCTTAAGATGATCCCACCAATTGGTACTGAATATAATAACGTAATCTAAGTATGCCAAAGCATAATTGTTGTGAGGTTTAAGAAGATGATTAATTAAATGTTGAAATGTGGCAGGAGCCCCATGCAGCCCAGAGGGGAGAACCGTCAATTTGAACAGCCCATAGGGGGGCGAAAAAGAGGTCTTCTCCTTATCCTCTGGTCACAGAGGAATTTGCCAGCATCCTTTTGTAAGGTCAATAATGGATATGTGCTGAGCTTCTCTCAGTCGTTCAATCAGTTCATCTATTCTTGGTAAAGGGTAGTTATCAGATTTAGAGATCTTATTCACTGCACGAAAGTCAATACAAAACCTGATGGTTCCAGCGGGTTTAAGTACAAGAACAATAGGGGAGCTCCAGTCATTAGTCGAGGGTTCAATTACCCTAAGTTTAAGCATTTGCTCTATGTCCTCCTGTAGAGCTTTCCATCTGTCCTCCGGGATTCGATAGGGTCGCTGTTTTACTACTGTCCCCTTTTTCGTATGAATGAATGAATGACATGAGTGGTAAGATAGGTTCTCCTGGGTGGAGCTCTATCTTTTGTTTGGTCGTTAAAATGTCTCCCAGTGTAATCTTTTCAAGAGTACTGCCCTAAATCGTTATTGGGGTAGTGGTTTGAACAGGTAATGGCAGTGGTCCTAACCATTTTTTTAGCAGGTTAATAGGATAGATCTACGTACGCCCCCTTGAGAGTTGAAGTTTGCAGGTAACCTGGCCAATCTTGTCTATAGTCTGATGGGGTCCTTGCCATTCTGATCTCAATTTGTTCTCAGAGGTGGTTACCAATACTAGCACCCACTCCCCTACTTTTAACTTCCTCCATTTTTTCCCTTTGTTATAAAAATGTCTCTCTCTTCTTTGAGCTTTTACCAAATTACTTTGACCAAATTTACTGAAGTTTTCTTAATCCAGCATTTTTTTTATCAACTTGATTTTCTCAAACAAGACTAAACATAAAACAAAGGGAAAAAACAAGCAGTGCACTAAAATACGCATTACACTTTGACAAATATATAGTCCACTCATGTCCAGCTCGCATCTCCACCACTAGAACAATATAGCGACAAGCAGAGCACAAAGGTCATGGATAGCACACAACAAGAAGGGTAAAACAATGCTTCCAAAACATGATCTCATCACATAGATATATCAATAGGCCATACCTTGACACGTTCGGCCGTCTTAGCACACACAGGGCAGTATCCATCCCTCACTCCTCAACATCAAACCCTCTCCCGAGCTAGAGTCTCCGTCTTCGTTAAAGGCATTGAGCATCAATCCCCAGGCCATGATATCATCCTCAGCTTTTTCATCCATATGCGCGAGGCGCATCTGGGCCTCCTCTGCAGCCCCCCACTCACACAGGTCTCTGTGCCATAAACTGAATTGTGACAGCCTATCACTCATCCACCCGAAGGCCACCCTTCTTTTAGCCACAAGCAACGCAAGCTTGTAAGGGATCTTACTATCCCTGGGTTTCACCACCACTCCCAAAAGACAGGCCAAAGGTGTATGGGAATCTCCAGACCTGTCACCCTTACTATAACAGGTACCGCCGCCTTCCAAAAGTCCTGCAGCCATGTATAGAGCCAGTCCAAATGCAGAAAGGTAGCCCCTATTTTCCCACAATGTATATAGCCAGCACCCCTCGAGGGGTCTATTGTATTCAGCTGCTTAGGGGTGATAAATGTGCAATGCACAAAGTTAAAATGTAACAGTTTGAACTGGTGGTTACATGACACCCTCCTCACCAATTCACATGTACGGGCCCAATCCGCATCTGCAACAGGCTCACCCAGGTCCTCGGCCCAAACACCCCGCACCGCACACCCGTGGGTTCCATATCTGTCAGTACAGCACCATAGAATAAGGTAATGAGATGTCTCCCATCCTCCAATTGTAGCAAATCACCCAGCACATAGGAGGGTCAAGGCGAACCCAGCCCATACCTCCCTCGTAACACTCTCCAGTTTTGCATAGTGAAGAAAGTGACCCAGGCCCACCCCAAAGGTCTTGTGCGCCTCCTGAAATTTAAAGAACACCTCCCCCGGATACAGATCCACCACCACTCTGCAAACCCCCCCAGCCTCCACAAGTCCATGGACATATTGTCATCTATTGCCGGAAATGGGGCCAGGTCCCACAGTTTAAGCTTTCTAGCAAATGGGGCCGTAAGTAGCACTCTGTTGGCCACTGTCTCCCACACCCTCACCTTCTGGCACACCAGGTAAGGAACCGCGTGGTCAGAACTTCCCTCTCTCAATAAAAATTGCACAGGAGTGACTCCCCAACATGTCCACAAATAATCTCTTCTCTCAGTTGTCGGAGTCTACTAACCATTTCGCCGCGTGCTGCAGTGTGGCCGCATAGTAATAATGCTGTATACCCAGGAGAGCCAACCCACCGTCCTCCAAGTCACGTTCAAGTATGGAGAGTGCCACCCTACTATGCTTGCCCGCTCAGACCAGGGAGATGAGCAAGCTGTCAAAGGAACTAAAAATCCGGCCTAAGCGGAAACAGTGCGTTCTGAACCAAATAAGGACAGCTGGGCTAAAAACAATCCTTACCACCGCCACCCATCCCATCACCTACAGGGGGAGTCCAGACCAGAAACCAACTGAGGACCTCAAATGTTCCAGCAGAGTATCAGTATTTAGGCGTTGAAAAGTGGCCTTATCGGTACCCGGCACTGCATACTTCGCCTCCACCTCGCCCTCGCACACCGCCACCAGCTCACCCCGTACCTGGCCCTGCTTTTCATCGACTTCGAAAAGGCCTTCGATACGGTTGACTGGAGCTACTTAGAGGCTGTGCTCGATATGATGGGATTTGGCCTCCCATTCAGGCGTTTTATTCAGGTCCTGTACTCCAGCCCTAAAGCACGGATCCTGACCAATGGTGCATTCTCTGAGGCGTTTTCCATCCGGAGGGGCACCCGTCAAGGTTGCCCCCTCTCACCGCTCTTATTTGCGCTGGCGATGGAGCCCTTGGCCTGCCTCATACGCAATGATCCCTGCATCCGTGGATGGACTTGGGACCCTTACCACGTGGATAAAATCGCCCTAAAAGCGGACGATGTCCTCCTTTTTCTGGCGGACCCCGAGAACTCCGGCCCACGTTGCTTGGAAGTCCTCCACGCCTTTGAGCGGGTCTCCGGCCTGCGGCTCAACCCGGCGAAATCTACCCTGGTCCCCCTCCACCCCTCGCGGGCCTGCTTCGACTGGCAGACAACTATCCCTCTGCGCAGACAGTCATTCAAATATTTGGGAGTGTGGGTGACCTTGCTCCCGGAGCTTGAGTGGGCCCTCAATCTTACACCCCTGGTTACAAAGGCTAAGGCAGACCTCAAACGATGGCAATCCCTTCCTCTCAATCCTCTTGGCAGAAGCGCGCTTTTTAAGATGATGATTCTCCCCCGCTTTCTGTATATTCTTCAAAACATAACCTTTCATCTTCCGGGGAGTTGGTTCCGCGAAATAGATGGTCTACTCACCTGGTTCTTGTGGAAGGGTTGGAGGCCACGTATGGCCCTGGATCACTGTCGGATACCCCCCTATGACGGTGGCATGGGTGTGACTAATCTCCATCTTTATTATTTGGCCACTAGACTTATTGTTGTCCATGACTGGTTTGCGGGCAGCTGGTCCGACCCGGCTTACCGGGTTGAACTCAGGAATATGGACTTTCCAAAGCTCCAGGCCTATTTGTATGGGACCCCCATACCACAGGTCCTCCCCCCTATTACTAAGGCAGTCTTATTGGCTTGGCGCACTGCCTTGCGTCACACGAGATGGGATGGGAAGCTCACCCAACACACACCCTTGTGGCATGGTACCTGGCTATGCGAGACTTTGACCCTCCAAGACTTTCGGCAGTGGGATCAAATCGGGATCTCGCTCCTTGGCAACGTCTGGGTTGTGGACCATATCAGAGCCTTCTCGGACTTGCAGCAGCGCCACTCCCTTCATGCCACCCAGTTCTACAAGTATCTGCAGCTTCATCACGCCCTCAATGTGCACATTCCGTCGGCCACCTCCCTTCCCGAATTCAGTCCCCTAGAGGCCCAGGTTATGATGGGGAACTTAGGTAGAGGAGGGGTGTCACGGATCTATCGCTCCCTTGTGAACAATGGCCCCGCGACCCTGGACTCGCTGCGCGCTCGCTGGGAGGGATGGCTTGGCCCCCTGGAGGACGCAGACTGGCGGGACGCTCTCATGGCTCCCAAAACTTTGACGACCTCTGCCAAATTACGCCTTATCCAACTCTACTATCTCCACATGGCGTATCTTACTCCTGCGCGTCTGTACAGAGCTCAGCTGCGCCCCTCCCCAGCCTGTGCGCGGTGCGAACATGCCCCAGGTGATTTTTATCATATGGTCTGGCAATGCCCTGCCCTTGAATCGTTCCGGGCGGGTGTGAAATTGGAGCTTACACAGACCCTGGGTTGGGCGGTCCCCCACGACCCATTACGTCTCCTCCTGGGGGTGTTTGATGGATTGGATGGCTCTCGAGCGACAAACGTTTCCTTGGCACCGCGGTTGCGGTGGCTAAGCGAGACATTGCGGCGGCCTGGTCCCAGGCCAAACCTCCTACTGTACGGAAATGGTGCAGGGGGGTGGACTGGTGCGCGACCCAGGAGGAACCCCTCTTCGAGGCCCGGGGATGCCCTGAAATGTTTGAAAAGATCTGGGGTAAATGGCTCAACCTGTTGTTTTGATCATTGTGTGGACCCGTGTTTATCCTGCTACATTCATGAAGGGGCCTACTTTGGGGGCCGGTGCTCAGGTCTATGTCATCACCAGTATTGTTAATGGTCTCGGATATACTGTGCATGATTTTGCTGTCATTGTGAATTTCTGTTCTCACTTAAATATCAATAAACTTGATTATCAAAAAAAGAAAAGTGGCCTTATCGTGGGAGACCCTAATACCCAGATACCGAAACCCCTCAGACTCCCAACGGAGCCCCAACTCCTGCAACCGATCCCGAGACACCCTGATCAAACTAGCCAGTGGAAATAGTATTGACTTACGGACATTAACCATTGGCCCCAACACCTGCCCATAGGCGGTGAGCAAGTCCTTTAGAATCGATACAGAGAATCTCGGAGTATGAACGTAGACCAATGCGTCATCCGCATACAATGAAACCACATGTAGGGAGGACCCCACTTGGATCCCCGGGGCCCCAACCTCTGACGCAATAACAAGGCGAGTGGCTCTATAGTGAGAGCAAAATGGAGAGGCAATAGTGGCATCCCAGTGTCGTACCCCTCCCAACCTCCCACGACTCCGACAGTTCATTGCCAACACGAACATGTACCATGTAACTGGTGTACAAACAACGCACCCAGTCACAAAACACAGCCCAAAGCCCATACCGACCAACACTGCCTGCAAGTATTCCCACTCAACAATGTCAAAGGCTTTTTCTAAGTCTAGCGACACCAGAGCCAGCTCCTGATCATCTCCGAGGGTCTCATGGAGCACGTGAGTGAGCATGCGCAAATTAAAAGTGGTGCAACGTGCTGGCATGAAGCCACACTGATCTTCATGTATCAACCACTGTACGATCTAGACCAGTCTGGTTGCAAGCAGTTTGCATAAACGTTTGACATCTGAGTTCAGCATCGTCAGAGGGCTATACGAAGAGGGGTCCGCGGCATCCCCACCCGGCTTAGGCATAATGCAAATGATCCCCTCCCCTCATGGTGGCTGGAAGAACACCGACCCTCAGCACCTCCTGAAACATCTTCAAGAGTTTATCCTTAAGTACTGTGGAATATGTTTGATGAAATTCCACGGGGAATCCATCCCCACCAGGCGCCTTGGATCTGTTGAGGGCCTTAATGGCCACACCCAGCTCCTCTATCGTGATCTCCCTCACCAATTCCTGCGCGAGGTCCGGGGCGAGAGTGGGCAGCCCCACCACATTTAAGAAATCCTCCAGTTGCCCCTCGGGCCGCACCCCATCTGCCCTATACCCTGCCGAATGTGGCCAACAAAGACATCCAAGATAGCCTGACGACCAGTTATCAATATCCCATCCACCCAGCGAATATGGAGAACAGGGGGAATCTCCTGCTCCCTCCTAAGAATCCATGTTAGCAACCTACCAGACGTGTCCCCCTCCCTGTGAAGGCGCTGACAGTATGTGCGTAATGTGCATCTATCTAGACGTTGCTGCCACGCTTCCAGGATGCCAGGATAATGGAGAGAGGGATCTCTGACCATGCACCATTGTGTGTGGAATTGCTGGGCCTGATCACCGGAGTCAGAGAAGGATGGAAGTTTGACCCCTGGCACCTTAAAAACAAGAAAAGTATGGAAGCCATTAGGAAGGGCACCATGCTGTATTTTCAGGTGAATGTAGGTACAGTTGTGTCACCAACCACACTATGGGAGGCATACAGAGCGGTCATCCAGGGTCAGACGATGTTTCTCATGGTTCACTGATAGAATATCGATGGTAAAAACATCGATGGTAAAAATATTGACAAAAAATATAGATAGTAAAAATATCGACTCCCTATACTTAAACAGGTAAATACAAAAATATTGAATCAAAAATATAGATGTAAAAAGTATTGATTTAAAAATATAATTAAAATAAAATATATATTAAAAATATAAAATATTAATATTATCTTTAACAAAATAAATAAAATGTAATATACATTTTAACTAAATATAAAAATTAAACTTAATTAAAAAAATATAAACACACCAACATAATAATTTATACATATATCAATCAATCAGCGAATTGTAAGCGCGCTACTCACCCGAGAGGGTCTCAAGGCGCTGAGGGGGGTGGTCCGCAGATCTGTTTAGCCAAAGAGCCAGGTCTTGAGGGTCTTCCTGAAGGTGTTCAGGGACGGGGCACGTCTGATGTCTGCCGGTAGCTCGTTCCAGGTCTTGGCTGCAATGTGAGAGAAGGATCTTCCGCCTGCTCTGGCGCTGTGGATGCGCGGGGTTTCGGCCAGTGCGAGGTTGGAAGATCGGAGGTTTCTTTTGGGTACGTGGAAGTTGATTCTGTCGTTGAGGTATTTGGGTCCGTTGTTGTGTAGGCATTTGTAGGCGTGAGTGAGGATTTTGAAAGTGACTCTTTTCTCCACGGAGCCAGTGGAGACTTCGTAGGTGTTGGCTGATGTGTTCGTGTCGGGGGATGCCGAGGACGAGTCTGGCGGCGGTGTTCTGTATTGTCTGGAGTTTGCGGAGTAGGGACTTGTTGATGCCGGCGTAGAGTGCGTTTCCATCGCCCAGTCTGCTGGTGATGAGTGCGTGGGTGACTGTCTTCCTTGACTCGGGGGAGATCCACTTGAAGGTCTTGCGGAGGATGCGGAGGGTGTTGAAGCAGCTGAAGGTGACGGCGTTGACCTGTCGGTTCATGGTGAGTGATGAGTTGAGTACAATGCCGAGGTTCTTGGCGTGGTCTGAGGGGGTAGGTGGGCTTCCGAGGGCGGTCGGCCACCAGGTGCTGTCCCATGCAGAAGGGGTGGTACCGAGGACGAGGACCTCTGTCTTCTCGGCGATGAGCTTCAGGCAGCTGTTAGTCATCCAGACTGCGACGTCTTGCATTCCTTTCTGGAAGTTGAGTTTGGCAGTGGTGGGGTCTTTGGTGAGGGAGAGGATGAGCTGGGTGTCGTCGGCGTAGGATACGATGTTGAGGCTGTGTTGTCGGACGATGGCTGCGAGGGGGGCCATGTAGATGTTGAAGAGGTTGGGGCTCAGTGATGAACCCTGTGGGACACCGCAGGTGATTTTCGTGGGGTCGGAGAGGAAGGGTGGGAGTCTAATCCTTTGGCTTCTTCCGGTGAGGAATGATCGGATCCAGTCCAGGGCTGTTCCTTGTATGCCTGCGTCGTGTAGTCTGGCGACTAGTGTGTGGTGGGAGACGGTGTAGAAGGCCGCTGATAGGTCGAGTAGGATGAGGGCTGTGGAGTGGCCTTGGTCCAGGAGGGTGCGGATGTCGTCTGTGGCGGCGAGTAGGGCGGTCTCTGTGCTGTGGTTGCTTCGGAATCTGGATTGGGACGGGTCGAGGACGGCGTTCTCTTCAATGAATCGTGTCAGTTTCCTGTTGACTGTTTTCTCTGCAACTTTGGCTGCGAAGGGGAGGAGCGAGATGGGCCGATAGTTCTTGAGGTCGGTGGGGTCAGCTGTGGGCTTCTTGAGCAGGGGTCTGACTTCTGCGCGCTTCCAGTCGTCTGGGAAGGTGCCTGTTTTGAAGGTGGTGTTGATGGTGCATTGTAGTTCGGGTGCAATGGCGGCCGCGGTTCTGTGGTAGATGTGAGGGGGGCAGGTGTCGGTGGGGGCCCCCGAGCTTTTCATGGTCGAGGCGGTGTCTTCGGCCGTGATCGGTGTCCAGTTGGAGATGGTGGGCTGGCTGGTGTTTCTGGGGGGTGGGGGGCCGTCTGTGGCGCCTGGTGGATGGTCGATGAAGTTGTCGTAGAGGTTTTTGTTCTTGAGGTGGAAATAGGTTCCAAGCTTGTCGCAGAGGTCTTGGGATGGGGTGATGTCTGTGGCTTTGCTGCGTGGGTTGGTGAATTCCTGAATGACACTGAAAAGTTCCTTGGAGTTGGTGGAGTTGGCCAGGATTTTGTTGTGGATGAAGTTCCACTTGGTGGCTCTGATCTGGTTGTGGTAGTCCGTCATGGCGTCCTTGTAGGTGGTGTGGTTTTCGGTTGTCTTGGTGTTCCTCCAGTTCTTCTCCAGGCGTCTGCAGGTGCGTCTGGCTTCTTGGAGAGCGGTGATGAACCAGGCGGCTTTCCTGGGGCGTTGTCTGTCGGGGTTGTGTAGCGGGGCGAGCTCGTCTGCGCAGTTGAAGATCCAGGTGTGGAGTTCTCTGGCTGCGTCGTTTGCGTCGGATGCCCAGGTGGGGTTGTCTCGGGTGAGGGTGGAGTTAAGTTGCTCGTCTGTAACCTTGCTCCAGTTCCTTCGAGGTGGGCGTGGGGCTGGTTTGGGTGCCTTGGGTTTGTTGATGACGAAGTGTACGCAGTGGTGGTCGGTCCATGGCGGCTGCGTTGTGTGGCTGAATTGGACGCTGTTTCCTGCCGCAAAGATGGGGTCGAGGGTGTGTCCTGCTCTGTGGGTATATACATGTATTTACTTTAAAATCATTTATTAACTATTATCTTTATTTAATTTTTTTACTTTTAAATTATATAAAAATAAAGTATATACATATATCAATAATTTAAAATAAAATAAAAACATTCTATAATTAATTAAAACTTTAAACTATTAAAACAAAATTAAAATGTACATTTCGCAACACAATAAATACAATAGTAGGGAAAATGATAGATAGCGAAACAATTAAATTTACTATTCCAACTGCACTAAGTGCAACAGTAGGGAAAGTGTTGGATAGCGGAGGGGTAAAAATTACTATTCCCACTCCAAAGAGTGCAACAGTAGGGAAAGTGTTGGATAGCGGAGGGGTAAAATTTACTATTCCCACTCCATTGAGTGCAAAAGTAGGGTAAATGTTGGATAGTAGAAGAATTAATTTTACTATTCCAACTCCAGTGATTGCAACAGTAGGGAAAATGTGGGATAGCGGAGGGGTAAAAATTACTCCAGTTCTTCTCCAGGCGTCTGCAGGTGCGACTGGCTTCTTGGAGAGCGGTGATGAACCAGGCGGCTTTCCTGGGGCGTTGTCTGTCGGGGTTGCCTAGCGGGGCGAGCTCGTCTGCGCAGTTGAAGATCCAGGTGTGGAGTTCTCTGGCTGCGTCGTTTGCGTCGGATGCCCAGGTGTGGTTGTCTCGGGTGAGGGTGGAGTTAAGTTGCTCGTCTGTAACCTTGCTCCAGTTCCTTCGAGGTGGGCGTGGGGCTGGTTTGGGTGCCTTGGGTTTGTTGATGACGAAGTGTACGCAGTGGTGGTCGGTCCATGGCGGCTGCGTTGTGTGGCTGAATTGGACGCTGTTTCCTGCCGCAAAGATGGGGTCGAGGGTGTGTCCTGCTCTGTGGGTATATACATGTATTTACTTTAAAATCATTTATTAACTATTATCTTTATTTAATTTTTTTACTTTTAAATTATATAAAAATAAAATATATACATATATCAATAATTTAAAATAAAATAAAAACATTCTATAATTAATTAAAACTTTAAACTATTAAAACAAAATTAAAATGTACATTTCGCAACACAATAAATACAATAGTAGGGAAAATGATAGATAGCGAAACAATTAAATTTACTATTCCAACTGCACTAAGTGCAACAGTAGGGAAAGTGTTGGATAGCGGAGGGGTAAAAATTACTATTCCCACTCCAAAGAGTGCAACAGTAGGGAAAGTGTTGGATAGCGGAGGGGTAAAATTTACTATTCCCTCTCCATTGAGTGCAAAAGTAGGGTAAATGTTGGATAGTAGAAGAATTAATTTTACTATTCCAACTCCAGTGATTGCAACAGTAGGGAAAATGTGGGATAGCGGAGGGGTAAAAATTACTATTCCCACTCCAGTGAGTGCAATAGTAGGGAAAGTATTGGATAGCTGAGGGGTAAAAATTACTATTCCCACTCCAGTTAGTGCAACAGTAGGAAAAGTATTGGATAGCGGAGGGGTAAAAATTACTGTTCCCACTCCAGTTAGTGCAACAGTAGGGAAGGCGCTGGATAGCGGAAGGGTAAAAATTACTATTCCCACTCTATTCCCACTCCAGTGAGTGCAACAGTAGGGAAAGTGCTGGATAGCGGAGGGGTAAAAAATACTATTCCCACTCCAGTGAGTGCAACAGTAGGGAAAGTGCTGGATAGCGGAGGGGTAAAAATTACTATTCCCACTCTAATGAGCGCTACAGTAGGGAAAATTTTGGATAGCGGAGGGCTAAAAATTACTATTTCCACTCCAATGAGTGCAACAGTAGGGAAAGTGCTGGATAGCGGAGTGGTAAAATTACTATTCCCACTTCAAAGAGTGCAACAGTAGGGAAAGTGCTGGATAGCGGAGGGGTAAAAATACTATTCCCACTCCAGTGAGTGCAACAGTAGGGAAAGTTTTCGATAGCGGAGGGGTAAAAATTACTATTCCCACTCTAATGAGCGCTACAGTAGGGAAAATTTTGGATAGCGGAGGGCTAAAAATTACTATTCCCACTCCAATGAGTGCGCAGTAAGAAAGGTATTAAATAGCAGAAAAACAAAAATTACTAATAACATTTCAACAAAAAAATTAAATAATCTTAAAAATAAATAAACAATATTTTAAAAATATACAATTAAATATATTAAACATATAAAAAGAACTCATTATAATGTTAATTACATATAACAAAAACCTACAAATATGATATAAAAAAATAATAAATACATTTATAAACAATATTTATTTAAAGGGAATAAATATTCACAAACAAATTATTTAAAACAAATGTATTCATTTTATTTCCTACCCTATAACACCACACCAATAAAAAAATACATCAACATTTTTATTGAAATGTATTAACATAATTAATAATGAATTTAAAATATATTATTAATAAAAAAGATAATAAACATTCATTGAGTACACATTCTTTAACACTATATCCACAACACACACCTAAAATTAATCACACAATTACGATTATTAATTACTAATTAAGTAATTTAAATTAATTAAAAATAATTAATAATTCATTAATAAAAAAGAATTACTTCCCACCCTTCACACCATTTATACCTATAAACACCACAACACACACCTAAAATTAATTACACAATTACCATAATTAATTACTAATTAACTAATTTAAATTAATTAACAACTAATTAACAATTCATCAATACAAAATAAATTACTTCCCACCCTTCCCATTTACACCTAATAAACACCACAACACACACCTAAAATTAATTACACAATTACCATAATTAATTACTAATTAACTAATTTAAATTAATTAACAACTAATTAATAATTCATCAATAAAAAATAAATTACTTCACACCCTTCCCACCATTTACACCTATAAACACCACAACACACACCTAAAATAAATTACACAATTACCATCATTAATTACTAATTAACTAATTTAAATTAATTAACTAATTAATAATTCATCAATAAAATATAAATTACTTCCCACCCGTCCCACCATTTACACCCATAAACACCACAACACACACCTAAAATTAATTACACAATTACCATCATTAATTACTAAATAATTAATTAAATTAATTAACAACTAATTAATAATTCATCAATAAAAAATAAATTACTTCCCACCCTATTCCCCTATAAGCCCACAACCCGCTACGGAACTAAAAACGCAAAATTCACTTAAAACAATTATTAACTACTAAAATTTTAACACATATAATAAAAATACAAATAATTCTTATAAAAAAAAAAACATTACACACATATAAAATGTATACTGAAATACATAACATTAATAAAAAATCCATATTTTTAACAACTCTATTTTTACAAACGATATTAAACACTTCGATATTACTTACCTTACCTAAAATCAATATTCTTGACCACGAGGATTTTACTGTCGATATTCTTGACCCACGATATTTTTACCACGATATTTGTGCAATTCGATATTTTTACCTCGATATTCTTTCTCTGCACCGTTTCTCATAACAGGGGAAAAGCGCAGGAAGCTGAAATAGGCCAACAGGCTAGAGGAAAAAATACTGGCGATAGAGGCTCAGTTGAGCGCCCCACCCACGCAGGAACAGGGTGACAGGCTTCTTCTTAGGCAACAGGAATACAGGCCAGTAGCGGAGAACAAGGTGCAAAATGTCGCCCTCTCCACCCAACAGAGAATATACGAGGTTGGCGACAAAGTAGGACACTTGCTAGCGTGGTTGGGCAACAGGGAGAAAGAGCGAAGTTGGGTATATGAGTTGCAGACTGAAAATGGGACAGTAATCCATGGTAATAGGGCCATTGCAGAAGCATTTGCCTCCTACTACAGCTCCCTTTACAGTTCAAAGACCTCCCAGTCCTGGTCAGACACTAAGGAATTTCTAAGAGACATTGATTTGCAGGACTCACAGGGGATGAGAGGCAAGCCATGGAAAAGGACATATGCGAAGCCGAGATAGGTAAAGCCGTTAGAGACTTACAGATTGGCAAAGCACAAGGCCCAAATGGCTTGCCAGTAGAACTATATAGAAGACTGGTGAACAAGCTTGCCCCACACCTCTGTACCATGTTCCACGTGATGAAGCGTGGGGGTGTACTCCCAGAGGACCAAAGACTCACCACTATAGTAGTAATCCACAAAGAGGGAAAGCCCCATGTGGACTATGCCTCCTACCAGCCCATATCACTTTTAAATGTGGAGTGGAAAGTCCTTCCGAAACTCCTGGCTACCCGTCTGAGGAGAGTCATAGAGAAGCTAGTCCATCCTGACCAGTCGGGCTTCATGCCACATAGAGGGACAAGGTTACACCTCAGGCAGCTGTATGCTTGCCTTGAGAGAACATAGTGGGAAGAGGAACCAGTGGTGGTCCTGTCACATGATGCAGCTAAGGCCTTCAACACTATTGAATGGGACTACCTGTGGGCTGTGATGGAACGGACCGGATTTGGTCCTAACTATATAGGGTGGGTGAAACTACACTACACTAAACCGTTGGCAAAGGTGCGGGTGAATGGGGTGAGATCACATCCATTCCGAATTTATAGGGGCACCCGACAGGGCTGCCCGCTCTCGCCGATGCTCTTCTTGGTGGCCTAGAGTCATTGGCATGCTAGGTTCATGTTGATCCATTGGTGAGTGGCATTGGGTGGAGAGGGGAATGGGCCTCCATGTGACCAGGCAGCCTGAGCTGTTCTTCAACCTCTACTCAGTACTAGATCGATTTAGAGCTGACGTCCAACACTGGCAGTAGTTGCCCCTGTCACTCCTTGGCAAGACAGCACTCTACAGCGTTAATAGAATTCCTGTATGTGCTGCAAAATACACCATTTCGGGTACTGCCAGGTTTCTTCGAAAAGGTGAGCCAGGTGGTCTGACTGCTCCTTTGGGACGGGGAGTCACATAGGATCCCACTGAACAAGCTTACTAGGGGGTGATATAACGGTGATATTGCCCTGCCTGATCTAGAGAAGTATTACTGGGCATCTCAACTGATATGGATTAACGACAGGGGTTTTGCCCTCCTGACTGAGCCTTCAATCAGGGCAGACCGTAAGGCCCTTGGCCAAAGGGGTTATCCAAGGGCGCTCTACTCCAGACGGGGTTACCTGTCTCCCGCTTCTTGCATGGGTAATGGCCTTGACTTGGTGGAGGGCTACTAGATTGCCGGGATGGCAGGGCTGCCTCACCGAGATGACTCCTGTATGGGACAGCAACATGTTAGCTGACGTGGGTGCCCTTGGAGGGCTAATGGGATGGAATTTGATAGGAATTTCATCATTTACGGACATATGGAGAGAGAAGGATGTGATCAGCTGGGAGGTGCTGCAGGCAGAATACGACATGGCCCCCGGGGAAGTATTTAGATACCATTGGTTGCGACACGCATGCAGACACATGGTGAAAGGGCAGCTGCTTGATGAATCTTTCCACTCAGAGGATAGGTTGTTGACGGAACCACTACTTTCAAAGACGGTCTCTCTAAACTACAGTAAACTGCTCCACAATGCCCTTGACCCATTACTAAGGCTCAAGGAAACCTGGGAAGCTGACAATGTCGAGATAGATGAGGAGGAATGAGAATAGGTACTCCGTTCTCCAAGGGAGGTTGTGGTCAGGGCTCGATTCATAATAATTCAACTACATATACTGCACCGATAGCACAACACACGCCAGCTCCTACATAGGATGGGTAGGGTAAGCACGGATGAGTGCACCAGGAGTTGTGGATTGCAGAGGGGTTCCTACACACACTCTGGGGTTGCCCAAAGCTGGAGGGCTTCTGGGAGGGAGTCCGCAGGGGTTTTTGGGAGGGGGCCTGCCTATGTCAGAGGTCCTACAAAAAATGATTCTGCTAAATATCTGGGGTTAGGAATGCCCTGGGAAATACACTAAATTACTGCGCACCCTGGGGTTTACAGTGGCAAAATGAAATATAGTTTGACGCTGAGGGGCTGCTGACCTGCCAGGTGTGAAAGAATAGAAATCAAACATGGATTGGTGTAGAGCCACAGAACGCCAGGTCTATGAAGGCAGTGGTTGTCCACATAAATGGGAAAAACTATGGAACGAGTGGGGGGTGTTTCGGGGCCTACTAGATGTCCCGCTGGAATGGGAATATGTCCAGCCAGCTATAACGATGGTGCTTCCAACCTACTTTGAATGTGGGGGCCTCTTTGGGGTGAAGGGATGAATTATTAAGGTAATGCTAGTGATTATTCAAATTGTATCCTGTTTGATGAGCAATCTTGCCATGATGTTTTGTTTGTTTTGCACTGTCATAAACAAAATAATAAAATTGTTTTGAAAAAAAATGTCATTTGAGATGTCATCAGTGATGTCCTAAATGATGTCATAGAGCATGTCATGAATGATGCATTTTGTGAGGTCATAAGCAAGGCAATGCGGGGGCGCAAGTTATAGTTAGCTCTGTTAACTATAACTTGCGAGTTTCTGTGTTTTTTTTAGTTCAAAACGTTAATGCTGGCAAACGTTAATATTCACCTAACTATAACGTCACTTTTTTTGAGTTCAAAGTATTTTATTAAATTTTACAACCAGAGATAGACAGTGGTAAACGAAATAAATATACAGTAGGAAAGGTAGAAAACACCAAGGTGATGGGGTGGAGACTGTGCATAAAATGATACAGTAAACACTCTACAGTAGGAATTGATCGGTACTTTGCATAAGGGATAATACATAGACATGTAAGTATGAATACCACAGGGTTACGTAGCATGCCATTACATTTCGTATGGTGTGAGCTACAATACAGAACATACATGTTATACAACACCTTTTATATGACCATGAGGGTTAGAAGCAGGCAGGTTAAAAACAGGCAGAGTTATTTACCTTGACATCTATAACATCGGAATGCACAGGAGTGAATAAAATGATTTTGTCTCACATGAATGTGGGAAGACGGTGGCGCGGATGGCTGTATGGCCTAGTGTAGAAGAAGTTGAAGTTACATGGGTGAGTCATATACAGCGTGAAAGGAGAGATTTGAGGGGAGGTGGATTTACCTTTGGAAGAGGTCATGGCGGTTTATAACGTCACTTTAACCTTTGTTTTTTTCAGTGAACTTCTAAGTTTTTTTTAAAACAAAAACACATCTTTTTATCACACCTAACTATAATGTTACTTTAACCTTTGGTTTTTTCAGTGAATTTCTAGGTAGCCAAACCCCCAGCAGGCTGCCAACTCCACACCCTGCACAGTCTTTGCCGTGCGCAGCATAGGGTTGGCCTGCATGCCCCGGGGATCCCAACCCCAAGGGCCAAAACATACATGTCATAGGGAGGGGGCATGTAGCCCCCTCCACTGCCCTTAATTGGCCCCTGGGACCCCATCCCCCTGCCCCAAATATAATTAAACAGGGGAGGAAGGCGTGCAGCACCCCTCCCTGAGCCTTAATAGGTCTAGGAGACCACATCCTCCATGGCTAAATACAATAAAAAATGAGAGGGAGGCCATGCTTCCCCCCTCCCCAAGCCTACTTGGGCCCCCAGAAACCCCACCACCTGAGGCCAAAATCTATGGGGAGGGGGGGGGGGGGTGTAGCCCCCCTTCCCAAGCCATATTTGGGCTTGGGGACCCCATCCCCTGGGGCCAAATATGATATGATATAAAAGGGGAGGGAGGCCACGCGGCCCCCTTCCCCAAGAGTTATTAGGCCCTGGGGATCCCATCCTGGGGCCAAACTGATAAAAATGAGGAGGGGGCCACGTTGCCCCCCTCCGCGATCCTTATTAGGCTCTGGAGATCGCATCCCCCAGGGCCGTATATACATATTTAAAGTGGAGGGGGCTGCGTGGCCCCCCTCGCTGAGCCTCATCAGGCCCTGGGAACCCCATCCCCCAGGCTCGTATCCAATTGAAAGGGGAGGGGGGCTATGTGGACCCCCTCCCCCAGCCTATTAGGGCCCCAGGGACCCCATCCCATGAAGCCAGGTATTTATTTATGGGGGAGGGCAGGCGGCACACCTCCCTGAGCCATTTTCGGCTTGGGGACCTCAACCCTTTGGGCCCAGTCAATTTAATAAGAGGAAGGGATGTGCAGTACCCCTCCCCAGGGACCCCACCCCCAGGGGCCCAATGTATTAATTGAGAGGAGAGGGGCCGCACAGAACCCTTCCCCGGGCCATTAAAAGGCCCTGGGGACCCCAACGCCATCTTTTTTTTTATTTTTAAAGGGAGGGTTGCCGCATGGGCTGCCTACCCGAGCCTATTTTGACCCCGGGGGCTCCATCGCTTGGGCCTCAGTTTAATATAGGTGGGTGACTTCGTGCCCATCCAGGGTACCCACCATACACAATGTTGGGGGCAGGAGGGGGAGCCCCAGCAATTTCATGGCCCCAGCTGACTACACGCATTTTGCGGGCGCCCGCATTGCTCCCGCCCACAGGGAGCAGCTAATTATGCTGCTTCCTCCGGGCAGGAGCAATCTGTTGATCTGTTTTCCTGCCCGCATCAGTTGGGACAGGGAAACAGATCTCAAGTCTGCTCCCAGCCGTTGGTAGCATTTTCAAATGCCCCACCCCTTGGGAACAGACTTTGTGTTTGCTCCAGTTTGGTGGAAGTTTTGAAAATGCTCCCGTTAGACAGGAGCAAACACAAGTATCCCTGTCCGTGCCAGTGCAGGCAGGGCAACTGCTGTGTCCTGGGGGTGGGATCCCGGGACACAGCAATTGGCCAGCCCCAGGGGATGGGGTCCCTGGGGCCAATAAAGGCCCCCCTCACTTTGAAAAAGTTGATCTGCCCCGGGTGATGGGATCCGTGCGGCCTTTGATGGCTTGGGGTGGGGGCCATGCGGCCCCCTCCCCTTATGTACACTTTTCAGCCGCGGGGGTGAACTTCCGTGGGCCTATAATGACTCGAAGAGTGGGGCCAGGTGACCCCATCACCTTATGCAATGCGGCCCCAGGAATGGGCTCCCCAGGGCATATAATGGCTTGGGGAGGTTGACCCCCCTCCCCTTAATTAAACAATGCAGCCCCAACCGCCCTTTTGGTTTCTTTTTGTTAGATTCTGTGGGAGTCCCGTGATCAGTCAAGCAGGGGACAAGAATAAAGGGAGATCCCAAAACGTAAAATCCCCATGCATTTTCCATAGACTTCGGGGCAGATTTACAAGCCCCCTGCGCCACCAGTACGTCACAAAAAGTGACGTACTGGTGGCGTATTTTACTGCTCCATATTTACAAGGACAGGAAAAGCCACCCTGCGTGGCTTTTCCTGTCCTTGTAAATATGGCCCCTTTACACGCAGCATTTTGCGTGAAAGGGGCGTTCCATGGGTGTTGCTGTGGGTGTTCCCACGCAACACCCATGGAACCAGACACATTTCCAGATTTACGAGGAATCGTAAATCTGAAAATGCGTGTGAATGCTACGCCTCCCCAGGGGAGGCGTAGGGAGGCGCAACGAGGAGAAATGTTTTCATTTCTCCTCGTTTTTTCCTCTTTCAATGCGTGCTGCATTCTACAGCACGCATTGAAAGAGGAAAATGCCTGTAGTGATTGTTTATGTGCAGGAAGGTACCCCTTCCTGCACAAAATCAATCTCCCCACGACGCAGGCATCCTTGCACCAAGGTGCAAGGGTGCCTGCACCGGCGCATGGCAGCAGTTTGTGCGCCAGCGCAGGGGGAAGCACAGAGATGCGACATATTGTTGTAAATATGTTGCATCCCTGTGCTTTGAAAGTGACTCAGTGCGGCGCAGCCAAATGGCTTGCGTTCGGCACGGAGTCACTTTCTTGTAAATCTGCCCCTTCTTTAGACAGGGCTACAGCAAAAACTGCAGAATAGAATTACACCAAATTAGGCAGGAATCTAGATCTTGGTCTGCAGATTGTACTTTTTGGAACTTGGTGTAAATCCGTTCAGTAGTTTTTGAGTAATTAAGGGGAAACAGTATTTGTATATTTTGGCAGTTGGGCTCGTGGGACTCTCACGCCTACCGTAAGAGTGCAAAATCAAAAATGGAGCTTTGTGATTGCTTGAGAGACACATTTTTCCCATGAGCCTTCACGTTTGCGGGAGAGTCTCCCGAGATTCCCACAAGAGCGAGCACTCTGATTCGCTGGCTGTTGGAATTTTAGAAATGAAATGGCCGCCATTACTGTTTACTGTGAAACTCTAGAGGTGTTTTAGGGGGAAGCAGAAAAGCATGCTGTCCCCCTAGATTGAGAGAGGAGGTATCTAAGGGATAAGTACTGTGAAGAAAATAGATGTACATTGTCTTTATCTAATTTTACGTTCTCACAGGATTGTGAATAGTAAAAATGAGTAAATGAGTTCTCAATACATTCTACTAGTAGGGAAGTATATTGTGGTCCTTGTTTTTGAGAAGTGTGCCACAGATAAGTACTGTGATGAGTACAAGGTTCATTCTTTATTTATTTATTTTTTAAAGTAACGATCTTGTGAGACTTGCGGGATCATGAAAAGTAGGAAGGAGTAGGTGATGTTTGAATACACTCTGCCATGCAAACTTGTTACTGTAGGAAAGGGTGTTACTGGAGATGGTGTTTATCAGAGTTTGATATTTATGCTCATTGGTTTGAGGAGAGTTGCGAGTAGAGTTAAGTCTCATCCACACACCTTACTGCACACACCCATCATCTGAGATAGAAGTCCCAAAAGAGAGGTGTGTCCCTCCCCAGGCACTACTACGCACACCTGTCATCTGAGAGAGAGGTGTTAAAGGAGAGGCTAGTCCCTTCCCACAAACTACTATGTACACGCGTCATCTGAGAGAGAGGTCTGAAAGAAGAGGATAGTCCCTACCTGCACACTACTATGCACACCTGCCTTCCGAGAGAGAAGTCTAAGCAAAGAAGCCAGTCTCTCTCCATGCACCCTACCACGCACACCTGTCATCTGAGCGAGAGGTCTGAAAGGAGAGGCCAATTCCTCTCTACACCCTACTTAGCATATCCGTCATCTGAGGGCGAGGTCTTATAGGAGAGGGCAGTCCCTCCCCAAGGACTAATACACACGCCTATCATCTGAGAGGTGTGAAAGGAGAGACTAGTCCCCCCACACACCCTACTACACACACCCGTCATCTAAGACAGAGGTCTAAGTGGAGATACCAGTCTCTCTCCACACACCCTACTATGCACTCCCATCATCTGAGAGACAGGTCTGACAGGAGAAGCTGGTCCATGTACACACTCTAATATGCACATCTGTCATCTCAGAGAGAGGTCATGGAGGAAAGGGCAGTCCCTCTCCACTCACTACTACGCACACCCATCACCTGAGACAGTAGTCTCAAAGGGGAGTTTACTCCATCGACACACCCTCCTATGCACACCCATCATCTGAGAGAGAAGTCTGGAAGGAGAGGCCAGTCCCTCCCCACTCACGACTATGCACACCTGTTATCTGAGAGAGAGGTCTCAAATGAGAGGCCAGTCCCACCACACACCCTACTATTTACACCTGTTAGGCAAGAGAGGAGTCTCAGCGGAGAGGCCAGTCCCTTCACACTCCCTATTATGCATAGTTATCATTTGAGAGAGAGGTTTGAAACCAGAGAGTAGTTCCTCCTCATACTCCAGTATGCACACCCATTATCCAACAGAGGGTTCTCAGTAGAGAGGCTAGTGCTTCCCATATACTATTTCCCTAAAGTTGTGTTCTGATCCCACAAGAGTCTCTTGAGAATAGAGTGCAAGCTTCAGGGAGTGAAGTTTGCAGCATGAGGCTCATACAATCCCGTGTGACACTCGTGAGACCAGCATGTAAACTTTCTGGGCTTGCCACAAGGTGTTTTACGAACCCGCGAGAGTCTCACAAGATCATATGGTGGGAAGTAGAAAAAAATGGCCAGGCTCAAACAATAGTTACCATTCTTATTACATGGTTGAAGAAATGCTGTGATGTGATTGGGAGCAGCACCAGGGATAGCTTAGTTTGCCCTTGGTGCTTTGGAGGAGAAGGAAGTCTAAGTTGTGCTCAGCAGAAGTGAATTTATATGGAGCTGCTAGAGACTGGTGTGTTCATCTGCATTTAAGAAAGAACTGCAGGTTCAGGTAGTTAATGATATATTTTATAAACTTTGTTGTGAAGTGTCAGTAAGTGTACTAACGTTGGTAAACTTATTCTGCATCATGTTTACATTTTAAAAAGCTGTTTGGGGAGGTGTAGATGTGTTAATATAGCTTTTGAGAAACACACATTATAATGTAGAAAGATGTGAGCAAGGTTTGCAGATTCTGTTAAAAAAATGACGTGTTTCAACTGTATATACCTTAAGTTAAAAAAGACTGTTTCTTAAGTTATAAAACAAAGAATGTAATAATACAAGCTCTACTGTTCTTATGAATCTCACTGTGTATATATTTTAGCCCTATGAGATGTTTGAGTGGTGATATTGCTATTTCTAGAGTGAAACACTGCAGTGAGAGTCAGCACAGGTATGTCAAGATTAATGTGTTACTTTATAAAGTGTTATGGAAGCAGAGTTCATGCCATATAATTTAATTGTGGAAATATGAAAATAGACTGTTTGAGGGTGTGGAATTTTTCAGGAGAAAAGAATAACAAGTTACTGATGCACTATATGTAAATATGTGATTATAGGTGAAAAATGTAGTAAAGCTTAGACAATATAGTGATGTATCACAGTTACAATTATTAATCATTATGTAACCTATATCTTTTTGTTATTTTGTCTTTCTTTAGGAGGAAAATAGAAACTTGTCTCCGAGGAAATAATTGTCAACTTACATAAGCAGCAAAAAAGAGACTTGTTAACTCAAGCAGGATTATTCTGCTTTTCAGCAATAACTACCTCTTGAAGCGCAGTGTTTTCAGGTTGGAAGAATGTGGAAGTGCCTGAACATTTGTGCAGTTCAGCTGCACTAGCTAACTCTGCACCAGCTAGGCTTTGTGAACTGTAATTTATAGATATGCTGTTTGCTGAGACTTTTTTGACACCTAGCCTGCTATGATATAGCAGGAAAGGAAAGACTCTTTGGCAGGCTAAGGTGGCTAAAAGGGGGGAGACATTACTGCCTGCTGATGAGCGTCAGAGAAAAAGTTATATATTTCTAAAGTGTTGTTTTGTTTGTATTATAGTTGCTCATATTGTTTATTAATATCGTTTTTTTAGTTTTGCATTGTTGTTAAATTGTTTTGTTGTAATAAAAATGTTTAAACTTACTTTTGGTGTCTTTTTTTTAACAATTATACATTTTAATTTCTATTATAGTATTGCAATATTGACTAAAAGTGGCAGTTCTCAACAGAGAGGATACTCCATTTTATACTCTACTATAGACTCTACTCTACTATAGGTGAGTCAGTCAGTCTGTCTCTCTCTCTCTCTCTCTCTCTGATCGTACCTCAAGCGGAAGAGAAAGAGGAGAACCCTGAGTCCTGAGCGACGAGCAGCAAGCGGTGAGGCAGAGGGGCCACGAGCCGGAATCAGCATCCTGACTGCTCCCTGATAACCCGGTAGCCACAGTCAGCCGCCCCCCTCCCGCCGACTCATGCAGGCTTGAGTTTAGCCTGGGACAGACAGGCTGGAAGCGCAAGCGGTGGAGGACAATGGCTGCGGGTGCCGTGGTGTCGCAAACCGGCGACCATAGCCTACCGCCACCCCTCCCCTGCCCGCCCTTGCCGGTCCGAGCTTGGCTTTGGGAGGGTGGCGTTAGCAGCACCAGCGGCGCATGACGCTGGACATCGACTGCGGGTGCCTGATGTCTTCAGCCGGCGGCTCCTGCAGTTTCTGCACCCCACACCCCTCGGGACTGCGCTATTCCCCCTCAGGCTGCGCTATTCAGATGAGGCGGGAAAAGTAGCAGGAGCTACTGGCAGCAGGCATCCCTGCTCTCGGAAGCGGCCGAATCGGTCTGGTGCAGCTTGAGAGCCGGGTTTCCTCACCCTCTACCTCAACTGCAAATTGCATTCAGCTAAACATTTAGTTAAACCTAACTAACACCTACGGCGCTCCTACGCCATATCCAGCCGAATCCATATCTGGGATCCCTAGGAGGTCCTTGACACATGCGGAGGCCCTGGAGAGAACCCGGCTCAGGCGGGAAGATAAGATACAAAGACATAACAGTGCACTCGTGCCCCCCTCTACCATCATCAACAGAAGTCCTCGTAGGGGGGCGTGGCAGCACTCTAGAACTGACCTCCTGCATTGAAATACAAGGGCAAAGCTCATGTCAGACAAGCTACAGAGATAACAGACGTGACCTGGCCTGTGAAGAGGCCCAACAGTTGTAAACTGAGGCACAGCACCCAGCACAGACAAACCACAAAGGGTGAAAAGGGTGCAGATAAAAATCCTCCTCAAACGAGACAAGGAAGTCTGGTCCGGAGTCGAACCTAAAGAAACGGACCTAAAGAAACTGGTTAGGGTCACGTCTACAAGCAATGCCTCTGATCCAAAGACAAGAAAACCCCAGAAGCTGCAAGTCTAAGAAAAGCTGCAACTCCCCTGCTCCTGACCACAGGTCGCTGCTATAAAGCTACGTCGGGGTGAAGAGAGGAGGCCCTGCATTTATGGCACAACCGCCACAATCACCGCCTAGGCATCGGCCATCAGGTGCAGGGTCTCAGGGTCCCAAATTTCTGGACACAAGCAGACAAGGCCATGGTCTAAACATGAGATTGGGAAAGGCCAGGGGTGAGCCTTTACCGGCTGCAAAAAGGAGGAAGCAAAGCAAAGAAAACAAAGAAAACGGCACTCCTGTCAGGACAAAGAAAACAAAAGAAGTGAAACCCAAAGCTAAGACAAAGCCCGCTACAAACCAAGGCCCCTTTATAGATTTTCTGAATCAAGCAGAAACAACAGGACACCAAGGGATACCTGGGAACCGCCCTGATACCAAGTATGCAGCCTGCTCAAATCTTCCTAAAATGTACACCAAATTTAACTTCCTAAAAGACGCTGGATCGGTGCTTTTTTCAAGCAATGAAAACTTACTGGACTACAAACTCCTTTAATATCCTTCCCCCCAATAAACTCGGGTCCACCTCCCCTGTCCCCAACCTCTAACTAACCAGTTATCCCAACCCTGCTCAACTGTCAAGTACCACTGCAAACCTAGCACAAAACTCTTACGAGGAAAACAGAAAATTGACAGAGCCATTGACTCCCTCAAGGATGGGACCGCCTAACTCAGGCTCCCTATAAGACAGTCAAGGAGAACACAATGTGAGCATTCCCTGCACACAAGCAAGCAGCAGAAGACAAGTCACCTCCTAGTGAAACACAGCCTCTTAGGGAAGCCCAATAACTACCAACAGCGCAAAGCCAATAAGGAAATTATCACAAGGAAATTTAACAGTGCTCCGAAACATAGCCCTAAACAGAGAGGCATAAGTACCTCGCCTACAGCACATCCCAGAACCCAAGAGGAAATCGAAGAGAAAGACAGAGAGACACTCTCTTACCTAAAAACACCGGAATGGGGTGAAATACTTGGAGCTTATTCACAGGTCCCGGACAAAGCATCCCAGACACCTTGGCAATTGAGTTTTGAACATAGCCCCGATGGCAGAAAATGCAAGGCTAGTGCAGAACAACAATCTCCCTCGAATACCGCATGGGCAACCCTCTTGAACATTGTCCAGCTCTCTGCAGAAGCCCTGCAGTTTCAGTCAAATAAGATGGACATTCAACTTTCAATACTTAACACTTTGGCAGTCTATGTGGCAAGGATCATCGGCAAATTTGGAGAGCTAAACTCCCTGATAAAAAAGGGTACAGGGCAACTCCTCCTTCTCCCAAATAAAATGTCCCTGTATGAATATTGTCGACAAGCTGTCAACTGTTCCCACAATGTATCTGATCTTAAACAAAATACCAGGACCCACGGAGACAAACATTCTGGGAAGAAACCACAACTCCAAGGCACAACAAATTTTGGATTCCCACAGGTACCCTCCCAGCCACAGAAGGCACCAGCAGGCACACGGACCAATCTCACCAACCTCAACAGTCAGCTCCGAAACCCCGAAGGACAGGCGAATGTTCCGCCAAAATCTAACACGAGAGCATCAAGGGAACCTCAGACCTCAGTGCAGCAGCAAGATACCGAAACCAACCCCAAGCCATGCCAAGCGGACTGGGAAACATAATTATGAACGCCAAATACAGATGGGCACAAAGGGAGAAAGGGGTGGAATAAAGATCTGTCGGCCAAGAGCAATTTTATCCCTTCTTCAAAACAAAAAACAAAACCGGTTCAAACCGCCCATCTGGAAGAAGAGGGGTATGAGCAAATCACAGGACAGCTCCATCTGGACTTGACCCACATCGGGCCTGGCAAACAGCCGGCTGAGCCCAGCCAAACCTCCCCAGTAACTAGCTTGCTGGTAGAACTCCTTTGACAAATTCATACGTCAATCATCAACCTTAAAAAGTCCACATCAATACAAACAGCAGCGGTAGAGGACCTCATTGCTCCAACTACAACTAAATGCTCTACAGATTCCAAACAGACAAACCGAACCAGCACAGGAGAATCCTTACTCTATCCGAGAATTGAAAATAACATCACCACACAGAACAATTGCACGACGCAAACTGGCAAAACATCAACTGTTTCGACAACTGTAGGTCCAGTCCAGATACCCTACATCAGCATTCAGCACAACACAGCACCCATGGGTCCCACAGAAATCAACATGCCCGGTGCTACACCGCAAGAATGCACCTCAAGTACCTAAACACTTCTCCAAGAGAGCTTGGATCCTGAAACCCTTCAGAAAACCACTGAAACCCTTCAGGACAATACTATAGCACTAATCTTTATTCTGCAGTATGTCTCTAGAGGAAGCCATTACATCCTAAATAGGGGAAATATTCTCCGATTACTAGCAGACACCCCAAGACTTAGCAACTTAACATCAAAAGACCTTGTGGCAATACAGTTTGAAAGCTCCGACGAAGCACCCGGCGGGGAAGAAACTGAGACCACATGGACCACAACAGACATCACAAAAAGAGTCCTCACAGAAGGACAAACTCTTAACAAATGGAGAATAAAGGTCATCCCACTACAAATGACAGGATATGCCTCACCCCTTCTCCCCCAAGGCTACAAAATAAAGCCAGACCAGCGGCAAAGAGAACCATATCTGTGCTCAAGGGTGCAAAGGGCCCTGTGGAAAAAGAACCCTCAGCATACAGAATTCATGGGGCAAAAGAGCAAATCGCCCGTGAAAGACCACAAGGAGGCATAGGGGACATGGTCAGAACAATCAGATGTTCTCAAATGATAACGTGACCACAACTGGCCCAGGAGCCACAAGTTAGAGCCAATTCCTGTCTACTTCGCATGTGCTTTTGGAACATTAATGGCCTCAACACAAAGCTAAGTGACCTGGATTTGTAGAACTACTTGAGGTCCTTCGATATCATTTTCTTTCAGGAGACCTGGCTGGCCGATCCGGTCTACATCCAAGGCTATGCAAACTTTTTCACCCCAGCTATGAAACGGGCAAAACACGGGCACCTTTCAGGTGGGCTGGCTAATTACATCTCGCTAGCCAAATTAGCCTCGGCAACAGCCCTGGACATCAAATCCACAGGAATTATTGCAACGAAATGTACCATCCTAATAAAAGGTGCAGCCATTGATGTAATTCTTATTACCATCTACATCCACCCCAAAAGCAAGCCAAAAGACTGTAAAAAGATAGTGCAAGAACTAACAAGGCTAACAGAAGAAGACTCAGCGCACTTCGTTATATCTGGGGACTTCAACTTACATCTACTAGGCACATCCATTGGCGACCTAGCAATAGCCCAATTCGTGCTATGGGAAATACCTGACCAAGGCAGAAACATACCTGGACTCCAAACAAAAACTGGGAGCCGCCTGTTGGAGGACCCAGATACCATAGACCTTACCACCTCCCTCTCTCTTCTCGGGCTATCTCAACTAGTCCATGGTCCCACCACTCTGCTGGCCATACCCTAGATGGCATTTTTTCGGACTGTCCACTCATTCAGGTCACCCAGTCTTTACCACTAACATGGTCGGATCATAGGGCGGTAATGTTCCACCTGAACCCAGGTGATTACAACCTGAAAGAGCCCAAGTGCGCAACCAGGACTAGTTATCGGCCTTGGCACTTGATTTCAGAGGGCACTTTCTCTAGGGCCCTTAAAGACTCCATCGTACCAATAGCGCCTAACCTGGATCAAGCGACGGTGGATTACCACAAATGGATCAGCAACTCTATTGATAGCCTAGCTCCGGCCAAACGAGGAAACAATAAGAGAACCTCCCCATCTGAACCCTGGTTCAATGAAGAGCTTAGACTGGCCAAACAACTTTGTAGAAGACTAGAAAGGAAATGGAGACTCAATTACGACAGGGAGGACAAAGTCTCCTATAAAGAGAAACTGCAACAGTATAAAAAACTTCTGACCAAAACTAAATCCAATTTTTACATAAATAAGATTAACTCAGCTCTCAACACTCCCAAGGAGCTATTTTCAACTGTGGTCAAGCTCAGTGATCCATCCCCAGCCAGTAACCTGAACATAGATGCCTCTTTTTGTAACAACCTAGCCACTTTCTTTAAAACCAAGGTCGAAGTAATCTTCAATTCCTTAACCACAAGTGCTGACCCTGGGGGACTATGTTCACCTGACATCCCTCAGTCCGATGGGTTAAACGATCCTAAAGGAGGAAAAGCCTCGCTAAAACCAGATGCGATGATACCTTTCCAATCCAACAATCCCGCTTTCCATGCTTTTTCTGCCCTTACGCTAGATCAAGTTACCAATCTGTTTAGGCAAATTAAGTCTGGTTCACCATTGGATCCTTGCCCACCCAGAATTCTCCAACTGGGATCAAGCATAGTTCCTGGCCATCTCCTAGGAATTTTTAATCTTATGCTTCGATCAGGCTACTTTCCTAAAAACTGGAAAGTCGCGTCAATTCTCCCTCTTCTAAAAAAGGCTAACCTGGACACAGACAGCCCTAACAACTACAAGCCAATATCTCGACTCCCCTTTCCGGCCAAACTGATAGAGAAAGCCATGACACCGAACTCTCTCTCTATATCCAGGAACACGATCTACTGGATTCCTCTCAGTTTGGCTGTAGAGGTCAACACAGTACGGAGACTGCTCTGTTCACAGCCTCAGAGTATGTCAGAGCAACCGTAGACCAAGGTGGGAACGCTGCCTTAATTCTACTTGATCTCTCAGCAGCGTTTGACACCGTAAACCATCAACTGTTGATCAACCAGCTGTTAGAGATAGGTGTAGGAGGTACTGCACTTTGACTACTCAGCTCTTTCCTCTCTGAAAGAACGCAGTTCGTGGAATGTAATGGCCACAGATCCACTCCTTTCACCCTTCCCTGTGGGGTTCCACAAGGGTCTTCAAAGAGCCCCATTCTCTTTAATCTGTAAGTTACACCTCTGGCCTGGGCTTTTCGGTTGTCTCCTACGCTGACGACACCCAGATCGTGGTGTCAGTCACGGAAAACATCGACAACACAGCTAGCTGTTTCCACGACTGCATGCTGCAGATCGGGAATTGGATGTCCACCAACTGTTTGAAACTGAACTCCGACAAAACGGAGGTGCTTTTGTTCGGCAATAATCCATTATTTTGGGGCCCCAGTTGGTGGCCTCAGGAAATGGGTCCAATTCCCACTCCCCTGCTAAAGGTGAAAAATCTGGGCATTCAGTTTGATGGAAAACTTTCTTTCGTGGGACATGCTAATGCTACTACTTCATCCTGTTTTTCCTCTTTTAATCCCTCAGGAATATCTTCCCTTGCATCCCTCTGAACCTGCGGAAAGCAGTTGATTACCACCCTAGTCTTTTCCTAAATTGACTATTGCAATGGGCTCTTCCTGACGGCCCACAAGAAAGCTTTCGACAAACTTCAATTGGTCCAGAACGCGGCAGCTAGGCTGCTGCTAGGGATCCCAAAATATCAGTCGGTATCCAAGTTTCTTCCTTCACTTCTTTGGCTCCCGGTTAAGAAAAGGGTTATGTTCAAAGCCTTATGCTTAGCCTTTAAGGCTCTCCACTCCAAAGGACCAGCCTCCATTAGCCAACTTTTCCATCGCTATATCCCGACCAGAAACTTAAGATCGGCCTCCCATGCAAAACTGGCCGTCCCCAAGTTCAGGAGGACCACCTGGGGAGGAAAGAGTTTTGCAGTCACCACTGCTAAACTCTGGAACACCATGCCACTTACCCTAAAAACCTCAAGTAATCTGCTCTTTTTTCGCATAGCACTAAAAACCTGGCTTTTCAATAACTAGATCAAACTCGTCCCCCTTTACTCGGCAGCTCGCCACTGTCTGGGGCCGCTATCCAGTTTTCTCCCCTCACGAAGCTTCAGCGCCTAGACACCCGCAGGTATTAGTGCGCTTTAGAAATTACATTTTCATTTCATTTCATTTCAAGATCTCGAACATCTAAGCCTCAGGGCCCTGACTGGCAGGTTCCCAGAAGATAACCCTCCGGCCGCCACATTCCACTCCATCACAACCAGCATATGTCTGGACTACATCTTTGTATCTCTTTCTATATTTCAATACGTTCACTTCAGACAGACCCGGCAGTGATCACCTACTGCAAGAGGTTTTATTTTCTTCAAACCTCACTATCCCAAAACATATTGTTGAGACAAAGGACAAAACCTGCACTACAAACTACAGACGCATTAAGACTACACCAGCTGTTCTTACACAACTGCCTGCAATCGCAGGGATATACTCCGAAATCTCGTAGGTATAGAATCTGACGTGGTCAACATGTGGGAAATCCTCATAGAAACACTTCGGTAAATATATGCAAAAGCTAACAAACCTAACTTTGCCAATAAAGTGTACAAGGAGGACACCTGTGCAATACACGATCCTAGATTCTGGGAGCACAAAACTGAAATAAATAAAGCTTTTCGAACTCTGTGGAAGAGACCAGGTGACTTGACCGCCCTCTCGTCCATAAGACAACATAAAAACAGACCAAGAAATTAAAATGGTCAATAAAAAGAGATCAGGAAGATGAACTCTGGGCTAAACTGCACACAACCTGAAACACAATAACAATGCTAGGTTTTGGGCTACTGTGAACCAACTCCTCAAACCAGGTCACAGAGGCATTGACTCTTACATCACCAAAGCTACATGGGCCCAATACCTAAAAAACACTTTAACCATGAAGCAACAGATAGCCCCCAGATGGTTCCTTGGGAAACTTCAACTACAGCACAAGCCGAAGTGCAGCCCGAGGTGGACGCAGAGAGCATCAAAAAGCAAATAGCTAAAGGGCGAAAAAACAGGAGCCCCGGGCCCTAACAGTGTACCTCAGTTCAAACATGATCCAGACTTCTGGGCAGAAATTTTAGCACCGGTGTTCACACAGGTCAGAAGCACAAGTAACCTCCATGCGCCATGGAAAGGTTTGATCATATCTCCAATTTTCAAGAGTGGAGACAGGCCCCTTCCAGCAAACTTTCACCTAATAACTCTGATCACAACGACGCCAAGTACTTCGCCGGAACTGTGCTTGACAAGTTAACAGCATGGGCCTCCAGCAATGCCATTATACCATACAATCAGACTGGGTTCTTAAAATCATCTGGCACGATCACAAACATTCTAGCAATCTTCTACTAATGGACGCTGCCCGCGCCTCCAACATACCGCTATTTCTCTGTTACATTGACTCCAAAGCAGCCTTTGACTGCATGGACCAGGAGAGGCTGTGGCAGATGCTAGCAAGCTGGAGTATACCACAAAACCTGCTGAATATGCTGATAATGCTGCACAGTGACACATGGGTGCAAGTCAAGATAGGCGCTGGAACGCGCCTCTCCTGTAAAATCTCAACCACACGTGGTCTAAAACAAGAATGCGTCTTGGCACCAACCTTATTTTACCTCTTCTTGGCTACAGCCGCGGCCGCTGCAGGTAAGAGCGGTGGGGCCGGCTGGGGGGGATTTTGAGAGACGACCACGAGGGAAAATTGATTATTTATTTAATTTTCCCTTTTGGTCCTCTCTCAAAATCCCCCCCCCCCCCCAGCCGGCCCCACCACCCCAGCTGCTTGGTTGACATGACAACTACAAACCTGCAACTCCCATGCTCCTAAATTTGGCGGCAAAGTAATATCAAGCTTTCTTTATGCCGAAGACGTGGTGCTGGTCAGTCGCACTCAGGTGGGGCTTCAACGGCTACTCGACAGCACAAAGACCTACTCACTTGCCAACGGCTTGACGATTAATCTCGGCAAAACTAAAACCATGGTTTGCAATAACATGAAAACTCAGATAGAGGCCAGTTTCTGGGGTGACACTCGGCTGGAAAGCACAAAGGAGTACAATTACCTCGGGGTTATCATGAATCAGAAAGGCACCTTCAGAGTCCAGAAGGAGGTGATACAAAGGAAAGGCCTGGCTGTGGCCATAACACTCAAAAACCTGAGGAAAAAAATTGCTGGCTCTTCTCTGAAGCCACTGCTCGAAGTTGCTAGAGCGAAACTTCTGTCAACAATCTCATATGGAAGTGAACGGTTAAGAGGCCGGGACACCAGCACTCTAGACACCACAATCACCCATGCTTACAGAAAAAAATTTTCTCTGCCAAGTTACACCTTACCTGCACAGATAAGATTAGAATTTGGTTTGATAAAACAGTCGCTAGCCAGGTGCCGAGCATACATAATATGCTGGAACAAGATTCAGAAGCCCAACCAAACACCTTGAACCACATTCTATGGAAAGAACTACAGTGCTGCAACTCGTCACCGGCAAGAGTCTACTTACAAGAATCCCTCTACCTCATAGGCCTCACACAACTCTGGAATACACCTACTAGTATTCAGACATTTAAGCATCTGGCCATGAAGTCACTCAAAATTCAATCTGTCATCGAGGACAAGGCACCACTATCAAAAAGAGCACATGGGTGGATGACTATTAAAAATTACACAACAATTGCTCTCCAAAAATATTTTGCAACCGGCTACCCAGCCTTCATCAAGCTGCAGTTTCTAAGATATCTGCTACGCAAACAAATGATTGACGGAATCATTCACCCCCAGTCAAGAGATCTGGGTTAAATCCATTGTTGTTTTGCTCACTATGCCACCCCAGTTTAGACCCAGCCATATGCAAATCAGTCTTGACCCTGTTCCTCAAGGGAACAGTCCAGCCCGAACTGCCAAGCCAGGTCCTCCCTGGTCTGGAAACAAGCATCCTGGTACTGGATTCGGTGTAATACTCCTCATCAGCCACGCTAGCTTGAATCCAGTGGCACAGTGTGCAAGGGACCCACGTCTGGACATACCCATCTCACTTAGGGCGAAAAGTGCTACGCAAACAAATGATGGAAGGAATGCTGAATGAATCATACCTTCACCCCCAGTCAAGAGATCTGGGTTAAATTCATCGTTCTTTTGCTCACCATGCCAGCCCAGTTTAGAATAAGCCATATGCAAATCAGTATTGACCCTATTCCTCAAGGGAACTGTCCAGCCCGAACTACCAAGCCAGGCACTCCCTGGACCGGAAACAAGCATCCTGGTACTGGTTTCGGAGTATTACCCCTCATCAGCTAGCTTATGGCTGGGGCTACTACCAATAAAAGATCACTTAGCACCCTGGCTGCGCAGAAACCTCCCCGCCGCCTGCCGCCTCTGTGGGACCAGTAAGGAAGACTTGTTGCATTTAGTCTTCTCGTGCAATACTGTACACGACGAAAGAAGCCAGCTATTAAATAGGGATTTTAATTAATGGGGAATCCATTCAAGAAGGCAGGCTGTTCTTGCATGTTTTGACCCAGGGGACCCCCAGCTGAATTGCTGCTTTGTTACATTTCTGCTGAAGGTCGAGCAAAGACTGCGTCACAACACAATTTCTCCAGCCCAGCAGACCCAAACTGTGTCCTAAGGAACATGGACACATTATCCTCCAGGAACAGTACGACCTTCTAACAGGTGACACTGCAGCAGACTCTGGTCACTATACGTTTGAACCCCACCTTTTTCTTAACAAACTGATACTTTTAAATATGAATGTAAAGACTCAATTTTAAACCTGCTATTTTTTATGTAAGACATCGAATTATGCAACTATATCTTGTCAAATTTTTATTGCAATGGTTTTAAGTAACTTAGCAATTATTTAAGAAACCTAACTACTCTACTATAGACATTCATCACTATGAAGACAGGTATGCACAGAGAGAATAGTCACAGGAGAGGGGGCAGTCTCTTTCCACAATATACTACGCATAATTATCATGCAAAAGATTTCTGTCAGGAAACAGGGAAGTTCCTCCAAACAGCCTACCATGCATACCTGTCAGCTTGGGAAGAGGTATGATCAGAGAGATAAATTGTTCTCAAACCCTACTACAGACACATCTCACCCTGGTAATATCTGTTAGTGGACAGGTCACTCCCTTCCCAGACACTACTGCGTATCCCTGTTGGTCTAGAAAGGTGTGTCAGCAGACAGGCTACTCGTTGCCAACACCGTGCTGCACATTTATGTTGTTCTGGAGATAGGTGTTAGTGGAAAGGAAAATGTTTCCCTAACGAGTACATTGTGGAAAGAGACTGCCCCCTCTCCTGTGACCTTGGATGATGGTTGTGCAAATTAGGGTGTGAAAAGGGGCTTACCTCTCTGGTCACAGCTCTCCCCAAGATGACAGATGTACAAGTAAGGTGTAGGGATGAAATTACCTCTATGCTCAGAAGTCTGTCTTCCAAAACAACTATAGAGACTATGGTATGTAAACAAACTGCCCTGTCAGCTGAGACATCTTCCCAGAGTAACATATCTGCAAAGTAGACTGTGGGCAGAGACTGTTCTTTCTGTCCATAGCTCTCTTAAGAGTTCTGAATGTCCATAGTAGAATATAAAATGTAGTATTCTCTCTGTTGAGAACTTCCAGTTGTATTCAATATTGCAATACTATAATAAAATTTATAACTGATAAAAAAAATCAAAAGTAAGTTTAAACATTTTTATTACAACAAAACAATTTAACAACAATCAAATCTACAACTATATTAAACTATATGAACAACTACAATACAAACAAAACAACTTTAGAAATATATAACTTTTTCTCTGTTGCTCATCAACAGGCGCTAATGTCTCCCCCCTTTTTGCTTTATTTGTCTACTGGATTTTGATGTCGGTAGCACTTCTTCCAGTCTTTTAGCCACCGTAGCCTGCCAAAGAGTCTTTACTTTCCTACTATATAATAGCAGGCTTGGTGGCAAAGTCTCAGCAAAGCAGCATATCTATAAATTACAGTTCCGAAAGCCTAGCTCGTGCAGAGTTAGCTCATGCTGCTGAACTGCACAACTGTTCTGGTGCTTCCACATCCTTCCAACCTGAAAACACTGTGCTTCAAGAGGTAGTTATTGTGGAACAGCAGAATAATCCTGCTTGTGTCTCTTTTGCTGCTTATATAAGCAGAGAATTATTTTCTCAGAGTCAAGTTTTAATTTTCCTCCAAAAAAGAAAAATAACAAAAGAGATAAGTTACATACTGAACAATAATTGATAAGAGTGATACATCACTATATTGTCTAAGCTGTACTACATTTTCCACCCACAATCACATATTTACATCTAGTGCATCCGTAACTTGTTATTCCTTTCTCCTGAAAAATTATACACCCTCAAAAAATCTATTTTCATATTTTCACAATTAAATTATAACATGGCATGAACTCTGCTTCTAGAAATGTTTTGAAAGTAACACTTTCATCTTGACACACCTTTGCTAACACTCACCACAGTGTTTCACTCTAGAAGTAGCAATATCACCACTCAAACAACTTATAGGACTAAAATATATACACAATGGAGGTTCATAAGAACAGTAGAGCTTGTATTAGTACCTTCTTTGTTTTTTAACTTAAGAACCAGTATTTCCTTTATTAAAAGGTATATTCAGTTGATACACTTCATTTCTTAACAGAATCTGCAAACGTTACTCACATCTTTCTACATTTTATTGTGTACCTCTGAAAAGCTATATTAACACATTTACACCTCCCCAGACAGCTTTTTCTCTGTAAACATGATATAGAATAAGTTAACCAACATTAGTACACTTACTGACACTTCACAACAAAGGCCTCCATTACGATGGCAGTCGGACGAGCGTCTGACTGCCATCATTGCAGGATGGAGACCGGCGACAGGTAGTCAGTGGCTCCACCCGCCATATTACGATCCGACCGCAGTGAAGGCGGATAGAAACATGCCTCTTCCAATTGCGGCTTGTGCTGCGGCCTGGAAAAGGGCTGCAGCACAAGCTGCAATTGAAAAAGGGATGTGGTGCGTGGCACACTGTGCATGGATGTTTGGGGGGGTACCACATGTGCCCCCCTGACCCAGAGTCCCTTTCTGTTTGCCTTTACATGGCAGTGGGACTGCCATGTAAAGGCTGAGGGAAAGGGATATCCTAATCCCTATGGCAATGCCTCCGCAGGCAGGCACCGCCCCATTGTGGGGATTAGGAATCTGACCGCCGTCCTGACAGGATCTTTGATCCTGTCGGAGGCGGTGGTCCGACCCTCCACCTCTGTGGTCTAACCGGCTGCATTGTAATGCAGTGGTCGAACCAATGCCCTAGATGGCGGGCGAACCCCCACCGACCACCTGTCGGTGGCGGTCCACCCGCCATTGTAATGATGGCCAAAGTTTCTAAAATATATTATTAAACATCAGAACTTGCAGTTCTTTCTTAAATGCAGATGAACACACAGTCTCTTTCAGCTCCACATAAATTCACTTTTGCTGACTATAACTCAAACAGACTTCCTTCTCCTCCAAAGCACCAAGGACAAACTGAGTTATCTCAGGTTCTGCACCCAATTACATCACAGCATTTCTTCAACCATGTAATAAAAATGGTAACTATTGTTTGAGCCTTGGCCTTTTTTTTTACTTCCACCCATTATGATCTTGTGAGACTCTCGTGGGATCATACAGCACCTCGTGGGAGGCCCAGTAATTTTCTCATAAAGTGTCTCGCGGGGTCGTAAAACACCTTGTGGCGTGCTCAGCAATTTTCCATGCGGGTCTCGCAAGTGTCTCTTGCGGCATCGAACGAGCCTCATTCGGCAAGCCTCACTGCCTGAAGCTTGCACTCTAATCTTGCGAGACTCTCACGGGATCCCAACACAATTATAGGTTATAAGATATGGGAAGCACTAGCCTCTCCATTGAGAACCCTCTGTTGGATAATGGGTGTGCAT